>JADLZL010005239.1:0-600000 GCA_015844335.1 Chrysopogon serrulatus | reverse complement strand
TTACGTATGCAACTTGTCTTTTTAGGTTCAGTTTAACAGGATATTGTCAATGAAAAATGAATAAATATATAACACTAGGAGGAACCAAATCCAAAATTAATTAGGTAATCATTTTGTACTGGTCCATATTTGATCTAGTTTGTTGTACCGCACAAGTAGAATAGAATAGAATTATCCTTCTAAATATGCATACAGTGCAGCACCATGGACTGTAAAATCATCACTAGAATCTATAAACTACAATAACTGAACTCAGCCATGTTGTCACGTGGCACACAACAATGCCTTAGTCTCTGTCATTCTTGCGATACAGTCACACAGAATCACAGATCAGTAATGACACTTGAAATATATAGAACACAAGTTTGAAAACTACATCAGACTGAACGGAGTTCAACAGATAATATCAGTAGAGTACAGAATAATGAGGAAACTATCTAAAAGGCCTCTAAATCATCATCACCCAGCTCCACTACCCCAAACAAGCAGCATGGCACTAATGGAACCACCGACCAGGACTCAAATCTAAGAACTTAGACAATCACCACTGCAGACACAGGAAAAAAAAAAAAGATGCTTTTCAAACTTTCAGTCCCAATGCTTAGTTTTCTTTTCTTTCTTTCTTTTCTGAAAAGGCCAATACATAGTTTGAACTTCTGAAAGCATGGAGAGCAAGTTTAACTGAATTCCGCAAATGAAGTACTAAAAAGCTAAGGTGCAAGACACTTATTTTTGTTTCAGAGAGGAACACAACAAAATGGATTGCAGCAAGAATTATGATCATTTGAAATTACAAAAAGTGACAAAAGTTTGAACTGACATCCAACAAATTGACTTCTGCAACCAACCCTAGCTAGGCTGAACAAGGAACGAGACTGGATTCCCGGCACATGCATTAGAAGAACTGGCTGAAGGTCATTATAAACAAAGGCTTATTTGGCTGATCTTAAGCCTATCTCATGAGTCATGAGCCAGTTTTTCTCACGGGAAATCTGCTCAACAGGCCATTTTGATGTAGGTCAACAATGCAAGAAGACTGCGATGGGTGCTTACTAATCGCTCATCCACACAACCAGTGCCCAAATGTACAGGTCTGAAATGCAAGAGGCAAAAATTGGAATAAAAAAAAACATACCTCTCCATACCCTTAAATCCTCCTTGGTGACATAGATGGTGGGAAACCAAAATATGGACAGGCATGAGCAGGGAAACTGCTCCTACTGATCTTCTCAATATTGAAAGACTTAATCTCAACCGAAAAAACTGCTGAATATGTTGTATCCTCTCATCTCGATTGCATTCTATGAAAACGTATCCTTCAGCTGCACTACCAATGAAGCATTCAGTTGTATAATGGGCAGGCAAGGGGATGGTACTCTTCAAATGCCACTCATGGGACTTATCACTGCCATTTTGTGAGAAGGTGTAATAATCCACAGATGTGCCATCATAAATCATACTAAACATTGCAAACCTGCTTTCCCCTGAATCCACAATGACGATTTGCCGCATGCCATGGTCATGAGGGAGGTCAATAGTGCAAAACTGCATAGTATTCATGTCGAGCTTGAGCAACATGCTCATTTCGCGTACTTTCCAAAAGAAGCAGTCATATGTACATTGGCGTGAAATCAACATTTCAATTTCACCCAAGCCTAGATCACCCCAACTGATAGACGTACTGGTACTCCAGCAGCCAGAGCCTGAAGAGAAGATAAATATCCCAAACCTTGAGCTGGATTGCATAGAACTGATCACACTGAATGATGTATCCTCCTCTATGCCTCCTGAGCGGATGAAGGAGGCCCCCCCAATAGAAACTATTTTCGGTTTGCATCCCCATGGAGGCGAGTAGGTCGTCGGTTATGGGAGGCAGCATCAGGTATCGCCGGGACAACGGGTCGCACACCAGGATGTCCCAGACTTCGCCGCGACTGCGCTCGAAGAGGATGCGGCCGTCGCGGGCATCACATGGATGCCAGCGGTCGTCGCTGCTAGGGAGACAGTCAAAGGAAAACGCGACAGCCCGGGCGACGGCAGCGGAGGGATGGGGCGGCTCGGCAGGATGGAAGCCATGGGAGCTAACCAAGCCGAGGAGTAAGGGCGGGTGAATGGAGCGGTACCGGCGGAGGAAGGCGTGGTCAGCGATGAGGCGGCGGAAGGAGACGCAGGCGACGGAGGCGCGGGCGAGGTCCGCAGGGGAGGCGACGCGGAGGAAGATCTCCTCGAGGAGGTCGCTGGTTAGGGCCGGCGGCGGCCGCTCTGGATCCGTGGCATCGGGGTAGGGCAGCTCTCCGCCGCCGCCGCCGCAGGAGGAGGAAGTGAACTGAGGTCCGAGGATGGAGGAGCCGAGGAGGGTTTCGCGCAGATTTGTCTACTGGGAGCAAATGAGTGCAAAGCGCCCTTTTTTATTGTGAAAATTATAGGAAAAAAATTGAGATTCAAACTTATTTTTTATAAAAAAAAATCATATTCATATAAATAATAAATTGTAGGTGCAGTAATCCAAATAAACTCACCAGTAAAATTGTCTCTAATGTTTGGCAAGGAGATCGTTATCTGTGATGTTTGTCGACATGGCCGTTGTTGGCTTGTTGAGTTGCTAAATTTCATTAGTAAGAGGTTAGTTTGTGGTTAATAGAAATTATGCTCAAAAAATATTTACAGGAATCCCATAGAGATATTAACTTCGGATTATCTATGTCATTAACTATGCCCTCATTGAGGAAATCAGGTATCCACTTTAATGGATTAAGGGTTGGAGATGCTCATTTTGTAGCTAGTAATGTACACAAAGATGCACTCGTCGATGTCCATTCATCAAATCATTAAATATGTTTTAGAGCCTAAAGCTATTTTATGCCAAATGGGTAGAATCAAACCAACCCATCCAAGAAGCTCCTTAAAACCTACTAAGACAAGCAATTGGTGGAGATAGAGCAGAAAATAGTAGTTTCATCTAACTCCATCTCATGTAGTGGGCCCAACACATGTCATAGGTTATATGTGCCCCGTTAACCGACACAAGGAGGGATCAGCCATGGGGTTAGGGCGCGGGGGGGGCCGCTAAGGCGTGCCACCATGTAACACCCCCGGTGTTACGTTAACCTAAACCCACCATAAACCCACCATGTCATCATTATGCATAAACATAAAGCATGTATGTTAATCATGCATGGTAATCACTCATAATAGTAATTAAGTGTTGCCTTAGTTCAAGATAATATGATTAAGTGGCATATGCATTGCATGTGTGTTTAATAATCATGCAATCAAAAGTGATTAAGTGTTTTTCAAATTAAATTTGTTAACCTGAGCTCTAAGATTTGAATTTATGGTTGCATTTTAAACTTAGCCAATTTGACTAAGTCTCTGAAATCCAATTATGAATTCAATTTTTGGAGGCCAATTAAATGTAATTTTTATAAATAAAAGATATTCAATTTTGGCTCCTTTACAAAATTCATGGATCAAGCTTTGTATTAGACTCTTTGTTTGTGATTGGTGATCACTAGTTCCTCCTTAATTCAGTGATTAACATAACTAATGGAAAAAAAAAATCAATTTGAAGCCCTAGCTGCATCTCTGAACTGAATTCAGTTTTCAGTTTCTGAAAACTGCAATGCAGTTACATCCATCCTTTCTTCTCCTCTTCATATCTCTTGATCCAGTGGGAATCAGACTTTGAGCATGTTGACAAAGTTGTAGAGCTCACCTAGCTGAACAATTTTGTTTTCATGAGCTTCCTCTGATTCGGACTGGAAGTGGGTGATTTTGGGACTCGAATTCACCCTGTCAGGCCGCTACAGTGCCGACGGGCAGCTGCTGTGCAGTAGCTTCGCTGGTGAGCCGCCGTCGTCGATTTGGCTTCCTCGCACGCGTAGGCACGCGTCCGCCTGCGTGGTCAGCTCGAGAAGGTGCTGGCAAAGCCTGGGACGTCATCCTCGCCTTTAAAAGCCCAAGCTGGCCGCCGTCCTCTTTCTCCTCTTCCCGTCGCGGGTGCCGTCGCCATGAACGCAGCCGCCAAGCTCGCTGCCGTCATCGTTTGTCCCTCCTCCAAGTGCCCTCGCGCTATCCTGGCACCACCACCGCCTTCGCCGCGCCGTGCTGCGTCTCTTGTTCCCTCTTTATGGCATAGACAGACGCCGGAGCAGCCTCGCCGCGGGAGCAGCCGCCACCGGCGCTGCTGTGCACACGGCCAGGTCTTCTCGGGCCGTCGCGTGGCGAGCCAGCGGCACCATCGAGTGCGTCTCGTCGCTGCGCCGTCCCAGCGCCTCTCCTCCACCGTCGATGGCCACCACGGCCGCTGGAACCGTCGGCTCGACCCTCTGTTCTGCTTGCTCGATTGAAGAAGACAGAAGGACATCGCGCTCAAATTAGACATAAGGCAAGGGTCTAACTGCAAAACTCGTGACTCATATGAATAGTTCACTACAGTGTTTATCTTTTTCTTTTTCTGTTTTCAGCTGAAATTTGTGAATTTCATAACTAATTTTAGAAGCATGCTAAAATTGTGAAACTTTTGTGTGACCTTGTCATGGTGTTCTCTACATGGGAAAAATATGAGTTAGTTAAAAACATTAATTTTTGTATGCTTGCAAATTCACTCAATTAATGGAAAAATGCTTGTTGCATAATTTTTGTAGGCAAAAATATTAATCCTGTGCTGATGAAACTTTTTGTGTATGCTTAAACATGTTTATTCTTGTCTTCACAAAAAGTTTGGTACTGATTCAATTAGTTGAGTTGATTAATTAATTTAAGTATATGCCTTTTCCATAAGTTATAAATAGTAAAATGACTTGGTTAGTTGTTTAATTAGTTTTGATGAGTTCTCTGAAATGTTGATGAGTTAAAAAAAATGTTGATCACTTGCTGATCCATGGTTTGTTATGCTCTGAGTAATATTAGGGTTAGTCACATAATTAGAAAATGGTTATTTAGACCATTAATTAAGTAATTAGTAACTTATTAATTTGTTAAGTGGTTTGTGGTACTGTTTGAAGACCCTGGATTAGTAAACCTCTCTGGTCCAAGGCATGATCATACATGGTTCATATGTATAGTTTGCTCACATGCTTAATAATTATTTAAATTGTTTAAATGATTAGTAAAGTACTTCACTTAGGAATGCTTCCACTTAAGTATTGATTGGAGACCATGCATCATTATTACCCTAATGATTCATGGCTTGATTGTGTGGTGTTAATAGTAGTAGTTATCATCCCATGTGTACTGCATAGTAATGGTTATCATCACATGTGTAGTAGTAGTAGTAAGTAAGTAATTAGCAAGTTAGTTAGTGGCTTTCAACGACTGTAAAAATGGTTAATAAATTAGTAATCACCCTTAATCACTATTAGTGTTGTTTGATTTTTGGAATTTAGTGATGACCCTAGGTCATTAACCCTAATGACCTTCGGCATTTTATGTTGATTGCGTGTTGTTCTCTAATCATCGTCGTTGTTAATGATGATCTCTTAGCATAATTATACCATGAAGGAAAGTTGTACTCAAGATAATAATAAGTTAAGTTGTTTCATCCATGTGCCCTGCATCATGTAATGCATTTCATTATACTTAGTATGCATCATTTCATGTACGTGTAGGGTACGTGAGAGTAAAGGTTTCTGCTGATCAAGTTCGGAGAAGGTATTTTCAGAAGAAGATGTCCAGAGGTGTTGATTCCATCTGACTTGTGTGATCCTCCTGAGGATCCTAACCTTCTCTGCAACGCAGGCAAGCCCCGGATACATTAAACTCTTTCTTGAATTTCGAAAGTTCTTTAAAATTTTATGTTGATGATGTGATGCATTAGGTAACAGGAGTTGTGTGATCTCCTAATTTGATGCATTTACCGTGCCTTGATATATTCCCTAGATACCTGTTTTGATTTCGAAAATGCAATTATATGCTTAGCCCTGCAAATAGCAAAGGCTTTACGAAATGTTTTTAAAAGATGTGATAACAAAATCCCCGTTGAGGGCAATTACGAAAAACCTGATGTTACTTGTTGGTATCCCTTCACTTTGATCGGGTCAAGGGTATGCAACAAGAGCATGATGATGAGTAAATTGAGACGCCGGTGGAGTGACTTGCATCAGGAAGGGCTAGTGCCTTGGTGTAGTGTCGTCCACTTGTGTCGGTTAAGGACCGTCCGTTGTTTGGCGCTGGGATCATGAGGTTATTGGATAGTACTAGTCGCATGCTAATGGCGGTAAGCTCCACTTGGACTATTCGTTACTAGAACGGACGATGGCGTGTACCCATCCTACGATGCGCACCGCCCGAAGTGACCGAGCGGCCGTAGAGAGGTGGAGTACTTTACGCCCGCTCGGTGTGAAGAAATCCGGCGTTGAGTTGATGTATGTAAGATGGTCGGTCATGCATACATCGTGTGGCTAGAAGCCCCTACCGGTATATAAGCGATTCGAATCGTCGTGTGCTCCACGATCTGGGAGCCGTGATCCGAGTCCCGGCATCGTAGTAATGAGGAAAGTTGTTGACGATGGAAAGTTTTGGAAATCGAGATCTTGATTGACAAGTGTTTGCTCTAGACTAGGATAACCTAGATGGATAGCTTAATGCTTAATGAACATATCAGATAAGAATGAATAGTAAGGATCAACATTAGTCACTTTTCCGCAAAGGTGTCCTTGATTCTTGCTAAAGCCTTACCTTGATTCCTATCAACCAGCATTCCTGAGTCTTCTCCCCTCTTTTCCGTCGGGTAAGTCTTGCGGAGTACTTTTGTACTCGGGGTTTGTTTGACCCCTCATTGCGGTGTTGACTAGTGTTGCTGACTTTGGTCATACCAAAGGGCTTGGCATGATCGAATATCTTCCGTCTACAAAGTTCTTTTCTCGCTTCCATGAACCCGTTAAGTTTTGTTTAATCAAACTCGATCAAGTGTTGTAATCCTCTTTTGTAAATCTTCCGCTACTCTGTTATGTTTGTATAAACGATTGTAATACTACAATATCTTGTAAGAAGTCGATCTTGGCGGATCGTGGTTTCATCGGGGTTTCACCCGACAGAGCTTTTTAAGTTATGTGGTACACAAGTATGGCTGACAGAGGTCTTAGGGACAATGTCAGGTGCTTGTGGGCCATATAATTTAGAAGGTTCTGCCACACACCATCAGGCGCAGGCATGGTATGCCAGGCCCATGAGAATTACGAAAGAATGAGAAAATAAGAAAAAAATATAAAGGAATATAGTTATTTTTTTCTTTATTAGGGAAAGCTTATTTTGCCAAATGATTTGAGAAAACAACTCTAGCTCTATCGATAGAGCTGTTTGTGGAGCTGCAACTGGAAAAGAAACAGTCCACTAACAAAATGTGAGCAGTGACAAATGGAACCATTGTGCTTCGTCTTATTACGCATATCATAGTTCACATAATCTGTGCTGAAGCCTGTAGCGAACCATTTCATTTTCAATTTTCCTTCATAATATGAAAAATCTGACTTAGTCACTTAGGCCAGGTAAGAAGTGTTATGTACTTTAATTTGATTGTTTAATTTTATATACTCTATTATGTTGTTATCGATCTTGCTATATTTTAATTTGTTCTCAGTAAACACGACTACATGCACATATATTTAAAGAAGCCGAAATGACTTACAATTTAGAATGGCAACGTATCAAGTGCAAACCAACCTCTTCGTGAAAACTCGTGCAAACCACGATAAAAGGTTGTCTAAATTCACAAAAAAATCGCACATGTAGATGATATGATGATACACAACCTTGTAAAATATCTTGTCCAAACTCGACTTCGTTTATGAGATATAAAAATAACAAATTTCTAACAAATCCTTTCTGGCTTGAAATTTGTTATTTTTATATCCCACAAACGAAGCTGAGTTTGGAGAAGATATTTTATAAGGTTGTGTATCATTATATCATCTACATGTGTGATTTTTTTATGAATTTATACGACTTTTTACCATGGTTTACACGGGTTTTCACGGAAAGATTAGTTTACACTTGATACGTTGCCATTCAAAATAGAGGGTGTATACTGTCCAGTAATGTACATGTATATCATACATATAATATGTGACCATGCTTCCATGCACGGGTTCTTCATACATCTCAGTTGGCCAGATCAAACGATTCTAGCTAGAACACGTGGCAAAATTCAGAGAGCCTAGCTAGCCTCCATCTGCTCGTCGTCCGATCGCCTCGCCTCGCCGGACACAAGAGGTCGCTGGCCTGGAACGGCCGGGGCCGGGGACGTCGTCCGATCCATCATCGGATCTCCCTCACATGACGTGCGGCAACGTGCCGTAGGGTTTGCTCCTGATCCCCATCATCCTGCGCGTCCTCGTGATGAAGTGGTCCCGGGGCTTGACGGCGCCGGGGATGTGGCCGATGAGCGTCATGAACGGCAGCTCCGCCAGCGCGTCGCGGTGGCCGAGCGTGACGGTCATGGACGTCCTCGACGACGGCTTGTACCGGTGCAGCTTCTCCTCCCGCGTCGTGGCGCCCTGCTTCACCAGCAGCCGGAGGTTCCGGGACACCACCATCGCCTGCCGCTGCGCGAGGTGGCCCTGCTTCGCCTCCGGCACGTCCGTGATGTCGCCGACGGCGAACACGTTCCGCAGCCCGCCGACGCGGAGGTGGGCGTCCACCCGGAGGTGGCCGTCGTCGCCCACGTGCTCGCCGAGGAGCGTGCCCCGGAGCCACGCGGACGCCACGGGCCGGCCCGTGCACACGAAGTGGCAGTCCGCCTCCACCGTCTCCCCCGCCGACGTCGTGAACACCCGCGCGTCCGGCGTCGCCGCCGCCGACGCCAGGTCCACCGTCTGGTCCAGCAGCACGGTGACGTGCTTGGAGCGGAGCCACTCCAGCGCCTTGGCCGACGCCCTGGCGCCCATCACCTTGAGCAGCCGCGGCGCGCCGTGGACGATGGTGACGCGCTTCTCGGGGCTCTTCATCACGATCTCCGCCGCCAGCTCCACGCCGATGGGCCCGCCGCCGACGATCAGCACGGACGCCGCCGCGTCGATCCGCTCCTTGTCGTGCTGGAACATCTCCAGCCGCTCCGACTGCTTTTGCGGCCGGGTGCACGTCCGCCCCGTCGCGACCACCAGGAAGTCGTAGGCGACGGCGCGGCCGATGGAGGTGAGCACCACCGAGTCGTCCACGCCGACGGCGGACGCCGTCACCACCTTGGCGTGCGTCAGGTAGTCCGAGTGCGGGATCACCGTGCGCTCCACCGCCGCCGGGTCCACCTTGGCGCGCAGGTTCGCCCACGGGATCTCGAAGTACTCCTTCCTGCATGCATGCACGGAGAATGGATCATCCATGGACATCGATCAAAAGCATCATGGATCACCCGGAGATGCGCATCCAAATTCCAAATTGCGAAATTAAGCTCACGTACGGGTCGATGAGGACGACATCGGCGTGGTTCTGGAGGGTCTTGGCGAGGAGGGCGCCGGCGATGCCGCCGCCCACGATGACGACGCGGTCGCCGGTGGACCGGAGCATGGTGCGCCGGGTGGGGAGCCCTAGCTAGTTCGTCGCGTCGTCGAGGAAGAGGCCCCGCCGGGAGTGCATGCGACGAACAACTCAATCGATCGGTGGTCGATCGAGATGGATCGACGCTCGGCCCTCTTCTGCCTCGACGTTCGTATATATGGATGAAGGGGATTAATTTGGCGGGAGCTCGGGAGTTTGCTTCGTTTCGGGTCCTTTTTTTTTTTCTTTTGGTCAGTTGTCAGGAGAAGGGCCCACATGTCAATGTGCCAATCGGCCAGTACATTGCTAATTCGAGCCTCCCAAAAATAGGACTGCTAATTGCTGCTAGCCAGAAAAGTGTACATGCTAAGCTTGTCAATTACATTATTTTATCCTTTCAACTAGGTTGAAGTTGGTCACCATGGTCGGAGAGCTTAAAGCGGTCATTGAAGTCTTAATTACACGTTTATCATCCTTCCATCAACTAGACTGGAGTTTGGTCACCAAGCCTCATATAGATTTTTAAAAAAGAGTTGGGAAGGGTTTGAGCCACTGCAATTTACTAAAGGCCAACCAAAAAAAGCACACATACAGGAAAGAACAAGCAAGGAAGGGAACAACTACACCATATGCCTCCTAGATTTCAGTCATGCCACTGCACACTGTGTTGAGGATCACTAGTGTGATTAGAGGCATGTTTGATTTCTTGCCTAGGGAAGCTGCTTGTCTGACCAGGAAGCAAACCAGACCATTGATTTTGAGTGTCTGGTGGCTATGATTTGTTATCTAGTCTATCAGGACCGTAGCAGTCATGTTCCTACAAAGGAATGAGGCGATATTTTATAACAATGTGGGGAACACAAAATATTCTTGAATTAGGAACATGGACATTTCTAGAACGAGGAACATGTCATGTTCCACCTTTTCGGCTGTTAAGCTTGTGACAACAGCCAAACAGGCCCACTAGTGATGGTCATGGTTTGAGTTTTTTTTTTTTTTTTTTTTTTTTTTTGTGTCCATGCAGAAAAGGAGTGGCGAGCAACAGAGGAAGCTGGTCTGGTCTGGGTGGTGGATGGTTTTTGAACAGCGTCAACGAGCGAAGGTACTTGAAATGAAGAGGATAGTGGACGGGAGAGGGGGTTCTTCAATATATAGCCTATAAGGATGAGAGGAACACAAGAACACAAGTGGATGTGAGATGAAACGAGAAAATAAGCTACCCATTGCTGCAGAGAAAGAGAATAGTGGATGCCATATCTTGATCATGTGGTGGAAAAATATTGCCTTAGGCATATGATGAATAGAACCTCCCAAATAATTTACACCAATGAGATGAGGCTATACTGCCATTGTTGTGCATGACATTTTGATGCAAAATCATGCATAGCGCACCTTTAATTTGTATACATTGAATTGGAGTTTCATAAAAGCTAGTGTTGACTGGGGAGTGGGACCCATAAGGGGGTAAGCCCTTATATTTTAATATAATTTCCACTGAAATTTTAAATTTGATTAAATGTTTATAAAGATTGTATCGTTGGCAGTTTGGCATTCCTAATAAAGAAAAAAAAAAAAATTTTTTGGCTCCACCTCAGTTGGAGAGCACATGGTGATAATAATAAGCTTCCTGTTTGGGCACATATATTCAATTAATGCAACCTTAATTTTTGGCTTTACCAACAGTGCCAACATATACTCCCTCCATGTTGGAAATAGAAGTCGTTTAGTACAACGACACAGTCTCCAAAGTATAACTTTGACTTCATATTTTTATAAAAATATTCATCATAAAGTGATATATTTATATTTTTATGAAAGTATTTTTCAAGACAAATCTATTCATATGGTTTTTTCATTTTCAAACTTAACAACTTAAAAGTTATTCATGATTTATGTTTTCAATGTTTGACCCAAACTTTTTTCAAAACGACTTCTATATTCTATACGGAGGGAGTAGAAAAATATCATGGACTGTTCAGCTGTAAACAGAAAATGATTGGTTTTTTAAAAGAAAAATAGCTGATAAGCTAAAGCGAATACACATATAAAAGAAAAAGGAGTGAGCTCGAGCTGTTCAGGTGAAGGGTTCTCCGCTCCGTTGGGGTCCAATAATCCCCCTTTGTCCCATGCTTAGAGGTAGAGCCAAGGATGTCGGCTTGCCCAACATGCCAACAGCAACGTTGGGAGGTTGGTAGGGCGGCAAAGTTAAGCACCGTCATAGCGTGGTAGGGGTGACTCAAAATTTGCTCCATAAAGATGGGTTAATACTTACTTAATATGGTGATGGCACATAGGCCATGGATCCGATGGTGAGAGGTGCCAGAGACAAAAGGTGGAGAGCAGGGTGATTGCGTGGAGAAATGTATAGTACGTGCAACCTTAGTTTAAGTGTAAGACACACACTTTTGTGTCCGGTGAGACAACCAACAAAAAGATAGTAGTAAAACAGTTTTCTCACAAGCATTGAGCACGAAGCCATGATAAGCATGCAACGTCGAAGCCAAATTAAAGGTAGAACACACTAGACCATCATTAGAATTATTCACTTTACAAAATCATTGAGGTACTTACAGCAACGTTAATGATACTTAATACAATGAACAAATTGAGAACACGTACGTACAGCTACTACTATCTGCATGGATAGACATCGGAAAAGGTCGACAGATCATCACAATCGAATCGGATGCCAAAACGAAGAGCTTACGTAATGCATGTTCTAGTCTTCACGCCGGCCTGAACAGCCGACGACTGATTGATGGCTATAGTAATAACAGAGTGTGTGCGTCACTTGAAAAAGGCGAGCAAGGGCAGGAACGCGGCGAGGACGATCGCGGCGCAAGCGCTGGACGCGCCGCCGCCGTGGGCCTTGGCGCCGCCGGAGAGGTACAGGTAGTAGTAGGGGTTGGACGACGACGGCGGGGACGGCGGCGACGAGAAGCGCGAGGGCGCGGACGGGGGCGACGATGACGAAGACGAAGACGACGGCGAGCCGCTGCCGCTGCTCTTCGGTGGTGGCGGCGAGGACGGTGGAGGCTCTGAGGACGTCGTCGAGGAGGACGACGACGAAGGCGGGTCGAGCACGGGGACTCCGGCGGCGCCGGCGGGCTGGTTAGTGGCATCACCGGAGGCAGGACGTCGTTCACGTCGCCCGGCGGCGGCGGCGGCAGCACCATCTCCAGGTACGGCGGCGGGGGCGCTGATAGAGGTAGTAGCGCCAGGGCCGGCGGCGGGGGCGCGGTCATCGGCAGGATCGTCGGCGGCGACGCCGTGCAGATCGTCGGGCACGTCCCGCACTTGCTCACGCACAGCTGGTTCGTGTCCGGGCTCCCCACCACCGGCTCGCCCTCATCACCGGCCACGACGACGGAGGAGCACGCGCACACCAGCAGCAGAGACACCACCGCCGCCAACGACGGCGACACGGCGGCCGCCCTTCTTCCCTCCATTGCCTGCCGCTGACGTGGTAGTGGTAGTAGCTCGATGGGCAGACAGAAACGCAGGACACTGATGCGCTTGCTTCCTTGCGTTGCGTGTGCTCGCTTTCACAGGTGAGATTCCCGCGGAACAGCTGGTGGACCTCTGGGTTTATAAGACGGAGCCTGGAGGCCCAACGCGGCAAAGAAATGTGCCAAACTTGAGGCGCAAGCTCCAGCGGAATATTACGTGGAGGTGAGAAATGCTGGCTGTAAAGGGAGATGCTCTCGAAATCGGCAGCAAGGAATTGCCGATTCCTCTTACGACCCAGATTAATCCCAACAAATCCGTAGCTTATCCTATATCCTTCATCTTCATGTGCACAAGCTGTTGGGTGAAATGATAGGCCATAGAAAGTGTTAAGGAAACAATTATAGGTCGAAAGATTTCTAGTGAATGATGTGATGATTCGTTGATGCTTTCCAGAGTACAAGACAGGCAAAGGATATATGCTGCATGCGTTGCTGCTGTGTACTAATTGACACTTGACAAAGACAAGGTGTGCATCCAGATGGTTCCTGGTTCAGCTTACATTACAGGCAAACAAAAATGCTGATGATTGGATTGGATCATACAAATCTTAAACTGACCTGCATATAGGTGGGCACCTTATCGACGGGATTACTCACAAGATTAACCAATAACTAAATAAAATGGCACGGTCCCAATGGGAAAGACCCGCTGACTTATAAGGCTGTTCTAAGTTGTACAACAGTGTCTTAATGTTGTCATACTAAGTAGTAATTACTACTATTGTAATGGCAACAAAATGGGTGAATAAGCTGTACAGGCTCTGCTTTCTCACTCCACGAACCTCTAAGTACATACACAAAATCTAGCAGTTGCGCCGTTTCCCTAACCCCGCAACCCGTTTCCCTCTTAACATGTTAATTCGATGTACTTTACAAAATAAGGCTTGAATGCCAACACACACTGACATAAGAGTTCACCCTAAGGCTAACCATGGAAGGAAAAACTTTTGCCAGCCTTCATTCAGTCTTACCAGTCCAACTGCCCACACCTGGTGGGACGGGAAGAATCAAAATTACAGTTATAAATTAGCACCGGTCACGAGTCAGTTTCTGCTTCTGTTGTTGTAGCTGATTTCAGCTTTTGGCTTACAAATTGCCCCTTAACTCTTGGCCTTTGCTCTGCAAGCTTCTTCCTGCTTTGATATCTAACCTGTAGAGATGGAAAATGAAAACAAGTGTTAGATAAATCAATCATTCGGTAGTTATTTAATGACTAAAAGGTTATCAAATGAAATACCTTTTTCTCGAAGCATCTATCTTTCCTTTTCATGCGAAACTTCATCAATGCAGCTTCACGGCGAGACCTATCACCATTTTGGATTCCACTTTCGTTGCCACTCTCTAGTGCAACCATTGTATTAGCATTGATATCGGCTTCACCACTACCCGTGCATCCACTTCCTTTACAGATATCTTGGCTGCAGCTTGCACTCTGGTTAGCATGAGCTCTCCCCATGTCAATAGGTTCTCCTGATTCCCGAAGAATTTGTCTTGAATGATGCAACTGGTGGTTTTCTTCTGACTGTTTGTGTTCATCAACCTCAGATGGTTTACCAGGAGCTTCATGGTAATTAGATTGACCAGAGGCATGCTGGATTGCTGCCTTGTTGATTCCAGCTGAATCACAGTGCATAAGAGGACCCTGTGGGTAGTATACTGGCTGCAGAATTGCACCATAATGGTAGGGCATCCCAGGACCGACAGGAATTGGAACAGGTATAAAACCATATGAGGGATGGCACATACTGTCCTTTCTATGGGAATAATTACTTGCACCAGCATCTTCCCTAGCACTACTGGAACACATGATGGCAGCACCCTCCGTGCTACTGTCCAAAGTGATTAGAGGTTGCCTTGTGCTCTCACCTGTATTATGCTCATTGAGAGGCAGCAACACCCCATTGGGTTGGAAAACTGGGTCCTTACCATGAACATGCCCTTGCCCAGTGATGCAGACAGAAGGAAAAAACTGTATCTCACCTGATGGTTCTATCCTTTTATTGCCATATCTGTGTCATGTTGAAGCGATGGACAAGTACAATAAAGCTAGTCAGAGTTATGCAACACATTTGAGCAGTTACTAACATCAATTTATGGGTCTATATGTTAGAGGAGTCAAGGGCCTATTGGGCCTTAGCCCATTAGGGTTAATTAGTACCTTGCTTAGGAGTCAAGTCAACCTCCCTATATAAAGAGAGCAGATGTATCAATCAAATCAAGCAAGAGATTAGAAGGAAATCCCTTCTCTCTTGCCGGCCGTGGGCGGAGCCCCGTGGCCGGCGTTCCTAGCGCCCAAAACCCTAGCCTCCGCTCTCTCTCTCTCACAGTCGCCGCCCGTGAACAGTACCCGCGGGTACTGTAGCGCGGGTACTGTTCACGCCACCGCCGCCGCTCCCTCGCAACCACGCAGCCCCAACGACGTCCATAACATCTGGTATCAGAGATCAGGCCTTGATCCTCCCCTGCTGCTATCTTCACCACCACGCCCCCTGCTGCGCCGCCCATGCTCCCCACAGCAGCCATGGCGGGTCCTGGATCCTATTGGGCCTGGGCTGGTCCTGGTTCACCGGCTGCGCCGCCAGTGTTCACCACCACCACGGCCATCGTGGCGCCACTGCCTGTGCAGCAGCCTGTGCCGCTGCCTTCGGTGCCCGCTGCGTCCTCTCCGATCACGCTGGAGTCCCTGGCTGTGGCCGTCCAGGACGTGACCAGATCGTTGGCTGCCATGCAGTCCTATCTGGCCATCTGGCAGCAGCAGCCGCCGCTGATTTTCCCGTACAAGATGTCTGGTTACGGGACACCGCCAGTTCAGCCGACCGCCCTGGTTTCCATACACCAGCCGTGGATGCCCCCCTCTCCTTCACCATCCCCATCTTATGCTATGGCATCAACGATGGGGCTGGTGTACACAACAGCGAGCACCCCGGCGAGCACGGCGACGGTCGCTGCAGCACCCACCACCGGCGCTGATGTCCTTTCCGGTGGGCCGAGCCTCCAGCACCCATTCACCGATGGGATCTTCTATAGGGGTACCCGCGCCCAGCAAATTCGGATGTCGGCTGCGGTGCGGCTGCAGGCTGCCGCAGGCGGCCTCCTTGCACGTCCGCGGGTGCGGGAGATGCGTGATTTGCAGCTGCAGCTCCTTCAAGTTGCGCTTTGCTGCGCAAAGGACCCCCACCTCGTCCGCTGCGTTGGGGATATTGGGCTCACGGTTGCGCCCACGAGTGGCGAGCATGCTGTTTTCTGCGCGGGCAGCGACCTCCAACTCTGCAGCAGCGGCGGTAGGGAAGCCACTCCCTTCCTTGGCACCGGCGAGGACACACTGCCTAGCGCCCCTGCTTTCCACTACCGGCCACCGCGAGGACGTCTCCGCTGGTCGCTATCGCGACTAAGTCCAGGTGGTCGTACCCGTGCACCCCTCTCGTTTCGATGGTCTCCATGGGATCCAGGCGGCTACACACGTGCAGGTCCAGCTCGCGGAGGGTGTCCGCTGTATCTTCAGGAGTCAAAAATAAAGAGTCGAAGTTTATTCAAAATAAGCCGAGATGTAAAAGGCTTGTTCTTAGGTGTTCGGTTTGCGTCTAGTGGAATCATCGTTACCATCATCGTTAGGTTGCAGCTCGAGGACGAGCTGCATGTCCAGGTGGGGTGTAGTGTTAGAGGAGTCAAGGGCCTATTGGGCCTTAGCCCATTAGGGTTAATTAGTACCTTGCTTAGGAGTCAAGTCAACTTCTCTATATAAAGAGAGATGTATCAATCAAATCAAGCAAGAGATTAGAAGGAAATCCCTTCTCTCTTGCCGGCCGTGGGTGGAGCCCCGCGGCCGGCGTTCCTAGCGCCCAAAACCCTAGCCTCCGCTCTCTCTCTCACAGCCGCCGCCCCGTGAACAGTACCCTCGGTACTGTAGCGCGGGTACTGTTCACGCCACTGCCGCCGCTCCCTCGCAACCACGCAGCCCCAACACGTCCATAACACAAGGAAGTACTAAAACATGTAACCTCATAAAGAAACAAATAGGCATGGACAGAAAGCCATGCATCAACAAATAATTTCCAGCCACATTCAAGAACTAGATAGGCAATCAGAATTTATTTAGACTAAAGTTTAAAACCCATCAGCACAAAGTACCTTGAAAAGGCAGAGGAATTCGAGTGATTAAAGATTTCTTTTTCCCTGAATTCTTGGTTTTTGTAACCATTAAGATGGTCTTGCTTTCCCAGGTTGGTCTCCAGAAATTGGGAGGGGCAAGAATCAGCATGAACTATTGCAGCACCCTTTGTCACAGCATTATTTTCCATGACTGAAGATTGGCATTTTCTGTCAGCTGCTGGCTCAGCCATACCCAAATCTTTGCCAAGATTGCTTGGGCGACGTGAACTTGTATCCGTGATCCTCAAGGCATTATCCATAATTTGCTCAGCCACTTTTGCAGAAGTAATACCATTAAGGCCTCTGGGACGCACATTCTTCTCACTTCCACTTGGAGCACCTGCGCCATGAAATGACAAAATATCATTAAGGCACAATAGAGTGGCGCACACTAACTCACCAATAATAGAGCACAAGTTAACATAACATTATGTAACCAGGTGACCAAGTCTGAATTCCTTACCATTGCTATCTTTTGACGCATTCACTTTTGTGTTTACCCCATCATCATCATAAGACTTATTTTGTGGTTCAATTTTTTTGGATGAACCAGCCACTTTATCTCTACGAATCTCTGGTAACTTCTCAACACTCTGAATTTCAGTCTCCCTCTTGCTACCAAAGCTCTGATCAAGACAAAATAGTCTTATAATGCAAAATGGCAAGGAAATCCAATATGAATGTCAAGGATATATCAGAACCACATAAAGGATGAAATTATGAAATTTAATTGATTCCATTAAACGGTGCCAGTTACACTCACTACGTAAAGTCAAGAAAAGAACCATCATAGAAGTACATGTCTCTAAATGTTATACTGTCAAACTTTATTACTTTCTACTAAACTGGCATTGTCAAGCTAAGCAGGGATGCAAATATGCAACTGAACACATGCATTAATGCCAGTTGAACAGATAAGGTGTAAGCAAGGTTAGATGCTTACTTGGGCATCACTTTCCTCATCGCTGTTTTCTCCTGTCTTT
The DNA here is from genome assembly GCA_015844335.1 of Chrysopogon serrulatus. Lineage (NCBI taxonomy): Eukaryota > Viridiplantae > Streptophyta > Magnoliopsida > Poales > Poaceae > Chrysopogon > Chrysopogon serrulatus. The sequence continues at coordinate 581,888 of JADLZL010005239.1, read as the reverse complement.
GACCCATTAGCAGCATTGGCACTTATATGATTGCTGGCTGCATTATTTTCTGATCCATTTGTCTGGGAATTCATCTGCATTCAATTCTTAATGCCTAAGTATCCCAAAAAAAAGACTATAAATCGACAGTACATAACAGATAGATGATAAGAGCTAAAGTGGCTACATGACCATTATTCAGTTTTTCACCAAGGATCACAGATAGCTACTTTTATATAGGTATCGAAGTTTCAAGAAAAAGGCACCCAAACTAAATCCAGATAGGTTGACAAATAAAATCAAACAAAGCATTTGAATAAGGCTATATTTTGCCGCATGCACCAACAACATGCCACGGAAAAGGAAGCTCATCCTTAGAGGCCTGCAGAAAGAGAACTTACTGCATGCCGCCTCCATACATGTTGCCATAAGTTGCGCAGCTCATTCTTTCTCACTGGTTTCACAAGGAAGTCCACCGCACCTTTCTGCATGCACTTGAGCACTGTGCCAATAGAATCTTGGGACGACATCACTGCCATAGGCAACCAGTGCAAAACCAATGAAACACATAACAAATCTAAATATTAGATTCAACACTCGAGTCAAGGCCGCTTGAGATGCACGTATGACATTATGTCAGCTGTAAGCACATTGCTATACTAGGCCGATCAGCTGATCAAGTGGTTGTGATCACATTAGGTGATTACAAAAATAGAGCAACAGTAACAGTTGAATTCACATCAATCACATGTTGCACAGTTCATCTTCTGTTCTGTCACAAGTGCTGTTCATATTTAGTAAAGTCCTTTTGTCTTTTTTTGCGCACTCAATGTAAGCATGCCCTATATTTAGCATAGATCCAGTAGCATTAAAATAAGTATTTGATGTAATACTACGGCTATCTTGGTCCCAACGCTATAAACCAGAACACTGCAATTCAATATTCAATATTTTCTAATTTGATCTCCATGACTATTGCCACCTCTTTTTTTTTTTTTTTTTTTTTTTTTTTTTGTTGTTGTTGTTTGTTGTTAAGCTGAGTCCCTTGATATGTGAATTCAAATTGGCAAGCGCCCGATGAAGTGAAATCACTTCCCAGTCAAGCTATTTGACTGATTATAGACAAGATTATATATACAGCACTCAAAAATCTTGTAAACTGATAATTCACCTCCGACCACACACTCAGAATCAAATTCTGAGAACAGGACAGCAGTGGCCATAGAAGCTACGCGAACAAACTACTTCCACTCCCGTATCCGAATCGCTCTAATAAGTAATAACATGTTAGTCCTCAAATGGGATGTACGCAGCACTTGCTTACAACACAAGGGGGGAACATCACAGAGGGGAATCTAATCCATTCCAACAATGATGACACAGTAACCTTAAAGCTGCTCATAAGCATGATGCAAGCATCCCGGTTTTAGTAACAAGCATGTACAGAGCGTAATATAATATAAAAATTGAGACGGGGCTGAGCAGTGAGCATAAAATTATACTGTATACACACATCCGGCACCACCCGTCCCTTGCTTGAAGTTACCGCTTTGGCTGGCCGGCTACTAGTGGTGTAGCCTAATCCATTCATTCCCATGGTCGATTCGATTGGTCCATAAGAGGAGAGAAGAAACCGAGGCACGTGACGTGAGCACACACGAAGCGTTTAATTTGGGGGAAATGAAACGAAATATGAGTCTTATCTATCTGGCTTGGATCGAGTAGCGAGTAGTAGTAGAAGGGGAGGAGGAGGAGGGGGGAAGGGCTTACTGATGACGGGGATGTTCTTGCACTCGTCGGCGGCGACGATCCGGGAGAGCAGCTGGATGCCGGAGAGCGAGGGCATGGCGACCTCGGTGAGGACGAGGTCGAAGGCGTACGCGCGCTCCCGCATCACCTCCCACGCCTTGAGCCCGTCCGCGACCGCCGCCACTGCCGTCTCCCGGAGGGATGGAAGGAGGGAGAAGGAGTCAGAACGACGGCGTGCCGAGAATTTGGTTTCCGTGGGGATGGATTAGCCACCACCACCGCAGCAGCAGGCTGGGGGAGGAGAGGAGGGGAGGGGAGGTGACACACCGCGGTAGCCGCACTTGCGGAGGAGCGCGGTGACGACCTGGCGCGTGGAGTCGTCGTGCTCGACGAGGAGGACCCGCAGCGAGCGGCGAGGGAGGATCTGGTCCCACCGCGCCAGCGCCCGCCCGCTCGCCTCCGCCTCCGCCGCCGGGGACGACGACGCACCGGCGCCGGCGCCCGGGGACGACGACGCACCGGCGCCGGCGCCAGCGCCAGCGTCGGTCTGTCCTCCTCCACCGCCGCCTCCTCCTGCGGCTGCGGCTGCGACGGCGGCGTCGGCGTCGGGAGACATTGATTGCTGCCGGGGTTGCAGAGCAGAACGGGAGGCGGCGGAGCGCGAGGAGAGAGGGGGAAGGGAAGGGAAGGGGAGGAAGGAGCGGTGGGGAAAATATCTGCAATATTTTTCCGCGCGGTGGGCGCCACGTCAGCCGCGACGGGGCGGGGATCGAGCCGAGGACGAGGCCCGGATCATCGTCGTGGATGAAATGAAACCAAAGCCGGAGGGGAGGCGTGGAAATGAAATGGCCCCCAAAAAAACACAAGAAATACCACGCCACCACCGAGATATTTGTTCCCCTCCTCCGGGATGCTTTTCCTCCCCGCCTTCCCTCCCGCGCTGTTGAATTTAATTTAACTCCCGGCAGATATTTCGTGTGCCCGATTTTTCTTTTCTTTTTTCTTTTTTCTTTTTTTCTTTTTATTTATGGGGGGTTTTCGTTTGCGCGTGCTCGTGGCATGTGCCGCTGCTGCTTGTTGGGCGTGGGTGGATGCATCTCCTCGCAGACGGCGAGACGGATGGAGGAGGAGAAATATTTGGCGGCCGCGCGTGGCCGCTCGTTTCGGGTATCGCTACGCGCGGGTATTCGCTCGGCCTCGCCGTGGTGGTGGTGCACGTATGCACGTGCTGTTAAGTTAATTATGAATTTTCTTTTTTTAATATAAATATCACAGATTCCACTTGTATAGCAAAAGTTATATATCTTAAAAAAATATGATTGTTACCACAGTTTGAAACCGAAAAAAGTACTAGTGCAAAATAATGGTCGCTAGGTTATCGCGGCCAACGACTAACCAAAGTGGAAGGAATAACTAATTTAGAATTTGTGTGGTGGTGGTTCATCCGGCCCACACGACTTCCTAATCCTATATTCCTTACGGCTCATGTTATTCAATCCTAAGTTAGTTCCGTACCTGTATACTTTGAGGTCAGTTCAGCAAGACTCTTTTATAATGATTTTTTTAAAAAAGAGACTCCTTTAAAATGTCTTCATCTATAGAAAAAAGCTAGAGAAGTCATGTTTACATGATTTCATTCCAGTACAAAATAAAAAGTTTAGGCTGTTCGGCTATCTGTTTTTATTGTGGTGTAGCTGCAGGTCAGAATTATTGCTACAGTATTTTACTCTTTTTTAACATCGGCCGTAGCAGCACCTCACTACCGGCCTAGCTAGATGTTCGGGACCTTGAGGACTGCTTTATGAAAGAGACGGAGTATCTCAGGTTGATGTACTCTCTCTTTCTCTAAATATCTATTGCTTTCATTTCTAAAAAATATTTTTGGTTAGATATATATTAAAAATGTTAAGTTGTAGGTACATAATTAGTATTATTAAAAGAATATAAGAATCTATTTTTTAAAAAAAATCAAGATACAAATGTTATCGGATTTTTTTTCTACAAATCGAATCATCAAATTTAAGACACGTACATCAATAACGACAGTTATTTAGGGACTTAGAGAGTATGCTTCTAGACTTCTAGTGGCCCATACACTGGCCACTTGAGCTCTAATGGTGCAGCTGATTTTGCCGCGGGAGTTTGATGTCTGCCAAAAGGTCAGAGTTGAGTCCAAGTAGAAGGAAGGAAGGAAGGGACAGTGTAATGTCAAAAGGAAATCCTTCGATGAACATGCCAATATCCCCAACGCATCTATCGTCTCGTGCGTGCGTACTCAGTACGTATAGCTAAGGAGCTTGATTATATTATCACCGCCAACTAATCACACTAGAAGAAGGAAACAACCACTACACATTTTTATTTTTTATATATAAAATCTGTGTGGCTGTTGTTCGTCCAACCCACACGGTGTATATATGTATCTAATATATCTGGATCGCGATGGAGGACTGGATGCTCCATGGAACTAGCAATACAAGACAGAGACATAAGAGCGATTAGCTTTCAAATTTAGTTATCCTCTGCAATTAATACGGTGCGTTGTTGCATTTACTAAAAAAATCTAACAATACTTTGTTTTCTAATAAATGTCACACATATGGTTTGTCCGTAAACATTACAATTTTGATCAATCATTTTTAAAAATATTCTTATCTATACCTAACTAGGTAGCATGCCCGTCGTTCTTCTACGGGACATCAACTTTTGATCTAAAAAACACACAGATCGCATGATAAAATAATAATACTATAAAATTAATGATGCAATGGAATGATGAAGACACTAAAATATAAATATGTTACGCGACATTGTCCTTGATATGTAAATCTAAAAAGGAATATGCGACTCAGACTTAAATCACATACTTAAATCACATGGAACATAGAGATCACTGCCTATCTCAGTCACTAAATATGAAGACTTTTTTCATGTACAAATGATTTTCCGGTTGACATACAATGCTTATACAACATCTCCGTGTAGAGTCCGATAAGCCGTTAAAAAATCCCTAGGAATAAAAAAAAAATATATAGGGTTGATATAATAATATTTATACAATGTATATTGCACAAAAAAAATTATTGTACACATTAATAATGTTGTATTACCTCGTCTATGGTGTTAGAACCTCTTTATATACAATATTCTTCGTGAAAGTTCCATCCACCATCAGAGTCTTTTTATTCTTATCTTTTCTATTTGATGTATTCTGTTTTTTTCTCCTCGGCATTTTTTAGTATCTTTCTTCTGTATCTTTTTGGCCGCCTCCTCCTTTGCTTCCACATCAAGCAAGGATCTTAATCTTGGTTCTTGATGTGGCTCTAGACATAGCAACGTATAACTGTCCATAAGAGAACACCGGTGCGGGCAGATACACATCCACGTTCGGGATAGTTTGGCCCTGTGACTTGTTGACCGTCATGGCGAAGTTCAACCTGATAGGAATTGCTTTCTCTTAAACTGGAACGAGAACATCTCATCATCAGACGGGAGAACATCTCATCATCAGACGGGCATAACGGTATTCGAGGAAGAAATACCCGCTTCCCAGCATGCTGCCCCACCACGATTTCTGCGTCGATTGTATTTCTCTGAAACCCCCGCACCACCAGCTTTGTACCGTTGCATAGCCCATTGGCAGGGCCAATATTCCTAAGCAATATGACAGGACATCCAAGCTTTAGCTTGAAGACATATGGAGGCAGTCCATTGGGGTTCAAAGTATTAAGGAACTGGTAATTGTTCCAAGCCATTACAGTAGGTTGAGTGCATATGGAGCCAGTCACTATTTTCGTCTGTTTCATTTGTTGTATTCCCATCTACGAGTTTAAACATAGTATATTGTTACTAATTATAACATATATGCCAATTAAAGTGACACTCAGCAACACCATAGTCATATTGTTATCAAGATCAGCATGACCTTGATTATTCATCTCATATCTTTGACGACGTTTCTTGTTTCTTTCACTCCGCTTTTCATTAGAGATATTTGCCCAACGTTCTCTCTCCCTCTGCCTCTTCAACTCATTAGGATCCCTAGATCCTGCAATCTCAAGAGGGAGTAGATCTAGTGTTACCAAACCCGATCGGGTAGGATTCCCTTGAACAAATTTTGGTGAAAAGTTGCAAACGTATGAACATAGAATATATGTAGAGACACTATATACCTTCGTGTGTTGTATGTGTAAGGTCCCCCAAAGGTACTCGATCCCCGGTTGGCCTTGGCGTGTCCATCAGCACCACCTAAACCACAAAAGTAGTAATGAAAATTATTTTGGTGGCAAGGTTATTGGTACCTTTAAAATACATGGATGTAAAAAAATAGCTTTTAATTCAAATGCCTAACCAAATATGTAAATTTGTAACTGCTTGTATATACTCCAACTCCAATCAGGTAACACACAAATTTGTTATAAATCGAATAGAAAATTGAATTGTAAAATTAGGAGCAAGAGATTTCACAAAAAAAAAATTAGCTTGTCAGTATCTCTAGGAAATAAAATACATGGATGTAAAATAAAAAAAATTTCCCTTAATTAGCATGAACAAGCATGAGGCATAAAACTCAATGCAACCTGCTATGTAATCAATCTAAAGGCTTACTGGAAACAAAAAAAAAAACTTGTGAGAGGTATTACCAAACAAATTAGGAGCAAGAGATTTCACAAAATCAATCATGGAACTATTCAAAACAAAGAAATGACACAGACATGGTGCACTGCATGTTCCATATTTTAAAAGCTGATAAACACATCATAATAGCTTTTGCTTTGTCAAGCACATTATTATAGGCACATTGGATATGCTCTGTTATACAAATTGAAGGGGGTCGAGGACCAATATCACAAGAAAAACATCAGGAGCTTCCCATCCTAAATGATTATGAGTGATCTGCAGAACACGCTGAATATCCAGTTGTTGGACCATGCACAGTAGACAGGATGGGAAAACAAACCTCAATTGTTAGACCGATCAGCAGCAGGGGCGGGTGTTAAGGATGGGCTGCGGTGCCTTTTCTTGCCACGTCTGGCATACGGTGGCCTGGCGGGCGTCGTCGATTGTCCTGGTGAGTTGACGACCGGTGGCGTGCCCTAGAGCTCCTTGAGCGAGACTATCGCCGTGGTCTAGCAGTTGCAGGCTCCTTAAGCGAGATCTGGGCGGCGGCTTCCTGATCGCAAGGCCAAGGCGGCGGGGCGAGGCGAATCGGCGGACGCGACGGCGGGAGAACCACGTCCACCACTTGCTCCGTTCTCGCCACCACCGTGTCCTCCACCGTCACGTCGACGTGAGTGCCAATGGATGTGTCTGGTAGCTGCAACTCACCTTTGATCAGAACAGTCAAGAACACCAGGAGTGTCCGCTCGTTGTCCGCGTAGAGCTTGCCAACGCGAACACAGGAGCGGAGTGGCCATCCTCGTCGATGCTACTCTTCGGATACCCACAAGCGATGGCGACGCGAGCAGGCAGCCGATGCACTGCGCGAATGCGTCCTGGAGGCACGGCAACAGGCGCTATGAACTGGGCGGGGTGAGGCGATGCTCTCGTGAGCAGGCGATGCAGAGCGGACTGAGCGTTGCGTGATTTGCTAGGTGGGATGACGAGGAAAGAAGAGCGTGATTTGCCTTTCCTTCCTTGCTCGCGTGATTGCCGGACGCCCGGACTGATTACATGACGTGCGATTGCCAGTTTCCATTTGCATGTTTTCACATGACGTGAAGATCGTGATTTGCCTTTCTTCCCTTGCTCGCGTGATTGCCGGACTGATCACATGACGTGAGATTGGCGGTTTGCATTTGCATATTTTCACATGACGTGATGGCCGTATTTTTATTAAGGAAAGGGAATAAGGATGCATTGCGTGGTGCCCGCTGGTGTCAGTGTGCATGCAAGAAATCACGTGATTCTGATTGCCGGTTTCCATGTTCTATTGCATGCAAGGGGAGGGACGACGCGGGGAACTTATGGCAAGGCTCCGCAGGCCGACGACCCCAAACGCTAATCGCACGACTAATTGTCCATTGTTTAGTCTTTTTAGGTTGTATATATAGAGATAATAAAGAGGCAAAAAACTTTTCGTCTATTTTTTTCGTCCACCTCTTTCTTTGTCTATCTAAGAGATCGATTCGGATCCGTTTAGTTTTTTGTTCGGTTTTTCTGGGAATAAATATTTCCCCAAGCTCGTCCACCTCTTTCTTCGTCCACCTCTTTTTTCGTCCATCTAAGAGATCGATTCGGATCCGTTTAGTTTTTTGTTCGGTTTTTCTAGGAATAAATATTTCCCCAAGCTCCTGGAGACGTATCTGGTGGACTGGTCTTCGACTCTTCGTCCTTGTGGCCGCTTTCTGTTCAACCCAACTCCTTTTGTCCCTTTTCATCGTCGACTGGCCGGCTGCACAATGAATGCTGCTATCGTTGCATCGGCCTGGTTAGCCGTGCTGCTCGCCTCCGCCTCCTCACCTGCGCCGCCAACCAACCGGCGGCGGCGGCGCGGCCGAGCCGGATGGGCGAGGGGTGCGCAGGAGCGGAGGACATCGCCATCTACCAGGTGCAGGCGTCGTCGCTACCGAGCGGGGGGCCGGCGTACAAGACGTGGACGTGGTGAACCAGTGCGCGGGCGACGGGGTGGAGTGCGCAATCAAGAGCATCCATGTGCGCTGCAGCTTCTTCAGCTCGGTGACCCTGGTGGACCCTCGCAAGTTCCGGTGCCTGCGCCACGACGACTGCCTCGTCAACGACGGTCGCCCGCTCCCCGTTGCTCGGCGGCCAGACCATCTCCTTCGAGTACGCCAACTCTCGTTCCTTAGGCTATCCGCACTCTTTATCCTCTATATTCATTCTCTAAAAAGAATATTCTATTCTGGTCATCGAGATTCTCTACTCTATACCACTTTCTCCCACACCCATCATCCTCTATATCTCGTACTTTATAACAACTACTAAAAGCGGTCCCACTTGTCATTTTTTATAAATTTTATCTAAATATATTCATGTGAGATCTTGTTTTAAAGAATTTATTGTAACAAATTTAATGGTGTAATCGAAATTTAATTTGGTTTTCCGGTTTGTGAGTTATAGCAATTTTTTCATATGTAAATAGATTGGGCACGCTCTCCCACGCACGTTCTCTCTCTTCTGCTGGCTGGCTCTCACGCGCGTGCTGCCGCGTGGCCATAGCGTACGCGCCCGTACACCCTTTGTCTGTGCAGGAAGAATGGCCATGCGCTACCATGGCGTAGGCAGTAGCGTACCGCGCTGCACGGATTTTTTACCCCATATTGCTTTACCGAATGCTTTACAGAACGCCACTGCGGATAGTCTTAGGCTATTCGCACTCATCGTCCTCTATTTTCATACTCCATACATCCCTCGGCCATCAAGATTCTCTCTCTTTTACGGTGCTCTTAACCCATCCATACTCCATTTCATCCTCCATCCCAACTACCCACATACGGGTCCCACCGTCGACCCCATCCACCTTTATCCACCCACACCCTCTCTCTCCCCCCACCGCCTTTCTCTCTCTCCCCTACACGGACAGGCGCGGCGTGTCAGGCGGTATGAGGCCGGCGGGCGGCCGCCGCGGCCGAGGCGGCGCCTCTTCCCCGGCGCCCCTCTTCCCCGGCGGGCTACCGGCGGCCCGCGGCGGCCCCGCCAGCCTCCTCTCCCTTCTCCCTCTCGCCTTGTGAGCTCGGCGCGGCCGCCCTCCCCAGTGCCTGATGGCCGCGGGCGTGGCCTTAGCAGCGTCGGCAATGCGTGCCGGCCAAGTGGTCGACCAGCCCTGCTACCGGCGGCGGCGGGCGCCACGGCGGCGGCGGCCCGGCACGCGCGTGGTCGGCCCCGGCGCGCCTCACCCCGGCCTCTTCTCCGCTCCTGCTGCGCCGGCGCCCGAGCTCCACTTCTCTCCGCCTCTACGCTTTCGCCCCGTCAGCGTCGGTGCTCCTCTCTTCTTCTCTCTGCCGGCGGCGGCCAGGCCCCACGCGCGTTCACCGTTCGCCGGCAGCGGCGGGTTTTTGGCGTCGCGAGCTCAAGATTCCGGATGAAAACGCTCCTCCCCGACGCCGCCGCACACCTTCCCATCCGAATCGGTGACATGGCGCCGTTCCGGACGGTGTCTCCGGACGCGGTGCGGACAGCCTTACAAGCTGCCTGTCAGTGCCGCCACCTGCGTCCGACGTCGACCGTAGTAGGCGACGCCACCGTCATGCATGTATGGCTCCGTCAGCATGCAGAAGCACACCAACTCAAACTCGTCATAGTATTCGACCGGACCGACCACGGCATGTACCACACGAGTTTCATATTATAGCTTAGGAGCACAAGTCCGTATGCAATAGTAGAACGAACACGTAATTCTCTCCAGTAGCAGTAGCATTAGCTTATACGTTACACGCTTACTTATTAAAAAGATTTTCACATGCTCGTCCTTTAGTACGTGACTTTTTTCTTTTTTATCTTACATTTATTTTCTAGCAAACATAAAAATTAAATAATAAATATGTTATTATGGGGTTTAAACCATCAAATCATTTTGTTCTCTCCGTCAGATTTTCACGTGCTTCTCCTCCAGTACGTGACTTTCTTTTCCTTTTTATCTTGCATTTATTTTCTTATAAACATGAAAATTAAATAATAAATATGGTATTATGGGTGTTTGAACGATCGATCATTTTGTTCTCTAATAAATAAATATTACTTACACCATTAAATTATTCATGCATCTTTTGCTATAAATAAAACTTACGGGAGAACATTGTTTTTAGCCTATCTAGCAATCGAATTGTGATTTTACCCTTATTTTTCAATTTTGTAATTTTGCTTTTGCGATTTCTAAATGAAACCTCATTTGGATATCCATTAGTTAGTGGTGGAATAAAAAATAATAAAAACCCCCATGGAAAATAAGCTAGGGAAAAGATAAAGTTTATCCGAATTCTTATCTCCCTCCATCGCATACCCGCATTAGAAACAAGCTTACGATTGGGTACAAAGTGGTTGGGGCGCATCCGACGGTAGCATTGGGGTGAGACTGCATGAGCCAAGTAGCATGCAGGGAAGGCGGCATGTGGTCTGGGTGATGATTATGAAGTGCGGCCTTGAAGCGCGATGAGCAATGCGAAGACCATAAGAAGTTATTGTTATTTCCTAAGGGGCGGCGTGGTTCAAGCTCAAGAACCTACTCCGTGAGTACATTGATGTTGGGCAATGGCAATTTCGCACGCCATACAAGGTGAACTCCGCTAAATAAGTCATCCCCAATGGTGAAAGAAATTCAACGAGATGAATGACATCAAGCGAGAGACTTCGTATACGCCGATTGTTGAGGGGGCTCGTCTATCAAAAACTGCTTCAACAACAACTGCTCCAACGATGTTCGTCATCAACTAATCACAGAATATATGGTGAGCGGCAGCTTGGCTTATACTCTATATAACTCCATATCAACGCATAGATAATATAAAAATTAAGCATGAATATTTAATAGTTTTTTTCTCCCGTTGCAACGCACGGGCATGTTTCTTAGTAGATTCATAATATATGAATTATATATTATGATAGTATTTGCCATAATAAATCTAAAAATATAAATTTTATAACATGAATATATATATATATATTAAAAATTAATGGTCAACACACGCCTTAGAACAAACTAAATGTGACATTAAAACAGAGTATACGGAAAAAAATCGCGAGACATGGTGTACAGTAATCTAAAACTATTTGCCTTTATTTGCCCATCAGAAGATTGATTATTGCCAACGAGTGTCACGTGATCTGATAGCCTTGATGAAGATGCCCATCCCAATTTCCAAACATGCATATGGACACGACGACACACAGTACACACTGATTCGTTAAGATCAGGGACGCATATAATCCTGTACTTTTTCTCTCTTTTTCTCCAGGGTTTCTGTTCGGTCCTTGCTGGCATGTCTTCGCTCCGCTCGTGTGCACGACCGTGACGACGCTGTCAGTGTCATATCATCATCATCTGATTGCCTTGCTTCGTACGGAACACAAAACCAAAAAGGGCAGCTTGGGATCGGTAATTATATGTAAATAATCACACAAAATGATAGGATTTTGTCAAATAAGCATGAAAAATGATATTTCTGCATACGTGAAGCATCACCAAATCTGTACCATATATAGCTTTGTTTGTGCATATGTAGACTCCAAAATACACATGTGCCTTCACAAAACAAAGCCTAGAATACAACGGCGTATATATGGAGTTGTTGTCTCGTATGGGCTCCCAAAAGCACCTCTCCCCTTGCGGGTAGAGACCACAAATTGATCGTTTGTCGATGAAATCAATACCTGCAATGACGATCTCGTCGTGACTGCAATGGCAATCTCATCGTGACAATTATCGAAGTCATCGTATGAAACACGATCCCACCGAATATCAATCTGATTTTGCCGGATATTTACTTGGAGTCAAACAAGATACTAGAAACTACGGAAAAGGATGGGTCTCCTCTCCTTTTCGTCTCTGGTCGAGTCATCGGAGAGAAAGAAGAATAGGGGTCCTAGACGCGGCGGGTGAGGAGGAGTAAGGAGCGGGCATGCTTGCCCCAGGCCCTAGCGGCGATGGCGGTGTGAATACAGGTGTGCAAGGATATTTTCTGGGAAGTTCGTCTGCAAACAAATGAAACCTCCCTCCATGCGAGGCCTTGCAAGACATTACCACAGAACAAAAACTCCGGCATGTCTCATCAAGTTGGACATTAGCAAGGCCTTTGATACGGTATCCTGGGAATATCTGCTTGAGCTACTAGGAAACAGAGGATTCTCCAGGAGGTGGACTGACCGGCTTGCTGCACTCTTCCATTCATCATCTTCAGTAATCCTGTTAAATGGTTGCCCCGGCCCGAAGGTCTTGCATCGTAGAGGGTTACGTCAAGGTGACCCGCTCTCACCTTACCTGTTCATCCTTGCAATGGATGTCCTCAACAGAATTTTCGAGATAGCAACTGAAGATGGATTCCTCACGCCACTGAGAGGACGCCAGGCAACACTGCGACTATCCCTCTATGCTGATGATGCAGTTATCTTCACAAACCCATGTAAGGAGGATGTGCATTGTATCATGCAGATCATGGAATCTTTCGGTGAAGCCACCGGGTTGAGAATTAACATAGCAAAGAGTACAGTAGCGCAGATTAGGTGCGCAGGTTTGGACATGGATCACGTGCTAAGTGACTTCGCAGGAGCAAGAGTCAATTTCCCGGTCATATATCTGGGGCTGCCATTGACCCTGGGAAGAGTCAGGCTGGCCCATCTGCAGCATATTCAAGACTCGGCACGGAGAAGAATCGCAGGATGGCAAGGCAAGCTGGTGTTGGTTGCAGGAAGGAAAGAGCTTGTCAGGTCGGTAATCAGCGCCCTACCAGTTTATCTAATAACTGTCATCAAGCCACCGAAGAAGTTCATCAAAGAATTCGACAAGCTACGTCGCCGCTTCCTTTGGGCTGGGGATGGACAGCTGACAGGGGGCAAGTGCAAGGTTGCCTGGACTACTGCATGCTTACCCACTGCAAATGGGGGACTTGGAATAAAAGACCTTGATTGCTTCAGTAGAGCGCTGCGATTGAGATGGATTTGGTTCTCTTGGGATGCCAGGGACCGTCCTTGGAAACACTTACAGCTGCCAACTGACAAAATGGATCTGCAGCTTTTCAATGCGGCAACAGTGATCATTCTGGGAAATGGGAGGAAAGCGTCCTTCTGGAACTCGAGGTGGCTGGAAAACAAAACCCCCTCGGACTTGTTTCCTGGATTATACAAACACAGCAAGAGGAAAAACAGGACGGTGGCAGAGGCACTTTACCTCAATACTTGGGTCCGGGATGTGGATCACAGCTTGACACAATCACTTATTGCTGAGTTCTTGACACTTTGGGAAATGCTCGACGGAATTCATCTACATGACGAGAGGGAGGATCGAATTGTTTGGAGGTTCACGGCCGATGGACAGTACTCGGCTAGCTCAGCTTACAAAGCCCAGTTTGAGGGACTGACAAGGTGCTCTACGGCTGAGCTCACCTGGACGGCAAAAGCAACACCAAAATGCAAATTTTTCTGCTGGCTGATGCTGCGCAACAGGTTCTGGACAGCGGCGAGATTGCAGATACGTCAATGGCCCAACCAATACTTCTGCCAATTGTGTTTTCGTAGTCTTGAGACCACCTCTCACCTACTCATGGAATGCCCTGTCTCCAGAACCTTATGGGCACAAATTGCTGTTTGGGCGGCCATACCAAGCCTCCCTCCTGAGGAGTGGCCTCCTACTGAAAATTTGAAGGACTGGTTGCTTCATATGGTCAGGACAGCACCAAGAGCCTCAAGGCAGGCTGCCACTTCATTAGTCATGTTGGCGTGCTGGGAGATTTGGTGTGAACGGAATAGACGTATCTTCAGAGAACAATGTAAAACGGTGCCACAGGTTTTTTCACTAATCATCGACGAAGCTGGTATGTGGGCTTATGCAGGTAACAAAGGTCTGCGACAAATTCAACAGCAGAGCGAAATCGGAGCCGATCGACGAACTACAACTGTCAGAATGACAGAGGAGTTGCAACATGATCTGAATGTAATGTAAATTAGTGTTTCTTGTTTTCTAGGTGGCCCAGAGTTCAGTTAGTGAACTGTGAGCAGTGGGCATTTCAGCTCTCTTACTTGTATTTTCTCTGTAAATACCTTGCTTTTCTTATCAATGAAAGCCGGAAAACCGGATCTTTCGAAAAAAAAAAATATTATAGGCCTAATTGGTTGTCTACAAAATTTGTCCTGTCAAAGATTTGACATACCAAAGCTTAGGCAAAAAAATTGCCAAAAATTCAACAAGCCAAATATAGGAAGTTAGCAAATTTTGGTAACCAATCAAATACTTGCTAAATTTTTAGCATGGCAAATTTGTAGTAACTAACCAATCAAGCTCTATATGCATAATTAAAATTGAATCTTCGTGCGGTTATACTTCCTTATCAGAGAATGGCTTTAGGGCTCTAGGGCACACAATCCGTTCCCACACGATCATTGCACGGACGTTTGGAGAGCGACGACTCCCCAGGCCCCGGGCCCACCGTTTCCGTACCATAAAGGCCAACGATAATAATGTTCAAATCCTGAGGGTGCAATTCCAAAAAAGCACCCCAAATATCCAGAACCGGATAGCGCGCGGCGGTGGACCGAGTCCACACACCTCGACCAGCTCGGCCCCAGCCTCCGCCCGTTCGAGCGGCCGACACCAACAGCTGGACCCCACCGTACCGACTGGGCCCATCCTAGCCGTCCGTTCCGTTCCGTCCCGCGCTTCCCCGCTCCCGCACGGAACGCATCACGAGCGCACCGGCACCACCGCGCCGACGAGCGAGCCAGCCGCCCGCCTGCGATCCGAGCCGTCCGTTGGGTCAACGGTCAGCACGCGCGCACGAAATCTCGCGGGGGCCGTTCGAACGAGAACGATTCCTCCCTTCCCCCCTCTCTCTCTCTCCTCCGTCCACGGCGACACGACACACCACGCGTCGCCGACAGCCACCGCCACCGCCCACCGCCACCATCAAATCGCCGCTTCCTCTTCCCATAGACGAGACCATCGAGGAGCCGCGCGCACGGCCAGCCCGCTCTTCCAACAGGGCGCGCGTCCGCCGGCCAAGCCGCCCTGCGCCCCGGCGCATTCTCGTCTCCTCTCATCTCGGTGCCGACTGCCGAGATCTCTCTCTCCCGGCCGGCCGCCTTCCTTCTCCTGAGAGGCTCACGAGTGGCCCCCTCCCCGAGCTTGATCCGACGTTCTCGCGATGGCAGCAGTGGCGGCGCTGCCGCAGGCGATGGACGCGCTGTCGCGGCGGGCGACCATGCTGCGGGACTCGCTGCGGCGGAGCCAGGGGAACACGGACGGCATGGTCGCCATCCTCGGCTCCTTCGACCACCGCCTCTCCGCGCTCGAGGCCGCCATGCGCCCCACCCAGGTTCGCCCCTCGCCTCGCCCCGTCTCCTCCCCGCCATTTCGAACGCCTTCGTTGGATGAAATGAAATTTGAAGCGGGGACGGCGGTGTCCTCTGTTTGATGGGGTTACAGGTGAGGACGCACGCGATCCGGACAGCGCACGAGAACATCGACCGCACCATCAAGGCCGCCGACAGCATCCTCTCCCAGTTCGACCTCGCGCGCCGGGTGCGTTCGTTCATCCTCTCTCGGAGCGCTAGTCCTCTAGCTGAAATCGGGGCGAATTAATTGGATAATAAGTTTTCTTGTGGCCATTGTGTGGATCTGAGGACAATTGAATTTTGAATGTGCAAAATGGCGGGTGCTTTGTGCTGTAATAAGGGATGGAGGTAATTAGTGTATGTGCAGTTAATTAAGCTCAATGCAGGAATCATTGATACAAAATGACCGTTCTCAAATGGAAGGATATTACTCCTGTTTAAGGTTATGTTATTTGGGAACGTATCTAGTGCAAACTAACTTTCCGTGAAAACCTGTGCAAACCACCATAAAAAAAGTCGTCTAAATTCACCAAAAAAAATCACATGTAGATGATATGATGATACACAGCCTTGCAAAACATCTTGTCTAAACTCAATTTCGTTTGTGAGATATAAAAATAACAAATTTCTACCAAATCATTTGGACAGCTTTTTGGCTTCAAATTTATTATTTTTATATCTCACAAACGAAGTCAAGTTTCGACAAGATATTCTGCAAGGTTGTGTATGATCATATCATCTACATGTGTGAATTTTTTGGCGAATTTAGACGACATTTTTACCGTGGTTTGCATGGGTTTTCATGGGAAGTTAGGTTGCACTAGATAATGCCCCATGTTATTTAGGGGAATCTGATCAGTGATAGTTTTACCACTTATGAGGTTTAAGGTTGAGTTACCATAATTATAATGTTTCTTTTGAATGGGATGCTGTTTTTTGTAAAAACCATCGCGAACTGTTAAATTAATGGCTAACTGAACTCATTGCATTGAAAGTATAGTAATCCTGCAAGTTAATGTTGTTGGCTTTATGTCAGGCTTTGAGTTCAAATGTTGCTATTCTCGCATCTTCTCTTAGTTTATGTGATTTTTTTGCTTTCGTGCTTTAGGCTGAGGCAACCATATTGAGGGGTCCCCATGAGGATTTGGAGGGCTACCTGGAGGCAGTGGATGTGCTGAAAGGCATCGTTCGCTTTTTTCACTCAAATAAGAACTTCAAGAGCAGTGATGGAATTGTGAATCATGTCAGCAATCTGTTAGCTAAGTCTACTCTGAAGATTGAAGAGGAATTTAAGCAGCTGATGAGTACATACAGGTAAGACTTAACTTATGGCTGGTGCATCTAGTGATGCAGAGGCCCACTCATGAAAGCCTCCTTCATCTATTTCGCTCCATATATTGGCAAAAGAACAGTTAACTTATCATAACAGTTAACTTATCATTGTGTTCTTCTAGTGAAGCAGAGGCCTTATGTTGTTCTTACCTAAAACATTGTGTCGATTGTCCCTTTTCTTTTCTTTTCAGCAAACCTATCGAGCCAGATCGCCTGTTTGACTGTCTACCCAAGTCTCTGCGGCCAACTAAAGGTGACAACGACGATGGAGGCAGCCGTTCTGATCATCCATCCAAAGGCTTGAGACTGCCGTATACAGGACTCCAACACTAATCCCTCCCAGAATATTGCCTCTCATGAATGACATAGCTCAGCAGTTGGTTCAGGCTGGAAATCAGCAAACTTGCTACAAGATCTACAGGTAGGCTTTGGTTTTCTCTATTATTGTTTTACATCTATTCTGAGCTCGTTCCCTCTCCAGCACGCTTTCTGTCCTCGAATAGGGATTTTGACACTTTTTTTTTTTTAAATCCAATCTGTTTCCCCTTTCTTCCTTCAGAGATTTCCGTTCTTCAGCACTAGAAGTTAGCCTTCGGAAGTTGGGAGTGGAAAAGCTTACCAAAGATGATGTACAAAAAATGCAATGGGAGGCTTTGGAGGCTAAAATTGGAAACTGGATACACTTTATGCGAATTGCGGTGAGATTCCTTCTTAAAATATACTCATGTTGTGTATGTCCATTTCAGCCTCAAGCTAACAATGTTATGCTTTTCAAACAGGTCAAATTGCTACTAGCTGGGGAAAGAAAAAATCTGTGATCAGATTTTTGATGGTGTCAACTTTAACAAGGGACATTGTTTTGCTGAAGTGACAGCAGATAGTATTATAACTCTTTTCAGCTTTGGAGATGCTGTTGCTAAAAGCAAAAGGTCCCCTGAAAAGCTGTTTGTGTTGCTCGACATGTATGAAGTAATGCGTGAACTTCAACCAGAGGTATTCTGGAAGTACCTTATAGAGGCCGCTATCCAAATGTTGCATACTTCTCTATGTTATTGTGATTCTGAACTATTTGATTTTGATGATGATTACAAAGATGTCAATACTGGCTTTGCTTGAACCTTTGTTTTTATCAGATTGAGGAGATATTTGAAGGCAAACCTTGCACTGAGATGCGGCAAGCTGCAGCAAGCTTAACAAAGCGCTTGGCGCAGACTGCTCAGGAAACATTTGCAGATTTTGAGGAGGCAGTTGAAAAAGATGCTTCAAAAACTATTGTTCAGGATGGAACAGTCCATCCTTTGACTAGCTATGTGATTAATTATGTTAAATTCCTATTCGAGTAAGTATTTCCCTTCTCTTATTGTCTGTGAATCCATGGACATGTAAAATTTTTTATCACATAAATTTGACTAACATAATGTTATAAACAGATTTTAATTGTGACTTATGAGGCTTTATGTTTCTGATCTTCTCAGAATTTTTCTGATCTTCATCTCCATTGAGGAGACATATAATTAAAGACCGTAGTTTCAGATGAAGTAGAAAGAATTTCCAAGTGCTAATATTAATAGGCTGGTCCATTTAGTAAAAAAAAATATCTATACCACAATACCGAATAAGATTTTGGACAAATTTGAATCAGGGAAAGTTCTGCCTTAGGTTGTAGTACCTATAAGCTATTTACAAACTTGGGCATTTTCTGGATTGTAGATATCTTTGGTTATCCATTAGCTGTCTTTTTCATTTACTCATGAAGCAATGTCGCATTTGTTTATTCTTTCCTGTTGTTGTTTCTGAAATTCCATGCATAACAAATGTTACTATGATTTGAACAGTTACCAGTCAACATTGAAGCTACTATTTCAGGAATTTGATACTGGTACTGAGGCAGAATCTCAGCTTGCTGCTGTTACCACAAGGATAATGCAGGCCCTACAGAATAACCTAGATGGAAAATCTAAACAGTATAAGGATCCTGCATTGACATACTTGTTTCTTATGAACAACATCCACTACATGGTTAGATCTGTTCGCAGGTATGTCTATATTTACAAGATCTGTATCTTATGATTTTCTGATAGCCTGTTCATTTAATGATCTTTTGTGTCACCTCAGATCAGAAGCAAAAGATATACTTGGTGATGACTGGATTCAGAGGCATCGCAGGATTGTGCAGCAAAATGCCAATCAGTATAAACGCGTTGCTTGGGCAAAGGTTAGTGAACCAGAAAATCCTTCAAGGATTGTGCGTGGCATTGCTTTTTTGTTTAGTTGCATAATGTTAGATGTGCAATCCGCCTTGGCCCTCTTTAGGGAATGTGTCCTTTTTATATCTTGATCAGACTGCTGTTGAATTAATATTCTTTAGTGGCTATCACTCTGAAAATAGTGTGGAGGTATACCTGTTCAATCTGTCATAAATCATATATGATACATTGCTACAGTTAGAATTTTGCTTACAAAATACATCTCTATTGAGTATGGTCTGAACCTTTAATTCAGAAATCTTAACGTTTGGAAGTCCCTTCTGTACGTCCGCTACAAAGAAACTTTATTCACACACATGCCATTTTAACTTTAGGAAAGCAAAATGTGTGGCAGTGCTGAGCTGGCGTGGACTTAAATGTTTCTAGGCATTTTATAGTTTTTCTATACCTGGCAAGGCATTCTTTAATGTCCACTAGAGATTTGGATTCATAAGTTAGCATGTTTGTTATGTATTATTGCATTATCGTACACAGTTACATATAGAATTGCACTTGATTGTGTCTGCTCTGCTTCTGTTATATAGATTCTTCAGACACTTTCTGTTCAAGGTGCGGGCAGCAGCGGTGACCTTACCAGCAGTGGTGTTTCTAGAGCCACGATCAAAGAACGGTGAGTGCTTGAGGCAAACTGTTTTTAACTGTCTTACGCAACAACAAAAATCAATACCCTCCAATGTCTCATGCCTTGTCAGGTTTAAGTCTTTCAATACGCAATTCGAAGAGCTTCACGCGAAGCAATCACAATGGATTGTACCTGATCAAGAACTGCGAGAATCCTTGAGGCTTGCTGTAGCCGAAGTCCTGTTACCAGCCTATCGATCTTTTATCAAACGCTTTGGGTACATCATCAAACAATTTCATTAGTTTGCTGCTAAGACAGTAGTTTCCTGTTGTTTTACTAGAACATGAAACACCTTCTATGCTAGTATTGCTACATCTTGCAACTAACAGTGCTAGTAAGATGTGACTAGTATCCTTGTGACTTGCAGCAATCTTGTGGACAACAACAAGAACCCACAGAAGTACGTTCGGTACAGCCCAGAAGCGGTGGACCAACTTCTAGGTCAGTTCTTCGAAGGGCAGCAATGGGCGGAGCAAAAGCGCTGAGCAACAGAGAGTGAGAGAGACGGCATGAATACAGCCACATGCCAGTAAGTTCACCAGCACAGATTTCTTTCGAAGCAACCACCAGTTTTTCTTGCACTGCATACATATATAATATATATGCAGAGCACTACCAAAAGAAATTTTCTTTTTCTCAGAAAAAGCACGCCAAAGTTTCTTTCTCGCCATTTGGGTGGCTGACACGGAAAGCTAACGGCAAAAAAGTGTTGGTGGCATTTTCTTGATGGAGGTTCCTCAATCAAGTTTAAGTAAGTTTAAGTATACCGTGTTGTTGACCTAAAAAGGCAAAAGAAAAGAAACCTATGTTGTGGCCTTGTGGGTTCACAATCAGGGGTTCCAAAACTAACCTTTCTGTTGTTGCTGTAGAGTATGTTTTCGTGAGTCATGATTCATGAGTATAGAACCCTATGTTGCAATGAAACTGTTCCCTAAGAAAGATAGATGATGATGATAGTTACTATTGAAGCAATGGCGCAAACCTAATTACCTAAATTTTCAGCGATAGTTATGACGAGGGAAAAGAGGTGATGGCGCCTTCCGGTTCTTTTCTCGCGAATTGCGTTTCTACTCGAAGGGGAATAAAGCAGGAAGCAGACGTCTCTTGTTGTTTGGTATACTTTCTCTGTAGATAGATAGCAAATGACGGTCGGGCAAGGACGTTGCTGAGCTTAACACGGTTTGAAGTTAGCGCCACTACGACGCCATGGTTTCACTGGAATAACGTAAAGATCGTCAGGGAAATCTCATTCTCAATTTACCTTTTGATGATGCAAAAAATGTCACGAATCCATCTTTCTTGTGCCAATAATTGAAAAGGAAATCCAAAAGTTCCTCTTGTCCCGCCACGCCTGCAGAGGAGCTCGATCTGGTCGTCTCTCGTTTGGCTTGGCATGCATTTCCGCTGCTTTATCAATGGAACTCTGTATGTTCCAAATTCTAAGACCTGCTAGAACTTTAAGTCAGGTTGAGAAAAACTACTAAATGCCCATTCCCGCAACACGCTAAATTTTAAAATTTTGAAATCAATCGCTGCAACTCGTAGCGAAGTTCCTTCATGAGCGCCGCTAGCGATGATGGGACCTACATTTCCGCTGCCGAACCTCGTGAACTTAAAGCAAAACTTGATCATTCTTGCAAAACCTTTGGGTGCTGTGTTGTAATTGTCTATTGAGTGCAACATGGTTGCGACTATCCTTGTGCATAGGCTGCAGGATTGTCCCGCTCAATGCAAATAGAATACATCAACGGATAATGCTCATAATCGTCACCGTACAGGAACTAGGGAAATGACCAATATAATGAAATGAAACTATAAAGATAAACTTTTTTTGTCGTTGTCGTGTGACATGTACCCCCTCCAACTTCAATACTGTATAC
Source organism: Chrysopogon serrulatus (assembly GCA_015844335.1). Lineage (NCBI taxonomy): Eukaryota > Viridiplantae > Streptophyta > Magnoliopsida > Poales > Poaceae > Chrysopogon > Chrysopogon serrulatus. Next base: position 560,061 of record JADLZL010005239.1, on the reverse strand, counting down.
GTAGTAATTTGTCTTCATCTATCAAATATGTCATATATAAATAGATGATTGTCCACATGTTTTTGAACTTTTTCCGCATTCTCAAATGAGTCTTTAAAGTGGTTATTCATGATCTCTCTAAGTACGAATTCAGGTTCACGATTGAATCTGGTGTGAACTTAGAAGAAACCACTTGCAAAAAAGCTAAAGAATCAAGATAATATCTTTAAAACTTCATGACTTAAATAAAAATATGAAAAAATTTGGAGAACCAGGACAGGATGTTTTACTCACTTGAACTTATATTATAGAAGCAAACTATTTTCAATCTCAACATGTAAGCTATCCACGCTATTTCTCTAAGTAACCTCCCTTCCAACTACTAACTTCGTTTTAAATTATAGTTCATTTGCTTTTTTTTAACCTTTAAGTTTGACCACTTTCGTCTTATTTAGAAAATTATGTCAAATATAATATTTTTTATTGTGGTTTACTTTATTAATAAAAGTTCTTCAAAAATAGTTTAAATTTAACCATTTTTATATAAATTTTTTAAATAAGACGAACAGTCAAAAACGGACTACAATTTAAAACAAAGGGAGTAACATGTAAGCTATAGACGTCATCCTTTGGTGAGTGCTATTATATCAATTTTTTTTTACTTTCAAATTTAACAGGAAACAACCGTGAAAAATTAAGGAAAATAATAATTCAACCACTCTCCCACCACAATTAGCAAGGGATAAAGTAATCTTTTGCCTAGAAATCTCCTGGATTTGCCTAGACAAAAAAAACGGAGCGGGATTTATTCGCCGCGTACCCCGACGACGTCCCAGTCTCCGGTAGGCCACCTGTCAGTCGGACGGAGCCGATGCGCAGGCACACCACACCAGCAGCAGGAAAAGGAAAGGAAGGGAAGCACGCAGGCAGAGACGCCCTCACGCAGTCACGCGCTGCTGCTGCCGTCAGCCGTCTCAACGTCGTCGCCCACGGACTCACACACCACACCACAGTCGGAGCAGTAGTAGATCCCAAATCACCATCCATCGCCGAACCGAAAGCAAACCCCACACGACCGCTCGCCTGCCTGCTCTCACCGACCAGCGCCGCGCCGGGCCGCGCCGCTCCGCCGGATCTCCAGCATGCAGCAGCCCTCGTCCTCGTCCGCCGCCGCAGCGCACCCGCCGGACCACCCCAACTCCAAGCCCCCGGGGCCGCGCCGGCGCCGGCGCCCGCCATGGGCTACCCGGCCAACCCCTCCCCCAACGGCAACCCCAGCCCCGCCGCCGCCGCCTACTTCGCCGCCGCCACCCCACCCGCCACCGCCAACGGCTCCGCTCCGGCGGCGTTCGGCGTCGCGTACCCTACCCGGCGCCGCCTCACCACCACCAGCACCACCCGCCTCCTCCTCCGCACCACCACTACCCGTACCCGCCGCCTCCCCCGCACCACCACTACGCGCACCCGCCGCCGCCGCCGACCTGCCTGCGGCGCATCCTCGCCGCCGTCGTCGGCGCGTTCCTGCTCCTCGGCGCCGCCACCTTCATCGTCTGGCTGCTCCTCCGCCCGCGCGCGCCGCCTTCGCGCTCGCCTCCCTCGCGCTGTCCCGCGTCGCCTACGCGCCCGCCAACTCCTCCCTCTCGGCCTCCTTCGACGCCAAGCTCCTCGCCGCCAACCCCAACGCCAAGCTCGCCGTCACCTACTTCTCGCCGCTCGCCTCGGTCTCCTTCGCGCCGTCCTCGCCGCTCGCCGTCGCCTCGCTCGCGCCCTTCGGGCAGGGCCCCGGCAACACCACCACGCTCGCCTTCCGCCTCGTCGTCGAGGACGCCTACGTCGGCCCCGACGACGCCGCCGCGCTCAAGACCGGCAACGGCGGCGCCGTCGACGTCCAGGTCAGGCTCATGGCCGTGGCTGTCTTCGACAGAGGGGGCTGGCGCACGCGCCGCAGGGTCATGAGGGTCATGTGCGATGGCGTCAAGGTGGTTTTCCGTGGGAAGAATTCTACTGAGGCAGCCTTCAATGGGCCGCCAATGAGGTGTGATGTCGTGTTGTGAAGGTTAGTAGCAGTCCTGGTGATTTTACTCTCCGATCTTGCATATTCCATTTTTCTATCCATGCCTTAATCTTACTGTCGCATTCTAGGCAGTGTAGTTTTTTGTGTGGATTGTAGGGCTAGCATAGCACTTTGTTGTGATAGCAAGTCTGATCCTGATGTGGTGTGCAAAATAGAACAGAACGCCTTCGATTGTATTATATTTATATGTCCTTGCTCGTGTGCACAACTTTGCCATTTCCCTGAAAGCAGACAGGAAATGGTAGTGTGGGATTGTCAATGGTGGTGGCATGCTGCAGTCAAACGTCAACGGCAGTGTCATTATGGTGCTATAAACATAGAAAAAGTATTAAAAAGTCCCACAGATGTTTGACTAACCATGTGGGTTCACTAATTTCCTACGTTAAGCAACAGAAAGCGCGGCAAACTTAGGGTTTTATTAAATGTAAATGTTTTTTTATTTCATGGAATCCGTTCATGCCATGCAGTCAAATTAAAGCAAAAGACTGCACAGTACCAGGTTGGCAACAGGCTGATACCAATACATCAAGTGCCTAGTTGTGATTATGCATTTGGCAGTTTGGCTCGTAGCACCTAGACCTAGGCAGGGCGAATCTTGAAGGTTTGATGCCTGATTCACTTATGTACCGACTTTGTTTGCCAATGGATTATTATCTTCCTTTTTCCTTTTATTTATAAAGTATGCATTGGACCCATTAAAATAGTGTTGGGTATTGGTTAATGTAGGTTTTCTGTTATACAAAATGTGCCGCCTCGGTTTGGGTTTCAAGTGGCTAGCATTTGTCTTCCATTCATGCCTTGTTTATTTGAGTTATTTATTGGATTTGAGCAAAGTAGAAATGTTTTCTTTTGTGAATCAATGCTGGTAATGTGTTGGTTTCAAGCGTCAACGGAAGTTTGAGACTATGAGTATAATACTGTCAATAGAGAAGAATATATCAAAAAACCCAGCAGATGCTTCACTGACCTGGGTTCACTATCCCCTTATGTTAAGCTACAGAGAACATATCAAATCTGTAGTTATGAAGTTCCCATCTATTATTACATGGCAAACCTTTGAATTGAAAGATTTAAGGTAGTTTTTAACTATTAATTTCTTTTTTTCACTTCATAGAATCTGTTAGGTGTTATTCATGTGTGGTGAACTGCGCACAAAAGACCATTGCATTGCCAGAGGTTAGGATTGGTTATGGTTCTGTTCTCTTCCATGGTATGGTTGGCCCTACCAGATTTTGTGTATATGGCATGCAATGATTAAAAAAGCATCAAACACTACATAGGTGACATAGTTGATCATGCGGGATGATGACGCCTATTGCCAAAATGACAAGACGGGCAATTTTTGTAGCAAAAATTCATATGAACTGGCAATAGTTTTGGCTGAATCACTTAGGCATAAGTTGTGTTTGCCAAGACATTTTTAAATCCCCTTCTTCATACCTTTAGAAAAATGCTTTGTGAGAAATTTAGGCCATATGAATATAGGGTATGCTCCCTCAGTTCCAAATTATAGTTCAACTTAATTTCACATTTCTAGGCTGTGTAGTTTTTTGTGTGCATTGTAGGACTAGCATTGTGTTATGATAGTATAGTGTGATTCTAATGTGGCATGCAAAATACCAAGCCTTTGATTGTTTTATATTTATATCTCTGTTCATGTGCACCACTTTCCTCATTTGCATGAAAGGCGATAGGAAATGATAACATGGGATTGTCAGTGGCTGTGACATGTTGTAGTCAAATGTCAACAACACTGTCATTATGGTGCTGTAAACAGAGAAAATGTATTAAAAAGCCCAACAGATGTTTGACTAACCTTCATTAGTTTCCTATGTTAAGCAATACAGTAGAAAACATGGCAAACTTATAGGTAGTTGTTATAACAGTTCTTTTGGAGTTTGGTTTCATAAAATCCATTTCCCAGGGCATGCAGAGTTGAATTAAAGCAAAGGACCACACAATGCCATGTTAACGCATGTTCATGCCAGGTGCCTAGTCGTGATTAGGCATTTGGCAGCTTGGCTCTTAGTGCCTAAGCAGGCTATTTGTAAAACAGTTAATTTGAATTGATAAAGGTGGTGCCTGATTCATCACTTATGTACCAACTTTGTTTGCGAATCCATTAGTATATTGTGCGGTGAACCCATCAAAATTGTGTTGGATGTTGGGCAATCGAGGTTTCGATTACACAAAGCGTTTCATCACAGTTCGGGTTTCAAGGGGCTAGCATTTGTCTTTCATTCATATCCTTGTTTGTTCAATTGGATATGAGCAGAGGAAATGATTCAATGTTGGTAACATGCTGGACTGTTGGTGTCAAGTGTCTTATGAGTACTGTGAATAGAGTTTTTTTTTTTTAAGAAGCCAAAAGATGCTTGGCGGACCTGGCTTCTTCCCTTGTGTTATGCAACAGAGAACCTCGCAAATCTATAGTTATGAAGTTCCAACTTTCAACCTATTATTACTTGGCAAACCTTTGAATTGGAAAGTGTTTGTGGTTGTATTATTGCTTTTTCACATTTTTGGAATATGTTGTGTTACCCATGCATGGTGAACTGAGCACAAAAGATCATTGCAGCACCAAGGTTGGGATTGGCTTATGGTTCTGTATTCTTCCATGGTGTGATTGGCCCTATCAGATTTGTGTATATGACATGAAATGATTTAAAAAGCATCAAGCGCTACTTTGGTGACAGTTGATTAGGTGGGATGATGGTTCATATGGCCAACACAGGCAATTTTTGTAGCAATTCATGTTGAAATGGTAATATGCTGGGTGAATCATTTGGCCATCAGCTTTGTTTGTCTATGACTCTATGCATTATTAGATCCCACCCACTTCTTCGTATCTATAAAATGCCTAGTGAGAAATTTAGGCCAGATGAATATAAGGTATACTTGGTAAAGCGAGACTTTAGTTATTGTTGTCTGTATCTATAGTTTGGGTTTCAGATCCTTGCTCCATTAGAATAGGTGCATTTTTTCTTGTTTTATTTCATGAATTCTTAGCAATTTTAAGCCATAATTCATCAACAGTTAAATACATGTGTACTTTCATTTGATGTTTCCCATTTAGAATTGATTGTAGCTGTAAAACTTGATGCTAGAATTTGGGAAGAAAGACAGCGTAATTGCCTGAACTTGTACATCTGACATAGTATAGTGGTATAAAGAGCAATGGGCAGTTGAGCATGAATTGGAACTTGGAACCTTGATAGTCCATTTCTTCATTCTTCACAAATAATGTGGTCATAATGTTATTTCTGCCTGCTAAATATTCGATTCAATAATTCTGAAGCTCACATGTAAATGTTCTTGGCAAAGCATTTTCATGCAGAGAGTGATGGCTTGGATGGAGGCCATGTTGGGTTGTTGTGTGGTGCATATGGATGTTATTTCATGTTTTAGAATTGTAGATGCTATTTTTGTTGCCTCTTTGCATATCTGCATAATCAATGCACATGTTGTATTTTTGCATCTCATTGGAAACAGATGAAGCACTTGATTTCATGGCCAAACTACTTTCTTTGTTACATGTGTTTACTGCCTTAGGGAATCCCATCAGCCATTGCTTAGGTCTATATACGAACCTTATATACCTTTCTTTGTTTTTATGTTCTTGCCTTTTCTGTTGTACCTTGCTTGTTTTTTTTCTTCTGGTGGTTATGGTACTTGGTGCCTGTAGCACTTCTTTGTTAGCTACTACTGATTCACATGTGTTGCATATGCTGGTAGTTTGTAGTCAGCTTTGTTACTGTTGTAGCTTATCGTCCATGGTAGCATAAAAGTTCCAAACTTGATTTGACCTTTTATTTTGGGGAGACCCTAGGTTGCACAAGATAGATGATTTGTTGTAACACCACACCAGTGTTTTTACACATATTTTACACCTTGTTTACTGATGATACCTGGGTTGCTTGTATCAGGAGTTGAGGACCATCATACCAGGTTTGCTGACTACTCTGGACGCTGATGGGGGGAGACTTATTCCATAGGCACAAGAAGCTAACTGGCGCAGCAGGGGCATTTGTCGGCACTGATTTGATGATCAGTACCCAGCTGGGTGGGTAACCATGCTTATACCTGGCAGTAATAGAGTAGCGTGTGAGAGAAGTCTGAAATGATTCATGTTTGGTGGTTATATGCCTGTCTGTGTATCTATGATAGCTTCAACAGAAATGGTCGTGAAAGTTATGGCAAGAATTATGTGCATGCATGGTGGTTAACTGGGTGTGTGCTAGTACTATGTGGAGCCTCGCGAAACGATGCACTACATTGACTAGTGCTGGTTTCTTGGAGATGGATGACTGGCACCTGGAACGTACGCTTAAGAGTGTTCATTTGCTGTCCTGTCACAGGAAATCACACATGTGCTGCTCAAAGCCTACATAACATCAACATGCCATGTGTGTTCGCTGTGGTGCTGCGTCCTGTGTTCATGTGTTCATCTGGCCACTAATAATCATTGTGTATCCATTGATTGAAGCTGGTGCTGAGATGATTTGGTTTGGCAGATCCGTTGGCCAGACTTTTTCATGTGTACTAGTACTACCGCTCTGCCTGCCTGGTGTACTGTCCAGCAACAAGGCAGTATTCTTGGCATTACTACGGAGCAACATTAATCAACCATATTTATATATGATGAGGCCAAGTTAACACCACCTGGCTGGTATGATTGGTTGGTGTCCGATGTTCATTCATTCATTTCAATTCATGGCGTGGTGGTGGACCGGCAGGCAGAGGCAGGCGTGTCGATGATATTTGATTCATGCGGTCGCTGTCCCCTGCTGCGACCTGCCTCATGCCATGTTTCTCCATGTGCCTTAAACAATGGGCCCTGTCTTAAACGTTGGGCCTGCACTGTGCTGTATTACAACGAAACGCTGCTTGCTGGGTGCTGATGCAGCAAAATAGCCGAATATAGGGACCACACAATGTCTGTCATCTGCACCCTTCACCTGCACTGGGCAGTATATGTTTTTCTTTGTGGCTCGGATGGATGTGAAGAGAGAGCGAGCTGTGCACTGCCGCCAATTTCATTTTCACTGGTGTTGCGACGTGGGCATGGTTTGGTGGTGCGGTGCGTCCGTCCGTCCGTCCGTGGTGGTGCTGGATAGGATAGGGGAGATGCGGCCGAGGTTTGGTAACCAAACGCCTTGGGATGACCCGGAGGATGGGACGAGCTCGGTTTCATTTTCCTGAGCTCAACGGAAATAGACCTCCACTCCATGTAATGTAAGCTTGGTTGGTAGGTGGCCGGTCAGTTTGTGAAGAGGACTTGAGAGGAGACCCAAGATAGATATGGCCTGGGGTTGGGGTGGGGGACCCTAGGAGAGGACTAGGCCAGCACTACAGTCTACGGGGGAAGGGAGGGATGGAAGTCTATTGGAAATTGGAATCTGCCTGCTTTAGACGATGGCTCCTGTTTGGAAGGTTCCTGGGTGTCGGATCGTGACTCGTGTAATGCAATGGCCATGTGGGAGGAATGGACCGAAATGGCCAAATGGGTACAGGAATGGGGATGAGATGACCTTGGATTTGCTCGGGTTGGTGTTGGTGGGGAATGTAATGGCCTGGGGTTGTCCTACGGGCTACGGACGGATATATGATCTTATCCTCCTGTAAGTATGGGACCATAACAACAATGCAAGGGATATTGCATTGCACAGGAGTACGTGTTAGTTATTAGTCGTACTAGCTAGCTAGCTAGTTCCTTGTAGCTAGCCTAGGTAGCACAAATAGTTTGTGCGTTGCCTTCTTGCCTGGTGCATGCCTTGTTAATTAGGAAGCCCCATATACTACACGCGTTCATTTTGTGAGGACAGAGACAAATGGTTCATGTAAGCACAACAAGGCAGAGCCGCATGAAGCTATGTTAAATATATACTCTGGTGTGGTAGTCTTGACACTTGGGGCTGCTAGCTAGAGTAAACTTGTAGCCTGTGAGTAGGTAGCAGCAAGATTTGTCTTGACTGGTAGGGCGAAGATATGTCTAGGTGGTGCAGACGCATGTCAAAAAAAAAAAAAAAAAAAAAGTAGTAACGGGTTTGATTAAATTTTCATCATATATGCATCTTGCATCTTCTGTGATGGAGTACATGTTTGTACATTCACAAGACGTGCACCTCATCTAATTTGTTCTCTTGTTTTCTCAGACTCTGACTTATCAGTCAGTTAGCGGTATGTTTTCATATATGCATTCATGTTACTGAAGAGTTGGCGCTAGGCTGGTGAAATGGAGTCGCCAGCATATGAGGAGGACGACGACTTGCCCGTCTTCCCCTGGGTGAAGAAAAGGAGTACTAGTAGCAGCTAGTAGTCTTGTAATACACCGTACCACCCTTGGAAGTCGACGGTTCCGTGTGGCGTGGGCTCGGCTCGTTTAGGCGGCCATGCCTATGTATAGATGTATGTGCGCACCGAATGAAGGAGAAGAAAGCAGACAAGGAACGAGACGGCGATGAATGGAATGAGACGCAAATCCGAGTGCCAGCCACAGTGCAGGGGCAGAGGTAGGCGATCGCCTTTCCTTTCTCTCGCATCCCGGTCCAGAAACGTCTCGCTCGGTCTTCACGGTCGCTGTCCTCTCCCCGGCCGCTTTTAATTAATCTCTCTGTCTAATAGTAATAATAATCTGACCCGGAGAGAGCCCCCCACTCGCACCCAGAGGGACAGAGTCGCATTTATTCTCCAGCCCAACCTTAGAATGGGGCCCTCCCTTGGCGATCAATGGATTGATCGGTGGATCGTCGTCGTCGTCGTCGTCGTCGTCTGATGGATCGTCAATTATTCCTGCAGGTGGTGGTGCTGGCGCTGGTGCAGGAAACGAACGACGCGGGCCTCCCCGCCCCGTGTCGTCGTCCCGGGACCGTGTTGGTTACGCGGTTCGTTTTCTGCAGCCACAAAGGTCGTAAAGGAGGAGGGCGCGGAGGAGGAAAAGGAGGGGAGGGCGAGCAGAATCGGATTCTGCCTGCCCGGCGAAAGAAATTGGGTGGGAGACGAATGAAAGAAAGAAAGAAAGCTTGTGTATGAGATGAGATGCGGCAGGAGAAATGTCATTGCTGGACTGGACTAGTAGACTAGAAGATGCCCGCCCTCCTGGATCCGCCGCCGGCCGGCAGCAGCATGGGCGGTCGCAGTTAGGCGCCACCACGCCGTGGCTAGGTTCCTCCTGCCGGCCGGCCGGGGTGATGCCTTGCATTGGGCCGCTTTCACGCAGCGATGAGCAAGAAAAAGCCGCGTCCGTTGTGTACCTTGTCAGCACTCTCTAGGCACTCGGAGACGCTGGTGTCTGTGTCGTGCCACGCTCACGCACTCGTAACGAAACTGGTGATTAGCCCGGGTGGGTGGCTATTGCCACAAGGGCTGATCACCGGTATTACTGTTGTTCACCTGGTTCGCCAACGGTCACAGATGGACGCGCCGGCAACTTCGTTACGTACTACTAATCCTCGCACGCCGTGGCGGTCCCACGCCGCGATACCTACGTGCAGGCTGCAGCGCAGGCGCTGGCGCCGGCACCGTGGACCCCAATGGGAAGGCTTCCTGGCTCCGAGACGTTGGACTTTGGCAGTGGCGCTGCTACACGCGCACGTACATCACGGCCCATCTCGTGTGATTATCGTTCCTTGTGCCGTGTTCGCTGGGTTTATTGTTCGTTGAGGTTTATCATCTATTTGAGCAGTATTTTTTTTAAAAAAAATTAATTTAATTATTTCAGCTTATGAGCTCTTCCTTATAAATCCAGCCAACTCCTCACACACGCGCGCCCTAGCTAGGCCCCCAACTCCTCCTCTCTCGCAAAGGATATTTTATTCCACGCAGCATGATCATCATGCTGCTGCTTGACCTCTTACCAGTTGTGTTCAATGCATCCACGCATGCATGTGGGTGGTGAGCATCAGTGATGTACGAACGCTTGCACGCTGATAATATGCCATCAATGACGCGTCTCCCTCCATTTGCTGCTGCTGCTGCATTGCGTGTGCACGCACGCACACCTTGTCCTTGGCACGACGTACGCTCGTCTCACCTAAGCTTGTTCAGGAAACACGGCCCCATCTTCATCTTTATTCCTTTGGATGGAGGTTACTTTTGCTACGATCACGAGCTAGTACTAGTATAGTATGTGATGTGTCTTTGACAAGCCAGTGTGGACTAGTAGTACTACCTTTGTAGGAGGATGCTGCATTATCTTGCCAACTGTTGCTTTAACTTAATATAAGCTAGTACTGTAGTAACTACTAGTAGTAGTACTACAAGTAGCAGGCTAAGATCAAGCATTTCTTTTTTCACAAAAAAAAAAGAGTTTGTCTCACGCCCAAATGTCAGAGTACTATTCCAACTTCACCCTAAATAAAAAGTTAGTTCAACTTAACCCTAAACAAAAAGTTAGTTCAACTTAACCCTAAATAAAAAGTTACGTCAACTTAACCTCCTTTTGAACCTTTGCCATCCACATCATAGATCACACAAACCTGCTGCCCATGGTCGTAGCTGAACGAGCGAGGCCCGTTTCGAACACGAGAAATCTAAGATTTTCGTCATGACAACAACATAAGTCGTTGCCTTAATTTTTTAAACATGAAACTCCCCTTTTCAAATCAATGCCAAATATATCTTTGTCGTCTCAACATCTCCTCACCTACAATCGCAGCCTCATAAATTTAATATGAACAAAACCAAAAAAAAAAAAAAAAAAGTAGCACGAACGCTCTCCTTCTCCATCAATGATGATATCTCCGTCGAACCAGACACAAATCCGGCAAAGAGAAAAAAGCTCCTCGACATGGACCTCTCTCTTCCCTCCACCTCCTCTCCATGATTTCAATATGATCATTAAAACAAACACTAGCACTCACCAATCCCTAATCCTCCTATTAACAATATAAAAATCCACTCCCAAAACACCCACACACTGCTACACAAAACCCACCTCACACCCCTCCCTTCTCCTTCAAGCCTTCAAACCTTCCTCCACCAACACACACACACACACCACTACACCAGCCAGTCAACCATCCAGCTCCGAGCTCCGAGCTCCTCAGCTCTCCAGCCATGGGCGGCAAGGACTGCGGCAACCACGCGGACGACGACTTCCGGCAGTCCTGCCGCCGCCTCCTCGTCATCCTCCTCTTCCTCGCCCTCCTCGTCGGCGTGATCGCGCTCATCGTCTACCTGGTCCTCCGCCCCACGCACCCGCGCTTCTATCTCCAGGACGCGACGCTCCGGCAGCTGGACCTCACCAACGGCTCCGCCCCTCTCCTCTCCACGACGGCGCAGGTGACGGTGGCCTCCCGCAACCCCAACGGCCGCGTCGGCGTCTACTACGACCGCCTCGACGTCTACGCCTCCTACAAGTACCAGCAGGTCACGCTGGCGTCCCGGCTGCCCCAGGTGTACCAGGGCCACGGCGACGTCGACGTCTGGTCGCCGGTGCTTGCCGGCCCCGGCGTCCCCTTCGCGCCGTTCCTCGCCGACGCGCTCAACAAGGACCTCGCCGCTGGGTACGTCATGCTGCAGGTCAGGATTGATGGGAGGGTCAGATGGAAGGTCGGCAGCTGGGTGTCGGGCCACTACCATATCTTTGTTACTTGCCCGGCCTACTTCATCGGCGTCGGCTCCGGCTCCGGCTCCGGCGGCGGCGGGTACGGCGGCGTGGTCGGCGCACATGGGCTCAGGTTCCAGACGGCGACCTACTGCCGTGTCGAGGTCTAGCGAGGGCGTGGCCGGCGGAGGGCCTTCCTTCACGTGCTCTGCTTTTGCTCTGCTTCCTCTGCTCCGGCCGGCCGGTCGGCCGGCGACGGCGAGGTAGGCCAGCTTGTCACGTGTGTCATGCATGTGCATAGTTGCATACTGCAAAAGGAGGTGGTGGATTGTAATAAATCGAGGGGATATAACAGTGGTAAAAAAGGAGAAGTGTGAGGTAATTTAGAGAGGGTTAACTAGTGTTTCTTGGTGGATACATATGTTTTTTTCGTGTGTGTGTGTTGCAATCTTTTGTTCAGTTCCAAGTTGAATTGTTCATAGAAATCTAAAAGTTCATTCAGTTCAGGTGAAATGTTTCTTTCTTGCGGTGGTGCCTTCTTCTGCTTTTAGTTATGCTGTTGGATTATCATAGTTTAGGATATTGTCGTCTGCTGATGGGATTAGAGAGCTTTTAGGAAGTAGGTTGCAAGTCGATTGCAAATCAGTTATCACATGGGGCATGAGTTGAGCTCCAACGGTGTTTTTGGAACTACGTTGGCGTGCCACCAACCGGAACTCCGGTCGCCGGCGACCGTCTATGTCCGGCCAGGGTTTGGTGGGAGGAAAGTACGGTTTGTGACTTGGGATCCCGGTTTGGGTCAGGACAGGTAGTTCATTGGTCCCTCTCTTTACTTAGCTTGGGGATCCCTAGACGAAACTTCTCAAAAGCAAGAGTAATCCAAAAGATTGTTTGTGTGTGTGTGTGCTGTCTTCCTCATGTGACCATGTGGAGAACATCTGCACATGGAATTGGTGCTCATATCATATTGACAATTGGGGTTTCCTTCCAGTTGTGCATCTTACTGCAGTAGCAGAGCAGTGAATCAGTGATAAGTGGATGTATTACTTCTTTGACAATGTAGTTAGAGATCCTTTCTAAAAATACAATGTAACCATTGAGCAGTTTCGACATTTACAGAGTTTATAATAAGCTGAGTAGGCGGGCAGACTCTGTTTTACTAGTTTGCAGTGGAACAAACTGGGTGCAGAGTAGGTTGGCCGCCATGTGTTCCGTGAATTTTTTTCAACACACTATGCTTCACTGATGTAATTGTGAAATAGGGATGGTGATGACACGTAGTATACGTGACAGCAACTAGCAGCAGCATGTGGCCCAGATATTCCACCAAAATGAATGATAGGCATCATCAATCCATCAGCCGTCTTATATTTTTCTTTATACCCAAGAAAAAAAGAAGTGGAAAGAGACTTTGTTTGAGGCTGGCATCAGCATCAGTGGACCACCGACGCTGTGGTCTCAGAAAACTACATGTCAGGCTGCAGGAGCATTCTCTCTTTGATGTAATTATCATTGGGAAATGGCAGTACAAGAGTAACTAAATCTGGTGATTGCTCATCCTCTTTTTCCCTGAAAGACGAGGTAGATTGTAGGAGTCGATGTAGTACCACCGAAAGATAGCACATAGCAGACAGGCAGCAAAGCAAGCCATGCAGACATAGCCCGTGAAACCTTATTAGATTTTTACTGGATTTTTTAACCTAAAAATGAAACCATCTTGACAACCACTTCAAACAAGGGCATGAAGTTTATCTGAACGTTGTCATAGCTCATCAAGATGTAAGATGCCTTGTAAAGTTCAAAGAGGAAAAAAAAGAACAATGACAATAGTTTTTTCTTTAAGGATCCTCTTGGTTACTTAGTAGGCGAAATCTGATTACAAATTCCCGATGCGAAAAGTCAACCATACATGCCTTAATTCCTAATGACTCGTAAATCGACCTTTTCATAAGCCCATCAAACTCGTCATTCCCGATGCTTTTCCTTATAATGTATAATTAGGGCCTGTTTGTTTCGTTTAGTGACTAAAGTCTAGTCTCTAAAATTTAGTTTTAGTATATTTGGTTATAGGGACTAAAAGGGACTAAAAGCGCATTAAAGAGAAACATATGCTTTACAACCTGGACTTTAGTCCCTTTTAGTTTCTCGTTGCTGACTGAAGCTACTAAAGTTTAACACCTCCAAAAGCAAGAGGTGTTTAGAAGTTTAGGGACCAAAACGCACTAAACTTTAGTCCTAGTGAAACAAACAGGCCCTTAAACTCCACCACTTAAATGCATCCTTCATTGCCTTGATTGGCTCGAACAATGTTGGCACAATCGGTCGCCAGCTTGACCTTTCCATAGATAAAGGTCGTTTGCTAAACACAGAGGCATTCTGTGCACACCATTGCCTCCAATGTCGCTAGGCCAGTTATCCTTTTCATCACAATCACTGAAGCGCCTAGGAACATGCCTGCCTTCATCATCCCTTACTACTTTATTGCCGTGTCCAAAGACTTGCCGATAGCTGCATCCATCTAGCTAGGGGCACTTGATCGTGCACCATTCATAGAGGAGTCCTGGGGGTTGGGGCCTTGTAAAGTCCAGGCTAGCTAAACATCTGTTCATAATGTAGTGATTGGAAAGGGGGCTTTGGGAATAGCTTCTCGTGTATTATCGGCTGACGACGACAAGGACGATAGTTTAGTGAGGTAGTAAATAGGCTTCCCAAAGTTTTTTCCCCTTGCTTTGGTTACACTCAATGTAGAGTCCATAAGTAACTGGCATGTGCTTGTCATGGTCCAGTTAGGGGTCCAATGGGCCAATCTACTGGATCCAAAGTCACAGAGCCCACGGCCTACCATCCACAAAGCTCGTACGGCCGTGGCAAAAAGCCCAATTCGCCTACGGCAGCCGCAGACATGAGACATGCCAGACCGTCTGTTGACTGTTCGTGGCTGCCCTCCCACTGCACCTCTTGCCCAGACCTCCACGCCGCCGCATTCTCCTGGCAGGTAACGTAGGGTTAATCTCTTCTCCATCTCTCCATCTACAGCTAAAAATTACCAATTGATATCGTCTGTCCGGGTAAGCATCGATTCACCCTGCGATGGAAACTACATGTTGTTCTCTACAACTACGAAATTTAGAATGTTAGTCCGTTTTCAGTTTAGCAGGAAACCATGTCTACTTATGTGTTTCTGAATCATTGTCATGCTGCAGAGAATTTCCATACCTGTGATTTGCTAATATATTCAGCTTTTGACTGATCTCCTTCACCCATTTGTTGCCTGCAGCCTGCCTCGCCGCCGCACCTCGTCCTTAGTTGCCGGTCACCTGGTGCAATCAGGAGAGGACATGACAGACACACGCAAAGGCTGCACCTCCATCGTGACTGAGAAACTAAGTCGGCCATGTCTACATGCAAAGCCTAGAAAGAGAACTGAGCTTTTAATGAACCTGTGGGATACATGAGAGGAAATATGGTTTGGTAATGTCGTTTAATTTTCCTGTTAACATGAGAGGTCTTCAAGACGGTCTTCTTGCCTTTTTCTCTATTTTTTTGTTCTTTTTGAAAATTGTGATTTGTGCATTGTGAAGATGGATCTAGCTACGAATGGAATGTTGTGAAAATCTTGCTCAAAGTATCATTTCTTAGTACAACACATATTGAAACCTAAATTATTATGTATTTTACCTATTGCAACACACAGGCACGATCCTAGTAATAATATATTTCTGCACGGGCACACTACCGGGATTTGTTCCTTTTAGTCTGCTTTGATCATTACTTGCAATTTTCTGGGGTTAATCTCTATCTAATAATAAAGAGGCAAAATTTCAACTTATTTTTTTTGTCCATCAATTTGTTAGTCCATCTCCTCCTAACTACCGGATATATAGTCCATGGTTATACGAGTTAGGACAGCTCATGTATGGTCCATGGTTATACGAGTTAGGACAGCTCGCATCTTGCAATAAGTGATAAAGAGTTTGATTCCAACGTCTTGTAATGATTGATACAAAGTCTGATTCCAAGACACATTGAATCATGCCCTTTGGATTTTAATTGTCCGTGTTACCGTGTCTGATTTGTTTGTGTCATGTCTAGAGTCTAATTCTAATAAATTGGATTTTGATTCTGATTCAAAAGTCGCCACTGCTGCTTAGCACCGATTGTATATAAATCAGCTTATTCCAAAATCCGGTTGGAAAATCAGTGACCGCTCCTCCCTGCCGCTCTCCGTTCTCCTCGGCAAACCATTTGCTAGCTAAAACCCAAACCCGGCTCAACAAATCAACATTGAGGCACAATAAAATAAGCTAAAGCCACACGTATGATCAAATAGTGACGTAAAAAACTTGTGCATAGACTAACTAATCAAGAAAATCAGAATATGGTAAATATTAACAATGATTACATGGCGAACTGGTGATGCCTTTTTACATGAATAAATTATTCATATATATTTTCTTCTTTTATGGTTTTATCTTATGATTTATCTTCTTTGGACACATCACGAACTGGTAAACATAATGTCTCACGATGAGCAACAATACTGGGTTGTAGAGGTATATGCAAGGCAACCATGTCCGATCAGCCACCACCAAAGCCATGCCCACATGAGCGTCGTGCTGCCCCCATATTTGCTAGACCTTTGTCTTTTCAGTGGCTGGCGCACCACCATCCTAGGTTTTCTTGTTGTACCCAGAGACACTAGGCGTGTGTGATGTCATGGCCACTATGCCCACACACGACTTCACCATGCAGCCGTACTCATGGCACCGATAATGTAATAAATTATTCTTCCGTTGCAATGCACAGGCTTATTTTGCTAGTATTATTTACTAATATGTGTAGCAAAAGCGCAAACGCATTAATTTAATTTAAGGTACAGCCCCTGATCAATTAGATATTATTAGACATTTAACAAACCTTCGACCATATTCTGTAAAAAAGATTTACTACAGGCTCTTTAATTAAAATAATTGGTTTCATAACAAGGCTTGAAATAGTTGAGACTTTCTATATATGGTAATTTTTCCATTGGCTCATTGAATTGAATACATAAATAAATAATTCTAACAGTTTATCGGTGTGTTCGGTTGATTATATAAGTCGACCGGCTGATTTGCTTTGTGAGAGAAAAATATTGTTCAAGCAAACTGGTCACATAGAAAAAAAAATAGCATCCTGCAGTTTGCTTCTAACAGGGACATAGCAAAATTACCGTGATATCCATATGGCTTAATAACGACCCTAACCACCATCATATTCATCCCTCAGCCATTCAGTGTTGCCATCTTCTGAATATGGTAAAGCTAACATCACACTTCCTAAATGTTTGAATCCAGAAGATTTGTATCGCCATGTTAGGCTTCACTCATCGAATGGCTGACCATCTAATGCCTACATATAGGAAAAAGTCTACTTCACTCCCCCAACTATGGGGGTGGACTACATAGCCCCCCAAACTACTGAAACGGTCTAATCTACCCCCTTAACTTTTCAAAACCGTCTATCTTAACCCCCTGGTGGTTTTCAAACGGTGGTTTGCTACAGTAACAGGGTTTTTGCTATAGTGCTGGAGGTTTTGTCTTTTTCTTCTTTAATTGATTTTTGTTGAATCTTTGAAAAATCATAATAAATCACAGAAAATCATAAAATGAAAAATCTAATTTTTTAGACTCCACATGAGTAGATCTACACAGTGAACATATAATTTTCTATTTTTTATTTTTCTTTAATTTACTATAATTTTTCAAATATTTAGCCAAAATAAATATAAAAGAAAAAGTCTAGCAAAAATTTTGTACTGAAGTATACCAAAATATATGTTCACTGTGTAGATCTACTCATGTGAAGTCCAACAAATTTGGATTTTCTATTCTATGATTTATAATGATTTTTCAAAGATTCAGCAAAAATAAAAAAAATACAAAACCACCAGTACTGTAGCAACCCGTGGCCACTGTAGCAAAACATGTTACTGTAGCAGAACAGCCGTTTGAAAACCGCCTAGGGGGTAAAATAGACGGTTTTAGAAAGTTCAGAGGTAAATTAGACCGTTTTATAGTTTGGGGCTTATGTAGTCCACCCCATAGTTGAGGGGTGAAGTAGACTTTTCCCCTACATATATGTTGGGGTGTGTTACGAAGCTCCACTATTAATCACAAATATTTGAGTATTTGGTACAAATTAGGAAAGAA
Source organism: Chrysopogon serrulatus (assembly GCA_015844335.1). Classification (NCBI taxonomy): domain Eukaryota; kingdom Viridiplantae; phylum Streptophyta; class Magnoliopsida; order Poales; family Poaceae; genus Chrysopogon; species Chrysopogon serrulatus. The sequence continues at coordinate 542,270 of JADLZL010005239.1, read as the reverse complement.
TCAAGAGGATTTTAGAACGGAATAGCAAGGATCAAGGATAGGTTGCAAGAACAGCTACAGGATTCAGATAGGAGGAGGAAGACAACGTTGTTTCAGTTCTAGTTCAATGCCCTTCCCGATAGCCATGTGGTCCTTTATTCCTCTACTTGTGTCCCAACAAAGGCCTTGTTCAGTTGGAATGAAAGTTGCAAGTTTTTCCACTCTCTCTCCATCACATCAATTTCTACCCGCATGTATGGAACACTAAATATAAGTAAAAAAATAACTAATTACACAGTTTAGTTATAAATCATGAGATGAATCTTTTGAGCCTAGTTGGTGCACGATTGGACAATATTTGCCAAATACAAACGAAAGTGCTACAAGAGTTCGAATGCAAGTTTTTTGCGAACTGAACAAGGCCAAAGTCAGAAGCCCATGCAACGGTCCAGCCTGGAAGTCCATACAATGGTCTAGTCTGGAAGTCCATCCAATGGCCAAGTCCATGATATTTCCCTCTGCTTAAAAATGCGGCTTGCCCTCAGCCGTTTTTGAAGCCACTAGGGTCCCATGAAGCTCGAGATTTTTATGCAATATTGAACTAATAGCTACGAGGATGTGAGCATAGTTGCAGCTTGCAGGGTAACCATAACACTCAACAAAAGCTGCATACATAACCATAGGGGCTTCCATTGCATTTCCTCCATATCAGCCATCAAGTCTGTGAAACTCTCTCAAGTTTTGAACATTTATCTGAATGTCACAACTGAGTAAATAGTGTTCAGAATCCTCTCATTGATTGTGTTTTTACGCATCCAACCAAAGCCTCTGTGTGACCTGTGTAATAAGAGGTATCCCAAGAGTATGTGAGCTGCAGCCGACTTGCAATGTGCATTCCTGTGTTTGCCTTCTCATCAGTTTGCCAAGGAATTATTCCAATTGTGTGCTAAAAAATGAGAACGTACTGCTTCTTCTTATGCCTTGCCAATTTTCTGTCACATAGCAGTCTGACAAGTAACAGTGGTCGGTGTTTTGTTAACCGGTTAGTAGAATTTTATGTATGTTGCGCTGCTCTAGGGAAATAGTTTTAAAAGAAGTTGCCGCTATTTAAAACCTTGGTTGCAGTTCTAGGAAAATGGTGTTAAAAAGAACTACCCTAGGGCCTTGTTCAGTTCGTAAATATTAGAAAAAATTGCAATAATAGCGTTTTCGTTTTATTTGGCAAATATTGTCCAATCGTGATCCAACTAGGCTCAAAAGATTCGTGTCGTGATTTACAACAAAACTGTGTAATTAGTTATTTTTTTACTAACATTTAATGCTCCATATATACGGGTAGAAATTGATGTGATGGAGAGAGAGAGTGGAGAATGTTGCAACTTTCATTGAAAGTTGCATCCAACTGAACAAGGCGTAGGAAAAACGTACAAGGCGGACAGTTAGTCATTGTCAGTTGCGTAGATCTCGAGATTGGGTTGGACGCTACTTCCTTTGTCTCTGAATACTTTAACAACTTTGAAGTTGTCTTAAGTCAATTTTTTCTAAATTTTAACTAATTGTTTTAAAAAATATTAAGATGTATGATACTAAATTAGCATCATTGAATTTATTATACAATGTATTTTTATAAGACACTCATTTTATGTCATAGATATTGATGTTTTTTTTCTATAAAATTGATCAAAGTTAAAAAAGTTTGACTGACATGGATTCTAGGAGTTGTAGCTTTCGGAGGTAGTAATAAAACGTGCGTTTGTGGTAAAACAACCCATAAAACAAAGGTGTGTTTGGTGTTGCGGGTCGAGGGGTGGGGGCCATGATAGGTTTGCTGCGCAGCGCAAGAGAGAATGAGTCAATGAGGAGCTTCAGAGGAAGAGGAAGAGAAAGAGGAAGGGGAAGGAAAGGGAATTGACGACCCAATCAATCAATAGCCAATTTCTATTCCCCTTCTCCGGCGACACCTCCATCCATGGAGGGACTGGGCATCAACTTCGGTGCCGACCCAGTGCCAGACACCATTGACGCCTTCCAGTTCCAGCGCCGCGCCGCCAACATCCTCGCCGACCTCCTCGTCCTCCCAGACGAAAACCCCGCTGCGGACATCCTCTCCTTCGCCTGGACGCGGCGCCTCATCGACGCCTTCCTCCTCTGCCTCGAGGAGTTCCGCGCCCTGCTGCTCGTCGGCTCCGGGAACGGGGACTCGCCCACCGCGAGGCCCCCGCTCGACACCCTCGTTGGTGGCTTCTTGGACCGCGCCGTCATGGCGCTCGATCTCTGCAACGCCGTCCGTGACGGCCTCGATCTCGTCCATCAGTGGCGTAAGCGCCTCTCCATCGCCGCAGACGTCCTCACCTCGCAGCTCGGCCTCGGCCTCGGCCGCATCCGCCGCGCGCGCAAGGCGCTTACTGACCTCACCGTCGGCAAGCGCAATCGCTCCTTGGGCCGCGCCAACGCCACCAAGAAAGCCCGTCCCCACGTGCACGGCGACCTCAAGGCCCTGTCCTGGAGCGTGTCCTGGCCGTGGTCCTCCGCGCGCCAGCTGCAGGCGATCTGGGGAGGCCTGCCGGTGCCCCACCCGCACGACGACGCTGCCACGGGAGGCCTTGCTTTAGCGGTCTACACCATGGGCGCCGTGCTCTTTATCGTTTCATTTGCGCTTGTGGCTGCCATTCCGTGCCAGGACCGTAACCTGCATGCTGCTTATTTCTCGGTGCCCAGGAACTTCCTCATATCTGGACCCGTCACCAGGCTCTACGACCGAATCATCGAGGAGTCCAAGAAGAAGGAGCGCAGGGACTCATGTGGCCTGCTCAAGGAGATACACCAAATTGAGCTTTGCTCCAGGCATTTCATCGAGATCACTGATGCAGCAGAGTTCCCGATGCCAGAGGAGAAGGAAGCTGAGGTACATGAGGCTGCACTGGACCTAGTGCTGTTGTGTGAATGCCTCAACTACGAGGTCGGTCCACTTCAACGGCGGGTCAGGGAAATGTTCCACCAGATTGTGCACACCCGAACCGAAATCCTTTACGGCTTGAATTTGAAAAAGCTGCCGGTTACTGATACAGAACAAAGACCCATCGGCATGGAAACTTTGGTTAACAGGGGAAATAGCCCCGTGACAAAGTCGTTGGATCAGGGGCAGTCCATGGATATTTCTGCAGCACCATCCCAGCGGCAACGTTTGGTTCCTCAGCCTGAGCCAGGCATCAACGCTAGACGTTCGAAGACGCGGTTGCCTGGCCGAGGCCCCATGGCTGGACCCCAGGAGAGGAGCAGTGAGCATTTGATGATGCCGCTGCCTGTCCAAGGCCCCCAGGGGATGCGTCCAGCCAGTGTGGCCAAGGGACCTCAGAGCAAGGCTAAAAATATAGTGGTTAGCTCTTCACTATGAATATATATGGTCTACTTTGTCTCTTTCACATATTTTTTTTGGTTCTTGTGTCTAAGTCGATTGTAAGCTTACAGTCTGTTTCTCCTCTCTCTCCACCTTAGCATTCAATCTTCTCACAACCCGCTATTATATATATTTTCTCTTAGGAAAGGAGCACTGACGGTTCGATGATGCGGCTGCCTGGCCGAGGCACCCAGGCGAGGGTTCCAATAAGTGTAGCCGAGGGACCTCAAGAGAGGAGCACTGAGGTAGGTAGTCTATTACTACAAGTATTTGTTAATTCTAAGGAAACAAAACGTGCAAAGGCAGTTACTTTAAGTGGCTCCAGGCTGCAGATAAGCTCCATCAGTCATTTGAGCTCCACTTTCCCTTGGAAGTTGACACCAAAGCGTGCTTAACATAACAGTGAGCCTGACAATGGCAGACTGTTATTTTTTTCGAGAACTTGTCCATTGACCGTTATCATTAATTATATTGGCACATAGATCACGTCTTCTACCTTGAGGCATGACCCAGCCTTTTGTTTTCTAGCATTTTGGATTGGCGTTGATAGTATATGAATCGGTTTGTGCCTCAAAACCGTTTGACAGTTCACTACCTCAGTGACTAGTACATATTTGCATCATGTCTCGGGAATCGTCCATTTGAAATTGATATAGATGAAAATATGTGATGACTTATTAATACAAATATGAAGTATGTTTTATTTCAAGCGTTGGAGATGTCCTGAATGAAGTTTACATGGACACAAAATCAGCAGCTGTAGTTATCATGATGTAACCGATGAAAACCACCAAATTTTAATTTTCAGAAAGTTCTGAGATTTTGCTGTTATTAATGTAGCCGAATTTTCTGAACAATAAATCCTGTTGCTGTTGCAATAAGCAAAGTCAATTTTGTGCATTAGGTTGTGTCATTGCTTATATATAGATAAACAAAAACGCTTATAATTGTTTTCATTTGTCTAAGGCACAAGAGAGCTATACTTCATGGAGGGCAGTACTAAAATCTATGTAAATTGTCTTGATTTTCCAATCAGCTTAGGCCTTTAGTTATAACTGGTTTGTGCATGAAGCTTAAATTATTTTCCAAGTTACATAATTTTCAATTTTTATCTATATATTCCTCTACTACCTCTACATAGCCAGGCTCATTAGTGACATTCTTGGCTTCCCCTCTGCATGGGTTTGCCTTGTTGTCCATATGCAAAGAGGATATAATTATTAAGTGGAATCCACTATGTTTTTTAATTAGGGGATGGCGGATTCTTCTCAGGGCATGCTGGAGGCACCGGTGAGTTCGTCACTAGGTGCAATGGGCTCCCTTCTCAAGAAGCTCAGTTTACTGCAGGCTCCTGATTGCCAAATCCGGAGGTCACTGAGGCACGCAATCAAGCTTCTTGAGGAGGATTTGGAAGAAATAAGGGATGCTCTCATGGAGCAGTTGAAGGTACATGACAACAAAAATAAGGTGAAATACTGGATGGAAGAGGTGCGTGAGCTCTTGTATGACATTGAGGACAGCATTGACCTCATGATGTTCTCACACACTGCTGCCTATGCTAGATTGAGATCCATCCATGGCCATAGTCATAGGGTTTTTTCTCAGACACGCAGGAGAGCTGCGGATCGTTATATTAAGAATAAAAGCCATAGGCAAATGGTTGCCCATCTTAAGATTCATCGGCTTCCCAATATACTCAAGCTGTCAACGAGGGTCACAAAAGTTTCAGAGCTGAGGACTCTGCTGTGGGAGGCAAGCGAACGGTATGAAAGGTACCATCTTGATGGTTGTATCTCAAATCCAACGTTTCTGTCCTACATACGTAGTAGTCGGATCCCTGTTTCTTATAAAGTTGTTCACAATCTAATTGGTATCGAGGATCCAAAGAAAGAACTTACCATGTGGCTCACCAATCAATCAGAACAACAGCTAAAAGTATTGTGTATTGTTGGACCCCTAGGTGTTGGTAAAACAACCCTTGCTAAAGAATTGTATCATGAACTTAGTGGGCAATTTGAGTGCCGGGCTTTCATACGGGTGTCACGGAATCCTGACATAGGTAGGCTTCTTCAGGAACTATTCTCTCAAATCCAGCGGCCTAAACAAAGTTCTGATGCCTGCTCACTTCAAGGCATCATTGACAAGATTAGTAACAACCTCCAAGATAAGAGGTAATTCTTTGTCTGCTCATGCAATACTTTCTTTTAATATTTTATAATCTTATCTTTAGTTGTAGAATCTTAAAAGAACTTGTTACCACCAAAGTTTTTTTTTTTGTGACACTAAAATGTTTATTTGTATGATGGGTGTAAAATTTTCTTTGTAGAATAAAATTAATGTTTTATGCTATAAATTCATTAAAATGTGCATATAATTTGCTTACACTGCTTACAAGTGAGCCTTGCATCCTTCTAAGTTAGTTCATGATTATTACAAGTCAAATCTCTTTACTTACAGGTCAGATCATCTGTATCGTATAATCACAATGTTTTACACCACTTGTAGGTCATGTGCACATATTTGCAACTTCATTTATATAGTTACAACTTACAAGCACTTAAATTACACTTATGCAACAGATTCTTATTCTTCATTTCCCAAAAAAGTTACAGAATTTTCCCAAAACCAAAGCTTGAGTGAGGCAAGGAGTGGAATTTTTGTGTAGGAATAAACTCCATAGATTGGTCTTGAAATCAAAGAAAAAAGAGGGTATGCATGAGCAAACAAGGTCTTTCATTAAGCTAATAGGGACTAACTTTTAACACATAGGGACTTATTTTTCCATATGTTTTCCATAACTTCAAAACAATAAGATGAAAAAGACCCATATTCTTGGATTACTGGATTGTTTACTTTTAGTTGATAGGAATGTTTCAGCTCTACTCATTCATTCATTACTAATCAGTATTGCTTATTAAGCCATAAATTTGTATTGGAGAGTTGGAGAGAATTTTATTATATTTAATACTTGCAACAAACAGAAGGAATCAAAATATGAAGTTATATATAACATATTTTGTTATTTATTTTCCTTGCAATTTATGTTGGAAGTGTTTATAATTTATTAAGGCAGTACCTTTTTGCCTAAACAATTATATAATTACTCTGTATTATAATTATTATGCAGGTATTTTATCATAATTGATGATTTGTGCGATGCGGAAGCATGGGATCTCATGAAAAATGCTTTTCCAAAAAGCAATAAATGCAGCAGAATAATAGTAACGGGTGAAGTACAAAATGTAGGTGCTGAGTGCTCTGGTGATCATGCTGTTGATATTTTTGAGCTGAAGCCTCTTGGCAGTCAAGATTCTGAAAAATTGTTTTTCAGTAGAGTTTTTAGCTCCGAAGATCAATGTTCTGATTCGTTCAAGGACCTTTCCTGTAGAATGTTAAAAGAATGTGGTGGTTTGCCATTAGCAATCATCACTTTAGCTGGTCTTTTTGCAAGCCTGCGAAATAACTCAGATATATGGCACCAACTACAGGGATATGTTGTCTCCAGTTTGACAAATATGTCTTTGGAGTACATGCTTAAAGAAATAGTAAACCTTTGTTGTGATAATCTTCCTCAAGATTTAAAGACATGTTTGCTATATCTTACCATTTATCCAGAGGGTTGCACGATCTTGAAGGTTGATTTGCTAAAGCAGTGGACAGCTGAAGGTTTCATTGCTTCAACAGAAGGAAATGAGGGAGTTGCAGAGAGTTATTTTGATGAGCTTATCAAAAGGGGAATGATCCAACCTGAGAAAATTACTCACAATAATGAGGTGCTATCTTGTACAGTACACCATATTGTACTTGATCTTATTACATGCAAGTCTAGAGAACAGAATTTTATCACAGCAGTAGATTACTCCCAAACCAATGGATTGTTTTTTATGAAGCCCCGCCGATTGTCCCTACACTTCAGCTGTGCTCAGTATGCAACCAAACCAGAGGATATAAGACTCTCACAAGTTCGATCACTTGCCTTTTTTGGACTCCCCAAGTGCATGCCTTCTGTCATAGAATTTAAGGTTCTGCGGGTTTTAATCATTGAATTTTGGGGAAACAAGGATGATTTCAGTAGTCTCGACCTATCTAGAATTTGCAGATTAGTTCTGTTGAGGTATTTGAAGATTTCAGGTCACATCTTTGTGTATTTTCCATCCAAGATCCAGGGATTAAAATTGTTGGAGACACTGGAAATATTTGCAAGAGTTTCTACCACTTTTAATGAAAAAGCAATGGAAATCGATGCAAAAGAGTCTGCTCTTCCAAATGATATAGTTCATCTCCCAAGGTTGTTGCATTTGAGCCTTCAAGAGGGGATAAAACTACCTGATCAGATTGGCCTTCTTACATCTCTGCAAACACTAAAGCATTTTGATCTTGGAAATAACTCTCAAGACTGTATACAGAGCCTTGGTGAGCTGAAAAACCTGAGAGAGCTTCACCTCACCTGTTCATCGGCATTGTCTCATGAGCATCTGAAGAGAAACCTCGTAGCCCTGGCATGTTCACTTGGGAGACTTACCAACTTAGAATCTCTCACACTGGCTCATGGTGCTGTGGGCATGACAATGTTCGTCGAGCACTCAAGTGCCAATTTCTCCACTTCCATGTTTCTGCAGAGACTTGAGGTTTTGCTGCCTATTTGTGTCTTCTCCAGACTTCCTGAGTGGACTGGGAAACTCTCCAGACTCAGCATTTTGAAAATTGTGGTCAGAGTACTGATAAGGAGTGATATTGATATCCTCACTAGATTGCCTGATCTCACTGTTCTTTCACTTTACGTTCGTCAACCCAATATAGAAAGAGTTATATTTCGTAATGGGGCATTACCAGTTCTGAAGTATTTCAAATACAGTTGTAGTGCTCTTTGCATAGATTTTCAGGAAGCGGCACTGTCCAATCTTCATAAGTTGAAGCTTTGTTTCAATATCCACAGAGGTGAGATGTATTCCCATACGATTTGTAGCATCAAGCACTTGTCAAACCTCAAGGGGATTGCTTTGAGGATTGGGGCAGCAGCTGATGTTGAGGAATCCGACCGAAGAGCTGCTGAATCATCATTTGTTAGTGCCATACAAAAACATCCAAGGTTTCCAATTTACATGAATATAAGAAGGGTTGATTGTATAGACGAGTAAAGTCCAGTACGATCGTGTGTGGTTTGGGTTTTTTGTGTTGGCTGCTGCTTGTTTATGTACTGATTTCAGATGTTGAAAATGCTTTGAAACACTGTTTTGTGGTTTTCATGTGTAGTTAAAACTGAGGATAATACCTACAACAAAAAAGCTCAATAAATGAGCTGTCCTTGACGTTGTCTCTGGGTGAGATTCAGGTACTTTGTCTCCGGGTGAGATTCAGGTACTTGAACTCTGAAAGTGACATTTTTATCTTTCGAAACTTGTCTTAGGGTGTCAACAGGTCTTGAACTCGAATGCTTTCAAGTCCCTACACTTTTCTGGAGCAGCCATCTAGGCCTCTGAACTTGTCATATAGTGTCATTGTTAGGAATTATTTGACTTCTACTCTTGACTTTTTGAGTCTTTCACGTTGACTTCACAGGAAGAGATTTCAGATCTTGTAGGACTTTATCATTAATGATTTCACAAGTCTTTAACCAAGTTACTTCACCGGTGGACCAATGGTGCCAAAGCTGTAAGGAAGAATTTAGAAAACAAAGTCCTAAGGATGAAGCCCCAAGTCTCAAAAGACATCGAGCGAAGTCCCACTGAATGACAAAAACCCTGGAGGTTAATAGTGATCATCATTCATTCATGAAAAAAAGACTACAATACTAGGAATATTGCCATATCTTTGAATAAGTTAGACATCGAAGAGGTTCATAAATGTCATAGCGAAGTGTATAGGTGTGACCTCCATAATGTAAATCCAAGGAGCCACCAGGTTAATCAACCTAAACCAAGTGTAATCTTTTTGACCAACTCAGCTTAAGTAAACTACCCCTAGTAGTCCCTAGAGCTGCCTCCTGCACACTCCAGTATTGTGTCACAAAATCCAATTGTGTAATGTATACATATGATTGCAATAACTCAAGATTCAATCATATCAAGAGATTACACAAATCATGGATGCATATATGAAGTTTCTATTATCAAATTAATATGTCTAGTTATACCCCACTAAATTGAGACTCACTAACTAACCTAAATGTGATTTTTGAACTAGATGACTACCCTACCACATCTACATCTACATCTACATAGATCTTTAAATCTGGTTATTGCAACTGTTGATCAATAGTAACGGGTCCCCATCACAGACTCAGTTACACTGCTCATCCACAGTACCACCTGTTACTGTACATCGGCCCGTTACTGTCCACCCAAAATCCGTTACTGTCCACTGTTTCTTTCTTTTTTTTTTTTGGCGACTTGCCCTCTTCCCTCCCTCCCACGCGAAGCGTGGGGCTCCACTCTAGTTTCAACTAACTTCTGAGATAACTAACAACTAGTGCATGCCTTTGCCTATAGGTGTCGCCACCATAAGCTCAGGTTGGCTACTGCCGTTCATCCACTTTGCTGGCTCCGATGGGATAACACAGAGTTATCAGTCCTTTAAGTACTTGGACAAACAACTAAATGACAACACTTATAGTAAAGGATTGCACTCTGTAGGATTTATCCAAATAATATACAGAGTATGTTTAAGGCTCTACCAAGGCAAATAAAGTTGAGTTGCATAAATGACATTTCACCTGAGAGCACCTGAGAGCTCTGGTGCACCCTATTGAGGTGGCCCTAGCTCCCAACAACTAGTTAGAGCTTGTGGAGCTATATATACCCCATGCCAAACAGTTTGAGTGGTTAGAGTGTTTGAAGTTGTAGTTGATGAGTTGAGGCTCATCTCATATAGTGATCTAGTCACCATTGCTTAATAGAACATTTGGTGATTAACAAAAGCATTAGCTTTAGTGCCTAGGCTAATTAGAGGATGCTTTAGTATCAGCTTTAGATTTAGGCCTAGAGTTTAGTGAGATTATGCACCAAGAGTTATACATGCTAGGGCTTGTAAGTCTTGTGAGATCCTCTAACTATGTTTATGGAGTGGTAGATGGTGGTGTACAAGGGATCAAAGGCCTTTAGTGTTTTGGCTAAACTTCTCTTAGTGGAGATGGTGCGGAACGGTCCAAGAGAGGCTTACTGGAGACCCACATGCATATGGGAAAACCTCGTTAGCTATGCACGGAGTTAGGCAATTGGGCAACTGGCCCTTGCTAGGGCATCCTTGTAAGAGGCCAATGGAAAGCATGAGCTTTCTGATATCTTGGTAAAAATGTGGTTGTGTGGGAATTTGCATTCTCTAACCCGTCATATTCTGCATTTACATTTTTTCATTCCTTCGATATGTGATTTACCTTTGCAGTCTAGTGTGCTTAGAGGTTAGTTGATAGGATTGAAACCTACGGTGTAAAACTTTGGCGACAAGAGTACTTATGTAGGTTTTTTATAAGTGTTTTTGGATGTTTTAAGTGACTTAATTCAACCCACCTTTTAGTGCATTCAACCCAACTTTTGGTGTCGTGTTCCCCTCCAGTGTTTTATTAGTGGGTCTCTCAGTAGTAACAGAGTCAGGTGTAGACTGGCAAGGTCTAGGTGAAGAGAAGCTCATTTATCATCCATTTATCTGCAAGGTCTAGGTGTATGTTTCTAAAAACTTGACAAATTTGAACTCATACATAATATTCACCACATATCTAACAAAATGACCTTAAAATTCAGAATGGAGAGAGTGGCATCGATCACATAATATAAGATGGCTAGTTATGTCGACTATAGTATTGTATTAGAAACAGTGATGGATTTTTATAGAAGTGCAGGATACCTGCACACATGGGTGGGAAAATGACTGAAAATAAGAAGCAAAATTAGGATCAGCATCCTTGAAGTGTATGAGAAGGCACCATTTCATGCTCAGTAATTGACAACTCAGTTGAAAGAGAATCCTCAGAAAACCCTGTACTCTTGAAAGCGTGATTCTGTATATCAGTATTCTGCCTCTTTGGCTCATCGATGGACCTGGATTGTTGGTTCACTCGAATTTGAGTGTCAGTCTGTTCTATTGTTTCAGCTGTCGAAACAGAATTGTTTGCAGATTCAACTTTGCTTAGCTCTACTGGAACATCAAACCCCCATAGGCTCACTTTCTGCATTACTAGCAGTTTCTGACAAATTGGTCAAGGGAGAAACATCAAAAACTTGCATATGATTGAAAGAAGCATTCATTCCATCATCTGAACTTGCTTGGACTGCACAAATCCTATGTGTCTTTGGTTCAGCAGATGATTCTAATCCTTGGTTTACTGGCATAGTAGTGTACTTGTCTCGTACGGATCCTATTGACGTCACAGAATTTTCTGTGAACTCAATTTTGGGTGGCACCAAAACATCAGAATTTTCTGTGGGCCCCCATTTTGAAATTTCGGCTGTTTCAGCTGTTTTGGATGGCAAAACCTTTGGCTTATTTGGATGTTCCTTTGCAGCCTCTTCCCATTTTACCCATGTATGCGGATCAACTCCATCATGAAGAATAACCTCCTTAAGCAGTTTCATACATTCCATTTTGATACCACAAAGTCCATGTAGATCCTTACAGACCAACTGAAGTGTCTTGAGGTGTTTCATAGACCCTTCTTGAATTGTTGGAAATGTTGGATGTCGCAGCACAAAACAAAGACGCAGCAAGCTGGGGAATGCCTTAGCTTTTATGGTGAACTTCTCAAGGTTGTCAGCAATCAGTTTTAAATATTTCAAGTCACTCAACTGGGTCAAAGCCTCAAGAAAGCCCGTTGTAAACTTAACAGATGAAAGACATAACTCCTTGAGACCACGGAGTGAAATAACAAACTGAGGCAATGCATCCAATTCACCATGTAATTTCAATGAGCTCAGGTAACAGGGTTCTTTTAGGGAATTTAGGGAGGTTTTAAAGGTTCTGTCAAAATGAAGTGATAGAGAACGATCACCAATATTTCTTAAATTTTTGTCCTGGATGAACCTCTGAATGGCTTCCTGAAGATTATTCCACTCAGTGCCACCAGCACCTGCTGATGACTCGCACCAAACCTTCACCTTTCTCAGTTTTATCATATGGTCCATAAGTTTTGAGTAACTGTGACTTCCATCAGCGATAAATCCTGCTAGTGTCTGCAAGACACTTCTTCCTTGCTTTGGAAAATCTACTGCATCAGGCAGCTTAAACTTTCCAAACAGATGAACTAAACAAGGCAGATAGAAGACTTCTACCCGAAGCTTAGCTACCATGGATGCCCTTAAATCAAGTGTCTCCAAAAGTGTTAGTTTTGAAATATTCTTTGGATGTTTTGTAACATTTTTTCCAAGGCTCAGATATTTCAGAAGCAACAGACAACATATGTTTTTCACATGACTATCGTTCAAGTCATCACACCTTTCTAGATCCAAGACTCGCAGAAGGCGATACTTGCTGAAGTCCAAAATACCTTCACTAGGCTTCTCAAAAACTGTCAGAGATCGAACGAGAGATAAAACATTAGTGTCCAAATTATTTCCATCTATAGCAGCACTTTTATGGAGAGAAAGACGTCTAACATATTTGTGTTTGGTCATCTCATCACAAAGCAATGTGACAAAGTTCTGAGAAACTGACATGTGCAAAATAAACTCATGCATCATGCTGTAAGTTTGGCATGTCTTCACATTTTCATTGTTGCTTATATAAATGGGCTCAATGATGTTCCGATCCTTGAGCATATCAAAAGCAGTTGCAGAATCCGGGGTGGTAGTTGAAGGTTGTAAATCAACAAATCCCTCAGCTAACCATAGTCTCAACAGACTTTTTCTCTTGATCTGATAATCACTTGGGAACATACCAAAATATAGCAAGCAGGCTTTCAGAGCATGATTTGGCAGACTGGTGTAGTTGCGGATCAGCACCCGTCGCATGGCTTCAAAAGTTCTGTCATTCTCCAAATGATAATGTAACTTGCTGCAAATATCTTCGCATGAAGGTCCTATCGGCCAACCCTGTTTTTTCAAGAATTCACCTATGGTTACCAGAGCAAGTGGCTGGCCACCACATTTCTTCAAAATTGCTTCTGAATCCGGCTTCTTGTAAGAGGAATATTCCTCTGGGCAAGTTTTAAAGGTCAACAATTGTTTTGAGCATCCCTCGTCGAGTCTTCTCATTTTGTGCATATATCTTTCAGCGGAGCTGCAGGCGATAGCTACTGGTTGAACAGTTGTTGTCACCAGTATTCTGCTGGAAAAACCATTGTTGTCTGGGAAGGCTGAATTGATGTTTCCCCAAATATCTTCGGTTTGAATGTCATCTATCACAATTAAATACCTAAAATAAAACAATAAAAAAGGACTTAAATACATTCTACAAACAACATAATTAGTTACTTCAGCAAAAAAAACTTCCTTCAAAATCTTGTGTTAAATTCTGTTTTGCACCCTGAAAATTGATCTTGAGTTGCAGACTGGACAAATCACACTCTTGAACAACTAAAATTTACCACTTTAATTAGTACCACAATAAGAATCAAACTACCCCATTCATTGACGTGGAATCCGCTGTTGCAGCAGACTTGTAACTTTGGGGGCGTTTGGTTGCCGGGATATAGCTCATCCAGGCTCCACAGATGCAACTTGGTGATGATTGGTAGCCTGAATTGATCACCGGGCCTGGCCCGTGCGGTGCAAGAAGGCTCTCCCAGCCAGGCTCGGCAGATACGAGAAAAATCTGCGTTCCGAAGCGGCCTGGCTCTAGCGAGCGTAGCAGGCGCAGTAAGCGCGTGAAACAACGAACAAAAATTGGCCGTCCATCCGCATGTACAGGCAACCAATCGGCATCTCCCTTCAGCCAGGCCGGAAAGAACCCAGCAACCAATCATGCTCGCATGCAGACGACGGGCCTGGCCAACCGGAGCCTGGACTCCCTCGTGCGAGCCAGGTTCAGCGCAGAAACGAACCAAACGCCCCCCTTTAAGAATCAATGTACTGCTTAGTCTGTTAGGTTTAATTTAGATCTTAGATCAGTTTTTTTGCTTTTGGTTAGATGCTTTTAGTTAAATCCACATTGTAAGTATGGATCCTTTTCATTTATAAAAAGTTCTTTTGATTGCTGTAGGGATCTCCCCCACAGTTTGCCTTTAAAAAAAAAACATAAGGACATCCAGCCAAAAAATTAGGTAAAATGATCACTACCTACTCTACTGTCTGAAGTTGCCCTTCCATGTTTGCCAAGGATTCTTGGCTTATATCCACCCTCAAACATGAGGTGTTTGAGGTGCAGCAAGCATCTCATATGGACAGTTGCTAACAACCTAACGCTCATAACAATCAAATGAGCCTATGCTATACTAACATAGTGGGTCCTGCACCAACCTAAAAACAGAGTTAATTCTACAAGATTACAGCTATTTTCATATAACTATCAAGGAATAAGGAACTATAACTTCTTGGACAGATTCACATATTATAGTTACTTGTGTTATCAGTATCCAAACCTATAACATCATGTGAGCATTACTAGATCCACTCGTCAGGCACATCCACTTTTCTGGGAATATTCTATGGCTTTGTAATTTGTATGGTTGGCATGTGGATCAACATAAAATGTTTTTAGGCTTTGTAAAACTGAGAGTGTAAGTAGCTATAATTCTATGAACCTGATCTCGAAGCTTCTTCATAGATTGCAAGTAGGTCAAATAGTCTACTTTGCCTCCTTGACTATTGGTATTCGTCTACTTCACAACCTATCCTAGAAATAAAAATTCACCCCTTAAAGTATTGAAAACCATCTAAATTACCTACTAGGATGGTTTTGATGATGTGACGTAATATGTGGATGATGACATGGATGTGAGTCCGCAAGAGGTACAAAAAATGTCTACAAAATCCCCTAACCTATTGAGGTTTAACTACATGATCTCTTCAACTATAAAAAAAAGTGTTGTAGTCAACCCTGGTACTTAACCCCTTAAAAAGGCAATGTACTAGGCCACCATGGCAAAGCATACTTGTAAAACCATTCCAGGGTCATTTGAACATTATTAGATACAATTAAGGTCTATAGTAATGATTTTTTAATTTAGGGGATTAAATAGTTAATCCTTAATACATTATAGGGTTATGTATACTTTTACCTACCACATAATATACCATGTCAATAAAATTGCCTTCAAAACCATGCCAAGGGCCTATTTAGATGATTTTATTACTTTAAGGGGTAAAATACAGAGTTTTTCTAGGTGAGTGTGAAGTAGACGAATGCCAATAGTTCATGCATTAAGTATATTTTTTCAGTGAAATATGACAAAAGTGTAACACATAGTAATTTGATTCCATAACATATAGTCAAATAAAAATAATTGAAATTTAGAATAAGATAAATAAAATTAGAAGTTGGATTATGAGTCTGTTACAATTCTATTACAATTTATATACTATGGAAATTTGAAAAAATAAAATACAATTAGTTGTTTCATTATGAGTCTGTTACACACAAATAATAAATACCTAAAATTTGGATTTATAGAAAAAATTAAATAACCTTGGTTATGAGTCCATATCCTCACCCCCTCTTGCTTTCTCCTTCTATAGCTACATACCTTAAAAAACTGAAGGATGACCTGATGGAGGATGTGGGATGAACCGGATGATGAGGGTGCAGACATGGTGCTTTAGCTCAATGTCATTGATGAGTGTCGGGAGGTGGAGCAGGAGATAAGATGTCGTGTGCTTCTCATTGGATGGCGGGTCATCCTAGAAAGAGTAGCGGGGGTGGAAGCAACAAATAAGTCCATGCGCAAGCTGGGTACTTAAGCAAGTGTGACTGTATCCAAACAACCCTACAAGACCATTCAAAGGGTCATTTGAGCATTATTTGGTAATTTAAGGGCTACAATATCATGTTTTATAGTTGAGTATAGAGTCAACCCTTAATATGTTAGGGGGTGGGGCTATGTGAACTTTTTAATATGCCATGTCAGCGAAACCACTTTAAAAGGGTTATTTAGATGGTTTCTAATTGTTTAAGAGGTAGAATAATTGTTTTATAGGCGTTGGGGTGAAATAGACAACCACCAATACTTAGGGGTTATTTAGGCTTTTCTCATAAATTAATAGATTGATGGAATTCAGAACAATAAATAAATAAATAATCAAATTTACATATGAATTGTGCCAATCACAAATAAGAAAAAAAGTGAAACTCACGAAAAAAACAAAGATTAACAATGTCATGAAACAAACAACAATTTAAAAAGTTCATTCATGAGCAACAAAATTAATAATTTATATTTGGTAAAGAAAAGAGAGTACATATCAAATACAATCTCAGAAAGTTAAAATTTTAAATGAAAGTAATCTTTTATCCCATGGCAGTTCTAAAAGCGTAAAAAGACGGTGTCTTCTATGTCTCAAACTTAAAGTTTTTGATTTGTTGGTCTCAAAACTTTGATCTTGGCTTCTACACAAGTGCAAACAGGTTTTGACCTACTCCAAACACCAACGTGGCATAACAACTCAGTGCTGATATCGATCTAATAAGTTCAATCTAATACTTAAACTAGCACAACGGTGTCATCTAGGTCTAAAACTCTCAACATTGCATATCAAAGGTCGTCAAACTTGTAAAATAGGTCACATAAGGTACCTAAACTTGCACGACAATGCTATCTAGGTCTCCAAACTTTACACTTGGCACGTGGGGCCCACATAATCATCCCCCTTCTCTCATGACCTCCACTCTCTTGCTTGCCACAGCCACCACTCTTGCACCGTTGCAGCCCGAGCACCAACACCAATAGCAGCCCACTAACAGCAGCTAGAGCATCTCCGTGCAAGAAGCAGCACTGCCACCAGGACCAAGTGATAGTGCGTAGCCTCCACATGCTCTAATCCCTCGCTCCATCCTCCGACACACTTGCTGAGGTTGGCCATGCACTACTACAGTTTTGACATTAAGTGGCGGTTCAAAACCCTTTTTCAATGGTGGATTTAAAATGTCACAATCAAAACGGCAGTGATACCCTATGGTTATCAGTGGCGGTTCTAGAACCACCAGTGATGCAATTTACATAAATCACAATTTTAGGTTAAAAATAGCAAAAAAATCAGGTTCCTTTAAGACCACTCCTGATTCCTTGTACCGGAGCAATTCACGCGCCCAGCGTGGTCTCCGCGTGCCGACACGCGTCTTGTCATCTTTTTAGAAAAAGCCCTTCATGTTCTTGCAAACCAACCCGTGATTCATTTTTTCACAACAACAACAACAACAACAACAACAACAAAGCCTTTTATCCCAAGCAAGTTAGGGTAGGCTAGAGATGAAACCCAAGAGAGACGGAAACTGGAAGACACAAAAAGGGCACACGACGAAAAGAGGTCACGGTTCGGTTTCGTTTGATTGCCGGTCTCCAAGCGCTCATGTGCAAAACTAAATCCTTGGAGATATTCCACTCCTTAAGGTCTCTCTTAACCGACTCGTCCCAAGTCGGTTTAGGGTCGACCTCTACCGCTCTTTACGTTATCGGCCCGCTTGGAACCCCACTACGCACCGGGCGCCTCGGGAGGCCTCCGCCGGACATGTCCAAACCACTTCAATCGGTGTTGAATCAATTTCTCCTCCATTGGTGCCACCCCAACCCTATCCCATTTAGATAATTCGCGTGCCCCCTATTTTAAAATTTATTTTCCTATGAAGAAGGAAAAAATTGAGACTCTCGTCATTTTTGTAGAAAACGCCCGCAGAAAGTTTTGCAGATAACCCCCAGCAGCCCTAGCCACACCTTCCCTTTCATTCTGTTCGGGAAAAGTCTAAATATCCCCCTAAACTATTGGCACGTGTCTAACCTAAGCCCTAAAATACAAAACCAAGTATTTTACACCCTAAACTTTTAAAACTGGTGCAATTAACCTCCTAGGGCGGTTTTAGAGGGTGGTTTATCCACGTGGTAGTGGTTTTTGCCACCTAGCTTGCTGACGTGGACTCTCATGCTCAGGGCAACTTGTTTTCTGACCGACAGGTGGGCCCACTTGTCATTTCCTACCTCCAGCTCCTTACCCTCTCCTAGACTCAATGTCGAACCCTCTCCATCCGCTACAGTTGAGGGAGGAGAAAGAGAGGCGTTCCGTGCTCCCGCCGACGAGGTCGCCGTTCCCCTCCACCATCCAGTGCAGGGATCGATGGCACAGCTGGCGCGAGCTTGCCGCCGGACGACGCAGAGGAGGGTAGGGCCGGCGGGGAGCGGTGCGGCGTTGGCCGTTGGCGCCGCCGCCGTGCTTAGGTCGACGACGGCCGAGACCGACGGCGCAGCTGGGCGCGAGCTTGTTGCCGACGGACAGGTGGGTGGGTAGGGCCGGCGCGGAGCGGGTGCCCCGGTGGCCGATGACGCGAGCGCGGGCGGTGCTGAGTTCGACGACGGGCGTGGTGGACGGAGGTATGGGGCGAGCTCTATGTTCAATCGGTGGTGCTTGCCTTGGTCGGTTCTGTGCCGTGCATGCTTGGCGAAGATAGAGGGAGGGAGAGCAGAGCGGCGCGGAAGAAAAAGGGTGGCGTTCGCGCGACGTTCCGGCAGCGAGCAATGCGGCGGTGGTGGGTGCAAACAGAGATAGTGGAAGAGGACGAGTGAGCCCCCGGTGGTGCACGGCCCGGCGTTCCAGCGGCTCCGGCGAGCTCGGTGCTACAGTGGCAGCGGCCGTGCGGCACGTCCGAAGAGCGCGGTAGCGGCTCCAACTCCATCGCATCGTCAACATGTGCTGGAGGTAGGAGATGACAGGTGGGACCCACCTGTCGGTGACAGAAAACAAGTCTCTCTGAGCATGAGAGTCCACGTCAACGCATTAGGTGGCTAAAACCATTACCACGTGGACAAAACCACCCTTCAAAACCGTCTCAAGGTGTTAATTGCAATGATTTTAAAAGTTTAGGGTGTAGAATATCTGATTCTGAACTTCATGTCCTAGATTCATGCCAATAGTCAGGGGTATTTCCATTCTGTTCGCAGTCGCAACGCCTTCTCTCTGCTGCTTGGCTCAGGCGTCGCTTGAGCCGTTGAGCGCCGCCGTCTTCGCTTGAGCAGGGCGGACGGAGGTCGTCGGCCTTCGCACTTCGCAGTGTATCCTTCGGCCATCCAAGACGTCAGCCTTCCTGAAGGCGGAAGCAATCTTGTGCGCATGGGCGACGGGTCCTCCAAGCTTTTCAGATCTACGGCGAGCAGCTTCGGTTGTTGTCTCAGACGACCAAGCTCCGGTCCCCTTCCCGTTGCCCCTCTCCAGCCCATCGGTGCTTCTACTCATGGTGCAAAGGGGCGCCTCCCACGCAGTCGTCCTGTGGGGGGCAGCGAGGGCGCGGTGATGGCAAGGATCCATGCGTCATTGGAGCTCGAAATCTAGAGCTGCACCTTCTCTACGTCTACAGGGTGTGCTCATGCTCCTCTGCTATCCACTCCTAGTGAGGATGCTGTGTGATCCGCGACATGGTGAGGCAGTCGTCCAGCGCTCCAGCTCATAGGGGATGGTCGGCATCAACCTCAAGGCCAAGCAGTGTCCCTCCATCTCCAAGCACCATGTCCCTTTGCCTGCTTGCGATTCTTGCTTGGGAGGTAACTTTCAGCAGTCTGCTTAGTCGTTTCATCTGTTGCCAAATGCAGTTGAAGCCCCCATGGCAGTAGTCTGTATTGTTTTGACCAATGATTCTAAGATTCATTGAGTTGCATCTGCTTCTTAGGTGCCATTGGGTTGCTTACATGCTAACTCATACCTCTCTTTTGTACCTTAGCACTGATTCCTTGGCTAATTTTAAGTGTCTCTACGATGTATTATCCTTTAGCATTTGCTTGCATTTACATGTTACATGAAAATAGAACAACATGAGGTACAGGAAACACCTGCAAGAGGCTACTGTCCAGAGAGAGGGGAAAGGAAAAGCATGGATGCCCATTGCTATTTATCGTTCTTGAAATATAGTGGTAATCTTTATCTACAAGCTTAGTGGCAGACTGCTGTAGATCTTGACCCAGTATAAACCCATCTGGTGGCGGTAAAACCAGGACATAGATGAGTGACAGAAAGAAAATGTAACCTTCTCCACCACAGTAATAGCTACTTAGTTATTTCCATAATACGTGATGATTAAGGAAAACAATACATCCCTCTTTGTATTAATTATTATTTATGTTCCCCATGTTTTTTTCCCTTCTACATTTTATGAGATTCTGTGAGCCCTTCGCCACCATTGACTGTCGTCCCATCATACTGTGCTCTCTGATAGCACTTCAGTGCTCAAAGGCTGGCTTGTTAGTGGCAACTGGCAACGACCACTGTTGCAAGCAAGCAAGGTCAGCCAGGGGCATGCCTTCATATGCGTAGCAATCTCATCTTGTTGGAAAGCACTGCTTCAGTTTTAGTCGACTGAATACTTTTTGTAAATTGCTTGGCTGCTAATCGTTTCTTCCTTTCTTATTTGTATCATAGATTAATTTGCTTTAGTACGCTGGATATAGATTTGTGAGAGAAATTTATTTACATTTAACAAGCATAAACCTAAGCATAAACATAAATAAATCTATAACTAAGTTATATATGATCCAATGATTATGAAATTTTTACTACAATTCAAGCATATAATAATAAGCATACCATAAAAATTTCACCACGTTTAACCATAAAACTACGGCTATAAATTATTCTAATTAATTATAGAAAAACATACATCTAAAATTATATTAAAAAATTTTATACTAAAACATACCATATTATATGATCATTGTGTAGATCTACTCGTGTGAAGTTCAACAAAATTAGATTTTCTATTTTATGATTTTTTTTAAAAAAATAACCAAAATAAATAAAAAAGCAAAAAAGACAAAACCATGTTACTGTACCACTTCAGAGGATTATTTGACCGGTTTTAAAAAGTTCAGGGGATAGAATAGATAGTTTTATAGTTGAAGAACTTAAATAATTCACACTTTATAATTGAGAAGGTTATATAGACTTTTTCCAAATAAAAAATAAACGACTAGTTTTTAAACACTCTGCACTGCAGACTGCGGTCATTCGATTCCCATGCTACAATGTCAGACTCTAGTTACCGAAAGTGTGTGTAAGAAGTGGTTCAACGTAGTTTGTCGCCGGAGACAGAAAAAACTCCCTCTCTGACACACATTCCTTGGTTTCTGGAGAGCCCTCACGGTCTTGGCTGCTGCTGCGGCGGCCGATCAGGAATGCTACGGCCGTGACTGCAGCAGTGGTCAGGGGGTGCCGGGTTTGGGGCCTGGCGTCCAGATCTGGTGGCCTTAGGACATAGCGGAGTTGAAGATGGTGAGGGCACGTGCCCGTGGCTATTGGTAGCGATGTCAGCTGCAACATTGGCGGGTGCTAGAGCCAATGACGATGGTCAGGCGGCCACGACATGTGGCAGTGTGACACGAGGGCAGAGTTAGGTCTGGCTCTACGTGGCCTAGTTGGAGGGGGTGGCAGGCGACGCAACTGTGCGGTTACTATGTGCAGCCGGTGCGTCGATGCCCCATGAAAGGGCTTATGTGGGTTGGCAGGACAGCGGCGATGTCGGTGTAGGCTAATGGGGGTCCAGCTTCGCGCCCCGGATTTTGTGCTAGAAGATTTTTGGGCGAAAGCCTTGGCGACAACGACGCCGTTAGTGCCGCTCCCCTGTTGAGGGCGTTGTGTTTTCCCTTAGCAAGTCTTTTAGGTGAAAACCAGTGAAAACCCGGTCTGTGTTGGACATACGACAGCTGCGCCATCGGCGTTGCTTCCTTCCTGAAGGTGTCACATTTGGATTTTCGTTGAGACTTTGATGCAGTGCAAAGGTTCATGGTTGGAAATCGAAGCTGCTCTTTGGGTTTAAGCATGGAAACGATGACTGATATCAGCCATTAGCTTCAGACCTATCGGAGGTGGCTAGTGGGTGGCCTGTCATGGGAAGTCGGAGCTGCTGGTAGCTTGGCTTTTATGCTCGGCAACGATGACCCTTAGCAATGCGTCATGTTCGTGCTCGGCCATGTTGCATGGGTGGTTAACCCTTGGGGTGTCTTTTTATCATCTCATTTAGCTAACCTTCTTATACTGTTATACATCATTTCATTCGTCTTAATTGAGTGGTTAAAAAACAGAGAAACACAACCCAAAATTACTGCCCTTCGAAACAATGCGCAATTGCAGATAAACAACCAGGGAAAATACTTCCTAGAATAAATAAATTCAACAGAAATATTGCAGTAACGGAAATGGGCTTAAGCTGTTGATATAAAATGAATTAAATTAGTCAAATAAACGACCGAAATTAAGAAGAATTTGTTTTACCTCTTGTTATGCAACTGATTTCTTATATCTTCGCAGAGCTCCTTTGGCGTTCCCTTGGAAAAACCGGTACCGGCGTTGAGTTCGCTGAGCACGTCAGTGAGCACCTCCGTCGGCCGCTTGCCGGCGGCGCAAACCCACGCGTGTTTCTCGAATTTTCCACCGCCGGTTTCCCTGTTGTACACTTGGGCAGCCACTGCAGTCTTCCCCAACCCGCAGAAGCCGACGATGGAGATGACCTTCAGCTGACCTTTAGCATCAGCCAGCTGCTCCAGGAGCTCCGCCCGGAGCTCGTCAACGCCCACCAGATCCGCGTCACCGACGTTGCCCGGATGGAATACCGAAGACGGCGACTCACCCATCGGAGCCGGAGCAGGAGCAGCCGAGGGCTGTTGTTGTGCTGAGCCGCCCGCGCCCGTGAATCTCTTCCTCCGCTCGTACGCCTCCGTCGTCAGATTCCTCAGCCGCTGCCGCTCGCCGGCGAACTGCAGGCGGGCGCGCAGCATCTTGGGGAGCCGAGCGATTTTCTGGAACGAGGCCGGCTGCTGCTTCCAGATTGTGTGGTACATGAGGCTGTCCAAGAAGTCCTCGATGCCGAAAGCCAGCTCGCGCAGGTCTTCGATCAGCAAGCCCGACACGGCCCCGAGGTCCTCGCCCTGCTCGGAGATTCCGTCGTCGATGGAGCCGACGATCAAGCGAAGCTCCTTCACGAGGAACTCGATGTCGCTCTTGACGCTCTTGTGAAGCTTGTACCTCTCGTGACCCAGCGAGATGAGCTTGGGCACGATGGTTCTGATTAACCCGCCCAGAAGGGCGGCCTCCATCTTCGCCGCCTTGAGATCGAGCATGCGCTGGATCAATTGAGCACCAGCTTCGTCCCAGATCCCATATCCGAGTCCCCGTTTCGCAGTCAAGACTCGGGGTTGACTGAGAAGGGGATCTCAGGCTCTCTCAAGCTTGCGGGCATGGAGAAGACTTGGAACAGTATACTTCTAGTCGTCTACCCCTCTGTCCCTTTTTATTCGGTAATGGGATCTGACGTTCGGCTTTTTTCCGGACGTGGCGCCGGCCCAATGGTCGCGTCCACCGTCCTTTTCAGGCCACAGGTATTATATTATAAAAAAAGGAAAACGTAACGGGAGGACGGATTTGACCAGCCCACACTGCCCACATCCGCGCATGTACCACCGTGTACTCTAGGCCTTGTTTAGATTGGCCTGAAATTTTTTGACCGTTTCCTGTAGCACTTCGCTTTTATTTGGTAAATATTCTCCAATCGTGGCCCAACTAGGTTCAAAAGATTAGCCTCGTGATTTACAACAAAACTATGTAATTAGTTATTTTTTTATTTATATTTAATACTCTTTATATGCGGCAACAAATTTGTGGGAGGAGAGATTGTAAAGTCCTCAGAAGACTTCGTTTGTTTGTGGTAAATATTATCCAATCGTGGCCCAACTAGGCTCAAAAGATTCGTCTCGTGATTTACAACAAAACTATGTAATTAGTTATTTTTTTATTTATATTTAATACTATTTACATGCGGGAAACAATTGATGTGATGGAGAGAGAGTGGAAAAACTTGGAAGTTGGAGGGTAATCTAAACAAGGCCCTAGTTGCAAAGCGCTCCCCGCACCTGTTCTTTTGCTTTTTTTCGCATAGGTCAATGCATGGGAGCAACCTTTTTAGCCAGGAATGCATGCAACACTTGTCCTTTATGACCAGAGATAAGGACGGGTGCTAGAAGTTCCTGAGAGAGAAAGCGGGCCCATGTCTGCATGCTTTTTGCAACTGATATGATGGGTGAGCATGGGCGGCTGTTCCAAATTTTAGTGGCACTGTTATTTCGTTGTACTTCCTCCGTCCCAAAATAGATGACGTTTTTAGGTGTTCGTCTTCTGAAGTTTAACTCGATTTATAAAAAATATGTATAACATTTATATCTCCAAATAAATTTATTAAAAAACTAGATCTAAAGATCTTTTCAACAATACTAATTGTGATACTAATCGATGTTATTTACTATTTTTAAAAATTACCAGTAATCATTTCTCGAGAAGTGAGAACGCCATTCTTTTTGGGACGGAGGAAGTAGGAGGCTAGTTTGTGCGGAGTATGTTTTTATCTTGATGTTATATGTATTTTAATTGGATATTGTAACAGTAGATCTAGTGTCACATGTGTTACAAAAATTTATATATATATATATATATATATATATTGCAAGTGTATACTTTAAATATTTCAGTTATTTAAGACCTATGTTACAAATATTTTATCTCGATGTTGCATGTATTTTATTTGGATATTACAACAGTAGATCTAGTGTCACATGTGTTGTACTAATTATATGTTATGTTGCAAGTGTATATTTTAAATATTTCAGTTATTTTTAGACCTATGTTACAAACATTTTATTTGAATATCGCATATGTTGCAATGGTTATAAACGTGCCGTATGTTGTAAAAGTATGTTCTAAAATGTTTCAAATTTGTTTTAGACCTATTTATAAATATTTTATCAAGATATTGCATATTGTTTGTTGCAGTTTCATGTTGCAAACATACATGTTCCAAATATTTCAACTTATTTTTCCAAACTTTTCGTCGAACATTTTTTTCACCAAATGCTTCAAGTGTTTTTATTACAAGCGGCTAGTCCCACATGCATGTACAGGCGTGTAGTAGTATTAAGCAGGACAATATACGAGCAGTAGGGTAGGTGGCCTAGGCACCTACTGTAGCATAGTAGCATGTGACTTGTGAGCTGCTACCTCACACAAGCAGCAGCAGGCGGCAACGTACTACAGTGCAGCGCAGGCAGCAGGCGGTACAGTAGCAGTGCAGGCAGCAGTGCGAAGCAGCAGGCATCGCATCATTTGCAGGAGGCGCGGACCATCAAGTAGTAGTACAGTAGTAGCACATGGGCCAGGTGTGGGCGTCCGAAAGTAGTATAGTAGCAGCATATGGGCCAGGCGCGGGCGTCCGGATCGTTGCACGAGTCCGGACGTCCGGGCGCGAGGACGTCCGTTTTTTATTTGTCGGTCGTGGGCTGCGTGTCACAAAGTTTGACTTCGATTTATAAAAAATACGTACAATATTTATATCTTTAAATAATTTTATTAAAAAATTAGATCTAAAGATCTTTTCGATAATATTAATTATGATACTAATCGATGATATTTATTATTTATTAAAATTACCGGTATTTATATCTTAGGAAGTCGGCGACAAATAAAAAAAGGACGGAGAGAGTAGTTCGATGGTAAATAAATAAATCCATAAATGTAATAACGAGGCGACAAACGACAATTAATGAGGGCTCGCGATTTTGTAATTGGACAAGGCTGGACCGGCTGCATGTTCTCTGAACATAGTACTGACATTCTGTCGTGTCAGTGGCACTCCTTTAGCCATATGCATGCAATATTTAAATATAAGTAAAAACTAATTATATAATTTAGTTGTAAATTACGAGATAAATCTTTTAAAGCTAATTAATTTATAATTGGATAATAATTGCTAAATACAAATAAAATGTTATAGTAGTTATAAATTTTTTAACTTTTCCAATCAGGACCTGCACTTCTTCAAATAATTGGTGGACGGCTGAAACCAGCAGCCGAACAGGCATTAGTTGCAGGCTTGTGGTTGCAACTTCTAGGATGGTATCAACAATTAAAATCAGTTTGCGTGCGCTTTTCGCTGGTGGTGGGGATGGATTAGGGCGTCCATGGTTTACCAAGACAAACGTCCGCACAACACAACGATTTTTCTTTTAACTTCAGAGATATTAAGGCCAATTTCAGTGAAGTTTTATGGAGAATTTTATGCATATTAAATGACATACCACATCAATAGATTTGGAATTTTTGTATGAAACCAGAAAGAGAGAGAAGAAATTTGTTTCATGGGGTGAAACGACTCAGCTCTGTTTCCAACGACTTGGAAATCGCACGACACCCGCACTGAGACGTTTTCGTTTCATCGTCGCGATCCCGTGCGCAGCCATAGCTCCGCGCGCCTTCTCCCGCCATCTCCCCTTCTTCCCGCCTCCCGTCCTCCATCCTGCTGAGCAGAGCAAACTGGAGCCCTTTTCCATCTGGCCATCTCCTCCGCAGATGAATCCAATAGCCCGACGGTGGCCGAAGTTTCTGGGCGGCGCTGGGTGGGAGCTGGTGGGGGAAGAAATGGGCGTGGGGCAGTCGGCGCAAAGCGCAACGCGCCCGCCGCCGACCTCATCACCTGCGCCCGCGGCTGGCTTCCTCACCTGCGCTGCGCCCGCCACGGACAACTTCCTTGTTTGCGCTATTGCTGCTGGCTGCCTCACCTGTGCCACCGCTGGCTTGTGAGTCATGTACTTGTATACTGATTTTGTATTCTGATCAGTATACATCGCGAGGGGTTCCCTTTGGACGATCGATAACCAAGGTCGAATTTGTGTGGTTGTTTTATACAGACTTGTATTAGCATTTTTCTCTTTGTTTTTTTTCTCTAATCTTGATGCATGTCTGAAACTCTGAACCTGTCAACATTATGCTATCTTGAATGTCTGATGGTTAAAATCACAAACCAATAGAATTTCATTTGGTTGATTTTGGTAAATCTTAGTGGAATTGACACTGCCTTTTTCTTCGAGCGCTACTGCTGCTTTGTTCTTCAGTTCAATGTAGGTCTTTGTGGCATCTATTTCAGTTCAGAACAGGTCAACAACAGTAGTGCAAATGCAGATGGACTTGAGGGTTTGATCATTCACGGTGCAACAACTTTAGACTACAGAATGATGTCGTTTTAAGTGTGTAAATTGACGCTGCAAAAGGCTACATAATTCACATACCACATTTGATCACAATACAAGATAAGAATTAAATGCTAAGACTATCCTTTGAAATTGTGAGATGAAACTGTGCATTGAGACACCTCATTTCATCCCATTTCATTTTTAGTATCACGTCTTGAAAACTGTAAGGTGAAACCTTGTGGCAGAACCTTCCAAATTATATGGCCCACAAACACCTGACATTGTCCCTAAGACCTCTGTCGGCTATACTTGTGTACCACATAACTTAGAATGCTCTGTCAGGTGAAACCCCGATGAAACCACGATCCTCCAGGATCGAATTCTTACAGAGATATTGTAGTACTACAACCGTTTTCATTCAAATACAACAGAGTAGCGGAAGATTTACAAAAGGTATTACAACATTTGATCAGAGTTTAGTTAAACAAAACTTAACTGAATTTGCGGAAGCAAGAAAGAACTATAGAGCATCTGCGAGAGAACCTCTTAGACTGGAGATATTCGATCATGCCAAGCCCACTGGTATGACCGAAGTCAGCAACACTAGTCAACGCCTGCAACAGGGGTCAAAGAACCCTGAGTATAAAAGTACACTGCAAGACTTACCCGACAGAAAAGAGTGGAGAAGACTCAGGAATGCTGGTTGATAGGAATCAAGATAAGGCTTTAGCAAGAATCAAAGACACCTTTGTGGAAAAGTGACTAATGTTGATCCTTACTTTTCATTCTTAAATTATCCTACTCTAGAGCAAACACTTATCAGCCATGTAATGATTTCAAAACTTCCCAGTCTCAACAACTTTCATCATTACTACGATGCTGACGCTTTGTCAAGTCTTCTATATCGTGGAGCAACGACGATTCGAATCGCTTTATATACCCAGCGGGGCTTCCTAGCCACACGATGTATGCAGGACCGAACATCTCACATACATCAACTCACGCTTGCATTTCTCCCTGCCAGAACGGGTCCTAGCCACGAGAGTACAGTACACCATCTCCCTACGCCGTCAGTCTAACCGTCGACGGTGCGCTCGTAGTGTGGGTACACGCTACTTCCCATCCCGGTTGTCCGTTTTCGCATGGATCATACAAGGGAGCTTACCACCATTAGCATGCGACTAGTACTATCCAATAACCCTCTTGACCACAGGATCACCACAACGAACGGTCCTTAACCGACACAAGTGGACGACACTACACCAGGGCACTAGCCCATCCTGATGCAAGTCACTCCACCGATGTCTCAATTTACTCATCATGCTCTTATTGCATAACCTTGACCCGATCAAAGTGAAGGATACCAATAAGAAACATCAGGTTTTTATTACTTTCTCAAAAGTTGGTACCATTACCACACTTTTGGAAAATCATTTCTTAAAGCCTATGCTATTAGCAGGGCTAAGCATGAACTAAGCATTTTCGAAATCAAAACAAGTTTCAGAGATAATATATCAAGGCACGGTAAATGCATCAAGATAGGATATCACTCAACTCCTACACCTAATGCATCATATCATAAACATAGAATTATAAAGAACTTTCAAAATTCAAGGAAGGTTTTAATGCATCCGGGGCTTGCCTGCGTTGCAGAGAAGGTTAGTTGTTAATCTTGATAGTGACATCTTCGGTGGATTCCTCTCTTCGGGACTTGGATCAACACGAACCTTCTCCGAAGCTTGATCCACGGAAACCTTCTCTGAACTTGATCAACACGAACCTTGCTCTCACGATCACTACACGTGATAATAATGCATGCTTATCATTTGAATGCAACTATGCATGCATCTCCAAATGACATGAGTGATTAATCATGATGCATGAAACATTCGCTCCAGTGACATCAATCTAAGTAAAGCATATCACTAATTACTTTAGGCATTTATTATTTATTTAAACATGTGAGCAACTCTACATATAACTAACTATGATCATGCCTTGGACCAAAGATGTTTTGCTGATCCACAGTCTCCAAACAAAACCATAAATCACTCAGCATTTAATTAGTCAACTAATTAATTAATTTAGGATCTTATTAATTATTTTCGTGGTCATTAAACAAGGCTAGAATTAGTTATTAAAACAAACTTATTCAAAACAGTACCAAATTTTAGTGGAGGTTCTTTTTTTAGCATGAAAATCTTAACCCTAAAGTTTCATGATTTTTGGATTAATATTTTGCTCTATAAAAATCAAACAAGATATGCATTTATTAATTAAAGCATGAAATTATTGAGCATAACAAAAATGATTAACATGCCAAACACATATTTTTTCATGAAACTACACATCATGAGGAACACAAAGAAATTTAGTTCTAATTATTTAATTATGAATTAACTAAGAATCAGTACATTTTGAATATTTAAAAAAAACCAAAGAGGCAAACAGTCTTTCTTCTACCTTCAGCCGATGGAGCAGACACGGATGGGAGCAGGCCGGAGCTGGCCGGGGTTTGGCCGGCAGTGGCTAGACGGCGGCCGATGGTGGCAGAGTTGGCTGAGCTGGGCTACGGAGCGAGGCAAACTCTCCGGTGCCATCGCCTCGGCCGGAGGTGGCCTGTGGTGCCCTGGCCACGGCGAACTGGAGCTCGACGGCCATGGCAGCTCGGCCAGACGGGAAACGGCGGCGCTGCTGATTCCGGCGGGTAAAGGTGGCGCGAGCGGGTCAAGGAGAAGCGCATGGAAATGACGATAGTGCTGGCGAGCTATCAGGGGCTGAAGCGAAGCATCGAGCCTTAATTTGGCCGGCGGACAGAGCTTGCCGGCGACGGCGCAGAGAAAGGAAAAGGAAGACGACGACGGCCGACAGTGGCTTTATAGGGCAAAGAAGAGGATGAAGAGGTGGCCAGCGTCTTCGCGACCTCGGCCACGTACACGACCTCGCGGGAAACGCAGCGAAGGTGCGGCAAAACGCTGCACGGCGGTGACGCGGCAGCTGTGCAGTTCGTCGCGGTTACTGTAGCACTTCCCTTCCTCACTGTTTCCTTCAAATTACTCAAAATTTTGTATAACAACTTGAAAACCTCTAAAAATAAAAGTTGCTCAAAATTTTAAGATCTACAACTTTGCTTTTGGGACCAACCCCAAATTCTTGCTAGATTTTAAAATTTTAAAAAGGAGTGAAAAGGGGGTCAAATTTAGAGTTTTCAAATTAATTTCAAATTTGAATTTTTAAACCTGATTTTGAAACCTCCATTTGCAACTTTAGTTTTGAAAACTTTTTAAAAATCAATTCTATGATTAATTCATAACTTCATAATTTGAGCTCAGGGATTAGGATTTTAATTTACTTTAATTAACAACATAACATGCTTCATTTTGAGAGCATAAAACCATACTGTTGATCATTAGACATAATTAGCAACCATTTCCTGTCATACTTAGACTAACCCATGTTTAACATTTCATGTTATGATTAACACATCAAGACAAGGCACCATAAATGCATTCATGCACTAATGCTTGGTGATTTTAATTTAATGATGCTCATGATTATATGCTAATTATATTATCATTGAATTAATAAACATGATGCTTAATGCATAATATGATGACATGGTGGGTTTAGGTTAACGTAACACCAGGGGTGTTACAAACCTCCCACTGAGACTGGCCTTACATCACTGTGTGGTCAAAGTGGTCGTCGTCTGCGTCTATACTGGATTTTCACCAAAAAAAAAATGTATAGCTTAGAGGCGCAATGGAGGAAGTACAATGCCCTCTCTATCGTGCTGCTTCATCTTCACTTTCTGCCTTCTATCGTGCTTTCTATCTTCTTCATGCTATTGCTTGCTACACTTCGTTATACAGAGGATGCCGTGTTGGTTTGAGTTTAATTTACCTTTTAGAATGCGGGGTGGTCACAACTCACAACTAGCCATATATGTTTTACCGGCTCCTGGCCTATGTTACCCCGATACTCCATGTAGGTGCCGTATCCCCGTAGGATACGTATCTCATACCGATACACGATAGATACGTGGTAGATATGTATCCACGAAGTATCCTAAATAAAAGTAAAAAAAACTAAGTTCGGATACTTAGGACAATAGGTATCCATGAAGTATCCCAAATAAAAAGAAAAAAATCTAAGTTATACTGTGACCTTGCAGTCGCAACACAAACACACATCTTTACTTAATTTCTCTAAAGATGGCATAACAAACTAAAGACTCTTAGTATTTAGAGTGTGGACAAAATTAAAATATGAAAAGATGAGCAAGAGATAAAACATTACAAGTATTGACAAAATTACTAAGCTACTATTATTTTGAGAATCTAAATATACATCATTTTTTGTTTATCTATTTGTACTAAAAAATAGAGAAACGTATCCGTATATCGTAATTTTTAGAAAAATAATATATTTACATATCCATATTTGTCTGATATCGATACACATATCCATATCTGTTAGCTCCTGGCCATGTTCATGGGCAGGAGGCTCATCAGTT
This sequence comes from Chrysopogon serrulatus, assembly GCA_015844335.1. NCBI lineage: Eukaryota > Viridiplantae > Streptophyta > Magnoliopsida > Poales > Poaceae > Chrysopogon > Chrysopogon serrulatus. The sequence continues at coordinate 510,314 of JADLZL010005239.1, read as the reverse complement.
GGTCCTGCTCCTGGAACGTCTGCTAGAGCGTATGAGGTGGGCCGAGCCGACCTTGGATTGTTTAGACTCTGAAGCACGTTTTATTTCGGCAGCCGGCCCATGCAAGAAAGGCTGCTTATTTCGGCCTGTTGGCGCATCTGACGCCCCAATATAATGGAAATGAGGCTGTTCATCGTTCGTGGGAAAGGCATCTCATGGTCGAAACCGGGCCTTCTCACTGGTTCCATTTTTTAGGGCTTTCTGACTAGTTCCTTCTAATCTTCTGGTATTTTTTTTTAGAAAAAAGGAATTTATATTTCAGCCTCTGCAAGAGTTTTACACATAACCATTCATTATTACAAAGTTTAGACTCTAGCGAAAAGGAGCTCTCAAAAAGCAATAGAAGCAAAGGATGAAATAGAGCCAAATAACGAGCTAATCACTGAGCCTATAGAAAGACAGGCATCCATTTTTGGCGAATATCTCTTCTAATCTTTGGTATGATACGATTATATGAATATAATTCTTGTCGCTTCTCTCCATGTCACGTCTAGGACAAACAAAGATTAAACATGATTTGCAGCAAACAAATTAAAGTGACGTCAACACTTCTCTAGAGCCGCCAAATTTTCAGTGCAGTTTCAGGGTCTCTTTTAGTAGTGCTCCATGAATGTCTCCACGATTCCGCCAACCAAATGCAATCAGCTTCCTCTTCGCATGTGAAGCCCCACAAATCGCGCTGAGGGAGGGCGCAATAGGAGGCAGAGCTGAAAAATGTGCCCCCTTGCTCTGTCCTGTCAAATGGCTTCTCTTTTCAAGAGTCAATCGAATATCGTCCAAGTCCCATCCAATGCAAGGAGCACTATCGGAGTCCGACTCAGAAATAGGTAACATACAGAGGCATCCAAGTTCCTCGAGTAATAACTGAAGCTAATGGCCGATTGATACTTGATAGCATGCCACTATATGATCTTCACTCCCTTGTTGTCGTTTGTGGGCTAATCATCAGAACCCTAGGTATCCCTTCGTGGGCTAGCTAGTTTTTTTTTTTTTTTTTTTTTGGATCGGTGGGCTAGCTAGAAGTTGAAGTTTGGTGGAGCGGGCCAAGCGCACCCACTCGGTATTGTCCGGAGCTTTCGATTGATTCGAAGAATCGGTTGGAGCGGTACCTTTTGTCACCGGTGATCCCTGGGCACATGCAGGTGCATTCTGTGGTTGCAGCCCCCGGCCTGAGCACCTTTGTCAAAGTTGGGTGGAGATGTCTGGTTGTCTGCCGAAAAGTATTAAGCCAGTAGTATTCGCAAAATAAATAAATAAATAAATAAATAAAAAGAAAAAAAGAAAAAACCGTCTATGATGCTGCTTTTGGGTCTAGCCAGAGTGGCTCTTTTTTTTTTCTTTGGCCGTTGGCCCTTGGCGTTGTACCATGCTCCGGGTTTTCTTGGCCACCGCATTGGTCTCCATTTGCATTTCTCCAAGGTCAATAATTAAGCCAAGTACTTGACTGTAAGTAAAGTCATACAAGGTTGTCTCTTTTTTGTCTATGAAATTTTTTTTATTATTATGTGGTACCATATCTTTCTTTCTCTTTCTTACTCCTCACATACAATTTTTGTTTGCATCCACAAATGCTTATGCATCCGCGTCTAGCTTGGTGCTTGTATAAGAGCTAAACTCTCTTCTCTCCTCCACATCAGCAAAAATGCTAATTAGCTTGGCTATAAGCCCATTGTTGTACTTGCTCTAATGATATACAATCACCTTAGACCAAAAAGATCATATGCTGAGGATTGCATTACTTATATGCGTACTCTCAGCAGCCTTACTCCCACGTACACAATAATAACTCGCCCATCCAACAAAGGAGCGTGTTAACGCGCAACGGGTCACGCCCGTCATCTACCTCACAACAAGCCTCCTCACTAGCCCCCTTCACCCTCCCAGTGCCCCTCCCTCAGCGTCGTCCTCGACCCCGCCCTCATTATCGGCGTCACCCCCGGCGCTGGTCACCGTCTTGTCGCGGCCTCCTCGCTGGTGATGCTAAGCTCCGAGCTTTGACAATGGCGCTCCCGCCCCTCCCTAGTCCGGCCACCGCTACCACCGCCAGGCATCCTTCCCTACCACCTAGCCTGCCTCTCTTCCTTGGCTAGGCCCTTCAATAGCCCACCGGAGTTGGCTTCCTTTCCGTCTTCCGCCACCTCCTCTTTGGTGGAACCCTAGCCACCGCCACATTGTAGGTCTTCCTATCCGGTGTTCACACAGATCTAGGAGGAAGGGGATGAATCAACCTATTTTGCCGGTGGTGGAGCTGCCACCACCACCCTGCCATTGAAGGGGAGGAAGGGAGGAGCCATGTTGGTGAGGAGGGTGTTATGTGGGCTGCGGGAGCAAGCCAGGGAAAAATGGTGAAGCGTATTGATGAGTCTGTTATTCCTGGCGGCTTGAATCTACAGCCGCTAAGGTGTTTCCAATTCTAGTAGAAGTACTTTCTTCGTCCGGTAAAGAATACAAGTATGTGTTGTGTGCCGTTTAAAGTGGTTCAAGTTTGATCAAGTTTGTAGTGAATGTGTCACAGGTCTAAGCTTCTCCAAGATTAATCCGCGGAGAAATCAAGATCCGAACGGCAGATTGGAACGGTTCTGGATCGGAACGGTTACGATCTGCGGAATCAACGGCGAAATTCGCAGCGGATCGAACGGCGGAATTCCCGGCGATCACAAAGGCGAGACGGACGGCGGCGACAGCGGCGGCCAGAGGCGGCGCCGGGGCTTAGCGGCGGTGGGGCGCTAGGCCCGGCCAGGCGGGCGGCGGCGGCGTAGCAGCGGCGGCAGTGGAGATCGGCGGCGGTGGCGATGAGAGAGAAAGAGAGCGAGAGCGAGAGCGGAGTTTCGGATTAAACCCTAACTTTTCTTAACCGTCTCAAACAAACGATTCACCCTTTTGTAGGGCGGCCTACAAAATGCTAATGGGCCCTGGCCCGATAACCATCTCAACTTAACCTAATCTATGCTAATTGACAAAGATGCCCTCGATGTGCTTGGCGATGGCTACAGAATGGTATTCATATTTATGGATCTAAATGAATTCATTATGAAAATACATTTTATAATTAATTTAATAGTATTTATTTGATATCATAAATATTAATATTTTTATTTATAATTGATTAAATTTAAAATACTAAAACATGCTACTATTCTAGAATTGTATTTCTTTTTTGAACGGATGGAGTACGTGATAAAGAGATGCGGATAGGAATATTCGATAATTTTGGTAACTATAATCTATTTTTTATGAGATGTGTATCATTCATGGATGAGAGTATCGAACTTTGTTTCGTTATTAAAAACTACGATCCACCTTTTACAGCGGTGAACAGATTTCGCGCCGGTTGTTTTCCGCTCCAGCATTCTGTACCCGTTTTCGTACGTGAATTTAGTGTGGTGTTATTACGGGCTCAAATAAGTTGGCACGATGGTATGTACGTTTGTCTCGTAGCTAGTTAGCTACGCATCTGTACGTGCTTATGAACAGGACTTCAGCTCGATCGCTCTTGACCTCGCTGCGTCAACTACCACGAAAGCTATCACGTCTCCCTTCTGTATATAGAAGGCACGCGCGCCAGCAGCAGCATCCATCTTCTCTCTTCCATATTACTTGTTTATCCATATATTCACACACTGAAGCAGCCTTTGTATATCTGCTACTTCAGTTCCATGTTCAGTTCCAGGTTAGTGATCCATTTGTTTTGCTATAAATATCTCCATTGATGCCTACCTACATATATACGTGCCGGCCAGCGCTGATCGATGTTTAAGTATATAATAATAATATTCTCAGATGGGGGATCTGTACGTCTTCTCGTGACAAATCCATTTTTCATCATTTTTCTTTTTAAAATCACGCTACGCTAGCTCTTAGTTTAGCGGGCCTAAAAATAACCCCCACTTCGCGGCTGTAGCTAGTCATGTGTGACTGTAGATGTTCATTTCATTGTTGAACTCACTTGGACGTGAGAAATTGCAAAAAAAAAAGGGAGGGAGAGGGGGCGGGTAGGTTTTGCCGTTTGAAATCTTTAAGGTCTTGTTTGTCTGCATATAACTACACTTCAATCTACACAGTTTATGATGAATTGAGGTGTCTTAATTATTTTAGTTTAAATTTCACATTAATTTCTTCTAAACCATATAGAATAGGGTATATTTAAATACAACCAAACAAACCATGAAGGAGTTAGGTTCTAGAGGTGAGTTTATGTTTTCCATAAAATCTTTTTCAAATTTTCTATATATTTCTTTCATTAATATTTGTTGTCATATATGGATCTAGGTGTAGAGAGATATGATATTTGATATTTTTTTATTTTTACAAGCAATTTAGAATGATTTTTTTTCTCCAACTTACCTGGCTCACATCAACTCTTGTTAACTTGTATATTTAACTTTGTCATTTTTATTCACAACCATTTTTAGATCATTTTTTAAGCTGTAGGTCTAGATCTACGAATATTTATAACAAAAATAGTCAATTTCTTCAATAATGCGAATAATATCTTGATGCAACAAATAATATCTTTTCTCTTCAAAGACCACATAGGGATAGGACATAGATGTATATGAAACGAAGACATGAAGCATTCTGCATACAAGATGTGAATGATTTTTTTTTTGCAAATTATACAGTACTTCATCCATTCTAAATTATAAGTCGCTTTGACTTCTTTAGTATATCTATTTTATCATGCATCTAGATATAAATATGTCTAGATATATAGCAAAAATAATATACCAAAAAAAAATCAAAGCCACTTATAATTTGGAATGGAGGGAGTACAATGCAGACGCCCACGACATGCACATACACTCATTCCCTACCCCTATTAGCACAAGCAAACGCCAAGAAATCCTAGAATAATTTTAGAAAAAAAGCAATCACCCATGCCAAGTCGAGAACTTGAACTCGGATGGACAGGTTCCATCATAAGAGATCTAACCAACTGATCTTGTGAATGATTAATAAAAATGCAATAATTAAGTTGTTGGCCCTTGGAAGACCAACAGGTCCCCAATCAACATTGTACCGAGCCCCCAACTTCGTTGAGGCTAGCCTACGGCAGTCCTGTAGTCATGGATTGATGGGGAGGGCCCACACCGGGCGGCGGATCTATGTCGGCCGCGTCCTCCGGCTACAAATTTAGGACGGGCCCATCCTCTGGCTGCGGGTAAGGGCGGTGGCTCGGCCACAACGAGTGGTAGGGAATCCAGCAGCAGCTCCTCCCAGATCCAAGCGCGCGCGTGGCTTGGTTCCCTGGAGGTGGATCCACCCTCACCCTTTCCTCTCTTGCAAGCAGGTGCCCATATCTGGCAGCGAGTGCCTGGATCCAGCGAGTTACGGCCGCAGTGGCGCGTGGATAGTCTTAGCGGGCCTGTGGATGGGCTTGCTGGGCTTATAAAGAATTTTTATTTCTTTTTGCATTTTTATTCAATTTTACCGAGGTGGGTGGCAAACCGTCTAAAATGGTTACATTAACCGTGACATTTGATCTAAAGCAGTTACAAAAACCATCTCGATAAATCTTTTTTTGTCCGTCTCGATTAAAAATCTTCTAGCTAGCCAAGTCAATATTAACCAGCCGTCCCCAAACTCCACCGGCGCCTGGACCCGACATGCGCCTCGCCTTGACGTCCCCGCCTCGTTGAGAGTTGCTTTCTCACGCCAGCCTACGATGGCATCGACACCTTTAATTATGCTGACAATCAATTTGAGCAGCGAGGGGATTCGGCGAATCGACATCACCACCTCCCTCGGAACGCCGCCGTCGAAGGCTACCAATAGGACCTGCTGGAAATCCTGAGACGATGTGGAAGTATCGTTATACCCTTTGAATTTAATTTGCAACTAGTTCCTGGTCCACAGATTTTAGCTAGGTTGCCCACGACTTAAGTTCCTCTAAATTAGTTCTTTCTATTTTATAGCCATTACATCAATCTGAACGGATGTCTCTTATTTTTTGCATGTATTGTAAAATTCCTCGTGTACCAACGTGTACATGTACGAGTGTCTGCACTATCTGTGACGCATGGCCATAGCTGATATCATAAATTCATTGTTCTTGTATCTTTTGTCCTGTGCCAAGCCTAAGGTAATTCATGTTTACTTAATTGATTATATAATGTTATCTTCAACCACATAATTTGTTTTGAAGGTGATTACAAATGGATCATGAAGCTAGTGCACGCGATCTCTTGGAGCGCATCCTGCTTGATGAAAATAAAGATCCAACAAACTTCCCTATAGGGCTTCTAGAATCCATCACGCATGGTTTTTCTGATAATCAGAACATTGGCAGTGGTGGGTTTGCAGATGTGTACAAGGTACTGGTACTCTTTTAAGTCTCAACTGCCCTCGGTCTAGAACACCACTGACAATAAAACTCATTTTCGTACTGATAACTGATAAGCTAATATCGTGATCGCAGGGGCAACTTCAAAATGGTATAGTCGCTGTGAAGAAACTCAAGCAGCTACCAGGAATGGTTGAGGAGCATGAGACGAAATTTATCCAAGAAGTTGATAGTCTGATGAAGGTGAAGCACAAAAACATTGTACGATTTCTGGGCTATTGCTCTAATACACAAGGGAAAATGTGCAAGTACAACGGTAAGCATATCATGGCAGAGGAACGACAAAGGTTTCTTTGCTTTGAATTTCTGCCACAAGGGAGTCTTGATAAGCACATCAGTGGTATGATTCTTACCAGTTTATTTAATTATATTGGGAATACCAATCAAAATTCATACTTTCCCAGCACACAGAAAAAAAAAAAAATTCTACTTTGCAGATGCATCGAACGGACTTGAATGGAGGACACGCTATCATATAATTAAGGGAATTTGTGAGGGTTTACAGTATCTTCATGGAAATAAAATTGTCCATGCAGATCTCAAGCCTGAAAATATACTCCTAGATCAGAATATGGTGCCCAAAATTGGTGATTTTGGTCTCGCAAGGAGCTTTCGTGAAGAACAAACCCGGATTACAACTCAAAATCCATCTGGAACACTGTAAGATACCTAATCAGCTTGAAAGCACTTTTTTGCCGGATATGATGAATTATGTTGCATTCATTTTGCCCTCAAGTTCTCTGACCAAACAAGTTTCCATGCAGTGGCTATATGGCGCCGGAATCTTTTCGAGGATTAATCACATTTAAGTCAGATATATATAGTTTTGGTATTATAATTACAGAGATGTTGACAGGACAGAAGAAGGATCATCTTACAATTGATTGATCCCTTTTCACGATGGTCCTAGGTCCATATTCGTACTCTAATCAAGCTAAGTCCAATTCTAACACGATTTACAATTCGAGATTGAACTAGGACTCCTCTTCAAACATCAACCGGTTTGGTCTCCTTCCTTGTATCCTTCAACTCGTACTGTAATCGGATATGATCTTGACATAACTTCACAATCTTGGATAATACGTCATCGTCAAGTAACCAATCTTCATGATTTAACCAAATTCAGTGTTTATCCGATTCAGCCGAGAAGCACCTTTGAAATTTGCATGCCTTTTGTTTTAGCTGATTTTGAGAGAAACTAGTTCTCCGCAGATCAGCCGATATCGGTATACACCCGATTTGGTCAGTTATCCTTTTTGCACTCTGAATACGAAAATTCGGTGCAAACAACTATCTATGATGTCTTAGTTATGCAATGTTCTTCTGGAGCTAAATATGCTGCTTGGTTAAAAAGAAAGGGGTGAGGTACCTGTGTGTATCTGCACCACGAACAGAAGGTGGGGACCAATTAATCGGCAACAGGGCATCAATGGCTTCTGCAGCAGGGGCGCTGAGGGGCCACTGCTGGCCGCCGCCCTCCACGTCTCCGGCCTCTCGCACCCTCGGCCTCCTCCAGAGCGTCCTACAGCCTGGGCAGGATGCCGGTGTGCACGCCCCACAACGGCACCAACGTTTGCTGCCCGAGGAGCCCGGCCATCACACACCGTTGCACAGGGACCCGAGGAGGTGGACGAGGCGGGGCAGAGGAGTGCGTCTGCGAGGAGGAGAACGGACGAGGCGATGGAGGAGAAGACCGCCGACTTTGCTCGCCGCTGGTGGAGTCACGGTAGGCGATCGAGAAGGCCAGACGCCAGAACACGGATCCCACCCGGCGTCTCGGGGAGGGGCAGCCTCCACACCAGAAATTGGGAAGAAAGGCAACCGCTAGATGGGTCGCAGGTTTGGGTACCTGTGCGATTCGCGGCGTGGCCTTGCGGTTGCAAAGGTGGAGGGACACAGCAGGTTTGGGTACGCGCGCGGGCGGGTAAAAATTTTGTCAGTGAGAAAAAAAACGGGGAGGGGGAGCGGGATGAGCGGTGGAGAAGAGCGAAACACGCGTGTATAAGTGGAGTCGTCCTGTCTGGTCCACCTTTCACTTAAATCATGAACGTTAGATAGAAGATCAAAACACATTCATCCAATGGTGGAGATCTTAGGTGGGTAAGGCTTTTTTGCTCTTTATAGTATTCTTGAGAATCTCACCGCCATTTATAGTTGATGGAAATCTGAGAAATTTAAGTGGTCGATTATTGTTATTGATTTCAGATGCCTTTGTTTGGCAAGCAGCTGGACGAGCCAGCGCTGGAGCTCCACTTCCCCTTAGAGCTAAACAAGGGCATCCAATGCCACGGGATCCTTACTGATAGATGCGAGGAAGTCAACAAGATCGATGGTAAGAATTTTATATTCTAGTTTCTTTGGGCAGCAATTATTGCATATATTTATATTAAAATGATAGTTTTAATTAGTTTGTTGTAATTTCTATAGCGCACAAGCTGCAATTTTGAATTCTGAAAATAAAAAACCATTTAGACGAAAAACATTAAACCCCACAAAATCTGATTTGTATTGGCACGACGACAACTAACGATTTACAATTGTTTCTACGGTTAGACACAAAGATAAAAATATGGTATGTTATGACACAGAGACAAATAACAAATTATAAAAATAATAATTTTTATTTGTACTAGTTGGTGGCACAAGAGTGTTGCTTGAAAGATATAGGAGAGTGACTGATATTTCTACTGTTACACGAATTAAATATTTCATTTCATCCAGAAAAAGCAAGTGCTCTCTCCACAAACAAGGCATGGAAAAGAATCAGTGCTATGGGCACTACTGGTTAGATCGTTTTATGCGTGAGATCGATTTCAGCCTTGTTAAAGCCCCCAGGAAAACACATTTGAATCTCGTTGAAGAGAGATGAAAGAAGTGTTTTCTATATAAAATAGAAGAATCTCGATTTGTTAGGGCTTTCGATCGTATCAAGTTCTATCTAAAATTCTTCTCATTGTTAATATTTCTCCTATGCATTTGTGATTGGCAGCTGTGTCCCAGATCAGCCAATATAAAGAGCAAGGGAATGTGATGGTTTCCAGTTTGATGGATTCGGACAGCATCGTCGTCAAGAAGCCAAACAAGGACGCCAATAGCCAGCTGAATAAACTGCATCATCTGACCGCGGGTGCCAAGTGTCAGCCCAAGCATGCTGGCGCCAAAGACCAGAAGAATTGTGTCTGCAGCAAGGATGCAAAGACGGTGCTGCCGCAGCCAACGGTGCAGCTGCCTCAGCAGACACAGACGATGAAGGGGCTGAAGGCGTCGCAGCAGCCTAAGTTGATCAGCCCCAAGAGGCCGTTCGCGGTGGCAGTGCCTGTGAAGGGCCCCAAATCTGTCGAGTTCAACACCCCAGATGAGGACATCGACGATAGCATCCCAGAGGACTCTGGAGAGGAGCACAGCATCTTCGAAGGTTTTTTGGACACTAATAACGATGAGGAGGGTTTCAAAACCGACGGTTTCTATGAGCTGAAGATGATAACGAAGCGCTTGGCCATGCCGCTGGGTGCCAATGGCGGTGACAACAATGGTGCCAACGGCGGCAGCGAGATCCAGGCACAGATCAAGGGAAATAGTAACAATGGCGACAAGAGGGTCTCTAGCGCGAAGAAGAACCGAGGCAGCAACGGCAGCAGTAAGAGGCAGATGCAGAACGTCAACGATGTTGCCCTGGGCGACATGATGGGGCTTGCCGGCTTCCCTGGTACGTGCCAAACCGGCGGTGGATCCGTGGTGGACCGCCCCGACACAGGCGCCGCGATGGGCATGCCAGCGCCGGCGTTCTACCACGGAGGTGCCGCCCCAGGCACGAGCATGCCACCCGGGCAGGCGATGCTAGCTGCAGGATGCCGTGGCGGCCAGGAACATGATGGCAGCGCGGCAGCAACACATGGCCCCGGCGCAAAAGCAGCAACAGCCGAAAGTGACAAGAAGCAAGAAGATGCAGTAGAAAACATCATGTTATATAGTGATGATGACTGTTATTTATCCGTTAGCTTTTTTTGGTACTTATTTATTTTTTTGCTTGCCTTTGATTGTTGCTGCTTGTACAAGCGTTTGTTACCAAAAGTCCAAACATGCATTATAATTTATTGAATGTATTTGCTGTGACAAATCGTATAATGATAATGATAATGATGATAATGATGATAACAACAACAACAACAACAACAACAACAACAACAACAATAATAATAATAATAATAATAATAATAATAATAATAATAATAATAATAATAATAATAATAATAATAATAATAATAATAATAATAATAACAATAATAATAATAACAATAATAATAATAATAATAACAATAATAATAATAATAATAATAATAATAATAATAATAATAATAATAATAATAATAATAACAACAACAACAACAACAACAACAATAACAATAACAATAATAATAATAATGTGATGAATATAGTTGCTTCATATATATTGGTTTGATAAATATGAATATATTTATAGTTTAAACATACACAACCCAAATAAAAAAGGAGAAATAGTAATTAAGTAAGAAAATGAGACGGCCAAGATGCTTTCTTACATTATTATTACTTACTTTTAGGATTGTCCTATACTATACTATATTTTCATGGGACATTGTGTGAAATATTATAGATATAACATGTAGACTCTCAGAAAAGATGCATTGAAAACTGAAATTTTGTACGGACGTGCTAGCGCACGGACATCTGATGGAGATTAATTCCATCAGACGGTCCTAAACCAGACGCCCGTGCTTGCTCTACACATTGACCCAGTCCTGCTGCTCGCTTGCCTGTTGTCATGGCTCGCATGCTGTTGCGTCCTGTCTGCTGCTTCACATGCTGCTGCTGTGGCACCACAGCGCCTGCTGCTACGTTGTGTGCCTCCTGTTGTGCTACGGTGCCAATGCGCCAACTACCGTGCCTCGTCTGCTACTGCTGATGTGCGCCTACTCCTACTGCTCACACACTGTTGCAAGCTGCCGCATGCCCATGGTGCTGCACTTGGACGTGGGGACCACCTTCGCCCCATTTGTTTATTGGATTTGCTGCAGAATTCGTCTAAAATAAGTGAAACATTTAAAACATAATCTTGCAATATATATATAGCCACTGCGACATACTCAACATCCAAAATAAATACTTGTAACACCAGTCTAAAACAGATGAAACATTTGAAATATGTACTTGCAACATATGTATATAGCCACTGCAACATATGTAAAATCCAGATAAAAAACTTGCAACTCGCACATGAAAACACTTTTTGCAACAAAAGATTCTTGCAAACATATGCAACATACAGATCATAACACTTACAACATATGTCTAAAAATAGATGAAATATTTTTAATAATTGCTTGCAACATGTCTCTAAAACAATTGCTACTCTGAGAGGTAGGTCCTTTTATGGGACCCCTCTCAGCTGATCCTAACTGGACATAATAAATTAGAGTTACAGGGATGCCTTAGATAGGGGGCATGCTCTACTTATATAGCCTGGTGGGATGCATACGAACCCTTGGATCAAACTGACTTCATATACGATGGATATGACTCCTTGGAGACGGTGATGGAAGACTTCGGAAGGGCATAGAGGGTTCCCTTAGGGGGGTTGCCACCCGGCACCACCCCCATGCCGGTCAGCCCTCTAAGTTGGGCTTTGGACCCCCGCTTCATCATGGTATCTTTTGGTACCTTCTAGAGTCCGATGGCGTATATTTCGTCGGGGTTAAGTTTTGTCTTTTTATGCGTTTGAATCCCTCTTATTATATTTTCTGGAATTACCCTACAGAAAATATAAAATCACCAAAACTCGTGGAAATTGTCAGTTAAAACCCTAGACTTCTACGTGTATTGATCATTTATCATGTTTATTGCATTATTAAATGTTGACGTTATCCACTTTCAACAGAGCTTAAGCCCCCACACCACCAGTAATCACTTGGAGCCCATCAAAGTTAATTAGGAGCTAGTTTCTGGACTGTTAGTTTTTTTTGGGACCACATATTAAGTTTCTCTAAATCGGTTCATCCTAATTTTCATCCATGTGATCTAGATAAATGAAGGGCTCTCATTATTTCATCCTCTGTATCATGAACTACAACCACTGTTCTGGTATTGATTATGATGATTCGAACAAGTATTGCCTAAGTTATCACCATGGTCAAGTGCTGGTTAGGATTGAAGTCTATGATCAAGGTAGGACATGTAGTAACTCAGTAACACTTCATGGGTTCATGATTGAGCTAATTTTAGCGCCAAGGGAGATAATTAACAGGAGAGATGACAAGCAAGAACAAAGTGTCAACACCAAAAAAGATATGATGAGTGAAATATAAAGGATGATGAAGATAGTGCTGACCATAGCCACCTATCCCGACTATAACCCCTACAAAAATGACGCTAACAACCAGTAACCCTTTCACCAAGAGATGGATCTAGTGGTGGGGCAGTGGATGGGGGCTCAAGCCCTCTACCACCACTGTTAGTATCCCTTGAGCCCATCAAATTAATTAGAAGCTAGTTCCTAGCCTATTATTTTTTTAGGCCAAATCTGAAGTTTCTAGTTTGGATTCCTTAATCCTAACTTTTAGTCATGTGATCTGACCTATACTGCGACCACTGCTCTAGTATTGATTATGATGATTTGAATAGTAATGCCTTAAGTTGTCACGTACCACAGGTAGCGTTGGTTCAAGTTGTAGTCAACAATCAAAGTAGGACATGTTGTCTTAATTTCACTAACACTTGATGTATTCCACGGTTGACCTAATTCCAGTGCTAAGGGAGAAAATAGTAGAGATGACATGCAAGAAGAAAGTGTTAGCACCAAGGAAGATATAATAGGTAAAAGGATGGCAGAATTAACGCTAACCATAAGCACCTATCCTGACTATATGACTCCCACAAAACAACCGGTAACAAATTCACCCAGGGATGCATCTAGCAGTGGGATAGGGGCTCTAGCGCCCCCCCCCCCCCGGAGGAGATCACTTGGAGTCCATCAAAATTAATTAGGGAGGTAGTTCCTCCCCATCATTTTTTTTCTCAGGACCACATCTTAAGTTTCTCTGAATTGGTTCATCCTAATTTTCAACTTTGTGATCTAGCCGAACGAAGGGCTCTCATTATTCTTAAGGACCGTAAAATTCCTCGTAAAATGATATTGTCATTGCAATAAATTATTATAACGTTGGGAACATATGCAGTGCAAACTAACTTCCCGTGAAAACTTGTACAAACTACAGTAAAAAAGTTGTCTAAATTTACTAAAAAAATCACATATGTAGATGATATGATGATACACAACCTTGCAAAAAGTTCGTTTGCACTGCATACGTTCCCTATAACGTTTTACTCACATAATTCTCACAGCTTCCTTCAAACAAACAGAATACTCATAGCAGCGTGCAGATCCATGGGTGTGTCCAAATACCTAGTGCAATGTTTTAGTCTAGAATGGTTTGACCTGAAAAACAAAGCTTAAACCATAACAACAGAAAGCAGGCGAACAATATTATAGTAGTTCATGTATATAGAGCGTATGTGTTTCTGGGTAAATGTAATAGTTCTGGCATAGATAAAAGAATTTACGTGGGCATTGAGCAAATTGGTTGAGAAACATTGGCCGTTAAGGTGATTGGTGGAAAAGCATAAGTGGACATGATCGGCCACATAGGAGGACCTATGCCTATCACTATTGTACGGTAACATCCACCACGGCGCCAGCGTGATTAGCAGTGGCGGCCAACCAGACACTCCTTTAATAAAAAAAAACCCTAGCTTCTTTTTACAGATTTTGTATCTATGTGCTAAATTCACTAAAATCTAGTTCGTTTGGATGAGATTCTAGGATTTTAGGGGTTTTCAATTTGGATTCTGGAAAACACGTGGGAACCAAATTAAACGGGTCTAAGCGGATACGCTGGTCATCTTTCACCTTGTTTGGCGTGTTGGTGACTTGGTGGTGCTGAAACGATGGTGACCCTACCAAAGTAACTAAGAGCTACCAACCCATGATCTTAGTAGCTGCATTTCAGTAAATAATAATTATGCTCTATAGTTTTTTTCTTTTGTTATGTGTGTCACGTTCCTAACTTCTACTCGGATTTCATCATCGTAACTCCTATTCGTTCAGAATTGGACTACTCAGCTCAACTTCAGAAATAGTAACTCCTCGTTTAGAATGGCACAACTCAGTCCACAGCTCTACTTCGGGTAATAAGGCAATCTGCTGCTCTGCCCCAACATCTCTCTTGCTCGATTCTAAACGAATTCCTATGAATTATTGGGTCAGGTACTCAGGTTACAGGGCAAGCGCAGGCCAGGAGTCTGCCGCATTAGACCACAGGCAAGGTCAATTTTGTCTCTCTTTTTCTTCTGTCAGGTTTTTCACAAGGGCTTCTTCGGCTCTAGAAGCATAGGCTAGTCATTACAACATCAAACTTCATGGAAATTTTGTCAAAGATGCGATTGTGACAAATACGATTGTGAGGTTAGACGGTCTCCAACAAGGCATCCAAACCCAAAAATACGTTCTTCAATGTTTTGGGTTCCAAAACCAAAGCTCCAACAGATGACCGATACATAGAACACATTTTGCATACCGGACGTTCCCCAAAATGCAAAAAAAAAACATTGCCAAGAAAGAGGACACAAATCTTTGGCGCCCGTAGAGGTGGGCCCAAGGCAAGGAGCCGCCAGCGCTTCTGTGGATGCAACCGTATGGCGGATGGGGGGGGGGGGGGGCGCTGTCGTCAGTGGTGACAAGACGAGCGGAGGCGGCCATATTGCGGCCAAGGAGACCGGCGGATTGTACATAGTGGGATAGGTGTCGAGTAGGACCTAGAAGGGGTGCGGGCAGCCATGGCGCACTGAGACTGGTAGGGCGGCGGATGGTGGCAGGCCGCCGTCGGCTGTCGTCCATGACGTGTCCGATGCGAAGCAGGAGCAGGACCTAGAATGTGATCCCGCGTCCGCACATGCCTAGCATGACGTGTCCGATGCGAAGCCAGAGCAGGACCTAGAATGTGTACCCACGTCCGCACACGCTTAGGGAGGAGGAAGAGCAAGCGCTGCCTAAGAGCGAGCGTGGAGCGGGGGGGGGGCGGGCGGGCGCAGCGCAGCAAGGAGCGACCAGAGCAAAGGAGGCATGGCGAGGCCGGAGCAGGTCGACGTGGTGAGGAGCGACTGGAGCGGAGGAAGACGCCGGCCTGGAGGGAGGCAGGCGACGCGATCTGCTCGGCGGGTTTGGGGCTTGGCTGCTTTGTTGGAGAGTGCAAGTTTTGGGTGTGTGACTCATTCACTGTGCATGACTCAAACAAAGAAATAGGTCCAGTGTTTGGGTTGTTCCTGTTGGAGATAGTCTTACCAGGGAAAATCATAATATTTATCCACGACAACATGATTCTCATCCTTCCAATCTTATCTTACAAGGAAAAGAGGCAGTCCCAACAACGCTTTCAGATACCTTCTTCACGATGAAATGGCATGGTTACAATAGAAGACAAGCAGAGCAGAGACCCGGAGGAAAGTATGAACCATTGAACCCCAGCATCAGCAACTCGCAGAAGCATGTGGAGTGCATATCTTGTCTGCTGTCCATCATGCGCAACAAAAGCCAGAATAGCAAAGCTGCAGTGAAGATTAAAAGGAAACTAGCAAATTAGAACTCATATAAGTGGTTTGCATGTAGCAAAAAGCTGGACCGTGCTGTGAAAAGAAAAAGGTACAATGCTGCAGGAGGCTAAACTGAAAGACAAATGAGATTAAGGAAATCAATATGCTCAGAGCTGGTAGCATGATGCATTTCTTCATACAATTATGAGGCTAAGGAAATCAATATGCTAAGAGCCGCGGTGGCACAATGCATTTCTTCAAACTACCAAAACGTTCTTGCTATGGTATAACTGGCAATTTGGAAAACACCCGACACTTATTCTGGCTTACTGAGCATCTAGCAAATTTTTACAAACACCAGACAATGATTCTAGTGAGCTAGTAGGACATATATTGTAAATGGCAATTTGATCCTGACATACTTTATTTTGTACCAAACCTCCAGATAAATAATGTTTACCAGGCCAGTGGCAGAGGCACATTAGGGCTAAGTTGCATCTAATTTTAGCATCTAATTACAAGGAAATTCCAATCTTGCCTTTCCTTCATAAGTTGTTCAAATATGTGCCATTAAATAAATTGGCTTCCTCTCTATTCCTTCCCAGTCTCACTAGTCACTACTACACACTGTAAACAAGAAGCCCTTCTAGCCCAAAATGTCCGATGGGTGACCCAAGCATGAAACTTAGTAGACTGATTTATATTCTAGTGTTCATATAGGCACCCTTTTTTTCCATAGAAACATGCATGTAAACCCTACTAATATAAGATGTCGCATCAAATTATAATCTTATATATTTGGTGCTAAACATCACAGATGACAGAAATTCTTTTAGCTCACTAACAGAAGTCCCAAAACAGCTTAACAAAAGTCTAGAAATCTTAAAATTTACACATACACAATCAATAAAAACATGAACCTGAGACAGCTCATAGGAGTACAAAATAGACTAAAATAATGTCTTCATGGTACCAAATAATAGTCACACAAATTTCATTAACACAATTGAGTCCCTAAATCAACAGGCTTCTCGTGTAAACTGTACATCATTTATTAGAACCAACAAAAAAAACAAGTGCTCTGGTAGACCTTTTTCTAAAAGCTACACAAATCCCAAAGCATAATTAGATAAATAAGGATATTATTAATTAGTTTAGTCCTCAGTATATGCCTAGGCAGGCCGTGCCCGCCTAATCAACCCAGCCCAACCCATTCGAACATAACTCCAATGATTTACTCCTGTTCATTCGGCAGTTCCTCATTTGATTTGCAACGTTTCAATGCAAAATGCATCACCACCACCTCCTTGCTCATCTGCACGCAATCTGCCGCCATCTGCCGCCATCTGCCGGCTGTCCTTGTCGATCTCTTTGTGTGGTCTTATGATGATGATTTGGAGTATTAATTAGAGATTTTACTAGGAATTTGCCCAGCAATTTGACTGGGAAGTCCCAGTTCCCATTAAGTGTTCGAATGTGAGCAAATTGAGAGGAGGATTTGATGCATTAGTGAGTAGGTCGCTTGATGAAACAGAATATGATGGCATTCTTACCCAAATCAAACCAGAACAGAATTAAACAATCCTCTGTGCTTATCATGATTTGGAATCTAAATAGCAATAAGGGCTCTAGATGATCATTAGAGCTTGAGCTAGCAGCTAGCTGTGACAAATTAGTGTCCAGCACTGCCGCCAGAGCTTGAGAGGTGAGGTGTCCAAGGAGATGAGAGAGGAAGACTGATTTGTAGGTGTTGGATCGGTTCAGATGAAGCTAAAGTCAACTGTAGAGTTAGAAGATCTGGATCAGAGGATCAACCTCTTGCTAACAAGTGATAACGAGCCGGCTTGTGACCTAAATTAGCTGAGCTGAGCCTAGGTGGGCTATCTCGTTATCTCAACGAGCCATAAGGAGCCAAGCTGGCTTGATATCCAACCCCATCGTTAAATATGTTATCTAGGTCTAAAGTGCAAAAAGCTTCCTGCTGGTCAATGAACTGGTGTCCCTTCAAGAAGATATCGTCCCAACCAACTCAAAAGTGAAGAAGAAATGAGAAAAGGACAGCTCCATTTTGAATGTCTATTTTTCTAGCTCACCCATATAATATACCCATGCTGGCACACCATATCGACAACAGTAGGATAAAACAAACATACCAAACTCATCGGTAGAGGTGAGATTCTAGATCAACAGGCTTCCTGTGTAAACCCCAATGCTTTCAGATTCTGCCAATCCCATTGCCCTGATATCCAACACATCTGCTAAATTGCCGGTTGTTGGATCATAGCATTGTAACGACCTCTTAAACATTTCGAAAATGACTATCCTCCCATCATCCAATATCAGTAAAGGACATGTATAGCCACAAAGCGGCTCAACATTTATTCTGTACTTTTTAACCCAAAGACCTCTCTTGTGATCCTCTAGAAACCATAGGTCTAAAGAGACACCAAACTCATTATCAACTATAACCAAGCTGCCATTTAAGGCTGCTAATGAGAGTTCACGCCCAAAGATGGTGCCAAACTCAGCACTTTGCAGTGGCTTTGGACCCGGAAGTGTTGGCATCCATTTCTCCATATCGAGGTCGAATGGAGCTATGCTGGTTGGTTCCATAAGAGCACAATCAAAGAAGAAATGCACAGCCCCATTGACTGCTAAGCATTCCATGGTTTGATATATCATAAGATCGCAAGGTGGGTTCTGCTTTCTCCTCCACCTTCCCATGCTACTCCCATCAAGGGTGATGATGTCACATAGCTGAGACTCTGGGCAATCATCAGGATGGCTGATGCGGAGTACCTTGTAGTCTCCAGTGGAAGCAACCTGTCCAAAAGCATATGTAACCGCCTGCAGTTGTGGATGACAAAAGAACCACCATCATATTCGCGCTCTATGCAGGTGCCCACAAATTCATCTGAATGGAGACCGGGCAAAGTGAGGGGAGCTGCGGTGGCCGGGTTGAGAATCCAGGCGGCCATTGAGGGTTTGCACCACCCAAAGACACAGAGGCGGTCGAGGTGGGTGAGCAGCAACTCGATGCGATCTGAGGCAATCTGTATCCGCCTGAGAATCTGCCCTGACAGGCTCATGATAGCGACGCCGCTGGCGTCGCCGTCCCTGAATGTGACGGCGAAGAGGGGCTCCGCGTGGCGGGACTTGTGCTCCGCCGCGAAGTGAGGGTCGCAGGTGAGGGCGCGCCAGGACCGGCAGACGGCGCGGAGACGACAGAGGTCCTTGGCCGGGAGGGAATTTTTTTTTAAAATAATATTTTTTTAATGAATAATTGTAAATATAGAAGCTGTTATAGGAGTGTTGCAAAACTAGGCGTCTGTCGGCCGCGTTGTTGCCGACAAGACACCAGTCGGCCGCCCAAAAGCCGATAGGGGCACCTATCGGCCTCCCGTGCCGATAGGCCTACGTGGCACGCACAGGACAGCCGACATTGGCTGTCGGCGCCGACAGCCCGCCAATGGCCGCCGGCGGGCCGATAGGTCCAATCGGCCGCCCACGGGCCGACAAGCCCATGAGAAATCGGCCCTCGCCGAGCCGACACGCCTGTCGGGCCTTAGATTGCCGATAGGTTCCTATCGCTTCTTTGGAAGGCCGATAAGTGCCTATCGCCCCCCCAAAGCAGCCTGCATATTTCATGCGCCCCCCACACTCCCTCTGTCCCCTTTTTATTTATCGCCGTGGGATGCGTGCCACATGTAATATTTATATCTCTAAATAATTTTGTTAAAAAACTAGATCCAAAGATCTTTCCGATGATATTAATTATCATACCAGTCGATGATATTTATTATTTATTAAAATTGCCGGCATTTGTGTCTCTGGGAAGAGAAGTTTACAAATAAAAAGGAACGGAGGGAGTACTTTTTCATCTTTAAACTATATAAAATATTTTTATTATTATTGTTTTATTTGGGTTGCCTCAATAAAAATTTGTTCAACTTTTTTTAAACGCCAAGTAGGAACTTATGAGGGACAAATACATGTTAATATTAATCCTCAAGCACTATATGAACATAGCACGCCTTAGAGAATTAAAATGTAAGACATCCCCGCAATGACAACTAACAATGGCATGTGGCGACCTCTAGTAAAGCACGGAAAAGAGGTGGCAAACTAAACCTAACATGCCTTAGGAAAATTTAACGAAGCAACGAATACATAACACGAACACCGATTCATCCTAATAATGTTCCCACATAGCAAACTGAGTTGAACCCTCTCCGACGTAGCCTCCCATTGGCGGTGGCGGTGGCGGTGGCGGTGGAGGAGGAGGAGGAAGCCCCTTGTGATAAGGACATTGGCAGATAGATTAGGGGCAGAGTCCTCGTCCGCACTCCGCATCATCGCTGCTATCCGGATCGGGGGGTTTGGTTTTCGAATTCAAGATCGAAGATACGCTTCTTTAGGTAGTAGATATACTGTTGATGGGGAAAAATAGGAGCGGGATCGACCCATCTAGTGAATCCACAATCGCCGCCCTCATTGGCTGCCTGAAATAGAGGAATCATAGAAGCATGTAAGCATTTAAAATAAGATTTTTTTCGTAAGATAATAGTCGATGAAAAAATACCCATCCTATCGGACATCTGAAGAAACGACGGCCTCCATTAATCTCGTCATCGCTCATCTGAACTACGCAGTCCTCACCGTGGTGGCATTTGGGCCACTCCTCTCTCCGGTTATCATATCCCCGGAGAGGTCTATCATTGGTGAAGTCACTCTTTTCCTCAAGTGGAAAATCCTCAAGTGGTTCAACCCAATCATCTAGACCTAGAGAACCCTCCCACACAATGGGAGGTCCCTTCTTTCCCCCCTTTCCTCTACCCGAGGACTCACCCTTTCCTCTCCCTCTGCCTCCAAACATCTCTAGCAAACACGGGTGTGCCTAAAAATTATGTAACAAGAGAGGTGTATATATAGGCAGAGGGAGGTGTAATGTTGTGCTGAAGTTTATTTGGACAAAGCATTAATTTCGAATCGACAAAACACTGTTGATAGGACCTTACACTGAAAAGGCTAGGTCTATGGTCTGAAAAAGCTACGTTCTAGTGATGACACTGTTGAATAGACGATGCACTGAAAAGGCTATGACCCTAGTCTGAAAAGAACACGTTTTATTGACGACACTGCTGATTCGACCATTCACTGCAAATGCTAGGTTTTGATGCAGATACGGTTGATTTGACCACACACACGCTGAAAAGCCTGAAAACGCAATGAAGTGAGCCCAGCTTGGCATTATCCTCGGCCTCGATGCAGGCGTTGGACCGCTTGTGTTTGCATTGTCCTTTGCCTTGATGCAGGCGTGGGATCGGATTGGAGCGTTGCCTCCAATTGAATGATCTTAAATGTACTAATACACATAAATCCAAGAGTACATTAGTTCACATCCATGCTACCATTGATGCATAAATGACCGCAAACTCAACCCCCACGACGACCCCGCTTGCCGGGCCGCGCTGCTTTCGGTGACGCGAAGCCGACCCGTAGGAAAAGTGAACTGGTGCGGAGGGCGACGCCGCTCGTGCCTCCGGGGTCGAGTCCGTAGGGCCGAGTACTCAAGTCCGGCCGTGTGGGCTGTGGTGCACCAACGAATCGAGAGGGGCCCCGCCTCGAGGCGGGTAGACAGTGGAGATACTTGTCCGTGAAAAGGTCCCAAAGCTGCTCATACCCTCGGTGTACTCGCCGCAAGAAGCCCGGTACCTACAACAAAATTTAAAGATTACGTTCAGCTTGCTATATTAACAATGTCACAAGAAAGCGAAAGGTCATCAAAGATTACGCTCAGCTTGCTATATTAATAACGATCCAAAATTGTAGAGTACAATACGTTAAAAAGGTATCTAAGAGTAAATAACAAAAATATTAATAACGTGAACTTCGATGTTAAATATTACAAACCGTTGTAAAGTTTAGTTATACAAAACGTTCCAAATTTAAACATTACAACAAACACATACATATTCGTAACAAACATTACAAGTTGGACACTGTTACGTGCTAGGGCCGTCTTCAGTGGGGTGCCTATAGTTGCGTTGGGGAATACGGCGCACTTCTGTTCCATCTGGAAGCCTATGTGTGGGGTACGCCTCACAGTTTTTCCTCAAATGAGTTCCACCGCAAGCTAAGCATAAGGGACGCTTGTCCGAAGCCTTCGAAGCATCCATGTCATTCCTAATACGACGACTCTTGCGGCGGCCTTTTCCCTCCACCCTTTTATCTGGATCCGGAGACCAAAGACGGTCCGAATCCGCAACAGGCTTTGTGAAATCAGCAATGGCCCTCCAACCTCGCAGCTCACCCGACCATGTGTTTAGCACAGCCTCTTTGGTGAAATAAGGAGACACAAATGTCATGGGAATATTGGCTTTTCCACACGCAGCAAGCACATGCGAGCATGGATAATGGTAGTACTTGGGTTTGTTGCATGTGCACTCACACAGATTATCCTCTGGCCACAACTGAACCTCCATGGTTATGTCGCTTGGACCAATACCAAGTCCTCCCTTGTCATGCAGCATGACTTCAAAGACAAGGTCCTGGTTACCAACAGCAAACACCCTATGCATGGACCCTTTGGCACTCTTCTCTTCGAGGTATGCAGAAATCTTCCATGCATATGTCATCTGTGGATTCTGAACGACTAGGCTTGCCGCTTGACAACGCTCTCGTAGATACACAATTGTCCCCCTCAGGAGACCCTCCATAATTGCAACCAGAGGAAGCGAACGTGTACCTTTCAGCACCCAATTGTAAACCTCAGCGAGATTTGTCGTCATTATGTCGTAGCGTGCTCCGTATGTGTCATAAAGCAGAGACCACTTCTCACGGGGCTCCTCTTTAATCCAATCTGAGAAACACTTTAATGATCTCCCACCCTTGCGTCGACGAGTTTTGCTTCGTGACTCATCAGGATGTGGATCCAGCCCTTTTGGCTCCTCCTCTCGTGCCACAACAGGTTGACGACGCACTTCTTTCATGTGAGTTGTCGTCAGCTCATCTAACTTTTCCCACAGGCACTCAAATTTCTTTTTCTGGTTCTGCTTGCATAGCCTCTTGAATAGGTCCATCAGTTTTTTACTCTTGAACTGCTTATAGAAATTAGTACCTAGATGCCTAATGCACCAGCGACTCTGTATATCAGGCCATTGCACCTCTGGATCCATACCGTTCTTTAACTTTTCTACTGCATTCAGTAAACCTGTATTGCGATCATGCAGGACACAACAATTCTCCCGGTCTTCCACGAGACCTCGTTTGAGCAACTTAAGGAACCACAACCGGCTTTCATTGTTCTCTGACTCAACCAGTGCGAAAGCGATAGGCACAACTTGGTTGTTACCATCGACACCTATAGCTGTCAGCAATGTTCCTCTATACTGCCCAGTCAGAAATGTACCATCAACGCATAGCACTGGTCGGCAATGCTTAAAGGCTTGTATCATGCAGCCGAAAGACCAAAAAGCCCGTTTAAGCACACGGTCCCCTGCCTCGTTTATATAGTCATCAAAATCAATTATAGTCCCAGGATTTCTGCATTGAATGGTTTCTAGAAGGGCTGGTAAGTGGTGATATGAGTCCTTGAACGTCACCGAACCTTCTCTCCAAAGCTAGTTGTTTTGCTCTCCGTGCCATATCATAAGATATGTCATAGCCAAATCTATTCTGAATAGCAAGCATTATCCGAAAAGGAGACATGCCAACTTTTTCAATAATTTCCCCATACATTTCCTTTGCCACAAAGTCAGCCGTCATGTTCCTGTGCTTGATAAGCGTTGTCTGCAGCAAGCAAGTGTGTGGTTGCACAATTGTGGCTGTGAAGTTAGTCTCCGTACGTGGCATATGAGCATGAACACGCCAAGTACAACCTGGGGTGACACACTTGACGTCCCACGTCGCCGGGTTAGATATAACCACCCAAAACTCTTTCTTTTCGAAAAAAGCCCATCGTCGAACGGCGTGCTGCAGATGAATCTTGTCATGAAACATCTGTCCTTGTCTGACCTCCTTCGTCGAATACTCCCATGACGAATGATGACCATCATCGACCGTCATGACATCTGGTGCTATATAAATCCAATCCTCAGGGATGTCGGTCTCATCGTCAAATCTTTTGTCGGCACATTCATCTATAAAAGCGATGTGCTCCGCATCATGCAGCTCCATCTGTTCGACGATTCTTTCATCCACCTCACCCTGATCAGCTTCAATGGACTGACCGTATTGTTCCTCTGGTGCATCTGCTACGGTGTTGTCAACCGCATATTGTTTTCGTGGCCGCATCCTCTCGTGTTCTCAACCTCCTGAGGATGGTAAACATAGGTCTCCTCCATAGGGGTGGGCTCAGGGTTGTCATATTCTTGACCTATATTGCTACTCTCTGCCTGCATGCCACCCTCCAGGAACTCAACCAGCATGATATTGTTATAACGACACTCCAACGCCTTAGACACGAGAAAATGCCATTTCTTCGTGTTACTGGCCTCGTACAACTCCCACCTCCGTCCATTCTCTCGCTTCTTAGGCACCAACATACTAATCCTGAAACGATGCTGCGAGGGAGCAACTTGAAAGTATTCATGCAGCCAAGCTAAAAGTTGTCTCCGGCTATAATCTAGTGGGCAATTCAGTTGCGTGTCAAAGAACTGAAACTCTGTAAGGTCTACCCCGCTGTCCCCATATCTGATTTCACCGTTCCCATAATAAATTCTGAAAGTAACAAAATCGGATGACATTCCTGGTCCAATATTACGAAAATATTAGTTAATTCATGAATACTATCTCTCTAAAATTAATTTATGCATCCAAGATTTCAACCTTAAACTACGTAAATAAATTAAATAACCTAAATAAATAATAACCTAAACTAAACTAAACCCTAACCGTCTTATCTAACCCTAAAATCTAACTTTAAAAAATAACAGGTTACCTGCACAGGCCGGCGGCGAAAAATTAATGTAAGCTAAAATCCTCGCTATCTCTAATGCTAACTAAATTTTTCTAAATCGAAAAATAAATTAAAACATACCCTATGGAGCTAAAATCTTAAATAAAACATACCCTGTATTCTTATCTAACTAAATTTTTCTTAAAAAAATTAAACCCTCGCTATCTCTAATCCTAACTAAATTAATGTGAACTAAAATAAACACTAAATCATACCCTAACCTTCTTATCTAAATAATTTTTTCTAAAAAATATTAAACCCTCACTATCTCTAATCCTAACTAAATTATTGTAATCCTAAATTAAAACTAAAATCAAATAAAACCCTAACTAAATCTACCATTCATCCTAACTAAAATATACCCTAACTAAAATCTATTTAAGTAAATAATATAAACAACAAAAAAAAAAAAGAAACGAAACCTTACCTGCAGGGCCGGGCCGGCTGGCCGGCCGGCCCGGGCCCACAGCTGGCGTGATCCGCTCGCCGGCGGTGATAGGAGATCCGGCGCCGGCGGTCCGATGGGGGGCGGCGCCGCCCGGCTTCGCCGCCCGCCGCTCGCAAGGTAGAGAGAGAGGTCGAGTGGAGAGAAACCAAGGAAGACGGCGGCCACATATTTAGGGCTAGTCGGCCCTCCACCGGCCGACAAGCGCCTATCGGCCCACCGAATGCCGATAGGTGGGCGAGATATTCTGACGATCGGCCCTCCACCCGTCGACAGGCGCTGTCGCCCACCCAAAGCCGACGAGGGGCTCGGGCTGGCTCGTCTTGCGGCCGATAGGCTGCCGCACCCGGCAGTCCCAGCGGCCTGCGGTGTCGGCGCACTAGTTAAACTGGTAGCCGATATGTGGGTATCGCCCCCCCCTGAGGCGATAGGTTGCCTTATCGGCAACCCGCTGGCCCGGCGACTAGATCCGCCATTTCCACCACCGCATACTTAAATTGCAATTATTCATTAAAAAATATTATTTAAAAAAAATTCGAGAGGCGCAGGCCGGACCTCGAACAGGGTCGAGGGGCAGCGCCCGGCGCCATTGCTTTGGTGCCGAGGCGGCATGGCTGACCTTAGAGCAGGGCGCCATCGATCTGGGGGTTGTGCGAGATCGGAGGCAGAGAAGGACAGGGGTTCGGCGCCGCCGAGAGGCGGAGCGCTGGTGAAGGGAGCTCCGTCGACCCTGGCTGGGGCAAGATGACGCCAGTCGGCTGGGCCGTGTTTCTGGTAACCAGTGACGGCCCAATCAAGTCACCTACAAACAAACCAAAAAAAAAAAAAACCCTCAATTTTACCTTTTTTATTTAAAATTTAAAATATAGACAGATTCTGATTTTTCCCATCAAACTCTAAACCAAACAAATTACCTCTAAAATTTTAAAACCGCTCAAATTTCTTCCCTACTCTAGTTTAAAGTGGTTTTGAACATGGTTTTTGTTAAAATATTCAATAAATATTTGACAGATTGTAAAACATACAAAATGTCTCTAACCATAAAAAAATGAAAAAAAAAAATCACAGAGGTAGACTGGGATACGAGAAATACAATTAAAACATTTAGAGCTTGCTAAAACATATCTAGAAGCATCAAGAAAATATATTTAGCTCTAGAAAATGAGAAAAATAACAAAAAAAAAAATTTTTAATTGATGTCTAAATGTTTTTCCAAACTTGCACCGTAAACATATTAGATGCAACTAAATATTGGATGTCCATAACGTGTTTTCAAAACATTTTAATTGATGTCTAAATGTGTCTTCAAAACGTGGTTTAATAGTCATTTGCCAAGGCAAGACAAGGCAATACCAATGGCAATGGCTATGGCACCAATAAACATTACGAGATCAGACATGACGGAAGCTTTTGTTTCAAGATACACTCATAATATTTATTATCCATGATACCATGATTTTCATGCCTCTGAAATCTGAATTTACAGTGGAAAGAGGCAGTGCCAACAACGCTTTCAGAATTAGCTTCTTCACCATGAAATAGCATACTTGAATAACACACAAGCACCGACCCAGGGACGAGTCTGAATCTGAACCCCAGCGAGGTTCCATGTCTTGTCAGTTGTCCATCACTGTGCATTTGAGTCTGCAACGAAGATCAAAAGGAACCTATTAAATTAGAACTCAGAAGCAGATTACATGTAGCAAAAAGCTGGACAATGCTGTGAAAAATAAGGACCATGCTGAAGGAAGCTCAACTGAAAGACAAATGATATTAAGGCAAATAATATGCTAAGAGCTGGTAGCACAATGCATTTCTTCAGACAACTTCCAGGACACTTATTCTAGCTTAGTGAGCATCTAACAGACTTTCACAAATATCAGATAGTTTTTTCCAGTGAGCTGGTAGGCCATGCAATTGTAACTGGCAATTCAATCTTGACATACTTTATTTTGTAGCAAACATGCAGATAAATAATGTTTAGCAGGCCAGTGGCAGGGGCTCTTAGGGCTAAGTTTGCATCTAATTTTGGGATTCAAATTCCAGGAATTCCAATCTTGTCTTGCCTTCATAAGCTGTTGTTGGCCTCCTCTCTATTCCTTCCCAGCCTCACTGTTGTACGCTGTAAACAGCAAGCCTTTCCAGCCAACCCTCTGATGTGTGCTCCCAAGCATGTTACTTAGTAGACTGATATATTCTATTGTTCATATATAGAAACATGCATGCAAACTATACTAGTACAAGATGTTCCATCAGGTGTTAATCTTAGATGTTTGGTAATGAACATCATAAAAGACAGCATTTCTTTTAGCTCACTAACTGAACTTACAAAATAGACAAAAGTCTAGAAATCTTCTTTTTTACACGATCAATAAAACATGGACCTGCAACGGATTATAGGAGTGCAAAGTAAACTAATATAACGTCTTGATGTAACAAATAAAACCAAATAATAATCACACTCGCACAAATCTCATCAGCAGAAGTGACTCCCTAAATCAACAAGCTTCCTATGTAAGCAGTAGATCATTTAAGAACCAACAAATAAAAAACAGAGAAGTGCTCTGGTAGACCTTTTTCAAAAAAACTGCACAAATCCCAAAGCATAATTAGCTAAATAAGACAAACTGTTAATTAGTTTACCCCACAGTACCTGCCCACCTGACCAGCCCAGCCTAACCCATTCGAACAGAACACCCAAGATCTACTCCCGGACATTTGGCTGCTCCTCAGTTGGTTAGCAGTGTTTTATTGCACCCCCATTGCTGCAACCTCTGGCCTCCGCCTCCTTGCTCATATGAACACAATCTGCCGCCACCCACTGGCTGAACTTGTCGGTCTCTTGTGTGGTTTCATCATGATGATTTAGAGCATTAATTAGCAGCACTGTGACTAGGGTGTTGCACAGCAATTTGACTGGGAAGTGTCAGTTCCCATTAAGTGTTCGAATGTGAGGAAAAGCGAAAGGATGATATGATTTAAGTGGTGCTGCATTAGTGATTAGTACAGTGGCCGCTTGATGAAACAAGAACAGAACTAAGGAACCTCAGTTCTTATCACGATATGGGATCTAAATAGCAATAAGGGTTATAGATGACTGTCAGAGCTTTAGTTGAGCTATGTAGCAGCTAGCAGTCACGCATCAGTTTGCAGCCCTGTGAACAGACCTTGAGGTGATGTGTCCAAGGAGATGAGACGGGTTGACTGATTTGCAGGCGTTTCTCACAAACGGTTCAGATTATGAAGCTAAAGTCAGATGTAAAGTCAGAGGATCTGGATCAGAGTAATTGGCCTCCTGCTGACAAGCAATAACAAGCTGGCTCACGAGCTAAATTAGATGAGCTAGCCAAGCCATAGTTATCTTAACAAGCCATAAGGAACCACGCCCTATTGTTAAACATGTTATCACAAAATCGTCAACGAACTCAAGTCCCTACTCTCTACGTGGAGATATCTTCCTAACCAACTCAAAAGTGACGAAGAAATGGGAAAAATACAGCTCCAATTTGAATGTCTATTTTTTATATCTCACCAATTAAAAAAATCCCTAAGCTGCCTCACCATTTTCGACAACTGTAGGGTATTTTTCTATTTTGGTTTTTTTTAAACCTAGATGACACATTTGAACCTGCAATTTCAATGTTTATGGATCTAGATAGATGACGTCCCTAAAAGATTTGAGTGCCACCCATACATTTGATTTTGTAAAGTATATGAATGACTCACAAGCATACAAGTACATAGAACAATCAACAACAGAACAATGTCGCCTATTTTAAGTAAATGTAAGTTTTCACTGGAGCATTCATCACAATGCTACCTCATAAAGTTTTGAATGCTAGATAAAAGTATAAAACAAACATACCAAACTCATCGGTAGAAGCGAGATTCTAGATCAACAGGCTTCCTGTGTAAACTCCAATGCTTGGATATTTTGCAAGTCCCATTGCCCCGATATCCAACACGTCTGCTAAATTGCCGGTTGTTGGATCATACCATTGTAACAATCTCTCAACCATTTCAAAAATAACTATCCTCCCGTCATCTAATATCAGTAAAGGACGTACGCGGTAACAAAGCTGCTTGATACTTAATCTGCACTTTTTAACCCAAAGACCTCTTTCGTCATCCACTAGAAACCATAGGTCAAAAGAGACACGAACATGATTGTCAACTAGAACCAGGCAGCCATTTAAGTTGGCTAATGAGAGTGTCTGCCCAGAGGTTCGGTCAAACGTAGCACTTCGCAATGGCTCTGGACCCCGAAGTGTTGGCATCCACTTCTCCGTATCGAGGTCAAATGGAGCTATGCTGGCTGGTTCCATAACAGCATAATCAAAGAAGAAATACACAACCCCATTGACAGCCAAGCATTCCATCATTTCATCTCTCATGAAGCTGCTGGGTGTCATAAGGTTGTTGGGTGGGTTCTGCTTTCTCCTCCACCTTCCCTGGCTACTCCCATCAAGGGTGTTGATGTCACATAGCAGAGACTTCGAGCGATAAGGATTGCTGATGCGGAGTACCTTGTAGTCGCCAGTAGAAGCAACCTGTCCAAAAGCATATGTAACCGTCCTGCAGTCGTGCCTCACCTCGGGGCGTCCAAGAAAACCCCCAAGAATTCTCTGCTCTGTGCAGGTGCCCAAAAACTCATCTGAATGGGCGCCGGGCAAAGTGAGGGCAACTCCGGTGGCCGGGTTGAGAACCCAGGCGGCCAACGAGGGTTTGCAAACCCTGATGACACAGAGCCGGTCGAGGTGTGTTTGCAGCAACTTGATGCCATCGGAGAGCCGGTCGAGGTGGGTGAGCAGCAACTGATTGCCATCTGAGCCGAAGGGTATCTGCCTGAGCACCTGCCCCGACAGATCCACGATGGGGACGCCCCGGACGTCGTTGTCGCTGTCCCAGTCCCCGAATGTGAAGGCGAAGAGGGGCTCCGCGTGGCGGGACTTGTGCACCCTGGCGAAGTGCGGGTCGTAGGTGAGGTCGCACTAGGACCGGCAGACGGCGCGGAGGCGACAGAGCTCCTTGGCCGGGAGGCGCAGCAGGACCTCGAACAGAGCGTCGCGAGGCAGCGCCGGCGCGTCGGAGTTGGATACCAGCGGGACGGCATGGATCAGCTTAGAGCTGGACGCCATCGACCTGTGGTTGTGCGAGATCGGGGGCGGGGAGGGATGGACGGCGGCGGAGCGCTGGTGAGTGGTGAAGGGAGCTCAGTCGTGTGGGCAGGGTTGGCAACGGTTTAGGCTGGGCCTATTGTCCCTGGTAAGCAGTGACAGCCCAATTTTGCTACTGTCAGCCCGGCCGTGTGGCATGAAGCCCCGAGCTGAAGCCCAAAAGCAATTATAGATTTTGGCACCCAATAAACCCAATACCCTGTTAGCCAACCACGCGACGTCGACCGCGGATGATTGGCGGCTTGGCGCTCTTTTTTTTTTCCTTTTTCTTGCTATGGTTACTTTCAGTGTAGAGCCCATAAGCAACTTTGACGTGTGCTTGTCGTGGCCCAGTTAGGGATCTGACTAGACCCAGTGGGTCACGGAGCCCACGGCCTACCACAAGTCCACAAGAAGGGTACTACGAGCCGGCCAAGTCCACACAGGTCTCCACAGATTAGGTAAAGGTCGTCATGAGGGACTCTTGCAACCAGGAACCGACCTTTCCAGAGCGACAGGTGAGAGAGGCGACAGCGGGCGATTTCGAGCTCCCCCGCCGATTCGCCCTCGCCCTCGCCTTCGGCGTCCTCGCCGGCGTCGGATAAGGAGGGGGGCTGGATGAATCGGCGGAGGATGTGTATATACCCCGCTTTTTTAGGCCAAATAAGGTAGGGTTAGGGTGTCCCACGGGCGCGAAGCCTCCGGCGGGCGGCGACGGCGTGGATGGGCGGGACTTCTTCTCCGGCATCTACGCCGGCTTCCCCTGTCTCTGCCGGTGGCGGCTCCGTCAGTGGTAAGTTCGAGCTTGGTGGATCTAGAGCTCTGTCCCTCTGCTGGATCTGGGCAAGCTCGCTTTTTGTCCCTCTCTTGTCTTCTCCGGTGACGGGGCATGTTTTCTCCGGTGGAGATGATGGGAGGTCTGTCTACCAGCTCGTCCTCCAACCGGGTTGGTTGTCATGTACTATCTTTTCTGGTAGTTGAATTCCCCTTCTGGGTCTAGGTGTGTCTGTTCCCAGTCGGGTTGTCTTGTTCACTGGAGTTTCGGAGTTCATGGTGGTCCTTGGGGTGCCGCCTCTCTGTTCTTCCGGCGAGGTGTTGGCGGCTTGCCATCTCGTGCCGGGCGTTCAAATATGTGCGGTGTGCCGATCCGCTTTCGACATACCACCGGGTGGAGGCAATCAAAAACTTCTCGTGTTCCATCGTCGGAAAGGGGAACGGCTTCAAGCTTCGGATGCTCCGTTCACGGCGACGACAACGACCGGATGTTCTTGCAAGGGCTGAGTTGTAATTTTTCTATTTTCCAAGGGTGTCTTTGTAAGAATGTAAACTTAAACACCTATATCTAATATATACCACCCGTTTCTCAAAAAAAAAAAAAAGGTAAAGGTCGTCATTGATTTTTTTTAATGGGGCTTAAGCGTTTCTACCCTCGCTTTTGAGCGAAATGGTGATTTTACCCTCCTTTTTTGAACTTTGTGATTTTATCCCTACTTTTTCAAAACAAAAGGAGAGTCTATCCCGGTCCATTAAGTACCTTTCACGGTGCTAAAAAGGACAACTTTGCCCATGCATTTTTACTCTTTGTTTTATTATGATATTTGTGTTTTTACCCTTGCTTTAGATCAGCAAGTTGACATTTTGTATATAGATTTTTTAGAAAATTTCAGCAACATTATATTAGTAAAGTTACTAAAATATGCAGTAAATACAAGCCATAAGATACATGCAAAGGGAGTCAAAACAGTGGTTGTACACCAGCCAAAAGAATTAGTTAAACATATAAGTAGCTAACTCCTTGTTCTAAAGCCTGAAAAAATAATTATGTTGCAAGGAAAAGACAAAATATGTGGTTTAAACCCATAGATTGTGCTGTTATTTAACTCCCAACTCATAGTACAGAGCTCAAGCTGATGACAACACACATTCTCTGAGTTTTTTAGCCTCAACACAAATAAGCTGATGACATTATATTATCTCTTATATTATACTCCATCCGTTCCAAAAAACATGCAATTATAGGAAGCGTGTCAATCAAACTATTTTAACTTTGACCAAGTTTATAGCAAAAGATATTAGCATTTATGTCTCGACATAAATTTATTATGAAAATATATTTCATACCCAATCTAATAATACTTATTTTGTCTTATAAGTTTAAATATTTTTTTATATAATTTTAGTCAAAGTTCATAATGTCTGACTTCTCGGGATGTGAGAATTGCATGTTTTCTGGAACGGAGGGAGTACATTATTAAACTACGCACGCATTTGGACACTTTGCATAGAGGCCTCGGGAATGCCCAGTTTTGTCATGCGAGTGCAGCGGCTCCAAGTAGGTTCTACCTGATTGTTCAATGAGATTTTGTACCAAATTTGTCCTCACATGTGTGCATATATTTATATGTGCTATCAAGATAAATTTTGTGTCTTAAGATAAAAAATAAATAAACAAGATATGTGTGCGCATGTATATTTACGTGTGCCATAATCTATATGGAAGAATAAGAAAGAAGAAGCCATTAAGTTTCTTCACGAGTGGAAAGGAAAGAGGCTAGCATGCACACTGCCATGCATGCATACACACGATCATGTGAGCTAGAAGAAGCAAGATAGGTGCTAGCAAGTATGATTCATGTACGCATAAGATCGGGTGCATGTCTCTAGTACACGCCTATACTCTGCGGCAGGCGAGCGACACGGCGAAACCATGCTCCATATATATTTCCAAACGGGCCAGGCCCGCTGGACTAGCATGGGCACGGAACGAAAAAGCACGGCCCGAGACCCATAGTGCCGGTGCACGGCACGGCCCGGTGGTAGTGCCGTGCCTGGGCCCACTACAAGAAATGTGAGGGTTTGTGACCATTAATCTTTGTCATAATATATCAAATTTATGTCACATAGTAACATTTATGACACTATTATGACGAAAATGCTGATGTCAAAAACCATGCGCCTTAAACCATGGTTTGTGTCGTTTATATGTTTATGTCATAAATCTATGACATTGGTTTTAGAGTCATAAAGTTTTATGACAACTACATTAACGTCATAGCTTATTGCACTAGCCCACGTAGCAAGCAGGCTTATATGGGCCAAGCCCACTACTGATTTTAATTTTTGGCCCATGAAGCTGATTTTTGGCTTGGAACATTTGGTTAGGCCCTAAGCCCACGCAATGGTTCTAGAGCCCAACCGAATTTTTTTATCCAATCCGATAATTCGTTTTTAGATTATTTTTTTCAATTTATTTTTTATTTTAGTTCAGCCCAACCAATCACGCAACATTTTTCTAAGCTGGCCCAGATTTTCAGCTTATTTTTTATTTCAGTACAGCCCAACAAATATTTTTGGGCTCAGCCGACACAACATTTTTCTCAGGCTGGCCCAAACATAGACAATAATCAATTTCAAAACAAAAGAGGCCACCAACATATGGATAACGATAGCATGAACAGTTCGGATGTCCTACATCGGTTACCAATATCATTACAATGAGGCTTTTTTTTTTGTTTTTTTTTAACACATAAGTGCATAATTTAGATGATAGTTTATCTTCATGGCTAAATCATAAAAAGTCTAACATTATATTGATTCATAACATATAACTTGTTTTAAAAAAGTTTTCTCATTAGATAATCCTCTATTTAACATTATATTTCAAATTTGAATGAAAGCTTATAGTTTTGATTTCTCTTCATTCATATTTTTCTTATACAAAACTCAGTGAAAAGCGCCTCCATCCTTGTCATATATTTATGTCGATTGCAAATTGGTGTTTATGACGCGAGAATATTGTCACAATATGGAAATTGACTACCTTTAAGACATTTCTTGTGACGTAAATTTACTTATGTCATTAAACCGAAATGCTTCCACAACAAACGCCATAAACTAATCGATTTAGTGACTTTTTGATCAAATGTCATGCTGTAGACGTCATAAACCAACACATTTTTTGTAGTGGCCGCGACTTCGGCCTCAGTGCCGCACGGCACGGGCACGGCACGAGTTTTGGGCCGGCACGATATGGCCCGATTTTTCCTAGCCGTTGGATACCCCGTGTGGGAGATTGAGAGACGTCGGATGTGGACTTCGTGAGTATATAAGCTCCCAAACCCTAGCTCCGAACACATCCGTTCAATTCATCCGCACCCCATCCATATGGCCTCTCGACACCTCTCCTTTCCTCTCTCTCTCTTTTCTCACGCACAAGCACGCATGACATGGTGGTGGAGGCTCCATTCCAGTGGCCGGCACTTGTCGTGGGCAGCGACGACGCCGCATGACGCGGCACGCAGGGCGGCGGAGCTTTGCGCCGGGCGCGCGAATGATGGGGGGTGTCCCCGCGGCGGCGCTTCGCGGGCATCCCGGCTGCGGGGCGGTGTCAGCGGGGCATCCTGCGGGGCGGCGGCGTTTCACCGAGGAGCGCCACGGCGACGGAGCCCGGGCGCCATCGACGAGGGCGCTGCGCCGCCACCGCCGACGCCGGGGCGGCATCACGGCACGCCGGGCCGCCAGAAAGCTCATAGTGCCGGCACGGCACGGATGCGAGGCCATCGTGCCGTGCTCGGGCCGAGATGCTGGCACGGCGGCACTACACGCCACGGCACGGCAGCGCCGGCGTGCCTGACCGCGTCGTGCCTCGCCGTCTTTGTGCTTCGCCGTGCGATTGCCGCTGCCGTGTCGGGCGGCCCGCTTGAAAAACCCGAATGCCCCACAACTCAGCGATAGGGGAGCTGGTCCCTCCCGTAAGCTTCAAGAGCCGAGAGGACCCACATCATCGTTGGCAGGATGGTTAGATTTGGATAGATTTTACTTGACGTGATAAGCACTGGATGGCCGGATTTCTCTCGGGCTTCAACAAACTCCAGGCGGCGCACGCGTGTGGTGCGGCCAGGAGTCCCGCTGCTAACCTGCTACCTTAATTAACTACTTGCCTATATAAAGCAGCCCCATAACTTCACGGGGGACGCTAATGATAATTCCCATCTAGAATCTAGAGGAGGGCAGCCATCCGCCTGGCCACCGCGATGGACGCCCGGCCGGAGAGGCTCGAAGTGGATCGACGCGAGGAGATCTTGGCGGCCGCCAGGGTTTGATGCGCAGAAGCGGCAGCCACGGCGCAGCACCGACGCATCAACTCCATGGGCGCCGGGCACCTCTCTGGCCACTCGCATCTATCTGCACACGTCACGGGCCGCCGGCTATAGCCGAGCCGAAGGAGACGTGCTGTGTCCCTGGCGTCGAGGAAGACGCACAGACATGGATATAGCCACGTGACGAAGCAAACAAAGGTTGCTGCCCACGTACATGCATGTAGTCACCTACGTGCACATCTACATCGTCGCACACCCACGTGTGATGACGTCCAGCCTAATGACTTCGCACTACGGGATTTCGGTTCTTTGCGAGTGCCTCGGGCACTCGGCAAAGGACAAAAACACTGGCAAAAGCCTTTGCCGAGTGTAGCTCTCGGCAAAGATTTCTCGGCAAAGCCTCCATCGGCAAACGGGCTCTTTGCCGAGAGCTTTTTTGGGCACTCGGCAAAGGCTTTGCCGAGTGCCAAAAGTGGCTCTCGGCAAAGAAAAGTAACAGCTTAATCTACGCCGGTTATTCATTTGCATTTTGCCGAGTGCCTTCCCCAGGGCACTCGGCAAAGAAATTAATTTTTTGAAAATTCTTTGCCGAGTGCCTTCCCCGAGGCACTCGGCAAAGAAATTAATTTTTTTTGAAAATTCTTTGCCGAGAGCCTTCACCGGGCACTCGGCAAAGAAATTATTATTTTTTTTGAAAATTATTTGCCGAGAGCCTTCACCGGGGCACTCGGCAAATAAATTATTTTTTTTTGAAAATTCTTTTGCCGAGTTCCTTCCCATAGGGCACTCGGCAAAGTGATAATTCTGATTTTTTTTAAAAAACTTTTTGCCGAGAGCCTTGACCCCGACACTCGGCAAATATGGTCACTTTGTCGAGTGCTTTGGTCATTGCACTCGGCAAAGTGACCATAAATTTTTTTTTTCAGTTTGTTTTTCTTTAAATCACAAAGACACACAAAGATATATATCACATACACAAGACATATATCACATAAACATCACGAAATCACATCCACAAAGACATCCACAACGCATATATCACAACCACATCACATATATCAAATCCGATCACATTACATCACAATACATCACAAATTCGACCACAATCCGATCACAAATGTTTCAAGTGCATCACAAGTCTCTAAATCTCAAAAGGGTCAAGTGCATTATTAAAAATAGAAGCGCACGATCGAGGACAACTCACAAACCCCCGAAGAGCCAACTCACCGTCCCACCCCGCCAACCCGGCCACCCCTGCCCCCCGGTGAAGGTCAGGGCGACGTCGGCAGAGGCCAAGCCGAAGTTGTTCGAACCCGCCGACCGAGGCCGCACAAAAGAGACCGGGTTAGTACGTGTGATGACCAAAGTTCGAACAAAACCAATACACATTTATACTTACAGAGTCCCAAAGTGAGGAGGCCGAGGCCGAGGCCGAGGCCGCACTACCGGAGCCAAGAATCGTTGTGGGAGCTCCATCCCCCGAACATGCCCCCATCCGGGCCGACGAAGGCGATGAGCCGGGCCATCCTCGCCTCGGGCCTCGCTCATGCACGGCCCTCTCGGCCTCGAAGGCCTGCCTGTACCGCCTCGGTGCCGCCCAACGCCTCTCTCCTTCTCGCTTCCATCCTGGCCTCGCAGAATGCGAAAGTGGAGTTAGAATAATTGAAACGCCATCGATTGAAGTTTACAACAAAAAGAAATTACCTCGAGTGTGGCGTAAGCGAAGCCG
Source organism: Chrysopogon serrulatus (assembly GCA_015844335.1). NCBI lineage: Eukaryota > Viridiplantae > Streptophyta > Magnoliopsida > Poales > Poaceae > Chrysopogon > Chrysopogon serrulatus. The sequence continues at coordinate 472,923 of JADLZL010005239.1, read as the reverse complement.
GGGAAGCCGGGCGCCCGTGGGCGTATGGGCACGCTTTGCGTCCGTGTTCGTGCTCGCAGCTGGGGAGAGGGGAGTCGAGGCCGAGTCGATGACGCCGCCGCCCATCCAGCACCGCCCATGCTTTTTTCTCCGCCCCACCCTCATGACGATCTCTCGGTCAAGGTCCCGGGTGCTCGGATCGTAGTCCTCGCCGTGTACCGCCCTCGCCGCGGACGTGTACTCGCCGAGGCGGGCCGTGCACGCCGGCATTGGTGTACGCCTCGGGCGGGTCCTCCGGGTTGTACGAGACGCCGGATGACGCCTTGCCCTTGTGCGCCATAGCAAATGCCTTGAAGATGGGGCAAGGCGCGCCACCATGGGCCCGAGACCGCAAGAAACGAAGTAGTGAAGGAATGACCACGAGTTTAGAATCACGAGTTAGTGAGGGAAGAATCATCAACTTAGCTTACCCAGGCGCTTGCGTATTCGGGCGAGGTTGCGGCCGCCTTGATGGTGCGATACGCCGGGCATCATCAAGCGGCACTCCCGCTTAGCGTTGTGGGTCTCCTCCCACTCCGGACCACACCACTGCCTACGATCCGCTCCCAGCCAGCCTTGGTGGCCGAGCACCACCAGGGGGCAAGCCTCGCACGCCACAATTTCACATATAAGTAGATCAAAGTAGACATGTGTAAACCGAAAGATCATATCATTTATATACCGCGAGGTACTGGTCCCGAGTCAGCGTCATCGCCCTCGCTTGTGTTTTGGGTGACCTTCTCCCCAAGGATGATGCCATGGTAATTGACGATGGCCCGAGACGCCTCGTAGTGAATGTCGGTGACGAGCTTCTTGCAGGCCCTAGTGACACATGCCTGGGCCCCGTCCCTCAGATCCCTCCTCGCATTTGTAAAAAGTCTACACGCAAACATAATGGGTCAATTTCTTATTTGAAGATAAGTGCAATAAATTTGATGCATTAAGATTGCTAGGGTTGGATGAAAGACTTACCCAGAACTCGTGCAAGACACGCGCCGCCTTGTTTTGATGTTCCGGATCTGGGGCAACGGCGAAGTGCTCGAACGTCCAGGGAGGCTCCTCATTCTCGGCGTACGTCACCAGGCCAGGGTAGTGCGTCTTACAGAGAAGACCCAGGACGTTATTTGGTGGGCGCGAGTGCTCACCCGGCACCACAACCAACCAGTTCCTGAAAAGTGGTTAACCAATAGCATTAGTTTACAATTCAATTCCCAATATGTCATATGAAATAGTAATACCATGGAAGTTACTTACTTTTGGCCCTCAGGGCGAATCACCGGCCGCCTCGTCGGGTGTGGTACTACAGGAGACTCGCGGGGACCGCGTAAGTACACACTCGATGAGGTACCGAAGAAGAAGTAGAACCAGCACCCACCGCGTCCCCTCCTCCTCCTCCTCCTCCCCGCTCCTGCTCCCGCTCATGCTCGTCCCCGTCCGTGCTGGGAGCTATCACCTCGCCCCCGCCTCGTCCCCCCGCTCCCCCTCGTCCTCGCGCTCATGGTCCCGAGGAGGTGACGGCTCCCTCGTACGCCTGCTCCTCCGCCCACGCCTCCTGCTGGAGGTCCCCTCAGCTGCAGCCGCCACTGCAGCTTTTGTCTTGTTGTACAACGAGGACAGGTTCACCGACCGGCCGCCCACCATCTTCAACGAAGCACCTGCATTTGACAAGAACCAATAAGACATGATTAGAAAATTAGGTTAAATAAACAAAACCCAAGCATTTGTAAGAACAACAACGTAAGGTATCATATAAAAAAATAGCATTACATGTATTAAGTATAATCTTCATGATCAGGATCATAAGCCTCATCGTCGGTATCAAACATGTCAAAGTACTCGACCCCGCCCAATGGAGGATTGTCGCCCTCGTCGCCGTTGCCTAAACGATGTCGCCAAGCATTTGTAAGTCTCTCACATTTTCAACCTCATCTCCATCGCCCTCTTCATCAACAATTTCTTGGCCAACTTCCATTTCTATCGCTTCGGTCAAGTCTATCTCGAACCTCCCATCTAGCCCTTCACTGAAAGAACTCTCCCTCGTATGTGTTTGGATTGAAGTTATAGTCGTCATCATTTGGGGACAGGTAATTTGTCGTGGTGGCAAGACCTTATGCACAATATCCCAACCCTTCAGGTGCTCATTGCTTTGGCACGCATAAGGGAGATAATAAACTTGTGTCGCCTGTTGGGCCACAATATACACATCATCTCCGGGTAGGGTGGTATCCTGTCGAATCTCGACTAGACCAAGATGAGAATGGGTCCGTCTCATTACCGCAGGATCAAACCAGTGGCATTTGAATATGACGGGAGTAAATGGCGTTGAACCATGAAAAGTGAGCTCGTATATCTCTTGCACTCTTCCATAATACTCGACCCCATCTTGGCCGGGCGTAAAAACCCCTGAACTTGTTGTTCTCCGGTTCTGATGAAGCTGCCGTCGAGTCCCGTTGTGTGGAAGCGATATCCATTGACATCATAACCACTGAATGACTTGACCCTAAAGCCAAAGCCATCAGCAACTTGTCTCAACTCGGGAGTCATAGTCGTATCAATTTGGGCCTGCAAACCAAGACCACATACGAAAGGTTGGCATGCAACTCGAAAGATGTAACTAAATACGAGCTAAATGGGACGGTACCTTCTTCTTGAGCCATGAAATGAATTCAGGTTTGCCATTTCCCTGCACCGTTTCTAAGAAGAGCATCCGCTTCCTGCGGGGTTAGAGGGCACGATTGACGCCAAAGATTCATGAAGAAATTCCCTATACCAACGAGATCATAGGAGTTAGATGCAAGAAATAATGTTAGTGTATGGAACAAGTGCGTTCACTTTAACTTACGTGATATATGGCTCCACTTCGTCAAGGTTGGTCAACACATAGAACATGATAGCGCCCACTCATCATATAGCAAGATCTTGTTTGTCGATCCACTCGCTTCCGAGTTGCCCTCGAAAAGACTTAGGTTCGAGTCATTTCCACCATCATTGTAACGAGACCGAGGATTATGCGCGCCGGAAGGTTGTCACTATAATAAGTTGTTGTGAAGTTGGACACCTCCTCGAGGATATGTGCATCCGCCATGGAAGCCTCAATTTTATTTTTGTTTCTGCATTTCTTCCGAAGAACCTTTAGAACTCTCTCGACCGGATAGCACCAATGGTATCAAGACGGACCCCCCATTCGTGCCTCGTATGGGAAGTGCAAAATCGATGCCGCATCGAGTGAAGAAGCCCGGTGGAAATATCTTCTCTAGCTTACGTATCAAAACGGGTGCCATTTTTTTCGAGGTCCGCAATCACGGTACGAGATATCTCCTTGGCACATAGCCGGGCGGAAGAAATAGCTCAACTCGCCATGACTAGCCAAACATGCTCGGGGAAATAGCCTCGCACCATCGCTGGGAGAAGGCGCTCAATCCGATGTGGTAGTCATGACTCTTCATCCCTAAGACTCGTAGAGTGTCTAACTTCACTCCTCTCCTCGATTAGTCAAGCAGTATCCATCGTGGGGAACATTATAGTCTGTATCCATTCTAGAACTTCCCTTCTTTGTGGCCTTTTCAATATATAATCAGCCGGGGGCCTTGTCCATGTCTTGCCACGCCTAGGAGGCCTCATCTCTAACTTTAGTCCGTCGCACAACATTGCCGATCCAATCTAGCCTTAGGGTTGTCCTTCGACTTTTTAGGAATATCCATGATTGTTCCCCAGAGTGCTTCGGCGACATTCCTTTCCGTGTGCATTACATCAATGTGGTGCGGAAGGAGGATGTCATCAAAATAGGGAAGCTGAGTCAAGCCCGACATATGCGTCCACATATGTTGTAGACCATACCCCACAAAGCCATCACATTCGAGTTGAGCTCAAGGGCTTCTATCCTTTCACGAACCTCGGCAGAGTCAACATCCGGGGTGGAGGGTCCGTCACCACGAGTCCTTTGGTAAAGTTTTTTCTTTCTCGTCTGAATGGATGGTCAAGCGGGAGGAACTGTCGATGCAGGTCGAACCCCGAAAACTTAGTACCCTTTTTCGGATAAATGAACCTCGAGTTTCCTTGCAGATTGGACAAGGGAACTTCCCATTAACACACCAGCACGTAACATGGCGTACGCAGTGAAATCATGCATGGAGTAAAGGTACCACACATACATCCCGAAGTTTCTCTTTGTAGCACGGTCATATGTCCATACCCCATTCCAGGCACTGATCAATTCATCAATCACGGGCTCCATGTACACACCCATATGATTCCCCGGTGTCCGGGAATGATCAACGTTAATAACATGTGTTGTGCTTGCATGCACACACCGGGAGGAAGGTTGAGGGGGATCACAAACACGAGCCAACATGAGTAGGGCGCAGCCATCATGCCAAAAGGATTAAACCCGTCTGTCGCAAGCGCAACACGAACATTACAAGCCTCTTTCGCCTTCTCATGATGAATGCCATCAAAGTGGGTCCACGCCTCACCATCGGATACATGCACCATCTTGTCGTCATTGTATCGCTTTGCCATGTTTGTGCCATGTCATCTGCTTGGCGGATTCTTCGGTCATGTATAGCCGTTGGAGCCTCGGTATGAAAGGGAGGTGCCTTACGACCGACACGGGATGTCAAGTCGCCTCTTCCGCCATCACAGACTCTACCTCCAGATACCTAGAGGATTTACACATCGGGCAAGCACTTTGCTTCCGCGTGTTCTTTCCTGAATAGAACGCACCCATTCGACATGCATGTATCCGATCATACGGCATCTTAAGGGCACGGCGCCTCTCGCGACTCGACGTGCTCTTCGGGAGAATGTGAGCCTCTGGAAGCAAGCTACCAACAACTGTCAGCATACTGTCGAAGGCGTCTCGACTCATACTAAGCTGAGACTTTAACGCCATTAGACGGCCAACGGCGTCTAACTGAGAGACCTTTGTGTGGCCGTGAAGCGGTTGACGTGCGTAAGTAAACATATCATAGAACGCCTTCGGGTGGCCTCCGGCTCCTCCTCCTCATCCGTACGTCCATCACCAAACTGCGTGCTTGATGAAAGTCATCTAACATGTCTGCTACCCCGGCATCGGCATCAAACTCCTCGACGCGCTCTCACCACCTCCTCTCTCATTCGATGGGCTTCACCATGGTGGACCCATCGGGTATAGTCCGGGGTAAACCCGTACTTGACAAGGTGCTTGCCCATGGTATCCTTGCATTGCCTTTTCCGATTAGCACACCTACTGCAGGGACACAGAACCCGACTCGCTCCTTTAGCAGCCTCGCCGAATGCTTGCTCCAAGAACAAATATGTTTTCTCAATCCATTCAGCTGTATAATCACGATCACTTGGGTGGCCCGTGTACATCCAGTCACGATCATCCATCTTCTAACATATACATTAACGAGAAACATAACAATCAATTTTACCTACACCGGCCTCCTAATCTCTATTAGGTGAGGATAGGTCCTAATCCCACCAGCGTATGCGTTGTTAGGGCTAGTTTCCGTTGTGCGCTCCCATCGGAGACAGAATTTCGGCAAAGACCTCCCGGGCTGTTCTCCGTGTACACGCCCGACAGGGAGATCGTGTTTCCGGAGAACAACAGGAGGTGATGCCGAAACCTCGCCTCCGATCGGAGCGCATAACGGAAACTAGCTCCCAAACAACGCATGCGCTGGCTGTCCAAGTAATGGATAATTCGAAACAGATACGGTTTTTGATATGCAAAGATCCGCATACCGACAAACGTATCTCTTTCGAACGGGAGACGCCTAACTTGGTGACGTGACCTATGACCCGTATACGGAAACAGAGGTTATACCTTAGGTGGCGGTGCAAATCAAAGCTAGCGGGCCGTGGCGAAGTCGGGCGAGCGTGGCGAGGCGACGCCGCGGCAAAAGTAACCGCAACGGGTCAACTCGAGCGCGGCTCCAACAGGGTCTTCTCTGCAAAAAAATAAACACATAACATTAATTCAAAATTTGACAGCACCTCCCCCGCACGGTCACAAATCCGACACCTGCAATAAGACACATATAACGGCTCGATGGCGGACAACCACATCGGCGGCACGATGGCCGAACATCTACACACCAACGCGGCTCCATGGCGGACAACCACATCGACGGCTCGATGGCCGACAACCACATACGCTAGACCCATGGCACGGCTCTTTTACCTTCGGGCAACGACGGTGATACGACGACCGTGCCTAGGGCGGCGGCGGGGACAGCTTCAAATAACAACCTAGCCGGACCGGGGTGGTGTCGGGAACAACGGAGCGGCGTGGACACGGACGGGGGACGGCAGCTTCTTCCTCCTCCCTCCCTCCCTCCCTCCTTCTTCCTCCTCTCTCCCTCTCCCCCTTTTTCCTCTTGCCTCCCTCCTCCCCTGCTCCCTCCCCTCTTTCTTTACGGGGGGCCGCCGCTGGCCGGGGGAGGGGGAGGGCCGACCACCACCGACCAAGAGAGGGTCGGCCACCGGCCCCGGCCGCACTAGGGGCCGCGGCCCCCCCCTTCAGCTTTGTGGCGGTCCTACCGACTGGCCTGGGTCGTCGCCGTGGGGCAGTGCCTGGGAGGGTGGCGTTGGGGCCGGGCAAATTTGTCTCGTGGCCGGACGGGCGCAGCTGCCGGGCTGCCGGGAGCTGGGCGGGCCGGCGCTGGCGGGCCGCGGAAGCTGGGCCGGCGCGCCGGGCCGGCTGGGCTGCCGCTTACGCGGCCGGGTTGGCCGGGATCGGCGGCGCGCCGGCCGGTGGAGTTTTACGCGAGGTCGGCGCGCGCCGGGCGGCGTGGAAGCCCGACGCCGGGCGGCGGCGCTACGGGCTGTGGCGCTGAAGCCGAGGGCCGGCGCTTCCGGCGAGCGCTCGGCGCGGCCGGCGGGCCATGGGCGGCACGGACGGCCGGACGGCTGGGCGGCGGCACACGGCCATACTGGGCGGCGCGCTAGTCACGGCGGCAGGTGTGTGCGCGGCGGTGTGTGTTGTGTGTGGACTTGTGTGCGGCCGTAGTGGGGATGATGTTTTTTCTTCGAAAGTGCCCCAAGACTCTAAGAAAGAAATTTTATTTTTTTTTTCAAATTTTTTTTTTCGAAAAAGAAAAAATTTTAAAAAATTTTAATCTTTGCCGAGTGCCCCGTGTGTCGGGGGCACTCAAAGAAAGTAATTTTATTTTTTTTCCCAAATTTTTTTTCCCCTAAAAAAAGAAAAAAATATTTAAAAAATTTTAGCCTTTTGCCGAGTGCCCCGTGTGTCGGGCACTCGGCAAAAAGTAATTTTATTTTTTTTTCAAAAATTTTTTTTCCCCTTAAAAAAAGAAAAAAAAAAACAAAAATTTAACCTTTGCCGAGTGCCCCGTTGAGTAGGCACTCGGCAAAGAAAGAAAAAAAATTTTTAAAAAAATTTAAAATCTGGCTCTACTCCTTTGCCGAGGGCTCCCGGGAGGGCTCTCGGCAGAGAGCCTTTGCCGAGAGCAAACCCTAATGCTCTCGGCAAAGGGTAAGTTGAAAAAAAATTTAAAAATAGTAAACAATTTCAAAAAATTTCAAATTTTTTAAAATGCCTTTTTAAACTGTACTTCACTCATGAAAAAAGTATTGAGATCTAAATCAACGGCGAGAAATGCTAGAAGTCCGATTCATCCGGATTGCTTTAGATGTTTATGAAACTTCTTCGAGGGATTGTCGGATTTAAACGCCGACGTAGATGACAACTTGCTTGAAACATTGTCAAATTTTTATCACAACATCGGCAAGATGAAATGATGACACTGTGGCAAATTTCATGATTTTTTGAATTCATTTGCTTTTTTAAGAATTAAAAAAGTGCACACGCCGCGTGGGTCATCATGTTTCGTGACAACGCTCTTTATAATTTTAGGTAAAAGCCTTAGCACACCCCTAACATACCATAAATAACACTAATATCAAATTTGTAGCCACTAAAGTCCATTATTAGATGCACGTGCAGTTCAAATTTGGATTTTCCCAAAAATTGGAATGAAATGAAATAAACTTCCGAATATAGCAAAAGACATAAAAAATAGGCCACATTTCAAAACATAGTATAATATAATTTAAAAAGGCTAAGTAAAAAATTGAGAGCAAAAAAGAAAAAAAAAAATTTAATCTTTGCCGAGTGCTCACGAAATGCACTCGGCAAACCCTGACCTTTGCCGAGAGCCAGACCTAGGGCACTCGGCAAAGCCCCAATTTTGCCGAGTGCCTAACGACCGGCTCTCGGCAAAGATGGGCGGCATTGCCTCACGGCTGGCTTTGCCAAGAGTCCATCTTTGCCGAGTGCAAGCTCTCGGCAAAGGGCAGAATGTGCCGAGTGCATATCTTTGCCGAGTGCTCGGCACTCGGCAAAACCGTCCCATTGCCGAGTGCACTTCTTTGCCGAGAGCAGCACTTGGCAAAGAGGGCCTTTGCCGAGTGCCCGAGGAAAAGCACTCGGCAAAGCCTCGTGGCACTCGGCAATGCCTGTGATTCCGGTAGTGTCGGGAGGCAGCCGTACCAGGCGCCGCAGACGAGCACATCTAAGCGAGGAGTAGCCAGCCGCTGGAGACGACGTCCAGGCCTAAAAGCAACTGCCGTCGAAGCATGCGACGGCCATCCATCCTTGGAGGTCCATCGGCCAGCCTGCAGCTAGTTACGAAGATGGACGACACACGGCGCCGCCGCCGTCCGAGCTCATCCACGAGCAGTCCATGCATACTGCCGGGGATGATGACCATGTGAAGAGAGAAGATCGACACCATCCAACCCCATCTGCGCCAGCCACGCGCTGCACCTCCATGTGGATGCGGGGAGGTACCCGCACAGCGGCACTCTAATGACGCCGACCTAATCATATCCGGCTGATTGGATCACGGATCACGGGAAAGAGCAGCCGCCACCAAACGGCGCAATCCATCCCATCCATGAGCTCGGAGCAGATCGAACTGAGGATCACCAGAAGGGCAGCGGCCGCTACGGTGCGGTGCCAGGAGCATAAACGGCGGCGACCGCTAGCCCACAGCTGCTCCGTCCATGATGAGAGAGCACGCCGGACTGGAGGCGGCGCCACGACGCCGGACGGCTACACCGAGCCGGGAGCGACACCGGACGGCCGCGAGTGGCGCGAGCTGGAGGACATGCCCCGGCGCCGGTCAAGTGCACTATGCTAGAGTACACGGACTCGAGATCAGACGGTTCCGTCTACACTAAGGGCTCCACCACGCCGGTTCGGTCTACACCGACAGGCACATGCTACTCGACACTGGCGAGGTGGTCTTCATCTAGTACAACGACAACTCCACACGATCAAGTTTCATGGCGTACCACGATGACGTTACCGAGGAAGTCCAAATGCAAGTATGATCTATTACAACCACCACTACATGCCGTTCGATACTGACGAGGCAAACGACACGGGCGGGCATGGCTTATCATAATCCAGCCATGTTAAACCGGCTCATGGATTCCGACGAGGCCATGGTCATGCCGACGCCACCTACATCTACATCAACACCATGCATGGAGACGTGAAGCTAAGACCGACGACAATGACCGATAGCAGCTTAATCGGAGGCTCTGTGGGCTTGACTCACAGGGGTGATTAACTGGGAGCTTTTCGAGGCCCCAGGAACCATAAAGATCACATCGACTATGTACAAGTCAGATCGCCGCTGGCAGGCTACTTGTTGAGCGCACATCTACATCGGGAATATGTATTTGTATTTTCTATAAATATGAATAAAGTCTTTGTTCCTGTCTCTTTTATTTTTATGTACCTTAGTACACTGGCACGCCCGCACATTTATTTTTATTGTGAGCAGAGAGATCCTCTCTAGAGAGTGATTTTTCTATCCAAATACTGATAAGCAGGAACTTGAGCCGATTACAGTCTCCAAAAATTAGGCGACTTCATCAGTGACCAATGAGATGTAAAGTTTCGACAAAGAAAAAAAAAATTCATGATCCTAAGTGAGTATGTATTTGTCAAAACATGACACAGATCAAGGCTCAGATATGAATCACAGTAGGAAATAAACAAATCACATGGTAGCTCAGGAATTGGTGAAATCACAGCAGGAAATAAAAAAGTCAACACATCTACAAATCGTTGCTATTTTCTATCCCATTGAAACACACATCTTCCATGGCAGCTCAGAAATTGGTGAAATACCGGATCTTCCATGTTAGCTGTCAAGCAGGTCGGAGACAGGGGCATACGTCCAGGCCAGCAGCACTAGCCGGGGAGGTGGGGGGGGTGGGCGGCGGGCGAGCCACCAGCCACGCCGCCCGAGGCAGCGGCCCAGCGGAGGCCACCCGTGCAGCGCCCCCCGACCCCTTGGCCGAGCTGAGGGGCGAGGGGTGAGGAGGGCGACAAGAGGGGAGGGCGATGGGGAGAGAGCACCCCCGCAGGGAGCTCCGCCCGCCGGGAGCAGCGTCGCCGGAACCCTAGGTCACGACGCAGGTGCAGCGCCCACGACGCCCCCCTTGAGCACGAGCTATGGGGAGACGGGTGAGGAGGGCCGGGAGAGGGGAGGGCGGGGGAGAGAGAGCACCCCCCCGCAGGGAGCCGAGCCGCCGCCAAGGGAGCCCCCTGAGTCGTGGCCGCAGAGTGAAGGATCTCGTTCCGTGCGACTCGAGAAGGAAGAAAGACCCAGGGGGCATTCCCCGTCTATTCGTCCACCTGTTTTTTTTTTTTTTTCTTTTTTTTTTGCCATTTAATCTGAATATTGCAAACGTTGTTAGAAAGAAAGGGTAGACAGAGGCTTCACTTTAATAAAACGAGGGTAAAAACACAAAGTTAAAAAAAGAGGGGTAAAATCATCATTGAAGTCGAGAATAGGGGTAAAAACACCAAATTTCTTTTTTTATTATATATATTTATACGTAGACAACCTAGGATTTGTCATGTAAATATATATATTCTTTTGCATCATGAATCACGATTATATGGCCAACCATTGCGGCTAGAATGCTAGATGCCCAGAACCATGTTAGTATATTATTTCTTTTTTCTTTTTCGCATTGATCTTTTTGATTTTTGTCAATAAATGATGAGCTAAAGAAAGATTTATTTTTTTGTCATAAACTCATAGTTGATTACTCCTTTTCTCATTTTAAAGAGTGGCATCCTATGTCCACGGATCCTTGTGTTGTGGTTGTCTGAGAAGTCAGTACAATTCCTCTTGGGTATACATACGCACTAAAATAAATGTTAATGATGGTGACCCCGATAAAAGAATCAGCGATAAAATTCTGGATCCCTTTTTTCTTGTTCCGGTTGATTTCGGGGTACTGTTTATCTATTGAGCCCATAAACGTTCGAGTGGACTCCTTGTCAACCAGTTCAAGATTGAATGGGCTGACTCAGTAAACCCAGCTAGTCACATGGCCCTTGGCCCACATCCATAGAGTTAAGACCGGTTCTATTTCTGATACGCGTTTTTTGAGGTGGGAACTCCATCACATGATGATACCGTCAGCCTGCTTGAATCGCTCAACAGCCAACCAAACGCGTACTGATTCGCTTGGCTAGGCGAGGCCGGCGCTGGCCAAAGAACCAAACGCCCCTTTTGGTCAACTCTCGATGCCGTAGTGGACTAAATAAACAGCCTTGATGGGACATCGATGCATAGTTTTGATTAAGGGCCAATGATGTAGTAAATTCATCTCCAGCTAGCCAATCTCTTCTCTAAATGACGAAAGCTGGGCCAAGCACTGGCCATCTATTGGGCCACGTCAACGAGAATTTACCAGTCAGTGGATCTTAATCGGACGGTCTAAACCAGCGTTCTGGAGCCTTCATCCCGCCACACGCCGCCTCAGTCAACCCTACGACGAGGCCCCACAGGAGAAACCCACCGGCAAGGCTACCGCCGCCGCGGCCCCTACCACGGTAGGCAGGTGCTTCAATTGCACTCGGCAAAGACTTTGCCGAGTGCGGCACTCGGCAAAGTGCTCTCGGTATATCCCTTCACGGCAAAACGTTTTTTTGCCAAGTGCCGCGCTCGGCAAAGGCTTTGCCGAGTGCCGAAAAGGCACTTGGCAAAGATCAACACTCGGCAAAATAAAAAATCGAAAAAACTCGAAAATAAATAGCAAAAAAATTTATTTAAATTCGGGAAGAGACCCACCGGCCAGCGCCCGTCCCTCTCTATCTCCGATGCAAGTCTCGACATTTTTCGCGCATAATTCACAAATAACGCGGCCGGTGGGATTCGAACTCGTGACCTTCGCCTCGCGATTTCTCCTCTACCACCTGCACTACACACATGTGTCTAATTCTCGTTTAGTTCCTCAAATATTATACCCAACCGAGCTTAAATTGCTTGTTTAAGGCTCTAATTAAATGCAAACAAAAATGTTGTCAACTACAAAGTTTCATAACTTTTCGAGATCTACAACTTTTGTTTAGGTTGTTTTTTCATCCGAAGTCGTTTTTAAATTTTCAAAATATTCTTTCTTTGAGTGCTTTTTTTGGCACTTCGGAAAGAGCTTCTTTGCCGAGTATTTTTTCTTGGCACTTTCGGTAAAGAATATTTTAAAATCATATTTTGAGGCAGTAAATTAATTTAAATAAAAAAATTGTCAACTATAAAGTTTCGTAACTTTTTCGATATCTACAACTTTCGTTTAGATTATTTTTTCATCCGAGGTCTTTTGAAAAATTCGAATTTTAAAATTTTGAATTTCAAACGTAGTTTTGCATGATAAGATGAACTCAAATGAAAATGTTGCCAACTACAAAATTCTATAACTTTTCAAGATCTATAAAGTTTAATTTGGTAGTTTGGCCATTTGTGCATCCGACATGGTGGTTCTCATATTATTCACAAATCTTATACATCTCTCTCGTAGTTTCACGAAAATTACGAGATGTAGATTTTATGAACAACGTTACTATCGTTTTCTCAACTAAATAAACAATCTAAATAAAAGTTGTAGATCTTGAAAATTTGTATAATTTTATAGTTGACAATTTTTTTCATTTGAATTAATTTACGCCTTAAAATGTGGTTTGAAAAATTCTTTTGCCTTGTGTAAAAAAAGACACTTCGGCAAAGGCGCTCTTTGCCGAGTGCCAAAAAGACACTCGGCAAAAGCGCTCTTTGCTGAGTGTTTCTTTCAGCACTCGGCAAAGCTTTTTTGGCTCTCGGCAAAGAAGCGCTTTTGCGACACTCGGCAAAGGAGCTTTTTGCCGAAGTGTTTTCTTTGAAAGCATTTTTTATTTGGCTCTCGACAAAGAGCTTCTTTGCCGAGTGCCACACTCGGTAAAGAAATTGACGCTCGACAGAGACCATTTCTCTCGTAGACACCGGCTCTGTCGCAAGGGGGCGCGTTACCGGCGAGACGACGACAACAGCAGCAGGCGTGCCAGCCCGCCTCCCTGTTCGCACCCATGGAAAATCGCTGCCTCCGTCCTTGCAGCCGCGATAGCCTTCTACGCTATCGCGAATGCAGCCCTGGCGCCTGGCGGATTGTGGCAACCTTCCAGATGCTCAGTACAACACGTTCATTCATTCTCCTATGTTTCTGGCAGCTGTGTGGAAGAGAAGAAATGGAGTCTTCAGGAACGAATCGCTGCAGATACATCAGCTCATTCTATCTTGCAGAGCTGAGGCTACTCAATGGCGAGCCAGAATGCCAAGGCGAGAGAAAAAAAAAGTTGTTGACGACTGTGTACTCTTTTTTTTTCATGTTGTAAATTCCATTAGTGCCTGACGCGGGTGTTCTCTGTTCGGACCTCCTAAAGAAATCCCACTGTAAATCTCCTTGTAATTTTTTTTTTTGAAAATTTCAACAGAGTGGACGGCCCTCCATTGAAATTTTCAAAAAGATTACCTGCGATAGCTATACGGAGAATTTGTTTCAATTGGAGGTGAAAGTGTAACATAAATTGGATCTAGATTTTGAAAAATTATGGGTACAATTACATCATTATTCTGTAACCACATATGTGACCTGAAAAAAGAGAGCAATAAACAGCAAATGGCTGGCCTACTCTATTAACTGAACAAGGGACAGAAATGCATCATCTTCCATCCTTGTGTCTTCTCTTTTTGCCTGAGAAACAAAACAATATATACATCCACTTGTAATTTTATTTTAAAAAAAAACTGGGCTGGGATGGAATGCAGTTCATTTCCACTCTTTTGCTTCTGAAATATATGTTTCCTTCCGTACCCTGTTGGCCATTTTATGATTCGTTTTAAGCGTGGAGGTGCTTTCCTGTGGTGTTTTTTTTGTGTGTGTTGCGATCTTTTGTTCAGTTCAGTGTTCAATTGTTCATAACCAAATCCAAAAGTTCATTCAGTTCAGGTGAAATGTTTCTTTCCTGTGGTGGTGCCTTCTTCTGCTTTTAGTTATGCTGTTGGATTACTATAGTTTAGGATATTATCGTCTGCTGATGGGATTAGAGAGCTTTTAGGTAGGTTGCAAGTCGATTGCAAATCAGTTATCACATGGGGCATGAGTTCAGCTCCAACGGTGTTTTTGGAACTACGTTGGCGTGCCACCAACCGGAACTCCGGTCGCCGGCGACCGTCCATGTCTGGCCAGGGTTTGGTGGGAGGAAAGTACGGTTTGTGACTTGGGATCCCGGTTAGGGTGAGGACAGGTAGTTCATTGGTCCCTCTCTTTAGCTAGCTTGGGGATCCCTAGATGAAACTTCTCAAAAGCAAGAGTAATCCAAAAGATTGTTTGTGTGTGTTTGCTGTCTTCCCCATGTGACCATGTGGAGAACATCTGCACATGGAATTGGCGTTCATATCATATTTGACAGTTGGGTTTCCAGCTGTAATTCTTTTAAACTTCTGGCATTAGCAGAGCAGTGATAAGTGGATGTATATTACTTCGTTGACAATGTAGTTGGAGATCCTCCGAAAAAAACAAGGCAGCCATTGAGCAGTTTCAACATTTTGCAGAGTTCATAATAAGCTGAGTAGGCAGAATCTGTTTTAGTCTGCAGTGAAATTTTCAACACACGTTTCACTGATGTGAGAGCTAGGGATGGTGAAACATTTACGTGATACGAGTAGCAACTAGCAGCAGCCTGTGGCCCAGATATTCCACTAAAATGAATGAAAGGCATCATCAATCCATCAGCCGTCTTATATTTTTCTTTATACCGAAGAAAAAAGAAGAGGAGGAAAGAGACTTTGTTTGAGGCTGGCATCAGCATCAGTGGACCACCGACGCTGTGGTCTCAGAAAACTACATGTCAGGCTGCAGGAGTATTCTCTCTTTGATGTAATTATCATTGGGAAATGGCAGTAAAAGAGTAACTAATATAACGCTTTGGGTAACCATGTCTATTTCGGATATCATATTATTGCATTTGTTTATTTACCGAGAAAAACGGAGATGAATGGTTCTTTGCGGTAATAAAGAATGTTTTTTGAAAGGCGAGGTAGCACGAATCATGATCCAGAAAATCTGAAAAAGAGATGGCAGGCAGCAAAACCATGCAGACATATACCTTTGCACTTACCGCATCATTTCCGGTGAAA
Organism: Chrysopogon serrulatus; assembly: GCA_015844335.1. Lineage (NCBI taxonomy): Eukaryota > Viridiplantae > Streptophyta > Magnoliopsida > Poales > Poaceae > Chrysopogon > Chrysopogon serrulatus. Next base: position 457,420 of record JADLZL010005239.1, on the reverse strand, counting down.
TTTAGCGCTGTGATCCGATCGGCAAGACAGATGATGGAGCCAGTCGGCCATTGATATATTGCGTGAGCAACGTTTCTAGGATTGAAGCATTACGAGGTACTCCCTTCGTTTCATCATATTATAAGATATTTGGCTTCTCCAGGTATTTTTTTATTATATATCTAGACATAGTATATATCCCTATAAAAACAATATATCTAAAAAAGGCCAATTGTTTTATAATTTAGAATAGGAGTAGAAGCTAAGCGCCAGTAAGGAGCCCTGCATTCGTCCTTGAACCATGTGTCTCTCTCTCAATTTCCTTTTAAGAAAATTGCAAAATACATGCCACATAACACTTCAATTTCAAGATTCCATCTTAAGATATTAGGTCGCAAAGGCCCACTCTTATTCATCATTGTTGCAAATACCAATCAATTGCACAGGCGTTGATGTAGTCTTTGTAAAAAAAAAAAATTATAATTGTACAAGTATGACCCCCTCCTCATTTTGGAGTTTCTACCCAAGGAATCGCCGATAAAAGCTTAAAGCGTGATCAAGCCAGACCATGCAATTTGCGGAGGTTCTTACCCTCTTCTTGGAAAAAAGTCTATTTTATCTTGCTAAATTATCGTCGTATCAGACATCTTGCCCCCCCCCAAAAAAAAAAAAAAAAACTCTTCAAATCTTTCAAATTACCTTCATACTCTGGTTTGTAGTTGTTACAAAGGCAGGTTTTTCTCTTCCTTTTTTAGTTGAAAAATTCGATACATGCTCAATCATGTTTTTAAAAAATAGAAATGTCTTTAAGCTTCTAAGAATATTGAGAAAAATCATAGAGATACACGGGTATACAAAGAATCCACAAAAAATAGAGCTCATTAAAATATCTATAGGAGATTCCAAAAACAAAAGATTTATCTCTTGGAAAATTAAAAAATATCTAGAAAATCCTAAAAACATTTTAATCAATGTATAAGGTTGTTTTCAAAACCTACCACATCAAAACTATGACATAAAACTAGCATGGATGCAGCATATATTAATATTGAATGCATTCATGTTGGTTGTGCCTTACATTTTCTACATTGTTGTTGATTTTTTTAAATGCATTTAGAAATGAACTAGAATGTTTTAGGAAAATTTTTTATTCCTATTTTTCTAGAACTGAATCTATGTTTTGGAAGCTTCTATAAATATTTTTTTGAGCTCTATATATTTGGTTTAGATCCGTTGTATTCATATGTCTAAGACTTGTCTCAGAAATTTTAGAAGTTTAGCTGCATTTTCTATTGTTTAGAAATATTGTTAAGTATTTACCGGATTATTTTTTAACTAAGAAAGACAAAACAGTCTTCAAAAGATGTTTAGTTTTACAGTTCGAGGTAAAATAATTTTTTTTCTGGTTATTTCAATGTAGAGCCCACAAACAACTTTGGCGTGTGCTTGTGATGGCCCAGTCCGAGGTGTAATGGGCCGACTCTCTAGATCCAGCGAGTCACTGGTTCACCGTCGTACCACAGGAAGGGTCCTTCCAGTGATCCAGTCGGTCAGTCCACGCGGGTCATATTTTACACAAAGGTCGAGATCATGCCTTGTTTATATAGCCATCCCAGCCACTCCTCCATACTCAGTCAGTCAACGACGACTCAACGACGAAGGCGACGAGTGTTCTTCTGGGGATCTGAAAGCAAAGCAGCAGAGCTCTCGAACCTGCGTGCAAGCATCCATCTTTTATTCCAGGTCAGTAATCGATACTAGCACCAATGAATGATTTCTTTCCATCCACGCCAAAGTACGCCGGTAGTGTCTTTTGCTAATGACCTGCTTTACTGATCTGGGGATTGTTCCATGTGTAATTTCGTCACAAATCTTAACCTACTGACCATGATCTATAGATATGGATCAGTAAGCTCGATAGGAAGATTGATCAACAGTTTGAAGAAACAAAAAACAAGTGGCGGAATTGAATTTTTCTTGCCTAGAATGATCATGTACTCCCCTTTCTTAGAAAAAGTGATTCTAGCTTTTGACTAAGTCAATTTTTTAGGGGCTCTTGTATTTTTACCCCTGTTTTGCATTTAAATTATGATTTTGCCCCTGTTTTTCTGACTTTGTGAACTTATCCTTGTGATTTCAAAACGAAGCACTAGCTTGTCCCTACTCTGTCATTCTCTCCTAACGGTGTTAAATTATGTACAAAAAGACATAAATGCCCATGTGATTTTGCCCCCTGTTTCTTATGTCTATTTGTGATTTTACCCCCGATTTAGAATTGGATATTTAGGCCTTGTTTAGATGCACATTGGATTTGCAAGTTTTTACACTCTCTCTCCATCACATCAATTTGTACCCGCATGTAAAGAGCATTAAATATAAATAAAAAAATAACTAAGTGCACAGTTTGGTTGTAAATCACGAGACGAATCTTTTTGAGCCTAGTTGGGCCACGATTGGACAATATTTACCACAAACAAACGAAATGGTACAGACTTTTCAATCTCTCTCCTCTCACAAATTGTTTGCCGCATGTAAAGAGCATTAAATATAAATAAAAAAAAAAAAAAAAATAACTAATTGCATAGTTGGGTTGTAAATCACGAGAGGCGAATCTTTTGAGCCTAGTTGGGCCACGATTGGACAATATTTACCAAATAAAAACGAAGTGCTTCTGGGACTTTTCAATCTCTCTTCTCTCCCCCATCTAAACAAGGCCTTATATTGTATGTGTAACAAATTGGTGAAATATACAAATCTTTCAATTATTTCAATTCAGATCTAGGCCTTGTTCGGGTTCGTGAAAAAAACTTGCATTCCTTGCCTTTGTAGCGTTTCGTTTGTATTTGACAAATATTGTCCAATCGTGGCCCAACTAGGCTCAAAAGATTCATCTCGTGATTTACAACTAAACCGTATAATTAGTTATTTTTTTACTAACATTTAATGCTCCATACATGCGGGTAGAAATTGATGTGATGGAGAGAGAGTGGAGAATATTGCAACTTTCGTTGCAACTGAACAAGGCCCTAATATAAAAAAATAAATCCAAATCGATTGTAACGAAGCTTCTTTGATACTCGTCGTATGCCTTTGACTTCAGTCCACAGGGCAGCTAGGATAACACGAGTGTAGGCTTTCTACAATTACCACCATATAATATGCTTCGTTGACAAATGCACACACGTGTCGACAAGGAGCAAAACGTCGGATGGTTGTACCAGCTCCATCAAGATGAAGGACGCGTGTACTCCAGTGTGGGACCCAGTGCAGCAGAGGTGGACCCCACTTTGCACGGCATTGAGCTGCTGAGCGGACAGCAGCCGGCATTGAGCTTGCTCATGAGCACGACGAGCACCATAGACGCCAGCTTGGATGGCATATCGCCGCCATGGAGCAAGATCTCAAGAACTGTAGGGTCCTGGATTAGCTGTGCCTATGGCTTAGAGGTATGGGCCACCTGCCCAGACACCGCAACGCATTCTCCAAGGCGAAGCAGAAGAGGAGGCCTGGCGATTCGTCAAAAAAAAAAAAAAAAAGGAGGCCTGGCATGAACAAACCATCGAGCAGGTGCTATATATGCAGGCCATGGCCACCGCGCACAGAGGTGAGCAAACCCAAACCATGTGCCAAGTATCACCAAATCCCTGCTGCCTAGAAGCTCGACCGTCGCCCCGAAGGACGAACAAAATCCTGTGGGTCTCGGCACAGGCAAGAAGGGCACCGTGCCATGCCGCCCCAATCTGCAACCAACACAGGGAGGAGAAAGAAACGCGGGGGCTTTATTCTTACACTCACTTCATCGTTGCAGTGGAGATCACATCCGACCACCATGCCGGCGTGTAGTCCGCCCACCACACATGACCTTCGCGCGCGCATAGATTGCCGGGCGCCGCGGCAAGACCCGCAAGCCAGGCGCCGCCGCCGGCCTGCACGCCACGGGACCTGCGGCCGGGCGCTGCCGCAGCAGCCCGCATGCACGCGCCGAGCCCCGCGGCCGGCCTCCGTTGCCGCCCCATGCGGGTCGAACCTTACAGCCGGGAGCCGCCGCCGACGCCGGATGCCCGCGCACGAAGACTCGATGTACCAGATGCCGGACGAGAGAGAGGTTGGAGAATGAGATGAGGATAAGAGACATTTTAGTCTTCTTGCCAATGTTTTTTTTTACAGATTTTTGATTTTTTTCTAGTTCCTTTATTCTATTTCCATTTGACGGCGTCCAAACCAGGGCAAACGGCTCGTTTATCTCAATATAGTATAGGGGTAAAATCACAGAGTCAAAAAATAAAGATAAAATCACAATTACACTGTTGGACAAGAACAAGATCATAATGTTATGAAAGTATTTTATAATGTACTTATTATGTATTAAATAAACAATAATAATTTTTTTTCGCGTACATTTGGTCAAAATTAATGCGAACACAAGGTTCATACTTGTGGTTCGGGTTGTGATGATGAGTGATTGATTCAACTACTAGCATCTCGGATGGGGTGCTACTTGACGGTGGTGAAAGCCACGAGTTCCACATGTACCTTGGCTTGTGTTGTGCAGGTGTCGAGCATGGAGGCGGTGGCCGACGGCGAGGTGAAGGTCAAGTGATGGCGGGCCGCGCCGAATGGACCGGGAGCGGTGAAAGGGCGGACGCATCGAGACTTGGACTGAGGGACCCGGAATCGCCGGGCGGGATCGCGTTGCTGGCACTTGGCTTCGACAAGTGCAAGGACATGGGCCGGTTTGTTGGTTTGGGCCTCAAAACCAACGGTGGAGGGTTTCGGTGGTTTGGGCCTCAAAACCACCCTGGGCTGGGTTTTCGGTTGAGCCTCAAAACCCCCGGGCGGAGGTCCCGAGGCGGACGGACGGCACGTGGCGGCATCGGGGAGTTCGCGTCGAGGCGAAGCTACCGGTGAGAAGGCGCGGTGGCCGTCGGATCAAGAATTGCATCGAGTCGGTTCGAGTTGGACCGCAATGTCCCTAGGGCTAGGCGGTTTGCTCAGAGTTGTATCAGGGGCAAAAACTGGAAAATGAAATAAGCCCTGTCGATAAGTAAGGTGAAGGGAGCCCCATCTCCCTCACCTCTCCCATTTGCATTTTCCTTCATCCCTTCTGCGTTTTCCTTCTCCTAGTCTTTAAGTGAGAGAGGTCCACTAATCTTTGCAATTAGTGTAAGAACCAAGTTTACTCATGGGAATGGAGGTCCCGAATCCTCCATGTTTCCTCGTGGGGTCAGATTGATGTGTTGATTCGCGTTTTGATTGTTGTTCTTCGTGTTCTTCGTTTTTCCCTTTCTCCCCACTTGTTCCCGAGTTGATTTCTCGAGCTGTGGTGCATCTCTTTGCAAACCACTTGTTTCTACTTGATCATGGTCGTGGGTTGATCCTTTTCACCGAAGGATTTCATCTGAATCCTCACGAATCCACAGATCGGGTAGAATCAAGAATTTCGGGAAAAACTTGACCTAGAACTGAATTTCGTCGATTTCCTAAGTTGCAGTGAGTTTGGGGTTGTGATCTTCATGGATTAGTCTTAGAACTATCTTGTGAACCCCTCTGCAAAAATCTCAGGTCAATCCGAGTTGATTTGATTGAGTTTTGGCTTTGGAATCGAAATTTCCAGGGTTCTGTCCGCAAATACCGGACACGTCCGGTGTGCATACCGGACACGTCCGGTAGACTTAACTTTGGAATTTTGAGCTGAAATTTTGTGGAGACCTTCTTCTGTGTGTCTAGTTTCTAGGGTTAAAATTTCACGATTTTTGGACATCGTTTGATTGGGTTTTTGATTTTTCTCCCAAAGTTGCTCTGTGCAGGAAATACCAGACGTGTCCGGTGTAAATTCCGGACGTGTCCGGTATTCCAACCTTGGACTTTTGATCTCATATTCTGTGGAAAGCTTCCTTAGGGTGTCTACTACCTCTGGTTAAAATTTCATAATTTTTGGACACCGTTTGGTTGGATTTTCCATTTTTCTCCCAAGATTGGTCTCAGGTCTTTGGCGAGGTCCGGTTCATACCGGACGCGTCCGGTATGAGGTCCGGTATGAAGACCTGAAAGCTGATTTGTTCGCTTCTTGACCGCTCGAGCTCCGATTCGACTTCCGCTTGTTGCATTGGGTTTCTAGCATCACGTATTCCGTATCCAAGTACTCTTGTCACAAGTTGACTCGAGTATTTTGGATTGACCACTCCTTCCTTCTCGATAGGATTCGAGTGCGTCCCTTTCGAAGTTTCGTCGAGTGCTTGTCTTCGATCTTTCTCGGTTGATCCGCTGTACCTCTTGGACATCTCCAAGGGTATCCACCTACCTGTTAGGTCGTGATCTTACCGCCGCTTGTGGTTTTGCTTTTGGGGTTCGATTTTGGGACAAATGGCCGAGAGTTTCGAAAGAAATTTGAGGCTCCCATTCACCCCCCTCTCGTCGCCGTTTTCGGTCCTTCAATTGGTATCAGAGCAGGTTAAGGATCATTCCACCTTAACCGGTTCTTGATCCGCAGAAGGCGACATGGCTCGTGGTTCAGGGAAGCCACCGTTTTTCGATGGAACCAATTACCCGCATCGAAGATTCGGATGTCCGCATATCTCCGAGTCTCGGTGCGAGGGTATGGTAAATTTGTGAGAATGAGGCTTATGTTGTTCTCCCTGCTCGTGTTGGTCAGGAGCAAATGGAACAACACGATGCCAATAGCGAGGCACGTAATGCTCTCTTCTCGAGTCTTTCTGAGTCTGAGTTTGAGCGTGTCGGACACTTGACTACCGCTAGAGAGATCTGGGTGAAGCTACAGAGCTATCACGAGGGGACTCCCCAAATTAAGACCAGACTCTTTGACACATACAAGCGGGGAGTATGAGAGTTTCCGGCAGCTTGATGGCGAGACCATCGATTCTATGTTCTCACGCTTTCACCATTGTCAACAAGATGCGTGCGAACAAGCCAAACTTGCCCTATGACGATCATGAGAGAGCTTTGAAGTTGTTACATGCTCTTGATCGGAGGGTTTGGGATGCGAAGGTGCAAGCTCTTCTCGAGTCGCAGAACTACGAGACCCTCACTGTGGACGAGCTCTTCAAAGAAGTCAAGTCCAAAGGAGATCGACCACCGAGATCCAGGCCAAACTTCACAACCCCTCTACTCCGACTATGGCGCTGGTGTCGCAATAACGGTGTCACTAGTTCTTCAGCTAACCCCTCCTCTGCGATGTTTGCCTTGTCTTCGTTGATCACAAAGGACAGAGGAGCAGTTGGACGTGCTCGAGACGATGAGCTGGCCCTCGTCATCGCCGGTTCTCGCGGTTCCACAACAACCGCTTGAATCGCCGGGCGAGGTGGACCGAAGGATGGATGCTATGGATGCGGCGACCCCGACCACTTCGTCGCCAACCGCCCCCAAGCGAAACAAGCACTCCTTCGGCAAGTCCACCTCCGACAAGCACAAGGAGAAGCGCGAGTACACCTCCGGCAAGTACAAGTCCAAGGGAGGCTTTGACAAGGAAGCGATGAAGCGCAAGTTCGTGAAGAAGTTCAAGGCAAGAGAGCGCGCCTTCCTCGCCTCCCTCGACCTCGACTCGACAACGAGCATGCTTCCTCCTCTTCGAGCGACGACGAGTCCGAGAGGAAGGTCGAGGACAAGCCGAACGGACTCTCGCTTCCTCGCCGACTCCACCCACGGAGGCTTCGCACCATGGCACTTGGTGACGAGGTGGAGAGCGGCAACGGCGATGCTCCCGACGACGATGACGACGACCCATCTAAGGTATCACCTTCCGTCGATGCTCTTGTCGCCGAGGTTGATGACTTGACCGCCACTTTGCTTCGTCAAGATAAGTTGCTTAAGCATGCTTGCTAGGGATAGAAAAGAGTACAAGGCTAAGCTAGAAGATGCGCTTAAGGAGCTTGAGCTAGTTAAGAACACTCCCATAGTGTCTGACGAGCCAGAGTGTGAGTTTTGTAGCGTTTACATGGCTGATCTTGCTAGTCTGCAGTCCAAGTACGCTAAGTTGGTTGATGATTTTGATAGTGTGCATGCTTCACCTGTTCTGTTGAGTGCGTGCAAGTCTTGCTCGGACTTGCAATTTGAGTTGGCAGATAAGAATGCCAAACTTGCTTTGTTTGAAAAGGCCAACTCAGATAGCACTAGTGTGGCTAAGTGTGTTCTTTGTGAGGGTTTAGAACTTGAACTTGCAAATTGTCGGCATGACAAGGTGCGTACCGAGGAGGAAAACACATACCTTCGGACCATCTTGAGTTGGGTGTCTTGCGGTGAGCCGCAACTTGGCATGATGGTCAACCAATTCAGGAGGGGAATTGGTGGACCGGGATTAGGCTTTGCTTTAGGTGGGAAGGGTGATGATCTTTATGGCAAAGTTGGTGAGTTTAGTGGTGTGCCTCCGAGTGAAAAACCTTCCACTACTCCCAAGCTACTCAAAATCACTCCACCTAAACCACTTGTGCCTCCCACCAAAGATGGAGTGTTTGAAGAACCTCCAAGAGCTCCACCCCGGAAACAAGTGTGGATTCCAAAACCGAACCACCTAAGGAACCCACTTGACACACTCCCTTCCATCTCTGAGGAACCCCTTCCCAAAGCCAAGCCACCTCCAAGAGTGAACCATACCCACAAGAAAGTGAGCCAAACACCTAAGAGAGAGGTGTACCATTGTGAGTATTGTCATAGGGATGGTCACTTGGTTGAGTTTTGCTTTAGGAGGAAGAGAGATGAGAAGCGTGAGTTTGAGTTGAACAACCGAACATGTACCGCCCTCCCCATGGCGCATATGTACCGCCTGCTCGAGGCGCACTACTAGGCCTAGAGGTGCAATGCCTCAAGGTGCTAGGCCTCAGGTTGCGAGACCACGTGGTGGTCGTGCACGGCGGGGTTCAGGTCGTGGTCAATATGACTATGAACCTCACGGCGGTGCTTTTGAGTCCCACAGCTCTAGCGGACCACGTTTTCCCTCTCGTGGTGATCGCTTTCCTCAAATGGGACATGGCATGTTTGGTGTTTTTCCTAACACTTTTTCGTGGCAAATGATGCATCACCGGTATCCTTCTCGCTTTACTAACCCCAAAGGTGTGCCATTTGCTCATCCTATGTCTTTCTATTGATGTAGGATGGAGGCTTGGAGAACACATGGCTCATTGATTCCGGATGTTCGCGCCACATGACCGGAAGTTCTAAATGGTTCTCCAAATTTCTCGACCCCGTGCAACACAAAAAGAGTACATCACATTCGGGGATAATAGTAGAGGTAAAGTGGTCTCTCGTGGAACCATTCGGGTTAACGAGCTTTGTTCTCAAGGATGTTGCTTTGGTCTCGAACTTGCATTTTAATTTGCTCTCTGCTTTCGCAACTCCTTGAGGATGGCTTTGAAGTGCGCTTTAAACATGGTTTTTCTCGAGTTCTCGATTCTCGTGGAGATCTTGTTTGTCGGATCGTCCCATTTGGCCGTGTCTTTCGAGCTGATTTTTCTCACTCTTTTGGCTCTTCCCCGCCGTTTGGTGGCCGGATCCTCTTCCCGAGCTTTGGAAGTGGCATAGGAGACTTGGTCATTTGAGCTTTGACCTTCTTTCTAGGTTGAGCTCACTTGGCTTAATCCAAGGATTGCCCAAGTTGAAATTTGAGAAGGATCTTGTTTGCCACCCTTGTCGTCATGGAAAGATGGTAGCCGCTTCTCACTCACCTGTGAATCAAATCATGACCAAGGAACCCGGCGAGCTACTTCACATGGACACAGCTTGGTCCAAATTTCGGGTTCGGTCGAAGGTGGGAAGTGGTATGTGCTAGTGATTGTGGATGACTTTTCGAGATACTCTTGGGTGTTTTTCATGGAGAGTAAGGATGAGGCTTTTTCACATGCTCGAGATTTGATTCTTCGGTTGAGAAATGAGTTCCCTAAAAATGCCATGAGAGCTATTCGTAGTGACAATGGCACAGAGTTCAAGAATACTCATTTTGAAACCTTTTGCAAGTCTTTGGGTCTTGAGCACCGTTTTCCTCACCTTATGTTCCGCAAAATGTAATGGCATTGTTGAGCGCAAGAATCGGACCCTTGTTGAGATGGCTAGGACGATGCTCGATGAGCATAGGACTCCTAGGAGGTTTTGGGCCGAAGCAATCAACACTGCTTGTCATGTTTCTAATCGCATCTTTCTCCGTGCTTTTACGAAGAAAACTTCTTATGAGTTGCGATTTGGGAGGCTACCCAAGGTGAGTCATTTCAGGGTGTTTGGGTGTAAGTGCTTCATCTTGAAACAAGGTAATTTGGACAAGTTTGAGTCCAGTCCTCCGACGGTATCTTTCTTGGTTATGCTTTGCATTCTAGAGCTTATCGAGTACTTAACCTTGAAACTAACCGTGTTGTGGAGACCTTGTGAGGTCACATTCGATGAAACTATGCCTTGTACAACCCCTATCTTTGAGCGTGCAGGTGATGAAGAGCTTGGTGAAAGCATTTTTGTGGAGGAGGAGCAGGACGATGCCGATTGGGGTGATCCCGAGCCGACTCCACCGGCTGCCCCTATCGAGCCTGCGACGACTACTTCAGCTCACGCGGTCCGCACCCCTCTACTTCCACTTCTTGGGGACCGTTCGAGCAGCCTTCCTCACCTGCGGCCCGGCTGCACCCGAGGAGGCACCACCGGCTGCTGAGGGGGAGGCGACTTCTTCCAGAGAGGCTCCACGACACATTCAGCGTCGCCACCCCGCTCAGACGATGATCGGTGATATTGACCAGCGAGTCACGCGGTCCAGGTCTTATCACATCTCTCACTTCGCTCATTCTGCATTTGTTGCTTCTTTTGAGCCCCGAGATGTTGGACACGCTTTATCTGATCCTGATTGGGTTAATGCTATGCATGAGGAGTTAGAGAACTTTGAGAGAAACCAAGTCTGGGTCTTAGTTCCTCCACCTCCAGAGTGTCATCCCATAGGTACAAAGTGGGTGTTTAAGAACAAGCAGAGTGAAGATGGGGTGGTTGTCGAATAAGGCTAGACTTGTTGCTCGGGGGTATTGCCGAAAAGAGGGGATAGACTTTGAGGAAACCTTCGCCTCCCGTAGCTCGCTTAGAGGCAATCCGCATTCTCATTTAGCGTTCATTTCGCTAAGGGCTTTAAGTTGTTTCAGATGGATGTCAAGAGCGCTTTTCTGAATGGGTACATAGAGGAGGAAGTGTATGTTAGGCAACCCCCAGGCTTTGAAAATCCCAAGTATCCTAACCATGTCTTCAAGTTGCACAAAGCTTTGTATGGTCTTAAGCAAGCTCCTAGAGCGTGGTATGATAGGCTGAAAACCTTTTTGCTTAAGAAGGGGTTTAGGATGGGATCGGTAGATAAGACTTTGTTTCTCCTCAAGCAAGGCAAAGGACCTTCTCTTGGTTCGGATATATACGTGGATGATATTATCTTTGGTGGCTCTTCTCATGCTTTGAATGCCAAGTTTGCAGAGTTTATGAGCAGGGAGTTTGAGATGAGCTTGATGGGCGAGTTGACTTTCTTCCTCGGCCTTCAAATCAAGCAAACGCGGGATGGGACGTTCGTGCATCAAGGCAAGTACACAAAGGACGTCCTGAAGAAGTTTGATATGGGCGAGGCCAAGCCTCTTTCGACGCCCATGTCGACTACGACGGCCCTCGACGCCGACGAGGATGGAGAAGCAGTCGATCAGAAGGAGTACCGGAGTATGATCGGATCGTTGCTGTACCTGACGGCAACAAGACCCGACATACAATTTGCTGTATGCCTCTGCGCACGCTTTCAGGCTTCCCCACGCACATCTCACCGTCAAGCGGTGAAGCGCATCATGAGGTACCTCCGGTTTACCCCCGAGTTTGGACTTTGGTATTCTGCTTCTTCCTCGCTCTCTCTTTGCGGTTATTCGGATGCTGATTTTGCTTTGGGTGCCGCTTAGATAGGAAGTCCACGCCGGGGACTTGTCGGTTTTTGGGTTCGCCCCTTGTGTCTTGGTCATCCCGTAAGCGCCTAGCGTTGCACAATCCACTACGTAAGCCGAGTATGTTGCATTTTTGCCGCTTGTTGTTCCCAAATGCTTTGGATGATAGCCACCCTACGTGATTTTGGTCTTGAGTTCTCTAGAGTGCCCTTATCGTGTGATAGTACTAGTGCCATCGGTGTTGCTAAGAACCCAAGATTTCACTCTAAGACCAAGCACATAGATGTTCGCTTTCACTTTCTCCGTGATCATCAAGAGAAAGGCGACATTGAGTTGCATCACGTAGCCACCCAGATCGCCTTGCAGATCTTCTCACTAAGCCCCTCGATCAAGCGACTTTTTGCTCGCTTACGAGGAGAACTGGGTGTGTGTTTTCCTTTTTAGAGGAGGGAAGCACTTTGTTTGTTGTACACTAGTTTTAGTTTCTTTTGTAGTCTAGGTTTTAATTTGTCTTTGAATGATAGTGCATTTGCATTGCATTTTGTGATATACTTGCATTTTGAGCTTCATGTATATAACATTTGGAATGAAACTATGCTCTTGTTAGTATGCCTTGTGAGTACTTTATGGTGCTTGTCAGCTTAGGCTCTTATTGATCATCCGGTATATATTATGAGTTGAGCATGATTTTCTAATGTGAACTTGATTAAGCTTACTTGAAATCTGAAAATGTTCACCGCTTGAGATGGTACCTAGCATGTGTAGGATGTTGAGATCCCTTTATGCTGTCTTGTATATGCTAGGTTGCTATGTCTCATGCTTTGAGTCATTCACTTGCTTAGACACTTTACTTGTGCTAAAATTTGATAACTAAGCTAAGTGAGATGAAAAGATCGAGATGGGTCTGTATTGTCCCACATCAAGGTATCGAGACTGCTTCCAATTGCACATTTGGATGAACTTGAGCCTTGTAGTGGATGACCGAAGCCATTGCTTTGAGCTCCTGATTGTCTTTTGACATAGGCTCCGCTTGGTTGAAAAGTTAGGCTTGACAATACAGATAACCTCTCGCACACACATGTTTTTGACTAATTCTTGTGCTAAGCTGCAAACTCTGATAAAATTTAATGAAAAACACAAGTCTTAGGTTCGTCTTTGACATGATGTGTGACCGCTGTTTGGGGTAGTTCACCTTGTATATCCTTGTTAGCACTAGGTTGATTTCCAGCTTATGCTTGCTATGTGCTATCTTTGGTGGTGAACCCCTCTTTGACATGCTTGAAAACTGCTCAAAACTGCTTACACTTTATATTTCATATTAGTTGATCAGTTTGAGCATTTGCTAGCACTTGTATATTGTTGCTATACTCATTTGTCTTACCGGCTAGAGCATCTTTTCACTCTGATTGCTATATACCTGAAGCTTCTGCATTTGTGCATGTCATTGCATTTTAGGCTTGCTGTGTGCATTATTCAACAAGGGGGAGAAATTTGACACACACACACATATGCCTGACACATCACATGCTTATGTCAAGGGGGAGTCACTTGACATGTCTTCATTGGTTGTCTTCTCAGAGGGTGAGACTAGTTCTCAAAGGGAGAAGGGGAGAAGATTGTGTGCACTCATGTATGCATTTGCTCAGGGGGAGTTGTTTTGCATTGCTTATTGCTAGATGTGTTGAGCCTTTGCCTCTTTCTGGAGGATCTAGCATTTCGAGTGCTTCTTGCTTGGCTAGCGGTGTTGAGCCCGCTTTCTGCCTCTTCTTGAGGGCTAGCCATGTTTTGCTTGGTTGCGTCGAGCCGTTGCCCATGTCTTTGGGGACCAAGTTGTGCTTGCTTCAAATGACCTTATTTGGCTTCTCTTTGGCTTTTGGTCGTTTGGTGAGTTTTCTTCTTTTTTTCTTCCTCCTCTATTTCTTTTTCACCGTGGTGTGTTGGTGTTGAACAATGCACTCATCAAGGGGGGAGATTGCGAACACAAGGTTCATACTTGTGGTTCAGTTGTGATGATGAGTGATTGATTCAACTACTAGCATCTCGGATGGGGTGCTACTGACGGTGGTGAAAGCCACGAGTTCCACATGTGCCTTGGCTTGTGTTGTGCAGGTGTCGAGCATGGAGGCGGTGGCCGACGGCGAGGTGAAGGTCAAGTGATGGCGGGCCGCGCCCGAATGGACCGGAGCGGTGAAAGGGCGGACGATCGAGACTTGGACCGAGGGACCCGAATCGCCGGGCGGGATCGCGTTGTCGGCACTTGGCTTCGACAAGTGCAAGGACATGGGCCGGTTTGTTGGTTTGGGCCTCAAAACCAACGGTGGAGGGTTTCGGTGGTTTGGGCCTCAAAACCACCCTGGCTGGTTTCTGGGTTGAGCCTCAAAACCCCGGGCGGAGGTCCCGAGGCGACGGACGACGGCACGTGGCGGCATCGGGAGTTCGCGTCGAGGCGGCTACCGGTGAGAAGGCGCGGTGGCCGTCGGATCAAGAATTGCATCGAAGTCGGTTCGAGTTGGACCGCAATGTCCCTAGGGCTAGGCGGTTTGCTCGAGTTGTATCGGGGGGCAAAAACTGAAAATGAAATAAGCCCGGGCCGATAAGTAAGGTGAAGGGAGCCCCATCTCCCTCACCTCTCCCATTTGCATTTTCCTTCATCCCTTCTAGGTTTTCCTTCTCCTAGGTGCTAAGCGAGAGAGAGGTCCACTAATCTTTGCAATTAGTGTAAGAACCAAGTTTACTCATGGGAATGGAGGTCCCGAATCCTCCATGTTTCCTCGTGGGGTCAGATTGATGTGTTGATTCGCGTTTTGATTGTTGTTCTTCGTGTTCTTCGTTTTTCCCTTTCTCCCCACTTGTTCCCGAGTTGATTTCTCGAGCTGTGGTGCATCTCTTTGCAAACCACTTGTTTCTACTTGATCATGGTCGTGGGTTGATCCTTTTCACCGAAGGATTTCATCTGAATCCTCACGAATCCACAGATCGGGTAGAATCAAGAATTTCGGGGAAAACTTGACCTAGAACTGAATTTCGTCGATTTCCTAAGTTGCAGTGAGTTTGGGGTTGTGATCTTCATGGATTAGTCTTAGAACTATCTTGTGAACCCCTCTGCAAAATCTCAGGTCAATCCGAGTTGATTTGATTGAGTTTTGGCTTTGGAATCGAAATTTCCAGGGTTCTGTCTGCAAATACCGGACACGTCCGGTGTGCATACCGGACACGTCCGGTAGACTTAACTTTGGAATTTTGAGCTGAAATTTTGTGGAGACCTTCTTCTGTGTGTCTAGTTTCTAGGGTTAAAATTTCACGATTTTTGGACATCGTTTGATTGGGTTTTTGATTTTTCTCCCAAAGTTGCTCTGTGCAGGAAATACCAGACGTGTCCGGTGTAAATTCCGGACGTGTCCGGTATTCCAACCTTGGACTTTTGATCTCATATTCTGTGGAAAGCTTCCTTAGGGTGTCTACTACCTCTGGTTAAAATTTCATAATTTTTTTGGACACCGTTTGGTTGGATTTTCCATTTTTCTCCCAAGATTGGTCTGTGCTGAAACTGAGGTCCGGTTCATACCGGACGCGTCCGGTATGAGGTCCGGTATGAAGACCTGAAAGCTGATTTGTTCGCTTCTTGACCGTTCGAGCTCCGATTCGACTTCCGCTTGTTGCATTGGGTTTCTAGCATCACGTACTTCGTATCCAAGTACTCTTGTCACAAGTTGACTCGAGTATTTTGGATTGACCACTCCTTCCTTCTCGATAGGATTCGAGTGCGTCCCTTTTTCAAGTTTCGCCGAGTGCTTGTCTTCGATCTTTCTCGGTTGATCCGCTGTACCTCTTGGACATCTCCAAGGGTATCCACCTACCTGTTAGGTCGTGATCTTACCGCCGCTTGTGGTTTTGCTTTTGGGGTTCGATTTTGGGACAGCGGTCGAGAGTTTCGAAAGAAATTTGAGGCTCCCATTCACCCCCCTCTGGTCGCCGTTTTTCGGTCCTTCAATTAAAATTGATTGACGTTTTAAAAATCGAGAAAATACATTTTTTAAAACAAATTAGTAGGCACTCAACAAATACTTGAGTACTGAACGTGCACCAGTGTCTTTGTTGAATATTGATATTTTAGTGCCGATTCTATTTCAAGGTAACATTTTTCATCTGCTTCTTGTTTGGGCAGAAGAGTACATTCATACATGATTGTAAGAAATGGACTATGAAGCTAGCATGGAACATCTCTTGGAGTGCATGCTGCTTGATCCAAGTGCAGAGCCGACGAACCTGCCAATGTCGCTTCTAAAAACCATCACGAATAATTTCTCTGATCATGAGAAAATTGGCAGTGGTGGGTTTGCAGCTGTTTACAGGGTACGACTTACGAGTAACTTGCTCCCAAGTCCCAACTGTCTTTTTTCTTGATTACAGTTGCACTAAAGGGATAATGCAACTTTGTCACTGTAGGGAGAACTTCAGAATGGGGCAGTAATCGCTGTGAAGAAGCTGTTCCAGAATCTTCATATGGACGAGGAGAATTTTATTAAAGAGGTTGGTTGTCAGATGAAGGCAAAGCACAGAAATATAGTGCGATTTTTGGGGTACTGTTCCGATACACAAGGGAAAATATTGAACTATGAGGGGAAGATGGTCCAGGCTGAAGAACGACAACGATTACTCTGCTTTGAGTTTCTGCCCAAAAGGAGTCTTGAAAACTATATCACGGGTACGTTTCATTTTATTTATATCAGAAAATCCTAAAACTCGTTACTTCGCTTAGCTCGTGACCGGCTCAGCTTGTTACAGTTTTTTTAACAAAGTAAGCTATGCTTTTAGCTCCTTAGTTATGAGGAGCCAACTTGCGAGCCGCTCGTGAGCTCAACCAGATATGGTATACTAGGCTATACAAAGAGCTCCATCCCGTACCGGTAAAAATGTCGGTCCTTCCGGCCATTCCAGATTGTACCGGCTGGAATTTACGATACATTTGTTCCGGTACCAGCCTGTACTGTGCACGTGATCTGATTGACTGTGTGCTTCCTTCTGTCTATACTGAGTACTACCAGTCTCTCCCTCCCTCTCCTTTATCTGCTATAGAAAACATTTCCTCTCTCCTCTCAATGCACGCAGACACTGCAAAATCGTCAAATAATCAATTGACTCTGTTTTTTTTTTTTTGTCAAAATCATGGTCAGGCTTGTATCATATACTGTACATTATGGTTGCATTGGGTCCCGTTTGTTCGTTCGCGCTATGCATTCTCTAATAAATGTTGTTTTTATATAATATAAGAACTCTTGAATTAAAGATGATAAACATAAAGATAAAATTAAAGATGTCAACATTTGTAAGGATTCTAAAAATGATAATATATTTGTCTTTAATATTATTTTTTATAAAAATCGGAGACCAGATGGCACACCGGCATTACCTGGTTGGTACCAAAACATTCCTCGCGAGTCTCTGCATCTGTTCCTCTGTCCTGCTCTCCATCTCTTTACATCTCGATTACCACGCGACGCAGCTCGAAGCCCGCCGGCCACCGGTGGCTGCATACCTGTAGTCCTCTCAATCCGTCAGCCCTCGCCCCCTCCGTAGTATGCCTGTACATGAGGTGCCAGAACCCAGATCCATGGAGGAAGACCACAGTCCATTGCGCTGCCACCAGGTTCCGAATCAGGGAGCAAGCGCGCTGAGAAGAGGCCGGCGCTTTGGGCTAGAACAGAGCTCGTGGTCGATGATCCACGAACACTAATCATCTGCCACCTCCTGTAATTCCGTCGGCATCCAACGCCTGTATGTGTGATGTAAATTCCGAATACTTGCTTGCACTCTACTCTTGAATTTTCTTTGATATGTTGATCGACTGATCCATGTCTGTATATCCGTGCACTTATATTGCTGGTTTGCTGAAGACCAGATGTTCCTAATCTTTGTGAGCTTTTTAGGATTTATGCTTTTTTTTTCTAGCGCATCTTATGAAATTAACGTGGAGGCTCCGTCAATTAGTAATATTAAAAAATAGATTACTCCTCATTCTACAGGTATATCCTATGGACTTGGATGGAGGACACGCTATAAAATAATCAGGGGAATTTGTGAGGGTTTACATTATCTTCACCAAGATAAGTATATTGTCCATTCAGACCTCAAACCTGCAAATATACTGCTGGATGAGAACATGGTACCCAAAATTACGGATTTTGGTCTTGCAAGGTGTTTTGATGGAAAACAAAGCAAGACAATCACTTCAA
The DNA here is from genome assembly GCA_015844335.1 of Chrysopogon serrulatus. NCBI lineage: Eukaryota > Viridiplantae > Streptophyta > Magnoliopsida > Poales > Poaceae > Chrysopogon > Chrysopogon serrulatus. The sequence continues at coordinate 439,326 of JADLZL010005239.1, read as the reverse complement.
AAGTGATGGGGACATTGTAAGCTAGCAAAGCATCTTTAAAGATTTTTTTTTTTGGGTGCTACTACCATTGGATCAAACCATATACTGCTGGATGAGGACATGTTGCATTGCTTTTGATTTTAATTGACTCCAACATCTAAATTTCCTTTGCAGGGGATACTTGGCACCAGAATCCTACGATGGTGTGGTCACATTCAAGTCAGACATATATAGTCTTGGCATTATAATTATGGAGATGTTGACTGAACGGAAGGGTTATTGTGACATTCAGAATGTAAGAACAGCCTGTCGTTACAAGACATATAAAGGATCGAACTTAAAGTAACCGTCTGATTAGCATCTGCGATATGGTTTTGTGCATGTACAACTACAACCTTTAAATAACATAGTTTGTTCATTATTTCTAAAGCCTGTGATTGAAATTATAGTTCTTATTTATAATTCTAATACATTTAAGTTGTTGGTAGTTGATACTGGCCCCTCCAATGTCATATGCATCCTGTTTCTCCCTTTTTTTTTTTTTTTTGACAAACAACAAAGTTTTATAGGATTTTTTTTCAAATGATTTTCTATGAGTTTTCTGGAGAAATTATTATGAGAATATCTTGAATACAAGCATTTGTTTGTATTTATATACACCAACTTGAGCTTGGGTTTGCATAATCATGTAGGGGGTAGATTTACAGTGGTAAAAACTGTAAATCATTAAACCATATTTTTCTCCAAGCAACTAGGTAGTTAATATTGAAAATTGGAAAGTAAACAAGAGCTGTAGGCAGAAGATACAGTGGACAAAATAGAAAAAAATTCAGCATAGAACTGAATTTACGTAGCCATACAAGATATTACTTTCAGGTAAAAGGTTAGCTAATGTATCTCCTCTTTTTCCGAATTTTGAAATGCAATTCACATTGTAAATATGGTTGTGTGTGTGTGTGCTTTCCTCCTCCAATATGTTTGTTCTAAAGTAATGTCATACCAACTTGGTTTGCACGTTACTCTGACCGTTCTACGATAATTGTACATCGCACACTGCACACAAATCAAGGTAGTACATAATAGTTTAAACTACCTTCGTACAAATTAAAATGACCATCCATGCCTTTTTAAATGTAATTATGCCACATATTTTCTGACGCATTCAATGGCGAGGCTAGACAAGCTGGGTGGGTGCTGGACTAAACAAGGGATGCTGAACTGATTGAAAATGGTTGGATTTTGATTTTAGGTATATTTTTCTCTTATGGATGATTTTATAGGTTTGTATTTGTCTTAGGGGTTCTATACCGGGAAGGCCGGTCCGGTCTTTGCTCCGCCCCTGATCATATTTAGTCTGGGGTAAGGTATGAAAATGATGCAAAACTAAGTATTGCCTGCAGAACGGAGGGGATATGTAATAATATTGAGCACGTTGTTTACATGTACTACACATACTTTGGATTTCTCTTTATTTGACAAACCCATGCTCATATTTGCCATTTCATAGGTACTTCATAGTTGGAGTATGAGGTTCAAACCGTCACAGGAAGACATATGGTTGCACCATGTTCGAGTTTGTGCGGAGATTGCAAAACAGTGCATTGATCGTAACCCAGTGGATAGGCCAAGTACACTCCGTATAATTGAGAGGCTTGATGAAATAGAGCGTACGTGCGGTTCCATTGAAATGGACATCTGTGCTTCATCTGCAAAAGTAAGTTTAATCATTTCACACATATATAGCACAAACTCTCCCATGGTGTAGCATCCTCATGCTTTGCCGAATGATATATTAATAATTTTTTAACCTTTTAAAATTTACAAAAAAACTAAATTTTAGTTTTGTTTAATTATGTGCAGATCACTATTTTAAAAACATATTGGTGACTTTTTATTTCATTATTAAGATTGGATCAAATCTTTTGATAAACGCAATGCTTTTTATTTTTGACCAGTTGGAGTATTATCACTAATTCTGATCCATTATGTCCTAATCATTTGATGACACTATCCTTATATATCCAGATGCTGGATGTCTACCCGCTGGATATTTGGTTTCCCTTGGAGCCAAACAAGGTCATCAAGTGCCCAGTGACCCTAACAAACTCAACAGACTATCTTATTGGTGTCTGTATTAATCCGACCACTCTAGATGCATGTTTCAACCCTGGCTATCCATATGTGTGGGAGCAGCTAAAGTATGGAGACGACGACCCTAAGTAATCACTTTTCAGAAGGTTGGAGCCACATTGCAGTGAGACCATTTACATGACTATGAGGAAGCAACAACATTCCCCGCTACAAGCAGAGAAAGGCATGTTTGATGTGGTGATGGTCGCCACAAAGTCAGAGGAAGACCTGAAACGTTTGGAACAATATTATTGTAACCATGGTAGATGGTGGTCCGAGGACCCATTGAGAGGTTTTAAGGAGTTGGGTACAGTGGTGCATCGAGCGATGCTGAGGGCTGCTGTCACCCGTGACCCAGCAAGGTGCCATGAAGTAGCAGTCCACCAGGTGAGTCGAGTTGGTCATAATTATATAAAATCAGGCTGCATAAATATGTGTATGTACATGTGCTGTTATACTCAGGTTGGTACTAGTGTGGTGGCGTGTGTAGTCGATTCATTTCTAATAAGATGGCCGGTTGCTATTTGGTTGTATCAGTTCACACAAGGCGGGGGTTTATCCGCTGCGTGGATGTACACCTAACCAAAACATGGTGAATGATATTCCCACTAGACAAGACTCATTTCCATTATTCTACTTGAATTGATTTAGACAGATGTACTCTAATTAATTGCGTTGTGCACACCATAGGTTGTTGGCAGGCTATTCATCAGGGCATGTTTCTATTTGGAACTACGAGACAGAGTTATGACGACTAGTACTACATGTTTATCATGCATATCCTTTGCTTGGTTATCACGACAGTTGTCGTGGTTCATCAAGATATTTACATTAAAACTACTTGAACTCTTGGTATTTTCATTGTTATAAGCAGGAGAGAGTCATAATGTTCAAAGTCACATATTTACAAGAATTCAAGTACCCTTGGGAAATTTGGTCGATCAAATTCATCGCTGGAGAGCAGTGGTTCGCAGCAGGGGATCGTATTGGGTGTGTCCATGTCTATGCCTACACTTTCAATGCTGTAAAGGACAAGGTCAAGGAATTGGAAGCTCACCACGATGAAGCTGCAGTGACCGATTTGGCTGTTTACCCAAAACATATGTTGCTACTGACGGCTTGTTGCGGTGACAAATCAATCAAGCTTTGGGACTGGAGTCAGGGCTGGACTTGCACTCGAGTAATCGACACACATGATACCGTGCACAATCTCACGGTTGGCCCAAGGGGCACCAGCAGTTTCGCTACTGCTAGTTGTCACACGCAAGCAGGCGTAAATGTTCATTTGCCTTTTCATTTCTTGTAATACAAATCATGGTCGATTGTGATTACCAGTTAGTGACGATTATCAATCAACCAACCAATTATATTTTATTATGGTGATCAATTACACCTTTTATTATAACATGCATATTTTCTGCATGAAAATTGTAGGTTTGGGATATTCAGTTTCCGGATGTCATCATTGCAACATTTGAGGGGAGTACGCCTACTTTTTACACTGATGGTCATCGGTACTTTCTGGCTACTCTTTCTTATGACCGTCAAAGCCGCTCTATGAATGCAAAGGTATGTGTGGCAGGCATCGCATCCGCCTTTCTGTAGGGAGCAGTATTGAACATTAATTATCTCATGTAGGGGACAGATGCCCGCCTTTCACCTAATGATAATCTCCGCTCTGTTTTTGAATTAGATATGGGATTTACAGGCAAAGAAACACGTTCACACACTTTGCTCGGAAATCTATCCATGGAACCTTGATAATATTGCGTGCCACCCAACGCTTCCAATACTGGCTGGCATCATGACGAAAAGCGGATCTAAGGTGCATCAGATTGTCTTGTGGGATGGTAGGACATATAGGTAATAATTACTCCATTCAGAAATTATAAGACATTTGGTTTTTTTTTTACATACATAGCTTTTTCTATATATTTGGATATGCACTATGTCTTGGTACATAGTTAAAGCAATAAATCTAGAAAAGCCAAATATCTTATAACAGAAGGAGTACTAATTATGGCTCCTTAATTCTAGGTACATGTGACCATGCTTCCAATTCACCTTCTCCCATGCCTACAGTTCCGTGGTGAAAAACATTGTCATTTATTACAACCTCCTATGCAAAACATACTGCATTGAATTAAACTATACTCCCTCCATACTCGTAAAACATGTCGTTTTGGACAGCGGCACGGTCTCTAAAACATAACTTTGACTACTTATTTTTATAAAAATATTTATCAAAAAAAATTATAGTTTTTACATTTCTAAACTTAACAATTTAAAAGTTATTCATAATTTATATTCCTAACGTTTGACTCAAACCTTGTCCAAAACGATATGTTTTTACGGGTACGGAGGGAGTATATACTAACTCACTTCACAAGGTATTGCTCCCAAGTCTAATCCTAGCTATTAGGATCTTATATGAGGTAGGTAAGGAGTTGCATATATGAGTATATACTTACAAGCAACCTCCTATTCTACTGTTTATGGGTTCATCAGGCACAATACAAAATTATTTTGCAATAAAACAGTAAATAACACTATAAATTGATTCACAAAGCGTGAAATCTGCATCACCTAGTGGACATGCAAGAGCAAAGGAATAGTCATACACTTCTTTCTACTAAGGTGTGTTTGCTTCTGTAAAAAGGGAACACTACTAGCAGGGTTTTTCATTGGCAAATTTTACTTAGGGACACCGCTCAAATGTGTAATATACTGTTGGACACTACCAACTCTGAAATTAAAAGTACTCAATGCAGTCCTAACATAGTTGAAGGTGGTTTCACTGACGTGACATATTAAACGCCTATATAATCCCCTAACATATCAAGGGGTTAGTACATAACCCCTCAACTATAAAATGTGATATTGTAGCCATTAAAGTATCTAATAATGTTCAAATGCCACACCCGGATGGTCTCGCAGGGCTGTTTATATAGCGTGTCCTGCCGCACTGGCTTAAGTGCTCATGCTTGCACGTAGGGCTATTTGCTGCCTTGACCTCCCTACTCTTTCCAGGCTGACCCACTTCCCAACAAGTAGCACACAACATCTTGTCTTCTGCTCCAACTCTTGGCACTCGTCGACGCATTGAGCTCAAGCACCATGCCTGTACCCTCGTCATCTGGCCCCTCCCACATCTTCCATCTGGTCGTCCTTTAGTTAGAGGGGGCAAGGATGTGGGAGGGGCTGGATGACAAGGCGCAGGCGCAGTGCATGAGCTCAGTGCCGTTGAGTAGTGCCATGAGATGGAGTATGAGAAGAGGTGGTGCCTATTGGCAGTGGCACAAGCCTGCAAGGAGTAGGGAGAGGAACGCACCCGATGGGCCTATGTGCAAGCATAGCTGCTTAGGTCAGTGTCGTAGGACATGGTGTCCAGTCGGCCATCTGGGTGGAGGTCATCTGAACATTATTAGATACTTTAAGGGAAAAAATATCACATTTTATAGTTGAGGGGTTAGTCAACACTTGATATGTTAGGGGTTATGTAGACTTCTTAATATGTTACATCAGCGAAACCACCTTCCACCTTAGCGAGTTATTTAGATGTTTTTTAATAAATTAAGGGGTAGAATACTTGATTCTATAGGTGAGGGGGGTGTTTAAGTAGCTTTTTCCATTCTTTGTTGCGCAGATGGGCAAGTTTTTAGGTTTCTTAAAAACTAATAGAACTAATGGTGGTCTCATAATTACATAATAGGGTTATGAAAAGGGTTGAACTTCTTATGGATGATGATTGGGCTAAAATGGTATTCGATGGCACTGAGGACATAACAAGGTAATATTCTTTTCCTACCAACATTGTATGAATAACCTAATTCCAATGAAGCATGGTTCCTGCAATAATACATTGTGTATGTGATGTAAAGACACTAAACCCTAAAACATTCTTCTTTTATGTCATAGTTTCTAGTTTAGAAGCATCATTTCACCATTGGACTAATTCCATATTACCAACCAATATTCACATTCACATTCACATATATCTTATAGCCATATACTCCAGAACTATAGAATTTTTCAATGGTATGCAGTAGAAATTCTAGCCTCAACCTCAACTGTGTATGCTCATTGTGTTTCTATTTTTTTAACTCCTCACTTCTGACATTAACATTTGATCATGTGTAGCCTTGTGGTCTTCTCTCATAAAAAGATATCAGTAATTAAATTCAATGTGTCTACGCTATTGACCGACTGTTGGAAGTAATTATTGTCAACGCTCATGTGAAATAGCCAAGACAAAAATCGTCACAGCAAATGGATTTTATATGTGGACTTCATTGGAAACCTCAAATGCTCAATTCAAAAAACTCACTTATGGATCGAGGAATCTTCAAATGCATCTAAAAAAGAAGGGAGACCGCGAAATAGGCCACCACTGGGTTTTCTCACAAAAAAGCACACTATTATCTTTTGAATGCAATTAGTGCTTTGGAAACTATGAATTCATCTCTTTGGCTCCTGGCAGGTTACTGAATGCAGCCCTTTCCTTCAATTGTTCCAATACCATATTTGGACCCTACAAAGTTTGTGTATATATACATACATACCTCAATACATATGCTTTGCAATACATGCTAATGTTTTTGGGAATAGTTCACTGTACATTCCCGTTGTTGTAATTGGTATGTCATTACATCTCATCGTGTGTAGCCAATGGTTTTAATCGTAGGTGATGTCACTAGAATTCCAATAATAAGAAAACTGTGGTCTATTGTGTTCTGTAATACCCTTTAAATGATGTTTTTATTTCAATGACCAAATATATTTGAATAACTAAAGGAAAAATTATTTTCTATGAACATTAAACTGGCCTTCTGTAAGTTTCTTATATCATTTGGAAGATCAAGCAAAGATGCATCTTTGCAGATTGAGCGCTCGCTAATTGATTTGCAAATCTAAAGGTTTCGTCTGTTTTCAGTGCAGTATGTTTATTGTAAGGAATTGGGTACAGTAGTAATGTAGATAGAATGATCGATAGATGAGGGTGTGTCAATGGAGCACATGATAGCAGTGGCCAACTGACCATGCATGTGGCACTGATTTTCTCTAAAACGAGAAGTACACATTGGCCCCTCTTTTACATTGAAAAAACGTTGGCCCTTGTTTTTTATTTTACAATAAAGAAAAGGAGCAAAATTTGGAAGCAGGTAGCAATTAGTAGTGAATCGGCCGATTTTGTGGATTTTTTAGAGCTTGATGGAATGGCATTTTGTATCCATTGGTATATTGAGAATTCCATATCAGTTTGAGTTTTACCTCTCACGACAAGGGTGGCATTTTGTATCCACTTGTATGTTGTGGAATGTTGGTAGCTGGTTCTCTGGGCACTACAACATCTTCGTCACCTTCCCGGCTTACTTCATCAGCGCCGGCGCCGACAGCTATTACGGTGGCACGGTGGGAGCGCAGCGCACTGCGCACGGGCTCAGGTTCCAGACCGCCGCCACGTACTGCCGAGTCGAGGTCTAGCCTATCGAGGACCTACCTTCACGTGCTTTGCTTCCTCTGCTCCGGCCGTGTCATGTGTGTGCCTGCAAAGTGGAAATACGGGAGACAAGGGATGGTGAATTGTAATAAAGGATGCTATGGAGGGATATAATAGAGGTAAAAAGAATTGTGAGGTAATTTAGAGAGGGTTAACCAGTGTTTCTTGGTGGATACATTTTTTGTGTGTATTGCAATCTCTGTTCAGTTCAGTGTTCAATTGTTCATAACCAAATAGAAAAGTTGATTCAGTTCAGGTGAAATGTTTCTTTCTTGTGGTGGTGCCTTCTGCTTTTAGTTATGCTGTTGGATTACTTGGATTAGAAAGCTTTTAGGTAGGTTGCAAGTCGACTGCAAGCAAACCACATGGTACAGTTGAGTTCCAACGGAGTTTTTGGAATTACGTTGGCGTGCCAACAACCGGAACTCGGGTCTCCGGCGACCGCCCATGTCCGGCCAGGGTTTGATAGGTTTGTGACTTGGGATCCCGGTTAGGGTTAGGACAGGTAATTCATTGGTCCCTCTCTTAGCTTGGGGATCCCAAGAAACTTCTCAAAAGCAAGAGTAATCCAAAAAATTGGGTGTGTGCTGTCTTCCCCATGTGACCATGTGGAGAACATCTGCTGCACATGGAATTGGTGTTCATATCATATTTGGTTTCCAGTTGTGCATCTTACAGCAGTACAGAGCAGTGATAAGCGGATGAATTACTTCACTAACAAAGTAACAATGCAGGTAGATGTTGTAAAAAAACATGAAGGTAGAGATACTCCAAAAAAAAAAAAAACAATGCAGCCATTGAGAAGTTTTGACATTTACAGAGTTTATAATAACGGGAAGTCTAACGCGCTACCGATCGCGCTCGGCGCCGAGCGCGCGACCAGCGCGCAAGCAGGCTGAGGCCTGGCCTAGCTCGATAACCACGTATAGGAGCGGTAAGGCAGAGCCCACAAAGACACGTCATGCTAAGTAAGAGGGTGCTATCCGATCTGGGCTGGCCCAACAATACTAGGCAATCATCATATGCTTACATAAGATGCTAATTAGATTTTGAACTAAGTCATTCAATTATTTAAATAGGATAACTTTTTATTTACTAAATATTCATTTTTAGTTTCATTTATACCATTGTGTTCCTTACGATGAGATCTATAAGTAGACCCCTTTATAACAATTTTCATATACTGACAACTTATATTATATAGTAGCTACTTATGTATTAATTGTGTAGCTATTAATTGTTCTTTTTTTGCTATCTAAGTTTTAGTTTTGTGTTTTTTTTTTATTGTGACTACTTTAGTTTCAGTTTTTTTGTCAATTTCAGTTTAACTTTCTAGTTGCCAATTTAAGTTTCATTTGTTTTCCTTTCTTTGTTCACATCTTGTTTTTTTTTTTTTTTCTAGTTTCAATGTTGGTTCATTTTTTTTTATTGTTTCGTTTAGTTTTAGCTGTATGAGGTTTTTTAGTGTTTTTTATTTTCAGTTTTTAGTTTTTGTTTCATTTTTTTGAAATATCAGTTTTTATTTCAATTATCAATTTTTTCTTTTACTTTCACTTTTAACATACATGGCAGCACGTATTTTTTCTGTTAATTTTAGTTTTTTAATTTTTTTAGTACCACTTTTATTTCAGTTTTGTATTCCTTTCAATTTGGTTTGCAATATCAGTTTGTAATTTTAGTTTGCAATATCAATTTTTTCTAATTTTCAGTTCTTTATTTTTTGTTTTATTTTTCAGTCTAGTTTTTTTAGTTTTAGTTTCCAGTGACCTTTTAGTCTGAATCCATTCCTAATTGCTACCTATAATAATTTATGCTCTAAGTTAGCATCTTATGTAATGCTTCTTCTAATAACTTGTCTCTCACGACACAACTTATTTTATTTTGGACCGCATGTTTCTTAGCTCATATAGTGGATTATATAATAAATTGCCCCTCTAGTTGAGAGCTTCTACAATGCTTGTTCTAATAATGTGTCTCAAGGTTGCAGTTTATCTTGTTTTATACCGCTACCTTTATTTTTTTTAATAAATGCCTCTAGTTGGCAGCAAGTCATATTTTCTAGGTTTTTTAATGTGTATAATAACTTGCCTTCATAATTGGCAACTTATGCAATATTTATTTTAATATTTTCTCCCTTCAGGGTTGCAGCTTGTCTTGTTTTGTCCGATACTCTTTTTACGGGTTATCATCTTTATGTAAATACTACATACAAATTTATTATATTTCTACAACAACAATTGATGTGTTTACCATGTAAAAACTTTAGTTTATTTTTGGAATAGCAAGTTATTATACTGTAGCAACTTACTCTATAAATTTCCTAGCATATTTTTACACTAAATTGTTATTAAAATAAATTTTTTTTTGAAACATAGGTAAATAGAGTCTAGTTTTATTCATCTTATCACGAAGAACATACCGGTGCAAACAAAATTGAAAATGGATATACTATTCAAAATTTATAGCAATTTATTTAAAATGTTTGCTTATCTAGATTTCTGTGCCTATGCGGCTGTACTGGTTTGTGAGCGTGGGAGTCCTCGGGCGTGACTGGTACGCTGTATGCGGGTAGTCCTGGCCCGTCCGATGCAGTGGTGCGGCGTTTGGTTGCCTGCTCCGTCCTCTGGGCCTGGCTCAAGAGATGCAAAATGGCCCTCGCAGCCTGGCTCAGTAGAAACGCGGCGAGGATTCGTTTCTCCTCAGCCTGGCTCGGCTGGTGCCTCTCGCGTGGCCTGGTGGCTATTTTTTTTGGCTCCCGTCATGCAAGCAGAGATGGCGCGAAGGGATAAGGTTACCGCCGCCGCTGGCCCGCCGCGCCGTCCCCTCTTACTCTGGTCGCCGCTCGTCTCTCCTGGTGCCGGTGACTCCTTTCCCGTATCGTTTCTGGCTTTTGTTTGCTCTCTCCCTCAGTTACCGCCGCCGTCGCGTCGTCCCGTCCGGTCCAGTCACCATTCTGACTTCCCTCCATGCCGTCTCCTGCTCCGGTGACTCCCCTTCATGCCGTCTCGTGCTCCAGTCACCATTCTGCCTGCTAGTTCGCTTAAGTCGTTCAATTTTCAAGGAATCAAAGGAAGCTTCAGATCTTGCTCTGAGAGCCTTTGGGCCTGGAGGCCGTCATCCACTGCCTTCAGATGGCCACCAGCTCGCCGGATTCCTTCTTCCAGATTTCCACCGTCACCACGGTCATCCGCCCTTTCTGCTCCACCACGCCCTTCCATCCATCTCCACTTCCTCCTGGATGCACAACATTTCAGTTCCTTTGAAACATAAATATATGCTGAAACATATTTATTCAGTGCTGTTTCTGAATATATACAGTCTGACTGAACATACATTGATGCCGTGCTAGGGACCAAAGGCAAGTGTTTCTCCTTAGATCTACATTTTCTCTCAATTTCTTCTCATGAGATTTCTCCTAGCCCTAATCGTCATCAGTACCTCTCGATTTGGCATGCTCTGGTATGATTTGCCAAATCCCTATCCTGACCTCTCGATTTAGTATGCTATATGCGTAATAGAACGTTGTTTTTTTGTGTGTGTGTATTTTGCAGGAAAGCTTTGTTGTGATTTCACCTCATTCTTCCCTTCCCAATCTTTTGATTTGTGCTAATTTGATGTAGTGATTTCTTGCAGGGGAGTAAGGCTGCAGCAGCGCAATGATGATCCAGTTATATCTTTCTTTTATAACTGAGCAGTGGTCATGTTCCATTCTTTTTCTTTTATTGATGCAATGGCCAAATGTTCTGTATGCCTTTTACTGATAACTGATCTTTCTCTTGTGGAGTGATGCATTTCTTCCTTGCTCATTTTTTTTTCGGAGTTCCTCTTCTTATCTATGTGACCATTGCAAATGTGTTCCCTAAAAAACCAAATGTTCTGTATTGATGCAATGGCCAAATGTTCTGTATGCCCTCCCTATGATAGACCTGGTGGTGGACTGATGGTATTCTCACCACTCCTTTCAGGAGGTAATTAAACTCTGTTGTGTGCAGCCAACCAAACAAAGCGAGCTAGTATGTGCTTGTTTGAATTTGCATGCAATCCAACCAACCAAACAAAATCCCTACTCAGCCAGGATCTATGCATACTGTGAACCAAACAAGGAGCATTTGCATGCACTCAACCTGTCCCTACTCAGCTTGGCTGCCGGATACGAGCCAGGCTCCCATGGGAAACGAACCAATCAGGCCCCTCGTGTCTGGTGTTGCTCGGCCGCATGCACATGGTCACTGTGCCTGTGCGGGTCATGAGTGGGCTGTGACTTGTGAGCGTCCGCTCAGACTGCGCGGGGGGCTAGGGTCGCGCGCTTTCACGCGACGAGTCTCGCATTATCCCTGTCCTTATAATAAGCTGAGTAGGCAGAGACTGTTTTAGTTTGCGGTGAACAAACTGGGTGCAGCGTAGGTTGGCCGCCATGTGTTACGTGAATTTTTCAACACACTCTGTTTCACTGATGTACTTGTGAAATAGGGATGGTGATGACATGTGGTATAAGTGAGAGCAACTAGCAGCAGCATGTGGCCCAGATATTCCACTAAAATGAATGATAGGCATCATCAATCCATCAGCCGTCTAATTTTTCTTTATACGCAAGAAAAAAGAAGAGGAGGAAAGAGACTTTGTTTGAGGCTGGCGTCAGCATCAGTGGACCACCGACGCTGTGGTCTCAGAAAACTACATGTCAGGCTGCAGGAGCATTCTCTCTTTGATGTAATTATCACTGCGAAATGACAATAAAGGAGAAACCAACCATGTCGATCTTGTGATATCCTCTTATTGCATTAATTAATTTATTGCTGAGAAAAAGGGAGATGAACTGTCGTTCGAGGAAGTAAGAATCCTGTTTTTTGAAAGGCAATTTATTTGGTATGAAATCGATGTGTTAACTCCGACTGATGTTGTGATTCAGAAACTGAGATATGGCAGGAATAGCCTTTGCAGTCAACTGGCACTATGTGAACCTAGGATTTTTTTTTTATTTTTAATCCCTTAATTAAAAATATTGCAAGTATAAACTGGTAGGGAAAATATTTGCACGGCATAGCCCCTTTGGTCGCGCCGGAGGCCGGCGTGGCAAAGACCGCCTTCACACGCCACATGCACCGGCGTGACCCCCCGCTGCGGGCTAAGCGTGTTGACCCGGGGGCGGGCGTGGCGCCTGTGGGGCCCCGCCACGCCACGCCCGCGTCTTGTTTGGCGTGGCAGTATTGAAGACCCCACCTACCGGAGCCGGTGTGGCGTGGTGTCATGCGGGACCCACCCGGTCCGCCCGGTGTCGTCGGGCGTGGACAGGCTTGTCACGCCGGCCGGGCCGGGCGTGACAAGCCCATAACCTAGACGCCCGACCGTTTTCTCTTCATTCTTCTTTCTTCCTCCTCTGTCCCGGCCCAATAGGCGCCGCCGCCTCTTCTTCCGCCCACGCCGCCTCCCCTCCTCCCCACCGGCCCCGCCCTCCTCCTCCATCCCTCTCCCGTCCTGCCGGCCCCTCCCTACTCCATTGCGGCCCGGCGCGGGGCCGGGGGGAGAGGCGCGATGGGCCTTAGCATTCGGTCGGCCGGCCGGCATCGGCCGCCCGGCGGCCGGTGGCGGCGCTTGTTCCTCCCCCAACTCCGGCCACTTCTCTGCTCCCACATTGTCTCCTCAAGGTAGTAATTATTGAGCTTGGTCCCCTTCCTTTTTCATGTGTATTTGTGATGTCTAGGGTTTGGAGAAATGATTGATTTGTGAATTGGTTGTGCGTTGGTTCATATGATTTGCTTCGTAGATTCGGTTTATGATACAATGTGGCAGTGGATTCGATGGTAACTATGTGTTGCATGGACGTAGATAGATATTGCATGGAGGATGTTTATTGTTTGGATGGTTATGGCATTATTTTGTTAGAGTTTTTACGAGGTGATTTTAGATGATTGGGTTATAAAATTGGTAGATATTGATGGTGTTATTTTGTTGTTGGTTGAATTTGTAGATGGAACGGTTAGTGCGTATATTTTGTGGTGGCAAAGTGAAAGAAAATGGTGAATTTAAAAGTATGCATGAAGAAGTGAAGTTCTTTAGTAGACCTCCGAGCTTTGAATGTGTTGTTGGGCACTGTCGTGATAGATTTGGGTGGCCATTAAGCTTAAGAGGTAGATTTGATTGCGGCAAAGAAAGACCACACTATGTGTTGATTGGTTTGTCATCTCAGTAGTTGATTGGAACAACTACATTGAAGTCAAGTTAAGGGTATAGTGTGAAGTGTTTGGAGGTAGTTGTGGAGAAGACACTTAGGCCAAATGAGGAAGATTGTGGTCCCGAAGTCGATGTCCCGGCTATTGAGAATATAATCCAAGATGAACCGTTTGAGTCGGTGGGTGCTTTGGACGATGGTTTTGATGAAGATATGTTTGATGAGGACGATGACTTTGGTTATGAAAGACCCGATGTGGTTGACATATCCGAAGGTTTGGAGGATGAAGACTGTGATGAAGATGAATTCACATCAAACCCTAGTTCTTCGGATGTGGTGTTAGAGGATGAGTATAGGTCGGACCCTAGCGGCGAGGAGGAGATTGATTGCTACGAAGATGGGTTACCCGAGCCATTAGGTGTTCCATGTGATAGATCTTTGCGGGCGGGAGTACACTCAAGCGTAACTTAGGCCGCTAAAAGGCGGTTCATGTGGAGGTACCCTCAGTTCCTAATTGTATGGACATTAGTATGATTGATGAGGCCATATGTAACACCGGATTGACGTTGTTAGATGATGGTGAAGGTGAGACGAGGCAAAGGGAGATTAAGAAAGGAAGGGTGTTTGACACGATGGAACATCTAAAGTTTTTTCTCGATGGATTACTCGGTTAGATATCACAGCCTTATTATGTGAGCCACGCAACAAGAACAAGAGGTACACGGTGCTTTGCAAACGTGGTTGTGGTTGGGGAGTATGGGCTCGGCCGCAGAGGAATGGTAAATGGAAGATTCACAATATTAAGCAACCACACACTTGTCGCTCTTGAAGCCCAAGGGTGTGCATGCCCAAAACACGGCTCGTTACCTTGGTTCTCGGCTAGTTGGCCTTGTTAGGGCTGATAGCGATACATCAGTCTCAACGATTGTGGAGGCTATATTTGGGTTCACTGGTTACAGAGTGAAGTATTCCAAGGCATGGAGGGCAAAAGCAAGATGCTATAGAGTTGCTTTGGGGAGATTGGAAGGAGGCTTACAACCAAGTCCCTAGGATTCTAAGTGCCATGAAACACTTCAATCTAGGGCTTCGATGGTACCATTATGCCGGTCGCATAGTTACGGATGTTGACGGTATTCCAAGACCCACTCTACAAAGAGTGTTTTGGTGTTTTGGCCAATCTGTGGAGGCGTTGAAGCATTGCCGTCCCATTAGTGCTTGTCGATGGCACCTTCCTTACAGGCAAGTATAGGGGTGTTCTCATGATAGCTGTCGGGGTGGACGCCGACAACCAACTTGTTCCTTTAGGTTTTGCTTTGGCCGAGAGTGAGAACGATGATAGCTGGTCTTGGTTCATGAAGCTATTGAGGAAGCATGTTTTGGGTGTCTCACGGAAGATATGCCTCATCTCTGATCGTCATCATGGACTATTGAGTGCGGCAAGGGAGAAAATAGAAGGATGTGCTCCTCTTGAGGATAGGTGGTGCATGAGGCACTTTGCTGCCAATATATGGAGAAGACAGAAAAAAAAGGAAGTTGTACAGAAGTTGAAATCTCTGTGTGGCTGTCGGACTAAGGAGAAGTTTGAAGAAACCCTTGATGAGTTGAAAAAGGTGCTCAATGGACCGGCTAAGACATGGCTACGAGACCAGATGCCTAATAGAGACAAGTGGGCTCTAGCCTTTGATGAGGGAGGTCTTAGGTATGGCGTGATGACTACCAATTCTTCAAAGTCATTCAACAAAGTGTTGAAGGGTATAAGAGCCGTCCCCGTTTCTAGGATTGTTGAGTACTCTTTTAGGAAGTGTAATGAATACTTTGTGAAGCGGTGGAACACAGCTAATGTGTGCAAAGACAAATGGGGTAAATCAGGTAGAAGGCACTTGGATGTGGCAGAGACGATAGCTTCGAATCAAGTGGGGGAAGCATTTGGGCCATCTAGGCTAGTTTACAATATCAGGTCTGCTAGAGGTACCAATCCTGGTGGAGAAAAATATGGTGGTAGGAATTATAGGGTAGACCTTGATAAAGCTCAATGCTCTTGTAACATTCCACAACTGTTTCATGTTCCTTGCTCACATGTCATCACCGCTTGTAAAATTAGGGGTGTCAACCATGAGGTTCCCAAATTCATGAGTCCTTTGTATTTGAACTCCCAAACTCTAAAAGTATGGCAATCTAGCTTCGAGCCTTACCTAGATCCCACACAGTGGCCGGAGTACTTAGGGTTAGATTTTGTTCCCGACCCGGACCTCCTTAAGATAAAGAAAGGGAGAAGGAAGAAAAAGCGTCTTCGAGGAGTTATGGATGCATCAAATGGGTATGGTGAGGATATGTATGGTTGTGGGGACTTTGATGAGGCACCGGGAAAGGTCCGATGCTCCAAATGTCACAAAACCGGACACACCGCTGCGACTCATGCCAAACGGAGAAAGACAAAAAAGCAAAGGGGGAGAGAAAGAAGGCACTAGTGCTACCGCTCGGGTATAGGGTATGTTTTAGCATAAGTATTTGCAATGTGATGTTGTAGTTGTGTTTGTATTTGCCTTTTATTAATGGTACTTCTTAATGGTATAGGGTTATATGGTTGCACTAGTGATAGCATAAGTATTTGTCTTTTAGTAATGGTATTTCATAATTGCTTCCACTATTACTAACTTATTTGTATTTTGTTTTTAATTACAGGATGGCTCACCTGCAGTACCCCCTTCTGCAGAAGTGCTACGACAAAGGACCACCGAGCGCACTTGCTGGGTGGATGAGGGCAAGGTAATTCAAATATGCTACTATATTTTTGGTCATAGCACTATATTGTTCCTATTTGTTCCAAATGTGACCTTTTTTGTTTATGTTTGTGTACCAGGAATTGACCTACCTCCGTCCCCGCAGTCACCGACCGTTGGTGTGGGATGAGCGTTATGCCCCTTTCCTTGCCAGGGCTGGCTTCTTAAGCCTAGCTCGAGTCATCAATGCAGGCCTTCCGGACATGGATGCCTCCGTCTTCACTGCTTTCGTTGATAGGTGGCGTCCGGAGACACACAGCTTCCACCTACCTTGTGGT
This sequence comes from Chrysopogon serrulatus, assembly GCA_015844335.1. Taxonomy (NCBI): domain Eukaryota; kingdom Viridiplantae; phylum Streptophyta; class Magnoliopsida; order Poales; family Poaceae; genus Chrysopogon; species Chrysopogon serrulatus. Next base: position 422,490 of record JADLZL010005239.1, on the reverse strand, counting down.
GAGATGAGCGTGCTGCTGCAAGATGTTGCCTACATTTTGGGACTTCGGATAGATGGTCTTCCCGTGACCGGCAGTATCGAGACAGAGTCATGGAAAGATCTTGTTGAGCAGTACACCGGCCATCGTCCACCCGAGCCGGAGGAGGGGACGAAGGAGAAGAAGACTTCGGGTGTGAGCTCCAGGTGGCTGCGGGACCGCTTTGACATGTGTCCGCCGCATGCCGGAGACGATATTGTTGAGAGGTATGCCCGGGTTTGGATGTGGCATATGGTGGCAAGCTTCCTTCTCCCAGATGCTTCTAGGAACACAGTCTCCTGGATGGTCCTTCCACAGCTAAATCAACCTTGGGACAACATCAATGGCTTTAGCTGGGGTTCAGCTACTCTTGCTTGGTTATACCGGCAGCTATGCGAGGCATGTAGGAGGAAGGAGGCAAATTCAAACATTGGTGGGTGCACATACTTGCTTCAAGTGTGGATTTGGGAGAGGATTCCCATAGGGAGGGTGCATAGAGCACGTGTGCCGGTCAGTAGTTTCCTTGACATAATTAGAGTTTGTTCTTGTGTTCTGCATTACTAACTATTTCTTTATAAATTGCTTATTTGCAGGCTTGGCCACATGGTGACTGCAGACCCCCAGTGTGCTACCTTTGGAAGGGAGTGAAGCCTGTGCGTGGACAGCCCCAGCCCCAGCGTCGGTGCGTGCAATACTCCAATGATTTGGATGTCCTAACTCCGGATCGTATGTTTGAACCCAAACTCTCTCGCATTTGGCAAATTTCCTCTTCCTACACTTTGATGATCATATACACTTACTACGGACCATGCATTGTAGGTTGAATGGGACCCATATGGGAGGGAAGAGATTATTCACTTGCAAGTGCCTCCACATGTTGAAGCTGAGCAAGGTCTGTGGCGCGCAAATGTACCGATGATCCTCTATTATGTGGTGGAGCACCACATGCCCGATAGAGTGCTTCATCAATTTGGAAGGAGACAACCATTTCCTCTACTAGCTGATACTACAACACCTGCACTGCACGAGTGAGTTTCAAACATTACTTGTATTTCGATGAATTCGACAAGTATTCCATATATTACTTGTATTGCTCTTGCAGCATTTCAAGGAGGAGAAGGTTCAGTGGAAACAACTGGCTTACAAAACATGCCCAGTACGTGCAGCAATGGGAGCAAAGGCCAAGGATGGAGCCTACCGATGGGGCTAGGCATCTTCGAAGCGAGTACGGTGACTACTTGGCTTATCTGCACAACTCGACTAGAGTCCATGTGCACCCCCCTTGGACAAGTGTTCCCATTAGTGAAATGGAAAGCGATGATGAAGACCCATATGATGCTATGACAAGGGTTGGTGTCCAACCGGAGAGAGCTCCACTTCAAAACTATGTGGTAAGTTTTCGAGTTTCAGCTCACCACACTTTGCAATAGTTGTACCTCACACCTAGCATGAATTGTAGGCAACTCAGATGGCTCAGCTATCAAATGAGGCAGGAGTCTACCTTGGACGCGCTGCAGAAGACGACAACAACCCCCTTGTAGTGTTTGCACAGGTATTGTATGTTGTTTCTAACAATACTAAGATATTATTGCCCCCTTGACCCGTATACATGATACGAGGGGTGTCCACTTGCTTTGCCGGGCTGGATTGCCCGGAGGTTAAGTTGCATGAACCCTAGAGATGTACAATTGCCACAACAACCTTCGCTCAGAAGATCAAGAAGGGCATTTGACATACCTGAGAGCTCTAGAGCAAGAGGTGGGGATGATGATGAAGAAGAAGGCCCTGCTGATCCCACAGATGAACCCGACGAGCTCATGGGTTCTCAACTGCAAGATGCTCCGTTCGCCACCCAACCTGAGGTTAGTATGACCACATTTTTAGCCACACAACATCACAATTCTACCTTGTATTGAAAACCCATAATTCATCTACCTTTGTATGGTACGAATGTAGAGTTCTAGCCAAGCAACCCAACGTGGCCAAGGAAGGAACGTACGAGGACGTGCACGTGACCGCTCCGAAGTTGGCACTCCAAATATCCTTCCCACCAACCCTGGTAGGCAGCGGCGTACTCGAAACCCGTACACGCGGGGACCTTGATCGCTATCAACTTCGTTCGGTACTCGAGTTTTAGAGACTATGTCGTGGACTATATGATTTGGACTCATGTCTCTATGTTATGGACTCATGTTATGGACTCTATGTCGTGGACTATGTGATTTGGAGACTATGACTGTGATTGTGTCGTGGATCATTTGGAGACTATGTTTATGACTATGTGAATGTGTCTCGTGTTGTGGACTATGTGAATGGGTATTTTTGTGATTCCGTGACCTTTTCATTATATGTTGTATATGTATGGCCAATATTCTGTTTCTGTGGTCTTGCAGCATCTGTGTTGCCAAAACAGAAAGGGAGCAGAAAGGGTGCACCTTGAATTGGATCTGTCACACCTTGTCGCGCCAAGGCAGCGGGCGTGACAGCAAAGCACTGTCACGCCGGAGTCGTCGGCGCGACAGCCTGTCCCGCCAACCAACACGGCGCGACGAGTGCGGCCAAACAGTCCGGACCATACTGGTAAGCGTGAGACCATGGCGCGGCTAGTCACGCCAGGGAGCCTGGCGTGACAGACTTGTCACGCCACCTTAGCCGGCGTGACGGCCTAGTTTCTCACGCCGGAGTCGTCGGCGTGGCAGCCTCAGCTGTCACGCCAGAGTCGTCGGCGCGACAGCTTTGTCACGCCAACGAGCCCGGCGCGATGAGTCCTCCCAAACAGTCCGGACCATACTGGTAAGGGTCAGGCCATGGCGCGGCTAGTCACGCCACCTTGGCTGGCGTGACAAGGTTCTGTCACGCCGTCTAGCCTAGCGCGACACTCCGTATACAAGCCCACTTCGAAGTCGGGCCATCGGTGACCTCTTTCCTTCGAGCCCTATCGACGGAAAAGTCTTTATTTCAAGTTTTGACCACTTAAAAATTAGTATTGTAAATTCATTAGTTGTTTTAAAGACTACAAGAAAAAATGACATAATCTTGCTAGATAATTCATCCATGCACCCTTGCCTCCATCTGACAAATACAAATGCTTCCATGTTTAGTTTTTAAAGTTCAAGTGCACATTCTAGGATGACAACCAAAAAAGAAAGGAAGGGAACACATAATTTGCTTGCATGATCATACGTCACAATGCATTACTATAACAAATTAACACATTAGTTATTAGGTTCCCAAATCACTATTATGACTCCTTTTGATGCAAAGGGTCAACCAGGCGAAGAGTTACTACAAACATGCTTGGGTGCAAGTTTCTAGCTCAATAATCACTGATAAACTATATAACTTCAAGGTATGAAACTGCAGCTTGCTTCCCCTTTTCTTTTCTTTTTTTCATAGACACAAACACTTTTGCTTCACTGGATTACTAGAACGAATATGCTCACATGAAACACCAAATGCTCAGCATTACAACGACACAAGAGGACATAGCATAACATGAGAGGATATCATCCTAGTTCTTCATGCAAATGCATAGCACAGCCATAGTTCGACACGAGAGGACATAGCATAGTTCATAGTGCGCGTCATAGTTCATGCAAGCGCCATAGCATCACAGGACATACAAAAGCTGCCTTTCCTCAAACAAGTCCAAGGCATCCTGCACCAACAATAGGGAAAACTAGTAGTAGTCATCGTAGTCTTGGGCGGTCCACTCAGGCTTCGCGTCGGGGTCATAGTCGAAGTCGGGAGGCGCCCCGTCCTCGTCGTCGCTGTTGTCGTCATCCTCCTTAGGGGCCGGGAGATGTCCATCGCTTCGGTGGGGATTCGAACCGCAAGTAACGAAGAATGGTTAACACCACCTAGGACAACATGCAGTACTTTGGATCATTGGTTAGACACTAAGTACTCACAAAGCTCACGACACATATTCTTAGCTTGCCTCCCATGTTGCACACGCCAAAGGTCCTCGCTCTTCAATCTCTGACGATGAAAAAAATTGATCTCCCTCCGGCGCTCGTCATCCATGAAGTCGTAGCGCTTCTTGTTCGTGCGCCAAAACCAAATGAGCTCCTCACTGTCATGCGGTCGGCCAACTCTCTTGAACTTGTTGTCGGTCGCTCTGTCAAAGTCATCACTAAGCATATTCCATGTCTCAATGGATGGGCCTATAACACTGTGCTTCATGCGGCAGGTTTGCCTGGCATTGTGCAGTTTAATCCTCTGCCTTTCATTCATATAAGGAGAACGCACTTTGTTCTCGTAGATTTCCACCCACAACTCTCCACGACCGGGAAAATCCTCCCAGTCACATGTCTTTCCCGCCTGAACAAATATACATTAGTGAGCACATAATACGGGTTCACAAATTCTATTAAAAAATAAGACAGAAGTTGATAAGTAAGTAAACTCACGAAGAACTCATTTGGGCCTCCGAAAGCATTGCCACAGTAGTGGCCCCACCCTAGCTCCGAAGGAACAACTCCTTCGCGAGCCTTGATGCCACATTTGCACTTACGATCCGGCATCTTCAAACAGGGCCATGTATTTGAAAATGTAAACTCTTTAACCTCCTCCTCAGAGGGCCAATGCGATCTAGGTCCATAGACGTACTCGTCGAAGTCGCAAGCTGGAAATCCACGCTGAAATGGAAAACAGTAGAAACCATTGTGTTAGAATTTCAACGAGCGCATATGACATGGACAAGAACAATAATCGAAAAACACTTACACAGTCACGTTGACCACAACGGAGGAATGGAGTGAACATTCCATCCTTGCTTGGTTCTTGGAGAACCGCAACCTTGCCACAGTGACAGTGAGGTGGATTCTCTAGCCGCTCAGCTCATGCAAAATACTGCTCAACACCACTCATAGGAGGAGGATTCGAGGGGGGAGGCACCCACCTCTTAAACTCAGCATATGGAAAACTCTTCCATGGGTCGTAAGGAAAAAACATGATGCGTCTATCTAACATAGCATCACCATCCAACCATTGGAAAAAGTCACATCCGTTTATACCTCCAACCGAGGGGGGTGTTGTCGCAATGGGCAACAGAAAAAGGCCCGCCCAGAAGACCTAGGATGCCTCGACTGCTTCACATAGGCCGGTAGCCCACAAAAACATTTGGGGACCGGATCACCATCTTTGAATGGAACATCTATGTCATCATGCACCGCCGGATGGTGCACAAAGGGATCCTCTTCGCCAACCTCCATTGATTCTATTATAAAATCTTATATAAAACCATCACAATCTTACAAACATTTAAACATAGGTTTAATGCTTCCATAAAAACTACAGGAATCATCACAAAAACATATATGTCACTTGAAACCTTTAAACAAAGATTGTAAAAGACATACTCAATACCAACATACTTCTAATCACAAACTAATTAATTAATTGCATGATTACCATATCCGTACCAAAAAAAGCTACCTATATAAGACCAGCTAATTATTGTCCATATCAACTACAACCCTAACACAGGTATATAACCAAAATCTAAATGCACCAAGTATCAATCTGAGAATATCATGTATAAGGCATAGTTGTCAAAACCACTAACTAATAAATTACATCATTTCTCTAACCACGATGAATGCAAACTCTAATACAAAGGTCCATATCAACTACAACCCTAACAACTTCCACAAGACACAGGTATATAACCACAACATAAATGCACCAAGTATCAGTCCGAGAAGACCATCTCTAAGGCACAGCTGTCAAAACCATACCAGTCAAAAGCACAGCAGTCCAGAGAATAGCAGTGTAAACCAAAACAGTGCAAACCAAAAAATAAACATGTTAGGATGGAGGAGTCTTACCTCAAAGACTAAATGCTTGCAACCAATGGTGCTCAAACTCACTATGTCACTAAAATGGAGAAAATGAGAGAAAAAGGAAAGAGGGAGGAAGAGGAGAACTCGCCACACTGAGAAACTCAACGGCGCCAGCACTGAGAAAGTGAATGGGAGGGGAAGGGGAAGGCTCGGGTTGGTGGCTTTTAAGTCTCCGTCGCGCCAGCCCGCCTGGCGTGACAAGGCCGTCGCGCCAGAGCATGCGGCGTGACAAGGTGGGCCCACACGGCGCCACGCCAGGCCCGGTCAACACCGACGGGCCACGCAGGCACGGCTGTCGCGCCCGGTGCATGCGGCGTGACAGAGTTCTCACTGTCACGCCGGGCACCCCTGGCGCGACCTAAGGGGCTACGGCGTGCAATTTCTTTTTGAACCAGTTTTTTCTTGCAATATCTTTTAATAAAGGATTAAAAATAAAAAAAATCCGTGAACCTACCGGCAAGACTAGGGTTAACAGCAGGTCAGATAAGGTTTTTTATCTTTTTTATCTATAATAACACTCGAGTCACTGGCCACCGACCCAAAGATTTAAGAGAGGTCAAACAATAAAGTCTAAGTGCTATATAATATAATAATAAACCTAATGATAAAAGAATCACCGAGAAAAGTTTGGATTCCTTTTTCTTGTTCCGGTTGATTTTAGATAGGTACTGTTTATCTACGGAGCCCATAAACAGTTTTTCAATGGACGGATGGACTGTCAGGCGAGTTCTGGATCGAATGGGCCGACTCACTGGACCCAGCTGGTCGGCCCACGGCCGACGTCATGAATAGATGGTGTATCGGCCCACTGTGGCTCTCGGAAGTGGATTCCTGCTAGTTCCACGCGGGCCAGTTTCATTTTTTTAGAACATATATATGTTTTAGTTTGCAGTGAACAAACTGGATGCAGACTGGTTGGCCGGCAGGTGTTCCATGAATTTTTCAACACGCCTTTGTTTTGAGACTTTGATTTGAAAAAAGAAGAAGAGATTTTGTTTGGTGGCTTGCTGTCGGTGTTTAGCCACCGATAGCCTGCCCCGGGGTTCCCGCAGCAGTTGATTCGGATCTCGGCGAATACTAGAACTCGGCGGTTCACGCAAGAGACACTCGGTTTATCCTGGTTCGAGCCCTCGTCGTCGAGTAAGAGCTCTACTCCAGTCGGCCTTGGCCTTTTGTGTTGGATTGATGTATGATTGTGTGTTGTTGTCGCTTGTTACAAAGAGAGTGCTCTGGCTCCTTTTTATGAGAGAAAAGAGCCAGAGCTTTGGTTCTAATCCTAGTCGGACTTAGTAAAGAGAGTTCTGTTCTTATTACAGAAGTTACTTTCTATCTGTCTAACTAGGACATGACGTTTTCTACTCGAGATCGGTCCTTCTGTCTCTGTCTTGTGGGTCCGTCCTGGCGGAAGTCATATGGATGGGGAACCGTCTTGGTCCCGCATCGACAAGCCCCCGAGCATTTCTAAGTAGAACTCGGGAAAGGACTTGTTTGTTGAGTGATGCTTTGAAGTGGTCTTTCTTGAATTTTCTCCTCCTTTTCGTGTGCACCGTAGGTGCACTCATTGAGTGTAGCTCCCGAGCCTCCCGCTATTTATTTATAAGTAGCTGGAGGGTCTTGGAAAATTTAGAAAAAAGTTGAGGGTGTATACCCTGTAGCCCCCGAGCCTTTGTCCGAGTTCTTTTTCTGAAAAGTAGTCGGATGATGGCTTCTGGTTAACTTGCGCCCATAGGCGCACTCAAATGAGTGTAGCCCCCTGAGCCTCTTGCTTTTTGGAACAAAGAGCTGGAGGGTCTTGAGTAGCATGATGGCTTTGAAATTGTAGCCCCCGAGCCTGAATTCTTTTCCTCAAATGTAGTCGGGTGGTGGCTATCATTGAGTGTAGCCACTGAGCCTCTTGCTTTCTGGAATCAAAGAGCTAGAGGGTCTTGAGTAGCATGATGGCTTTGAAATTGTAGCCCCCGAGCCTTCGTCCGGGTTCTTCTGTGCAGGGTTTGGACGAGGGCCCGTGATGAACTTGATCCATGTACGCCAATCTTGTCCTATAAATAGGTCTTCTTTCTTCTTGGTCTTTCAAGGTCCTAAAGTTTGTTGCCTTCTGTTCTGGTGAGAATGATTGTCTGTGAGATGGATCAGCCCCCGGGCTTCTTTCTTTTCTTTCCAGTAAGGTCTTTTTAGTGGGTAGAAGAATTCTTGAGATAGGGATTAGAGGCAGACTAATCCCGGAGTAGCATTATGATTGGAGGCTCGTTCTGGTAGGTAGAAGAAGTTTTGAGATGTGCCTTGTGCTAGGCCATTTTGCAGTCTCAGTTCTTCTTTTCCACTCTGCCAGACATATGCTCTGCGTGGGAGGGCTACCGAGCCGCACTGTCCTCTAACTGTGCGGTGCAAAGCTGCGACCGCCTAACGCAGAGCTAGAGCCCTCTTGTTCATATGGGGTCCGATTCAACTTGTGGCTGGAGAGGCCCGATGTGATGCTTGAGAAGTCAGTGCTACTTTTGGCGATCTTGGATGCACTGTGTTGGTGTATCTAGGTTGCTTTGGATCTGCTGGGCCCGGACTGTCTCAAAGGTAGTCTGGGTCAGCGATGGCTATCACCTTGGTTGTCTGGGGGTTCTGCATAGTTGTTTTCTATGGCAGAATTCTACTGGGTTCCTTGTAGCTGTTGCTTTAGTTTTCTTCTAAATTCGATGGGTCTTGTAAGACTTGTATCCTTGTATCTTGATGAGAATATGAATTATTATATAGATCTGAGTTCTTTGAAACTGTATCTGTTGATTGTCTGCCTTTGAGCCGACTTGTTTCTTGATAACGACTGGTTGTCTATCTCCAAGCTGACTTGTTTTTGATAAGCCTAGTTGTCAGCCTCTGAGCCGACTTGTTTTTTGGTACCATAGGCTTCAGTGGTGCTGTGTTTTTGTTACCGTTGTAACGGTTCAGAATGTTACCGTTGGCCAGTGACGGGATAGAAACTGTTATCCCAGATTTTACTGGGCCTTTCCGTTATTACGCCATGTATCCTTTGGCCTTTTACCGTTGTTTTATTGAATGGGCCTTAAGCCAGGCCCTTCTTCCTTCTTATAAATTGGTGGTTTGGGATAACTGTTCATCTCCTTCGCTTTGTCTCCGTATCTTGAAACCCTAGAAAAAATCCCCAATCTTGGTTGTTTGCCCTTGCTTCCTCCACCTTCCATTGCTCCTGTGGTTCTAGCCGTTGCATGGGGAGGAAGAAGACTACGAGTAAGAAACCTGTTGCTGACAAGTCTGTTCTTGAGGAGGAGGTTGACGAGCAGCTAAATCCAGAGTACGCCGCGATGAAGATGATGGCGAAGTCATTCCCTGCTCTGACTACCCAGGAGAGGCATCTGGTTGAGTTGGAGGAGCTGGGGATGATTCAGTCTAGTAGCTGGCTGGGTGGTCTGTTCTTGGTGAGCATCGAGTCCCTGTCCCTCGCCCAGGCGAGATTGTTCTTTTCTTTCCTTCGTCCGCGCCGGTCTTTGCCTTCCAGCGTGTACTTTCCTTCACAATTTCCTTCATTTTTTCTGTGTGTCCCTTCATGATCTCACTCCCAATGGGATCCTTCATTTTTCTGTTTTTGTTCATTTTTGTGAAACTTTTCTTGGCATCCCTCCTTCCTTGAATCTGTTTCGCTTCCTTTTCCGTCTTAAATCATAGCCCCGCTCGGATTGCATCCATGCTCTTGGTGGATGTGGGATCCATTTCCGGCAGGGGCGTAAGTTGAGTCATTTCTTCGAGTATGATCTTGTTGAGTCCATGAAGGACTGGCGTTCCGAGTGGTTTTATGCTGGCAATCTAGTCGGCGCAGCTGCCCCAGCTCTTACAACCTTCTCTGGAGTTCCGTCTGTTTCTAATGATCGGTGGGAGAAAGAACAGCTTAGTGCTACCGAGTTGTCTCTGCTTCAACCGCTTTTTGATAGGATTAGCTACTTGAAGCAGAACGACTTGTCAGGCTTTGTGATAGTAGCTAGTTATCTTCGCCGCCGAGTACAGCCGTTGAAGGCTCGAGAGCATTTTGACTTCGAGTACTCTAGTGCCGAAGATCCCTCTCGGATGGTGGCTACCACCGAGTTGTCCGAAGATGAGGTGTTTCTGCGCCCCAAGAGAATTTTGAAGGGTGCAGTGGTGGTCCCGATGATCAAGTTTGAGTACTCTGCTGGGAATCCCCCCTGCTGTAAGTCTTCTTGCTATCTTTGTTCTTGTGCTTTCGAGTACTTTTTTAACTCGTACTTGTGCTTGTATTCTTGCAGCCTTTTGGCAGGGACTTTAATGCTGATGCTTCTCTCTTCGTTGATGGAGAGATAGCTCCTCTTGTGGCTCCTCCCACAGCTGGTCATGCAGTGGTTGAGGGCCGAGTTGTTTTGCCGGGGGTTTCTGAGAAGGAACATGCTCTTCAGTATGCTCCTTATCAGCCTGTGCCGCTTCCCCGAGCTACTCGTTCGAGTGGAAAGAGAGCTGCGCCTGGAGATTCTTCTTCAAGCGCAAAATTTAAACGAGCTCGTACTTCTTCTACCCCTCAACCTTCAGGTAACATTCTGATAGGTGAGAAGCTGCTTTGTTTTATCCTGCTTCTTTTATTTAGTGTTTTGGTCTTGATTCTTCTTTTCTGGTAGATGGTGATGCCGTCCTCTTGTATGAGGATGAGACTGAAGATGTTGATAATTTCCCTTTTCTTCGTGGGTGAGTTTGTTGACTACTTATGATTCTGGCATAGACTTTCCTTCTTTTACTTAACTTTTAGTGCTGTTTTCTGCAGCCCCCGGGGAACTTCTACTTCTTCCCATAACTTGGAGTCCTTGCCGGGCCCGACTCTTTCTTCTGCCGAGCTGTTGGTAGGCCTGGATGAGGTTATGCCACCTCCTCCTTCCCGGCCTCTTCTTGCTCTTCGGCGAGTTCCCCGGTATGGATTTCTTCTGTCCGAGTTCTTTTTCTGTTTTTCGTTGTCTTAATAAATTCTGTTTCTGTAGGCCGTCTTCTATAATCCCTCTCGCCTCCTCTTCCGATTCAGGGGAAGACCGTGAGTGTGGATGTTGCAGGTCAAGTACCTTCTGCATCTGATCCCCATCCAGCTGTAGAGTCGGCCCTGGTGGTGGCAGACTGTTGACACAAAACGTAACGCACTGTGCCTCACACACAGCAAGCCGGAAAGCGTGGCTTCAATCGGGTGCCCCGGGCGATTTGAGATCCGGAAGCGTGCCAGTCAGTTTGACCTGAAACTGACAAGGGATAAAATTATTAAATACAAAACTGGAACATGTCGGATGAGACCAGACAGTTCCATATATACGGCCCTGAAGCCACTTACGACGACATACAGCTATAGAAGCTGTCTGCTAACATGTTCATAGATCATTCGGCTAATGTAAGGATAACACACGTAAAGTATTGATTGCCGAATACATATGCATGAGAAGACATGTTTGGACAAGTCAAAGTCGACTGTGAATTACAGCATAACCAAGTTCGGCAAACTAACCGAATTGGGGTCCATGAAGAAGGAACAAACAAGCAAACATGAACAAACCAATCAAAAACCTGCATCTGCCGCACGACACCTAGCTTTATCAAAGTTTAAACGCGCTCGACGTGTAAGAACCCGCAACATGTAACAATCTAGATTGATCTAAGTTCAGCTATCGTGAACATATAGTCTACTTATTCACGATGATATGAAAGTAAGAATACTAAGGAATAAATAGATCCATAAAAGTAATAAGCCGAACCTTATCAATCTAGATTGGGCAAAAGAGTGTTACAAATATATAAAATATAAACATGCAACACGTGATAACTTAATGAATCTACTAGATCTTGCCAAGTCTAATAGAGCCGATAACTATCTTGCCTTGCTAAGCTACCAAACAAACGCCGCCGCCGCGGCCATCTAGTCGAGATAAACAAAGCATAAGCAAAGACTTCTTGGTTGTCAAGCAAACGCCCGCCCGCACGGCCATCCAAATCAAGACAAACAAGACTACTTGCATCAACGCCTAAATCCACCGCATGATACTAGACATGATAACAAGGTTGTCGGAACTTACGGAGGTCGATGGATCGATGGCTCCTCTCAAAGAACTCGACGACACGACGAAGGACTCAAAACTTGGCACGAGGCCGATTGTATTGATTTGGTTGTGAACATCTATTACAATGGTCGAGGGTTTATATTTATACCCTGGACGGAATATGAGTCCCAAAAGACTACGACTTACAAATTACCAAAGAAAACTTAGAAAGTACGAAGACTTTAGCTCTAATCCTTCTTGGAATCCGTTGTTATCACGATTTTTTTCTTCCAATCGGCTTTTACTTGCCAACTTCTATTTCCCGAATGGAACTGCCGCCTCTCAGGATAGCCGATCGCATGGACATTTGCCGAATCGCCAAGAATCAGCCGACCGCATGGATGTTTGCCGAATGCCCTGAGTACTTGCCTTTCGCGGGTCTGTCATGTAATGGCCCACCTGTCATCTTCTCAACCTTGCCGAAATCCAGTGTTAACACATGCCCCCTCAATTTCAGGATAAAAGTGATTTTATCCCGAAATTGACCACAAGTTCGCCTTCCTGCTTAGGTCAACACTGTTCAATAGCGCCGCCGCCGCCCAAAAATCCGAACCCTTCCAGCACAGCTCAAGTTTACTTCGAATCTTCAATGGCGACTCAGGATGGAGTTCCAGAGGTAATCTTCATTTACCTTTATGTGTTCGGCAATTTTTCAATTGATCCTCTGCTTTTTTCAACTTATTCGTTCTTGAAGGAATATAAGGATGAGATTTTGATCCCGTATGTTGCGAATCCCGACTCTTATTTTCTTGGACCGATGGGAAATCCTGATCCGGCTGAATTCGTCGAGAAGGAAACTCTGAGGATCCCCTTCAAGTTTGGAGTCGCCCCGCCGAATCAGTGGCCGAACACCTTCAAGACTTGGCCGTTTCCCCCAATTGCTGGATAGCAAAATTGGTACCGGAGGATGCTAGAGAAAACAAGTAGCAACTAGGAAACTCAAGACATTCAAAGACTTTTTGAGCTATCTTTGTCAGAGACACCCAGAAATGACCCTCTTTTGATAGCGGCTACTCACTTTTGGTCCGATGCTGCCAATGCTTTCATTTTTGGTCATGGCCCAATGTCCATCACCCTAGCCGATGTGTTCATGATGACTGGTTTGAATGTGACAAAACCAGTGTACCCCTCCAAGTATAAGAGTAACAGCAGCCAGAAAGCTGTTAAGTCAGGAGGTGGATGGACAAAATATATTCAGACTTACATGTCATCTGGTGCCATTTCTGAGAAAGAGTACAAGGCTTTCCTAAACATGTGGCTATATAGATTTATCTTCTGTGGAAAGTCCAATGAACCAACTCTGAACCATATAGTGATGGCTGAAGATCTAGCTCTTGTACCTTAATTCCATTGGGCAAGTACCTTCTAGGGGCTGTCTACCATATGATGCATTAGATCACCGTTCAGATGCGCCAACATGGAGAAATACACTGTGTGAATGGCCCCTGGTGGTTGATTTAGATGTGGCTGCAGTTGTACATGCATCAGATAGTCTCTGTGGATCTCCATAACTTGGGTTTTCCTTCAGTCAACTATGCTGAAGATGGCACAACAAAGACCAAAGCCTGTCAGACATATGGAGAAGCAGCATCTTCCATTGTCATTGATATGGATATTGGTCATCTCTTCAGGCTGTTCTTCAGGGGGTTTGATAATGTGCTCTGGCTTCCTTATAGGGAAAATGAAAATTTGACTCTCCCTTGTAAGTTCAGTTATGAATCTGGCTGCTCAGATCAGGTGTCCATAGAAATCTTCAATTTCTTGATCAAGCCTTGCAATGTGCCGGCAGAATTTCATCATGGGAGGTTGTTGCACCCTACCTATGAATTTTATAACCCAAACATGGTAGCCAGACAATTAGGATGTGGCCAGTTGCCCCCAAGGTTATTCTTTTCAAAGATCATAAGGCCTAGGGAAGAAATAAGAGATGACATGGAGACCAAAAAAGTCTTTGAGCTTGGATGGGATTTGCCAACATATGAACCTTCCCCATTTGGGTTAATAGAAGCTGCCCATCCTCTCTTTGTTTCTTGGTGGCAAGAGTGGCGTGCTCATATTTTCAACATGTCAGTACACCCTTTATGCCAAGACCTTCAGCCCCAGTTTGCTTCTGACAGTGAGGTAACTTCTTTTCACCCATAATTTTCCTGCTTTTGGGCTCATCCCTTGTCCTAACATTTTGTTGCTTACAGGATATTGAGCCTACTCCTCCTTCTAAGGTGGCTCAATACTACCAAGCTGGGCCCAATCCTGCCCTGGGATACAATGCTCCATCCTTAGCAGCTTTTATGAAAATCCCTGCAGCCCTGGGGACAGCATCTTCAAGAGAGAGCAAAAGAAAAGCTCCTGTTGGACCAAGCAAGGATATCACCATAACTAGAAAGTCAAGGTCCAAGAAAGCCAAACTGCCCCTAAGGTATAAACTCCTTTTCATTTGGCAATAATCTTGGTTTCCTCTACACTCATCTCTTCTGTTGCAGCCACAGGTCAATCTTTCAAGACCAGTTAATATTTCAACAACTGTGAAAATCCTTCCTCAGACTTCTGGTGAAAGTGCAGAAATTCATGAAGCTATTGGTCACATTGGTAATAATGTTCAGCTTATCACTTCCTTTCTTCTATCAGATTTACCCACTGTACTTACATTCCAGCACCTGCATTCCTAGTAATAGATGATATTCTGAATAAGATAGCAGATGAATCTTCTCCTCATCAGGCTTCAAGCTCATCATCTCTGGGTATCCAGCCAAGCCCTCAACCAAGCCAGGACAAAGCTCAATCTGGTGAAGATCCCATACAAAAGGTAATACTCTGCTTTAATCATTCTTTAGTAAACTTACCCAGTCAGCTAACAATTTCCTCCTTTTCAAGGGTGATATTAAGCCGACTGCCAGCTATTCCTTCACTGTTGAGGAATACATCAGTGAGAAGGGTGAAGAAGCTACATCACAGCAGAAATTATCAGCAGAAATCAAGCTCGGTTGAAGGACATAGCTCTCCCCGCTTAACAAGGATTTAAACATCCTGGTCCAAGATGCAGACCAGATAAGGGATCTTATCGAGCTCATTGATCAAGAGATCCCCTTTACTCTCAGAGCTTCCCTAGAATCTATGGCTCATCTTGATGATCATTTTGCTATGGTCAGGAGAGCAAGTAAGAACATAGCCTCTAGAGCCATTCTGCAGAATGATAATTTGATGAAGAAACAACAAGCCAAAGAGCTGCATTCTCAGATTCAGGCTGCTAAACACACCTTGGCAACTCTGGAGCCTGAACTGGAAGCTATGGAGGAGGAAAAGGCTAGGCTGGAAGCTCAATTGGCTCAATTGAATGCTAAAATTCAGTCTCACAAGGATAAAATTACCGACCTGCCGAACTCCATAGAGGCAGCCAAAACAAAGATAACATCTGTCATCAAAGAGAATCAACAGATCAAAGCAAAGCTCACCAAAATTCAAGGCTCTGAAGAGGATGACCAAAAGGTGCTGAGTGATGTTAGCCGAATCAGGGCTGAAGCCATAGACGCAATCAGACTCTTTCTGAGCGAGTAAAACATCAGCAAGCGTAGTATATTGTATCCTTTAATAATGTGGATTCCTTTTACTCTTTGGCTTCTACACCTCTGCCTGACTGAAAACATAGCTGATTACTTTTAACTTCCTGATTAGGAGTATAACCGAATCTCCTTTGGAGTAGTGATTTTGATTTAGCCGAATTCGGCCTAGTCTGGTAACGGCCCAAGAAGAGAAAAACCCTATTTCGTCGCTTGGTATTCCCAACCTCTACTCCGAGATATACACCACGACTTTCTACTCGTCCTATAAATAAGCCCCTTCTTCCACCTTCACTGATACCTTCAGTCAAGCATACTCATCGCCGCCTCTTCATCTCTCTACCCAAGCCAATCCAAAGGGAAACCTAGTTTCTTAGGGCAGTAGTGGCGAATGGTGACGACCGTGGCAAGCGTCCTGCCGAAGGGGAGGCGGAAGGAAGTCGAGCACCGCGCCGTCAATGCCATGGGTGAGAATCGATCTCTTGCTCTCTTGCGGTTCTACTTCCTGTTCATCCTCCTTAGTTTTGATTCTCCCTTCATTTACAAGAGGGAGGGTCATCACCGGCCAGTATCATCTTCTTCCTCCGATGACGGTGACTCAACCGGGCACCTCTGACCACCCTGTGCATGTTTCCGGTTCCTCCAGCTCTTCAAGCTCCTCTGGGTCCGAGAGCTCATACAACCCCAATCCTTGGGGTCCAACGGAGTCAGAGGAAGAAGACCCTCTGTATGTTCATGAAGAGGCGCTCGCTTTCCGCAAGGAGAGGGATGATGCCCGGAGGGAGCTGGGCGACGTCTCTAAGCAGTTCGGCATTGAACAAACCGAATGGGAGGATCAGCGAAAGCAGCTCTGCGACACCATCTCTGGTTTGACATTCTTGCTCAGACTCTCTTCTTGATTTCTCTGCTTGCTTGACTCATCCTTTTTCCTTTTCAGCCCTCTCTACTGAAAACGACCGTCTAAAGGCGGCGGCGAACAGGGTCGCTGACAAGGTGAACGCCCAGGGAGAGACTGCCGAGGCGCGCCTTGATGCTGTGGATGGCCGTGTTGATCAGGCCGTCATCCAAGGTGTGCACCTCGGCGTCTCCCTGGGGTTGGCGGCGATGTCCTCCCAAACTGGTGACGATTACTCCGTCCAGCCAGTCAGCTTCTCCGGCGGGCCTCCAGAAGAAATCGCAGACATCAATGAGCGTCTGGAGTATTATGAGGATCACGCCGCCGCTCTTGCCCAGTCCACCGACGCCCAATCTGTCCTCAACAAGTTGTTTGAGGGGTAGTTTGTATTAGGATGAACTGGATGTAAATAATCTGTCCCTTGATACATGCCTGTTTGTGACTTCTGTTTATATGCCGATCGATTTCTTTCAGCATTTTTTCTGAATGATGTAACTTCGAAAGACATCTCCCGAACGCATGACGTCACTTTAGTCGATCAGATCTCACAAACGATGTCACAGTTGCTCAACACTCTCATTCAATGCACTTCACCTTTCTCTTCTCCCGATAAACCTACCGGACAAAATGATGAAGCAATCTCTCTCTATAATCCATTCGGTTATATTTATATTTTTTGCTCTAAAAGGCGACACGTACCGTGCCGGCTATTCTCCAGGCGATGTTCCTTCATCGGCTATCTATGCAGGGTTTTCAACTCCTTTTATGAACTAACCAGATGCTGGGGTAAAATCTCTTGAGAAATCTTCCATTAATAGCTCTGGTAAACTCTTCTCCCAGCAAAGTTTTTAAGATATATGCGTTGCCAGGTACACATCTCACTATCCGAAAAGGTCCCTACCAATTTGGAGACCATTTGCCGAATGCCTTGTCTTTTGTTCCAATCAGCAATAAAGCTTTCCAAACCAGGTCTCCTTCTGCGAGTTGTCTTACTTTGACCTTTTGTTATAATACTTGGCAACGCGCAATTTATTTTTCTCAATGTTTTCCAACGCCTTGAGACGAATCAGATGTAAATCTTCCAATTCATCCATCATCAGATTTTTATAATCCTCTTTTTCTAAATCCTTTTGCAATATAACTCGTCTTGAATTCGACTGTAACTCCCATGGTAGCACGACATGATGTCCATAAACCAACTCGTAAGGGGACGTCTGAGTAGACCCATGACAAGCCATTCGGTAAGTCCACAAAGCTTCATTAAGAACCAAATGCCATTTTCTTGGTTTCTCATCAATCTTTTTCTGAATGATCTTAATCATAATTTTGTTTGATGCCTCTGTTTGGCCATTGGCTTGTGCATAATAAGGAGAAGAATTATACAACTTGATCCCCATGTCTTTGGTGAAATCTCAAAACTCCGAGGAAGTAAATTGAGTCCCTTGATCGGTCGTTATAGTTTGAGGAATTCCAAACCTGTAAATTATATGCTCCTTAACGAAACCGATCATATTTTCCGACGTAACTTTCTTCAAAGGGATAGCCTCGACCCACTTGGTGAAGTAATCTGTGGCCAAAATTATAAACTTATGCCCTTTGCTGGAAGGAGGATTAATCTGACCAATCAAGTCTCTACCCCATCCTCTGAATGGCCTAGGTTTGATTACTGGGTTCATAGTAGATGCTGGAGCTCTTTGAATATTGCCGAATCTTTGACAATCTTGGTATCCTTTATAATATTCAAAACAATCTTCTAGCATGGTTGGCCAAAAATAACCAGTTCTCCTAATTATCCACTTCATTCGGTAAGCTGATTGATGTGCACCGCACAACCCCTCATGTACTTCGCACATCATTTTTCTGGCCTCCTCTTGATTCAAGCATTTAAGCAATACCCCATCTATGGATTTGTAGTATAATTGATCATCAAGAAGTACGAATTTGAGGGCTTTGTACCTGAGTTTTCGGGAAACTTTTCATGATGGATCCTTTAGATAATCAGCGATTTTATTCCTCCAATCATCAACCATTTGATCAACACCGAAAACATTCCCATCTAAAGCGAGAATTTCTTGATGGTCACGGTATCCAGAAGCTGCTTGAGCTAACTTATTTGCTTCCTCATTGTGTTTCCTAGGGATATGATGCAAGGTTACTACCTGAAAATTTTTCAAAAGCTTTCGGCACTCTTCACAATATTCCCTTAATATGGCATTCTTGCATTCATATCGGCCATTTAGCTGGTTAATCACCAACTCAGAATCTCCAAAGATTTCAACAACAATAGCCTTCATCTCTATAAGAAGCCAAAGCTCTCCAAGCAATGCCTCATACTTCGCTTGATTATTAGTAACATAAAATTCAATGGGAATGGCATATTCAAAAATTACCCCCATGGAGAAATCAAGAAAATACTAGCACCACCACCTTTGTTATAGGATGATCCATCGAAGAATAAAGCCCAAGGTACAATGCTTATCATCTCAAATGTAAAGATCACGATGTTGGATAATAAAATCAGCAATAATTTGACCTTTTATCGCTTTTGCCGATTCATACTTCAAATCAAATTCTGATAAGGCTAAAATCCACTTGCCGATTCTTCCATTCAAAATTGGCATTGATAACATATATTTTATTACATCAAATTCAGAAACCACCATGCATTCGGCATTCAACAAGTAGTGCCGAAATTTGGTACACGAATAATACACACACAAGCAAAGTTTCTCCGTAGCCGAATACCTTGTTTCTGGATCTAACAACTTTCGGCTAAGATAAGCTATCACTCTCTCCTTTCCTTCAAATTCTTGCATGAGGGCCAATCCTATCGTCGGGCTATCGGCCGCCACATACAACTTAAAAGGCTTGTCAAGTTGTGGAGATACCAACACGGGTGGCGCCTTCATGTACTTCTTGATCTCATCAAAAGCCTTCTGTTGTATGTCACCCCATACAAATTGTTGATCTTTCTTGAGTTTCAATAGTGGAGAAAAAGGCAAGACTCTTTTCGATAAATTGGATATAAATCTTCTTACAAAATTAATCTTGCCAAGCAATGATTGTAATTCTGTGAGATTGGTTGGAGGGACAACTTTGTCTATTGCTTCCATGCTCTTCTTCCCAACCTCAATTCCACCTTTATGGACCAAGAATCCTAGAAATTCACCAGCCGAGACCCCAAAAGCACACTTGTTTGGATTCATTTTCAAACCATGTTTCCTGGTGCACTCCAGAGTTCTTCTCAAGTCGGCTAAATGCTCTTCATCGTCTCTAGACATGACCACCACGTCATCAATATAGATCTCCACAATTTTGCCGATCAACTCATGAAAGATATAATTTATGGCTCTCTGACAAATTGCACCGGCATTCTTCAACCCGAATGTCATGACGATCCACTCGAACAAACCAATATGACCAGGGCATCTGAAGGCTATCTTTGAAATATCCTCTATTGCCATGAAAATTTGGTTATAACCAGCACTCCCGTCCATAAAGCTGATGACCTCATAACCAGCTGTTGCATCTACTAGTAAATTGGCAACTGGCATCGGGTATCCGTCCATTGGAGTGGCTTTGTTAAGATCTCTGAAATCTATACAGACTCTCATCTTTCCATTCTTCTTGTATACTGGAACTATGCTTGAAATCTACTCTGCATACCTGCATGGCTGAATGAAATTTGCTTCTAACAACCTTTCAATTTCTTTCTTCACATCGGCCAGTACCTCCTCTTTATAAATCTTCCATGGAGGTTGTTTGTAAGGACGGTATCCAGGTTTAATGGGCAATCGATGTTCAACAATAGACCGATCCAATCCGGGCATCTCCGTGTAGTCCCAAGCAAAACAATCCTTAAACTCTTTTAGAAGGTCTATCAACTTTGATCTATACCCTTGATCTAAATTTGCACTAATATACATCGGCCTTGGCTTAACATTATCACCAACATCTATCTCTTCCAATTTATCGGCCGACATGAAACCTCGCCCCAACTTTCCTTTGTTGCCATCGATTGGATTACCCATCCAAAATTACTGTGAGAGCCGACTGCTTGGATCGGCTGTTGATCCCTGTTGAAGACATTTACAGGACCTTCCTCCCATACTCTACCAGAGAAACAATCAACGCCATCATATTCCCAATAAGCAGGTTCCGTAGCAGCAAACTTACGGAATCATCAGTGTGAACAACTTCAACATCATCTCCAACCCACTGAATAAGAATCTGGTGCATAGTTGAAGAAATGCAGCAATTAGCATGAATCCAATCTCTCCCTAAAAGCAGACTGTATGCCCCTTGCCATCAATGACGAAGAATGTCGTAATCAAAGTCTTTGACCCAATCATCAAATCGACATGCACAGCCCCACGGGTATCAGAAGGATTACCGGCAAAGTCCTTGAGAACCATGTCGGTCTTTAACAAGTCTTCACTTGTCATCCCAAACTTCCTGAAGGTAGTGTATGGCATAATATTGATAGCAGCTCCCCCATCAACAAACATTTTGGTCAGAGGCTTGCCATTGACATATCCCTTCAGATAAAGTGGCTTTAAGTGACAATACTTGACTGGTTTATCAAAAACTGCCTGTTGTGTCAAGACAAGCTGGGCCATTAAATCCTAAAACTCACTTTCATCAAAATCTGAATACACTTCTTCCTGGACATTCTGGCCTTCAGGAGCTATGAATTCTGATGGAAGGAAGAAAGCCATACATGTATCAGCCGAAGGACCATGCTCATCGGGCTTTTTCTTAGGACGCCACGTCTGTTTCTTTTCAGCAGCTGCTTGTTTCAGCTCTTCGTTTCTCAAACGTTGAACCCTTATCTTCTGGCTTTTCCTTAGTCCTAGAGGGCACCACTGTCCTTTCTGCCATACATACCCATAGGGACTCTCTTCCTCATTGTATCCCTTATAATGAGTCCAACTTTGATCTGTAAATCTCTTCCTTTGCCGATTCTCAAAGCTGTCTATTTTTAAACGCCGATCGTCCTCAGAAAACTGTGTTCCAAGTCTTTCATGGACCGGACGGCGGTTGACTCGAGACTGTCTATACCCTGAGTATTGATCACTGCACTCAGGGCAATTATTTCTAGCAGGCAGTTTCAAGCCTTCATTCCAACAATGCTTAAAGAATGAACATCCCCAATGGGATTGCTCCTGTTCTCTCATGTACTCTTCTTGTTCCCTTCGGTACACCTCTTCTTCATATTTTTTGTGTTCTTCTATAAACCTTTGTTCCTCGTAGTGTTCCCTTTCTCGCTGCCTCTGCCATTTGTTTAGCAAGATGCGTGATATAACCCTGGGTTTAGAAGTTTCACCTCTTTCAGTTCGGCTATTCTGGAACCGAACCCGTTGTTGCAATTCTTCACTGGTGTTTTGCCGATCAGGGTCAACAGTACCACTCTTCCTTGCTCTATCAGAAGTTAACACCTTCACCTTGCCTTTACCCTTAGGATCATTTGTAGAGACCATATTCATGGAGAAAGAAATCATATTCTGCGGAAAAGGCTCACCATCAACCATCATCTTGCCATCAAACTTCAAATGCCCTTCTTGAATGGCTTTCTGGATCCGTATTCTGAACACTCGGCCATCATTGATGGAATGAGAATTGGTGTTGTGATAGCCACAATACTTCTTGTCTTTCACTCCTTCAGAGCGCAGCATAGGATGTCCTTCCGACAGTTTGATACGTCCTTCTCTCACCAACAATTCAAAGAGTTTGTCTGCTTTAGAGACGTTAAAATCATAAGTCCCTTTGTACTGCCTCAACCAGCATTGACTCACTTGAGTAGGCTCCTTTGCCCAAACTAGTTCAGCTGCAGCTATCTCATCTTCATCATCATATTCAGTCGCCTCTTCCAAAAAACTTTGATACATCTCATTAGCAACATTGCCCTTTTGAAAGTGGTTGTCTCTCCTGAATCCCTGAGCCTGATTACTCATCACTTTGCCGATCATTGCGATAGAGACCGTCATCAAACTCCATGCCGAATAATTTTTCTCTGACATTCGGCTGCATGCCTGCTATTGCCATCCCTGGCAACTGGTCATCTAGTAGATTCAGGGAATAGCAAAGGTTCTTGGTTTCTCTGAACCTGCAAAGATACTCCTGCGGTGTCTCATTAGCCTTCTGCCTTAAACTCATGAGGTCAACCAGCTTCTTCTCATTAGTACCCGTGAAGAAGTATGAATGGAACTTCTGTTCTAATTCTACCCATGTGCCAATGGAATGCGTTGGCAAAGATGTAAACCAAGTGAAGGCTGATCCTGTAAGAGACAACAGAAAATACCGAATCCTCTAAGCCTCATCTGTGGAAGCCTCTCCAAGCTGCATCAAGTACCGACTGATGTGCTCTATGGTGCTAGTATCATCCTGACCAGAAAACTTGGTCAAATCTGTTGGAGGCTTCACCCTTAGAGGAAGTGCCACTCTATTGTACCACTCTGGATAAGGAGACTTATACGAATAGGACTGGTTCTTTGGCTTTAAACCAAACTGATTTTGCATCATGTCAGCCATCCTATGCATGATAAGATCAACATTTGAGTTCGGGTTTCCATGTACCTGCCCCTCAGAAGGCCTTCCTGATGAGTTCTTGTATCCGGGATTCGGCAAAGCGTCGATAGCACTATAATCAATAAATTCTTGATACCCATCTCCATACATGTTCCTCTGTAATCTGTTTGATGCTGGAGATACTCTGAAAGCCAACTGTGGTACATTTTCGGTTGTACCAAATGTGACTTGGCCATAAGTCATGGGATGCTGTTGTTTTTTATTGGGAGTTGGTCCACCTGTGTTTGAACCAGACGCTCCATCACCTCCAGCGCTCTTCTCTTGATACTTTGGCACATTGAAAAATGTCGGTCCGTGGATCGGGCCAGCAGCTTCTTCAAAATACTTATCGGCCATTGGGCCGAAAGTGCTAACCATGATTGCACGAAAGGTGTTCAAAAAGGCTGAATGATGATTTGTCATAGTTTCTCCCAAAGCCTTGTGGACCAATTCTAACATCTTCTGAGCATCCTCTTCTTCTTCATGTAATCAGATTGGTGTGGAAGAAGAACCCTCGGTAATGATTGTTTCTGAAAAACCTTGTTGCTTTTGTTTTTGGAAAAGGACATTAAGCACTTTTGTTGAAACTGCTCACACGCTTGCTGAACCACTTCCCTCAAGTTTTCTAGCAACTCATCCATAGTCACATCTAGAACATGCTCATTGTTGATTTCAGGCATCTTGAACTGTGTTGTCCCACCGGGCGTGCCAAAAAGTGTGTTGATACAAAACGTGACGCACTGTGCCTCACACACAGCAAGCCGGAAAGCGTGGCTTCAATCGGGTGCCCGGGCGATTTGAGATCCGAAAGCGTGCTAGTCAGTTTGACCTGAAACTAACAAAGGATAAAATTGTTAAATACAAAACTGGAACATGTTGGATGAGACCGCAGCCCATATATACGGCCCTGAAGCCACTTACGACGACATACAGCTATAGAAGCTGTCTGTCAACATGTTCATAGATCATTCGGCTAATGTAAGGATAACACACGTAAAGTATTGATTGCCGAATATATATGCATGAGAAAACATGTTTGGACAAGTCAAAGTCGACTGTGAATTACAGCATAACCAAGTTCGGCAAACTAACCGAATTAGGGTCCATGAAGAAGGAACAAACAAGCAAACACGAACAAACCAATCAAAAACCTGCATCTACCGCACGACACCTAGCTTTATCAAAGTTTAAACGCGCTCGACGTGTAAGAACCCGCAACATGTAACAATCTAGATTGATCTAAGTTCGGCTATCGTGGACATATAGTCTAGTTATTCACGATGATATGAAAGTAAGAACACTAAGGAATAAATTGATCTAGATTGGGTAAAAGAGTGTTACAAATATATAAAATATTTAAAACATGCAACACATGATAACTTGATGAATCTACTAGATCTTGCCAAGTCTAATAGAGCCGATAACTATCTTGCCTTGCTAAGCTACCAAGCAAACGCCTGCCGCACGGCCATCTAGTCGAGATAAACAAAGCATAAGCAAAGACTTCTTGGTTGTCAAGCAAACGCCTGCCGCACGGCCATCCAGTCGAGACAAACAAGACTACTTGCATCAACGTCTAAATCCACCGCATGATACTAGACATGATAACAAGGTTGTCGGAACTTACGGAGGTCGACGGATCGATGGCTCCTCTCGAAGAACTCGATGACACGACGAAGGACTCAAAACTTGGCAAGGGGCCGATTGTATTGATTTGGTTGTGAACATCTATTACAATGGTCGAGGGTTTATATTTATACCCTGGATGGAATATGAGTCCCAAAAGACTACGACTTACGAATTACCAAAGAAAACTTAAAAAGTACGAAGACTTTAGCTCTAATCCTTCTCGGAATCCATTGTTATCACGATTCTTTCCTTCCAATCGGCTTTTACTTGCCAACTTCTATTTCCCGAATGGAACTGCCGCCTCTCAGGATAGCCGACCGCATGGACATTTACCGAATCGCCAAGAATCAGCCGACCGCATGGATGTTGCCGAATGCCCTGAATACTTGCCTTTCGCGGGTCTGTCGTGTAATGGCCCACCTGTCATCTTCTCATCTCAACCTTGCCAAAATCTAATGTTAACACAGACGTGGTGCCCTCCTCTTCAGTAGCCGCGACTGCTTCTCTTCCTGCTGCGGAAGTTGTCGTCACTTCGGGGGGAGAGCGGCTACCTCTCGCTCAGCCTTTGTCTTCTTCACCCCGTCTGGTTGGATGCTCTTCTCCTTTGTCTCCTCCCCTCGCTCCTTGGGATATGATTCGTGACATAAAGTTGGTCCAGGAGTTGGAGGCGGAGTTTGATCCGAGTTCTCGCATGCGAGGACTTGAGTCTGATTGGGGCTCAGTTCGGGCCTCAATTCAATCTTTTGCTCAGCGATTCCAGGTGGTTCTCTTGAACTTCATTTACTTTTTCTCTGGATATTCTTCTTTTCTGATTGCTTGGTTCTTTTTTGCTTTATAGAGTTTTGTCAGCGATTCCGATCTCTTTTTTGGCTCGACTGAGTCACAAAAGAAGTTGTTCAAGAGCTTCTTTTTGAAGTTCTGAACTTGACGCCGAGCGCAACGGGCGCCAAGAATCGAGAGAGTGCCACAAGGGCAATGATTGTTGAAGTCGAGCAACAGAAGTCGATTGTTGTGAAAGCTAAGAAGAATACTTCGAGGAAGCTAAAAATTTTGAATAATGATTTCTAGGGCAACTTTCTGACTGTCTTTATGCCCTGTTTACTTGGTATTGTCCCTTGTTGACTTCTTTCGTCTTGTTTTTTTGAAGCTTTGAAGAAGAAGTACTGAGGAGGAGACTGAAGCTTTGAAGCTTGAGGTAAAGACCTTCCGTAACGAGTCGGAGAAGATAAAAGAAGATGCTGAAGAAGTCCTTGCCAGAGCCCAGTTGATTAGACGTGGCGCTAATCGAGATCTTTTGCAGGCCAAGTCGTCGGTGGAAGACTTGTCGGCCCGACTGAAGGCTTCAGAGGAGAGGTGGGAAGTTCTCTGGAGCTCTGTTCAGATGCTTTGCGGTATGCTAAGGAAGCCTGAAGATGCCAGCTTGACCTGGGTTCAGTTCCTCCCTCGGCTGACCACTCGGGTTGTTGGCTTGGTGAAGGATGGGGTCCTGGTTGGCGTCCAAGGTGTCTTGGCGTGTATTCGGTTGATTAATCCAGATGAGAGGATCTTGGAGGGTGCCACGACTCCCGAGGCTGAACAGGCTCTTACCCAAGCTAAAGCTGTCGTTTTAGATTTGGCTCGACAATTTGTTGAGCTTGTAGAGGCTGATTCTGTAGTTGTAGGTGATAATCGTCCACAATGAAACTTTGTGCCTTGATTGAGGCATTTTGTATAAACTCTTTGTCTTTTTGACTTGTTTCTTGCTTTTCTTTTGACGGTTCTTCAAGTTTTTGTTTAATAAATCGAGCTTGTTTCTTGCTTTCATCTGCGTCTTGTGGAGATGCTAGAGTATTTCGGACCGTAGGCCCTCATCTGAGTTCAGTATCCTAGAAGTCGGGATAGATCGAGCCATCTTTGCTCTCATCTAGTTCTAAAAAGAAGCTAGGATTTTTTAGACCGTAGGCCCTCATCCGAGTTCTATGTTCTAGAAGTTGGGATAGGTCGAGCTATCTTTGCTCTCATCTAGTTCTGAAAAGAAGCTAGGACATTTTTGGACCGTAGGCCCTCATCCGAGTTCTGTTATCTAGAGGTCGGGACAGGTCAAGCTATCTTTCCTCTCATCTAGTTCTGAAAAGAAGCTAGGATATTTTGGACCATAAGCCCTCATCCGAGTTCTGTTATCCAGAAGTCAGGATGGGTCGAGCTAACTTTGCTCTCATCTAGTTCTGAAAAGAAGTTAGGCTATTTTGGGCCGTAGGCCCTCATCCGAGTTCTGTTATCTAGAAGTCGGGACAGGTCGAGCTATCTTTGCTCTCATCTAGTTCTGAAAAGAAGCTAGGATAAGGCTCTTCTGAATGGAGATTTTATTGATAATTTAGGGTACATTGACCTTGAATTTTATGCAAAGAATCATCGAAGCTGAGATATGTGCCATGAGTTCTTTGTTGGTGCTTCGTCCTCGGTCATTAGCTCGTAAGAACCTGGTCCCGTTACTTTTGCTATTATGAAGGGTCCCTCCCAAGGACTGAGTAGTTTATGCCTTTCATTAGGTTTCTAGATTCTTCAAAGGACTAGGTCTCCAGCTTGTAAGCTTCTCGGTTGTATGCTTTTGTCATAATGTCTTCTTAATCCTTGCATGTATCTTGCTGATTATAATGTTGCATTGATTCTAACTTCCTCTAGACTGTCAGTTTCTAGTCTTCTTGTTTCTTCTGCTTCTCCTTCATTGTATTGTTCAATCTTTGGAGATGTCCAGATTAAATCTGCCGGTAGTACGGCTTCTGACCCATAGACTAGAAAGAAATGTGAGTAACCGGTGGCTCTGCTTATTTGAGTCCTTAGTCCCTAGAACACTTTTGGTAGCTCGTCTATCCACTTTGATCCATAATCTTTTAGATCTTCATATAATCTAGGTTTTAAACCGGCTAGTATGAGGCCGTTGGCCCTCTCAACTTGTCCATTTGCTTGTGGATGAGCAACTGACGCGTAGTCTATGCTGAAGCCACAATCTTGCATCCAGCTCTTGAATTCATTGGCTGTGAAAGGTGGTCCTAGATCTGTGATTATCCTGTTTGGTATTCGAATCGTGCATGATTTCTTGGATGAATTCTTGTGCTTTGGCTGAACTGTATTTTTACTAAAGGTTTGTACTCTATCCATTTGGTGAATTTATCAATGGCCACGAAGATGTATTCGAATCCCCTTTAGATTTCTTGAGTGGTCCGACTTGGTCCAAATGAAAGATGAAAATTGCCATGTAGGTGGTATGCAAATCAGATTATGAGCTAGAACATGTGCTTGTCTTGCGAATATCTGGCAGTTTTTGCCGTGCTTGACCAATTCTTCGGCGTCCTTTAGTGCAGTTGGCCAATAGAATCCTGATCAGAATATTTTTCCGACTAGTGTTCTTGAAGATGCGTGATTTCCGCAGCATCCTGAGTGCATTTCCAGCAATATTTCCTTTCCTTCTGATGTTGGAACACATTTTAATAGTACTTCTGATGATGCTGCTCTTTTGTAGAGACTGTTCCCTACTAGGGCATAGTTTTTGCTTCTTCTGATAACCCGAGTTGCTTCTGTTTTATCATCTGGAAGTTTCTTTTCTTTGATGTAGTCTATGAATACTTGCATCCAAGTTGTATTGTCTGAATTGATTGTCAAGACTTGCTTTTGTTCTGTCTTGTTTTCTGGTGTTGCCTCGCTGGTATTTTTGATTGAAGGCTTTGTTAGCCCCTTGATGAAAACTCCAGCTGGTACTTTTGCTCTATCTGAGCCCAGTTTGGCTAGTACATCTGCTGCGACATTTGAATCTCGTAGTATGTGAGGAATTTCTAAGCCTTGGAAATTTTTTTCGAGTTTCCGTATTTCTGTGCAGTAAGCATCCATGTTCTCTTTGGTACAATGCCAGTCTTTATTTACTTGATTGACAACTACGGCTGAATCTCCATAGACGAGTAGTCTTTTGATTCCCAGTGATGTTGCGACTTGTAGTCCGTGAATGAGAGCTTCATATTCTCGCTTCATTGTTGGTGGCTTGCCATAAAATTTGTAAAACGTATTTGAGTTGTTTTCCGTTTGGTGCGATGAGTAGTACTCCAGCTCCTGCCCCTTCTAGTTTTAGAGATCCATCGAAGTACATTTTCTAATGGTCTAAGATGGCTTTCTGAGTCGGTTGTTGAATCTCGGTCCATTCCGCGATGAAGTCGGTCAATGCCCGAGATTTAATTGCTTTTCTTGGAGTGAATTCTATTTTGTGTGCTCCGAGTTCTACTGCCCATTTTGAGATTCTTCCCGTTGAATCCCGGTTTCTTAAAATATCGCTGAGCGGGAAATCTGTTACGACGATGATTTTGTGTGTTTCAAAGTAGTGCCTGAGATTCCTTGATGTTAGTAGAATTGCGTAGAATAGTTTTTGTACATGTGGATATCTGATTTTTGATACTGTGAGTACTTCGCTGATGTAGTAGACAGGCCTTTGGACTTTGTAGACGTGTCCTTGTTCTTCTCTTTCGACTACAATGGCAGTGCTTACCACTGAAGTAGTCGCCGTGATGTAAAGCATGAGATCTTCTTCTTTTTTGGGTGGTACCAATATTGGGGACGTCTTGATGTATGCTTTTAGTTTGTTGAAAGCCTCTTGTGCTTCTTCATTCCAAGTGAATTTATCCGTCTTCTTTAGTAGTTTAAAGAAAGGTAAGCCCTTTTCTCCGAGTCTTGAAATAAATCTGTTGAGAGCGGCCATGCAACCTGTCAACTTTTGTAGATCTTTTATATCCGCCGGTGGGCCCATATCAGTTATTGCCTTGATTTGTTTTGTACTAGCTTTGATTCCTCTCTAACCGACTAGAAATCCGAGTAGTTGTCTTGATGATACACCAAACACGCACTTGTTTGGGTTGAGTTTCCATTTCCATCTTTTGAGATTGTCAAAAGTTTGTTGTAGGTCTTCTATTAGTGAATCTGGGTTCTTTGTTTTGACTACTACGTCATCCTTATATGCTTTCGTGTTCTTCCCAATTTGGTCTCCCAAATAAGTTTGGATTGCCCTTTGACAGGTTGCTCCTGCATTCTTTAGTTCGAAGGACATTGTTTTGTAACAGTAGGCTCCAAATGGGGTGATGAAAAAAGTCTTGCTCTGGTCTTCTTCTTTTAGTGCAATTTGGTGATAGCCTGAGTAGCAATCTAGAAAAGATAACAGGGCTGCTCGTGCTGTTGAATCCACTATTTGATCAATCCTTGGTAATCCGAACGGATCTTTTAGACAATGTTTGTTGAGGTCGGTATAGTCGACGCACATACATCATTCATCTGTGTTCTTTTTGTGTACTAGGACTGGTTTGCTACCCATTCTGGGTGTAAGATCTCTCTTATGAAGCCGGCTGCCAATAATTTGGCTATTTCTTTCTTTATTGCTTCTTTCTTGTCAGGTGAAAAATGTCGTAATCTCTGTTTGATTGGTCTTGCTCCTTTGTTGACTTCTATTTTATGCTCAGCTAACTCCCTTGGGACTCCTGGCATATCAGCTGGTTTCCAGGCAAATATGTCCTTGTTGTCCTTTAAGAAGTTGGTGAGCGCGAGTTCCTATTTGATAGGTAGATGAGCGCTGATAGTGGCTGTTTTGGATGGGTCGCCAGTCCCTAGATCAATCTTTTTGGTTCCTTCTCCTTCAGCCGTAGTAAGGGTGACTTGTTTTTTGACGGGAATTTTTAATTCTTCTATTCTTACTTTAGCTGTTGCTGAATTGATTTCTCCTTGTACTTTTGAAGATATCTGTATAGCTTGTACATCGCATTCATAGGCACGTTTCAGGTCTCCTCTGAGAGAGAGTACTCCGTGTGGTCCTGGCATCTTGAGTAGTAAGTAAGGGTAATGTGGAATAGCCAGGAATTTTGCCAACGCTAGTCTTCCTAATATTGCATGATAGGATGATTCAAAATCTGTGACTTCAAATTTGATGAGTTCGGTATGATAATTTGTCGGGGTTTCAAATGTTACTGGTAGAGTTATTTGTCCGAGGGGCATTGCTGGCTGCCCGGGTACTATTCCGTAGAAGGGTACACTTGTTGGTGTAATCATCTTTGAGAATTTGGGCCACATTTTTCTTAGGGTATCTACAAAAATAATGTTGAGCCCTGCTCCTCCATCGATGAGTACCTTGGTTACTTTATAGCTGCAATTGTAGGTTCGAGTACTAGTGGGTATAGGCCTGCGTTTCCGACGCTTGCCCATTGATCTTCTCGTGAGAACTGGATTGGGTACTGAGACCAGTTTAGATATCGAGGAACAGCTGGTTCTACTGCCATAATTGTTCTCCATGCTAGTTTGTCTTCTTGCTTGCTTCTAGATCCTGGGACTCCTGAGAATATTACTGCTACTGTTGCCCTTGGGTTTTGAAACCCGTTGTCTGCTGGATCGTTATCTTCTTCTTTCTTTTCTCTGTTTTCTTCTTTTTCCTATCTGTCTATCTTCATATATTTTTCTTGAAATATCCGACATTCACCCAATGGGTGAACTCCTATTGGATGATAGATGCATTTGATTTTCTCGAGTTCTTCGAATTTTCTTGCTGGGTAGAATTTCTTTCTTTCGGTGGCGACTACTGTATTGTCTGAATATCTCTTTTTATTGTGGTATTCTTGTCTGTTGTCTGAGTTGTTCCATCTTCCTGAGGTGTCTTGTTTCTCTCGTGTTGTTTCTTCTATCCGAGTTGTTTCTTCTATCTTGGTTGTTTCTATTATCTAGGAATCTTTCCCGTATCTTTTCTTCTGTCGTAATCATCTTTTTGACTGTTCTTTTGAATTCTTCATTTGTTCGCGGGTTTTCTTTGCAAAAATCGTGGAACATCCATCTTACTCTCGGGCCATATGAGAATGCTTCAATTACTTCTCTTTCGGTAATATCATAAACTTGTGCCCTTAGTTCTCCGAATCTTCTATAAAAATCCCCGAGACTTTCTCCTTGATTTTGTTTTAAACCTTTCAACTTGGTTTGTGTTATTGGGTGTATGAGAATTCCTCGTAAAATTTTCGCAGAAAACCTTTTGAAGATCCCCCATGTTTTGATTGAGCCTGGGCGTAACTTATCGAACCATTGTAGTGGTAGAGTTTTAAGTGCCATTGGAAACAATAATGCTTTGATGTCGTCATCTCCTCCGGCTAGTTCTATCGATTGGTAGTAGATTCTGAGCCATTGCATTGGTTCCGTCTTGCCATCGTATTTTGAGTGGTTTGATGGTTTGAACTTGTGAGGTAGCCTGACAGTGAGTAGCTTTCCCGCAAAACAGGGGAATCTGTCGGGTACTTTTTCTGGTTTGTAGTCAGAATCCGTCTGGCTGTTATATCTTGAAATAGATCTAGGAGGGCTTCGAGGAGGGGTTGGTAGCCTGTCGCGGTTTTCCCCCGTTCTCTTAGCCCAATCGTGATGCGGTTGAGTTCTTCTGCTTTGATTTGGGACAGATAACCTTTCGAATGCAGAAACTCTCCGACTTCTTTGGCTTATCTGCTCGGATGGTACCCGTCGAGGAGGCACTCGGTCGTCTTGTATCCTTTGTGCAGTTGTTCTGAGTATGCTTCTGAGCCTAGCTTGTTCTTCACTTGGTCGTTGTATAGCATCAATTTCGTCGATCAGCTCTTATATTTTGTTGATGGGGTCAAGTCTAGCCCTTGCTGTGGCTCGTCTTTCTTCGGCTTCTTTTTCAGCTCTTCTTTCATTGTACTCGGCTAGTTCTTATTCATATTTGCGCCACGCTTCCCTGCGTTCTTGTACTCGGTTCCTCCTTCCCCCTTTCTTCTTGTTTCTTCTTTCCCTTACCGATCTTTGACTATCAGTTTCTCCATCCTTGGTTACTGAATTAGGTGGGATATCGGCTTCTGATTCTTCTGAAGACCGGTAGTCGGGTTGAACTGGTGGTACCAGGGGTTGCCTGATCATGTAGATTTCTTTGTGCATTCCGAGCAAGTAGTCGGATCCTTCTTCATCTAATGGCCTTCCGTATTGAAAGGGGAGAGGTACTGGGTACTTATCTTGTTCTGAAGCTATACTGTTAGATTCCATCGTGCTCTGGATGATGTTCTGATATGTCTGTGCGGTATTGTTGAGGCCGAAGTAGAAAGAACTCGGCGTGCTTCGAGTACTTGGTTCTGGAACTTCCTCTTCCGTCAGCTTGAGTTTTGAAAAAATTCCAGATACCTCTGGCTCTGGTTCTGGAAGAAGTCGACCGTGGAGAGTTCCGTGATCGTCTACTTCGCAGATCCAGCTCCCGAAGACGAAGGATGATCCTTTTGGAAAAAAACATCGTGTGTAGGTCTGCTGAGCTCTTGACGTCGAATTCACCGAAATCCCCTACCTGGCGCGCCAGCTGTCGGTGCTTAGCCAACGATAGCCTGCCATGGGGTTCCCGCAGCAGTTGATTCGTATCGGCGAATACTAGAACTCGGCGGTTCACGCAAGAGACACTCGGTTTATCCTGGTTCGAGCCCTCGTCGTCGAGTAAAAGCTCTACTCCAGTCGGCCTTGGCCTTTTGCGTTAGATTGATGTATGATTATGTGTTGTTGTCGCTTGTTACAAAGAGGGTGCTCCTGACTCCTTTTTATGAGAGAAAAGAGCCAGAGCTTTGGTTCTAATCCTAGTCGGACTTAGTAGAGAGAGTTCTGTTCCTATTACAGAAGTTACTTTTTATCTGTCTAACTAGGACAGGACGTTTTCTACTTGGGATCGTTCCTTCTGTCTCTGTCTTGTGGGTCCGTCCTGACGGAAGTCACATGGATGGGGAACCGTCTTGGTCCCGCATCGACACTTGCATCAGTGGACCACCGACACTATGGTCTCAAAATTTTTCTTTGAAAGGAAGGCAAAAGCTTTGCTGCAATTTCTATTAGACAAAGAAAAAAAAGGGCAAGTACCGGTCTATTTTTTAATGGGAACTAGGCCAAAAAAGCTGTACAACTAAGGAGAGTGACTTATTTATCTTGTACAACTTACCACTGTCACAACTCACGCCACCACTTTGCAACTTGGTCGAATCAACCCAATTATAATCAACAACACAACTAACAACTTGTTCGAAAAAACAACTCAACTATAACCAACAACCCAACTAACAACTTGTTCGAAAAAACAACCCAACTAAGACAACTTAGAGGACCAAACACCAGCACCCATGGAGCACCGAGCATGAACACCCTTGGGAAAGTGCCATGAGAGGAGTATTGCTGTTCATCTGGCAGGACGCTAGATGCAATTAATAGCCAACACGCCCCAGGTTCGGACCAATTACACACACGGTAGTTTCTCCACAAGAACTGGACTTGAACGTGATTTCCAATCCACAATTGCAGCAGAATGCAATGCATGCATGGCTCGATCCACAAGTACTGGCAATAGATCAGCACGCCAAGGCTTAGGCAGTTGACTTACGATGGTGTCAACTGTCAACGATCGATCTTGGCAGCCAAAGGGCATGCAACGTCTCAAAGTGGTCCATGCCAGCGTCGGGCACCGTGCCAACGAGCCATGTGCGCGAGCCGCGACGACTTATAAGCAGTAGTAATAACCAAAGTCTAGTAGTAACTTAATTTGGTTCGATATCTTGAGATCTGCGCCTCGACAGAATGGCACGATGGTCAACGACGACGAAGGCTTCTTAATTAGAGGCCCTACTTCCTTAACCAGCCCATCTATACATTAACGACGAAGGCGAACCTGACCCTCATCTCTGGAAGCAAGCAGCTACAAACCTGAGTGCTGAGTACAGGCCAGCCTCCATCTTACAGGTTAGTGATGTTGCTTTCTTCTTGTGCACTAGCCAGGTTAGTGATGCCGGCCGCGCCTCTCCCTAGTCTGTCTTGCAAAGTAAAGGTTCTGACCGGATGGATAGTTGCACAAGACTTGGGGCAGTGGCAATTAGAGAGATCTTCGTTCTTTTTCCAGCACACCCTTCTCCTTCTGCCTCTTGCCATGGCAGAGGCATGCTGAGGGGGACCTGGCACCCTCAACATTTCTGCGCTCCCCGCGATACACTTCCTTAATTAGTAGCTTATACTCATTCAATTAGCTACTTATTACTAATTAATTAGAATTTCTATTATTTTGTCGTCTCTTTTATTCCTGTTATTGTTGTCTCGCAAAACGTCTGGTTCATCCTCACATTAGACCCTCTAATTTATTAGCTTGTAAGATGACACTCCTACAGAATTTAGCTTGCGCAGCATTTCGCATTAGGGGTTGGAGGTGGACATGACTTTCAACCGCCTTGGTTAAATGCTAGCATTAAGTGAGACAATCATTTTTATTAACTGAGATGGTTACAAAAACCGTCTCGCAAAATAGAATAACTGAAACGAGTACCTTAAAAATATCTGTCTCAGTTAATATTGATTAACCAACGGTTGTTCTAACACAACCACCTCGGTAAATATATTAACCGAGAGGGTTACGTTTTAAGGTCAAACTTCGATAAATATTAGGCCCGAACAGTAGGCCCGATAATAGGCTCCGAATATATATACCGTGAGTTCAAGCCAAACCTTAACCCACACCACTCCCTTTAGCCGGCCTCCACCCTCCTCTCTCCCGTGCCGACCTCCCTCTCCTTCCCCTCTCCTCTCTCTTCTGGCCCTATCTCTCTCCCAGCGGTGCTGCGCAGGAGCACAAGCGCAGCGGCGCGCAAGCGTGAGGCTCGGCGGCATGGAGGTGCCAAACGCAGCGGCCTGGTAGCATGCGATGTGGAGGCGCATAGCACACAGACGCCCGGTGGCCTTGCGGTGTGAGTTGCGGCGACACGCGGCACCCTCTTTCCTCTCCCTCGGGCGGTGCACGGCATGGCAACCACATCCGTTCGGGTGTCGCCCTCCTCACTCTAGTGGTGCCGACCCCCTTTGGCGCCGGGATTCGGCGAGCAAACAGCCATATCTGGTGATCAGCGGTGGGATCCGGTGAGCAGCAGCGGGATCCAGCAAGCGGACGAGATCCAGTGAGTGGAGCGGCATCGCGTGGATAGGCACAGAAGGCCCATGGATGGGTTTGCTGGGCTTGTCCATGGGCTTTCTAATTATGTTTTTGTGTTTTTTGCTTGATTAACCAAGGCAGGTGGCCAACCGCCTTAGTTAAGGTTATGATTAACCGTGATATTTTGTCCGAGGCGATTGGTTTATCTGTCTCGATTAATCCTTTTGTCCGCCTTGGTTAAATTTTGTATAGTAGTGTAATGATGGAGGGTAGCCTCTACTCTAACAAACAACAATAAAAAGGAAAGCAATTCTATTTTTAGCTTATAAGGTTATTACTTCTTTCTTGTTTGCTTTCTTTTCAAATTGGTCTTCAATAGAATTTGTATTGTTTAGCATCAGTCTTCATGTTATCTTTCTTATCTCCTTTATCTATTACTTAATAATAATTTATTTATTTACCTAATAATAATATAATAATATAATAATAAAGAGATAAAATTTCTGCTATTTTTTAATATGGCCCCCTCTAACTAACTCTATGAATATCGAAATTGTCTTTTTTTTTTTTTCATATGTCTACAGCCTCTCTTATTTTATGTATGACATATCTAGGGCTCTGGCCTCTTTTGGTATGGCCGCCCCTCCCACGTTCGTGATAGTTGGCATACTTGGAGACCGACACGGGCTACTATTGTTAGTTCGTCCAGCTTCTATTATTAGTTCGTCCAGTAAAAACTTTTCTAAATATGTAAAACAAGATGCAAGAAAACTAAATTAAGGTGACCCTGCACCAGATTGACATCAGAACAAAGCACATATTAAGATTTTTTTTTGTGAATAAAGCACATATTGAGATGAGACCAAATCAAGTTCAGAATCCATGCCGCCCACAACACACACTTGGAAGGCAACATACAATGGAAGCCAATTCCAAATTCTAAATTCAAAATCGAATCCAAAACAAAATCACATAATAAATTGATCAAAAATCACATAGGAGTACCAAAAAGAAGCGATCAACCAAATATATAGAAAAACTCTAGCACAAAATCGACATCCATCGGTATGATCTGGGCCTCGACACCGGCAGCGGTGGCAAGGGCCTGGTTCGCAGCTGGCTGCCCATGACCATGGTGACTGGCTCAACACGAGGGCACACCGGTCATGCAAAGCTGCGAGATGTGTGCTTCAGCTCTTGCATGAAGCTGATGAAGGCAACGATCGATCAACTAATATAGAAAATATGTTTCAATCTAAAATAAATCTGAATCCACAATCTATTTAAAATAAATTTTAATCCATAAGCTTCAAGATTCTACAAGTCTAAAAGAACACAAACACACAAACTAATCGATATAAATCATTGTTTCTTCTTCCTTTAATCTATTATAAGGAAAGAACTCTGCACCAACCGAAAAATTTTAGCCGATTTTTTCTTTTGCCGTTCCTTCTCAATCACATGGTATGCACCGAGATCTTCGTAGGATCTACTTCTTCCCAGAATCGAATAGGCATCGTAGATCAAATCGAGGTGACCGCAAAACAAATCGTATCTGCACGATCGATCATAGAGGAAATCAGATAAAGATCCGAATCGAGCCCCCTTGGCGGCGCGATGGCCCGGCGACCTGCCTCCAGATGCGCTGCTGACTGCAACAGCCTCTAGACACACCGCCGCTGGCCTCCCATCAACAATCTCCACCACCAAACTGTCCCGGCCATGCGAGCCCGTGTGCCAGGCACCGTGCCAAGCCGTCATACCTTGCCTTGGATATGCCCCCAATGCAGCCATCCCCGTGGAAAAGCCCATCCACCACCCGCCCTCCCCTGCTGCTCAGCAGTCGCAGCACCGTTGCTGCGTCAGCGCCCATGAAGCGTCATATATGCCGCATCCCTGTAGCTTGTGATGAGGATGTGCAAGAGTGAGACTTCGAGAGAGTGGTGGAAAGAGGGAGTCAAAGGATAGATAGATAAAAACAAGATGAGAATATAATAAATATAAAAGCAACATGAGAGGTGGACTTGAGGAGTGTTAGAATATTTATGTCTTCATTTTTAGGTGGATATAGTTTTTGTTCTCCCGTTGCGGCATTTTTGCTAGTTCTTATTTATTACCTTGATTTTTTTCTAGCATAAAATTTAGATTTATCAGGTGAATGTTAGAGGCCTTGGGCTAATTAAATTTGTTCCCTTCTTCTCTAAAATATTCAGTAGTTCTTTTCATTTCTTTTGTATCCTGACACAAATATTTATCTTGTTGTTATGTATTCACAGTGTCTGAACCACCACCTGTTAGCAACGTACAATAGCAACGTACAAATGCCTTTTTTATTTGTATAAAGATAAGACATGATTTTTTTATATAAACATTTCTGCATATTAAGAGTTGTCGGGGCTCTTAAAATTTTCTGGCTCAGATACTGTGCATACTCTGCCCCTTCATTTATTTCGTCATGCATGATTACCATGATTACTGTTGGTTTAAGCGGCCTCCTGTGTCTAAATCCTGGTTCCTCTGGCTTCACCCCACTTGCGCTCTTGCTCCAGTGGGGTTTCCATCATGCATGGTTTAATTGTGGAAGAAACAAAAGATCAAACAAACTCCCTAGATCTGGATTTTTTGACGAGGATCTCTTTTTCCCACTACTTCAGTAAAGTAAGATGTGTGCAAATGGCTGATAATAAGGTACCTAATTAAATAATCTCTTTCACCGTACCACTTGCTTTAGGGCACCGTCGTGGGAGAAGTTTGAGGACCAAAATCCCGAAAAAAAAAAGAAAAAGAAATGAGACTAGAGAAACAGTAGAGAGGACAAATGTAAATGGACGTTTGATATCGGCTATGACACGTCTCTGCTTTGATATCGGCTATGACACGTCTTTGCTTTTGTAACTACTTTATTAATTATATATATTTTTTATCTTATTTTATCATGTCATGTAATCCTTTTGTCCTCCTGTATGATGCAGATGCAAAAAGTTACACTGAAGGGTACACATTGCATGGATTGTAGCATGGAGAAGTTAGACCATTCTATGAATGCACCAAAAGTCATGTCGCTGCACTTGCTAAGAGAAATCACAAATGATTTCTCCCTTGAATTGGGTGGGGGCAACTTTGGAACAGTATACAAGGCAAGATTCAGTTCACTGCTATTACAACATACTACTGTGTCACCGAACTTTTTTACGACACGCCCTGACCTAACTTATAGCCGCTAGCGCTAGTGGAACCACTTGCACTGTTGTGCTGAAACCCTTTTTGCTTCCTGAAACGTGGACCAAAAATTCTAATTCCAAATAATATGGTTTAAATTTTGTCTCCAACAACTGTGACCCAAAATACAAGATCCATCTATCCTTTGTATAGTGCTATAGGCAAAAGATTCAATTAATACCTATTTTTAGCCTTTTCCAACAACAAGAGCTAAAAAAACAACTCTTTGTGAAAATGGGTCTCTAGGAGAGAGGATATTTAGATTTAGGTTATGCTTTTTCTGGCACTTAAAGTGGATCTTCTATATAGGTCCTCTATTGAAAGCTGATTTTAAGTCTCCCTGCTATCTATTTTGAGTTTGAATGTCCATATAGGTCATTTGTTGGAGATAGCCTGAAATAGACAAAATAAAGGAAGTAGCAAGATAGGAAGGTGACTGAACTACTGAAGGCCGCCTGATGAAGAAGCGGCAGATTCATCTCTGGCGATAGAAAACGATCTCATATACTTCACTTGCTTGGATGTACATAGAGCTTCGTGCAATTTAAAAAATGACCGTGCAAGAATAACAATTTACCATGGGGCTTTGACCATCTTGTCAGAACATGCTGTATTTCTAGTTTTCCAAAAAAAAACCCTAATGATAAGCTCTAACTTTCAAAAATATTGTTGTACGTTAAACACAGTTCCAGTCCCTCCTTCAAACTGAAGAAGCAGACCATGACAACCCCAACACACCACTATAACTTTGTAATTGACATGTGGGAGTCCTTAAGCCATTTTGAGTGAAGTGTTCAACCTATTGATTTATCGGCATTGACCAATGACGCATGGGGATAGTAGTGATCCCACCTAACTTGATCATTTGACACATGGGCTCGAAACAGCTCCGTAATCTGATTTAGCTGAGGTGACCCACTGATTCTTCTATCACGTTAGACAAAAAGTTGGCTTAGTCACTCGAGAACCTAAGGTTGATGACATTCTGGGGATTTCCATGATTATTTTATTTTATTTTACAAATTCCCCACTTTCCTTTGCTAAGAAATAGTGACACAATACTTGATATGACAATAAGACATGACAACATCTCTAAGAGCAACTCCATTGCTAAAACTCACTTGGCAAATTTATAGTTTTGCCAAGTCTCAAAACCAAATGTCATGTGAAAAAAGAGGTCTTCTCCAACAGTTTGCTATTTAGGCTTGGCAAAAGAACTTGGCATTCTAGGACTTTTTCTAAAATCATAAAATTGAGCCTCCAATAAGTTGGTAAAACTAGTTGGCAAATTGGGATACACGTGATGCCAAACGATGGAGGACTTGGCATATTTGGCAAGTGAAGGGGGAATTTTGCCAAGCTCACAAAAAATGCCAAGTAGTTTTGCCAACTTGTTGGAGGCTATTTTTTGTGGTTTTGGTAAAATTTTTAGGATGCCAAGTGCTTTTAGCAAACTGTTGGAGTTGCTCACTTCTGAGAATTTTTTTAGTAACTGGCATGGTACTATTATTTTTTTTAGATTTTAATCGAATAACCGAGAGATTCCTAGAGTAAATTCTTACATTCCTAGGTAAAAATAGGTCACCGACAACTAACTATGCACAAACCCAGAATATTCTTGATGAAGTACGTGACCAATTTGCTTTTTTATGCTTTTCAGAATATTAGCGTGGTAATGCAGAATGATCTATCCATATTAGTGTTAATATTATCATATATATATGTTGGCAGGGAGAACAAAATGGTGTAGAGATTGCTGTGAAAATGCTTCGAGTCAGGCCAGGAATTGACGATTGTAAGCAATTCAAGAGAGAGTTCGAAAATCTTAGGAGACTCAGGCATCCAAATATTGTAGAGCTTCTTGGCTATTGCTATGAAATAAAGCGTGAATATGTGGATTCTGGTAATGGAAGATTTGTTTTTGCTGATTGCATATATAGAGCTCTCACCTTTGAGTATATGCACAATGGAAATCTCCAAAATTATATTTCTGGTAAGATGGTCTGATACATTGACTATTATGTTGTTGACAGCTTGACCGTTTCGTGAATAGAACATAAGTAATGCATTATTATATTTTAATTATTCGCTATGTTGTTTTTATAGCATCTAAAAGATTGAAACTGATTGACTTACATTTAATCTATCTTTCTTTGGTTGATACTCTCTCTCTCTCTCTCTCTCTCTCTGCTTCAGGGGAATTCGACGGACTTGACTGGCAAATACGCTACAAGATTATTAAGGGAATCTGTGAGGGTTTGGAATACCTTCATAAAGAAGTGGATATTTACCATTTGGATCTAAAGCCTGAAAATATATTACTAGACAAGAACATGATGCCAAAACTTGCTGATTTTGGTTTATCGAGGCTGGTTGGCAATGAACACACCCGAGCTACGGAGAGTCCCGTTGGAACAACGTATCTGCCATTGCCTCTGCTTTCTACTCATTTTAAGTTCAGGAAAATTGTTTTCTAAACACTATTGTGTCTTTTGTTTGTGATACCATGCAGTGGATACACGCCTCCTGAATACATTGATGAGAAGTTAATCTCCAAAAAAGTTTGACATTTTCAGCTTAGGTGTAGTAATGATAAAGATAATGGCAGGACGTGACGGTGACAAAAAGAAAGCTGGGATGTCTTCGCAAGAATTTATTGACCTTGTAAGAAGAAAGTTCCTGCTCCCTCCGTCCCATACAAAGAATGTTATTTTCACTTCTCGAGACGTCAAATATTTTTAACTTGATCAAATATATATAAGAAAATATTAATATTTATGGTACATAATTAGTATTATTAGATGAATCTTATTTTTATAATAAATTTATTCAGAAATATAAATATCACTAATATTTTCTACAAACTTAGAGTCAAAGTTAAAAGAGTTTTATCATCACACATCTTATACGTGGTTCTTTTTTTGAGATGGAGGGAGTACATCTGTAGATAGTTTGAAAATAAAAAAAATCATGTCATACTGATACACTTTGGGTTTCAATCCCGTAGGTACAGGGAAACTGGAGCCAAAGGCTACAAGAAGCACCAGGAACTAGCACATCACCGGTAGATGTTAATCAAGTGAAGAATCAAGTGAAGAGATGCATTGAAATAGCGTCAGACTGTGTCAGAACTGACCGAACACAGAGGCCTGAAATAGGGACTATCATATGTTGGCTGAATGAAACGGAACATATGACTAAGAAAATAGTGTTCTATGACGAACCAAGAAATGACCAGCAGCTACAAATAGAAAAGGTAAATATATTATGTACACAAATATTTTCTAAAGTTTCTCTCAAAAAAATATTTTCTAAAGAAAGGAGCTCTATTAATCTTCGATAATTACATGGTACAACCATACTACGAGCACTCCTGGCCTCTGCACAGCTAAAACACATACGACTTATATAAATAAAAGGAAAACAAGAAATTAAAGACGTGTGACAACAAATATCATTTTGCAGCAGACTACAATATACAACTTGATCTTTATATAGTTCCTTGCACCACCATAGAAATACTCGCATTACGAAAGAGGCTCCCTGAAACACCACCTCCAAGAAGGACATGACCAATGAAGGCTCCATTATTTTCACCTTAGAGAGAAAATTCTTCAACTCCAAAGCAACGCCTTCAATAAGTCCTATCCCGATTGTCTTGCAGATATACTATTTTCTATTAGGTTATAGAGTCCAAATTGAGTGGGTTTACATGCATAGATCTATCTATGAGCACCTTCAACAGTTCTCCATCTTAGGTTGTCATTCTTATTTGTTTGGTAAAAATAGAAAAAAATTTCTCCAACAATTCCTCATCCTGGGTTGCCATATATTCTAAGTTGGGAAAAAAAAAAAGCCATGCGCCGCATATATGCTGACTCCACGCGCATCCGACCATATTAGAAGTGGTGGATGCAGGATGGGGATGAGGGGGAGGGGGGCTAAGTAATAGAGATTTAGGGCTAAAGCTAAATATTAATGGTGATTTAAGGCTAAGTAATAGTGTTTAATAAACAAATTAGGCTCATTAGGGGGGCTGTAGCCCCGACAGCCCCCCTTGGATCCGCTACTGGAAGAGGTGGAAAGGTGTAAAAATAATTTAGTTTCTGTCTCAGGTTTTTGATGTAATTTTCTAAGAGGTGGAAGGGCATAAACATAATTTTGCTCCTGTCTCAGAGTTTCTGATGTAAGTTTGATCTGGATTTGGCAAGTGAATTATAACAAACTATTGAAGAGAGACTTTTTTTCACTTGCCATATATTTTAGAGGGTTGCCAAATCATAAGATTTAACATGTAAATTTTAACAAACTCTTGGAGATGCTCATTATGTCTTGTATATGCCAATTGCCAAGAAGATGACGTATCTCCATGTACATTCTACCTCTAGCTAGTCGGCCCAGCCCATCCTCGTTCTATGGTCATTTTTGGCTTTCGCGAGATACCACTGGGCCATGTACTCATCACTAGTGTGCTTGCTAGTGTGCGGAGGCTATCGACTGTGTTTGGTCGTGGTGCTGGTGCACTAGGTGATTAATTGTCCAATGGTGGTGTTAATTTATCAGTGGGTGTTAGCTAGAAGCGACGGAGTTCGGTGTAGGTTGATAGGGTCGAGACAACTTGATGTTTCCGTGTGTGGTTAGCAGACAACTTATGAAAACATTAATTATCTGGCTTTTACCAACTGACGAACTACCAGTACGAGCAATTATACTTATGCATTGCAACAGGGAGAGAAAAAAAATATACATCTTTGCACCCATCTAGCTCAATACAAACCTGATAGGAAAAAAAATCAAGTGGACCTTCTTCAAACTTTATACCCTATTCTTGTTATGAAATTTGTACAATTATGTTTATGTACTACCTTTTATAACAAAAAATTATACTTCATACGTAGAAATGTATCTAAAGAATGTTCTTTTCGTACTAAGACATGGAGATTAGACAAACAAAATTTGAATTATTCATATTACCTAGTACCCCGACTACCCCTCACTATTATTATATATATGGATACTACAACCCACAGTGAAGATGGCATGGTGCTTGAGTTGTTTGGTTAATAGGAAGGTTGAATTGCCAACTAATAATGCTTAAATATGAATCCAAAATAATAACTTGGTGGTAGAATAATCCCTCTCTGTCTATTAAAAAAACAAAGATCATGACTTTTAATCCTTTTAATTAATGTACTATCCACTTTTCTATTTTGATTTTTAATTTCTATGGAAACAAATCAGATACAAAACATAATGGCTCGAGGAGATTAAAAAACTAGACTTCATTTGAAATTATCTACAAATGCCAACGCACTTCACACGATAAAGGATATCGACATAAAAAAGCAGCAATCCAAACCCCCGACGATCTCGGGATCTAATAGACAGCCCATAGCTAGCTTTTACAATCTAACTTCTGTATATAATAATCAATAAATTATTATTAAATGGAATATTACAATGAATGAATCCAAATTTTTTATAACGTTGCAGGTGAGCTCTCATTCGATGCCGTTGCTTGAATTCCACACGGCAAACCTCCGGTCTACTACTTCACAGGTAAACACACAGATGTTCTTGTCTCCCTAGTTTTTCAGTTGTTCTAACGAATGTACGTACCAGACGTATGTATGTCTGCATTGGCCTTTTGCAATTAGATTAGAAAATTGCACTGTAAACGAGAATAACAGAACCGATGACTCTTCACTTTTGGAGTCAGAAAACGACACATGAAAATAAAGTACTCCCTCCGTTCCATTGAGTTTATCCCCTTAGACTCCGTGCCATCTTGTTCACTTATTCGTCTTATTCAAATTTTTTATATAAATATAATTTATTTTTTATTATGATTTCTTTTATCAACAAAGATACTTGAATATTGATTAATTTATTTTATTATTTGTATAAATATTTTAAATAAAACGGATGGTCAAACATGAAGTCCAAAAAGCTAAAAACGACGGTCTCCATGGGACGGAGGGAGTAACGAACAGGCCAAAGTGGACATCTAAAAAAACATTAGCAGATGCACTCTTGTAACGGGCCAAAACCGGTTTACATGATTTGATTTTGGAAAAAGTCTAAATTCCCCCCTAAACTATGAGCACTGT
This sequence comes from Chrysopogon serrulatus, assembly GCA_015844335.1. Lineage (NCBI taxonomy): Eukaryota > Viridiplantae > Streptophyta > Magnoliopsida > Poales > Poaceae > Chrysopogon > Chrysopogon serrulatus. The sequence continues at coordinate 377,651 of JADLZL010005239.1, read as the reverse complement.
CTAACCTAGACTCTGGTGAATTATAAAACCGGGTATTCTACCCCCCGAACTTTCGAAACCAGTGCAAATAACCCCCTGGAGCGGTTTTGGAGGGTGGTTTTTTGCTACAGTAACATGGTTTTGTCTTTTCTTTTTTTAATTATTTCGGCTGAATCTTTGAAAAATCTTAGTAAATCACAGAAAAATCATAAAATAAAAAATCTAATTTTGTTGGACTCTACATCAGTAGATCTACACAGTGAACATATAATATAGTATATTTTAATATAATTTTTTTTTGCTATAATTTTAGACCTATATTTTTTATAATTAAATAAAATAATTCATAGCCATAATTTCTATGGTCGAATTGTGGTGAAATTTTTATGATGATATTATTATGATATACTTGAACTATAGTAAAAATTTCATACTTATTGAATCATTTATAACTTAGTTATAGATTTATTTAGATTCATACTTAGGTTTATGCTTGTTAAATATAAATAAATCTATAAATAATCTAATAAAGATAAAATTTTTACTACAGTTCAAGCATATTATAATAAGCTCACCATAAAAATTTCACCACAATTCGACCGAAAATTACAGCTATGAATTATTTCATTTAATTAAAAAAAAAAACATAAGTCTAAAATTACAAAGAAAAAACTTTATACTAAAATATACTATATTATATATTCATTATGTAGATCTATTGATGTGGAGTCCAATAAAATTAGATTTTTCTATTTTATAATTTTTTTTTGTGATTTACTATGATTTTTCAAAGATTCACCAAAATAAATAAAAAAAGAAAAAGATAAAACCGTGTTACTTGTAGCAAAACCACCCTCCAAACCGCCCCAGGGGGTTATTTGCACTAGTTTTGAAAGTTTAGGTATAGAATACCTGGTTTTATAGTTCGAGGGCTAGGTTAGACACGTGCTGATAGTTCAGGGGGGAATTTAGACTTTTTCCATTTGATTTTTATTTTGGGCTCAGCTAGTTTGGTGGGAAATGGGCTAAAAAATCTAATGGCCTAGTTTGGTTTGGATTAGCACTTAAGATGGATAGATTTGGTTTGGTCGGTTCACTTTTCTTTGATACTAGTAGGATGCCCCGCGTGTTGCTGCGGGTATGAAATAGAAATGTAAGAAGTTTATAATAGTCGAAACTATAAATTAATAGATACATATATATTATATGGATGTAGTAGGTCAATTGCAGAAGTCGTATCCATTAATATACATGGTATAGATTATTTGAATTGGACATCACCTAAATCTCATCTATATGAACCCCACCCCTACTATACCTGAGGGTCATTCCCCTCTTAAAATTCTAGAACCTTCCCTTTATAAAATTATACGTGTTTCGAAGGACCACATACAATCCATGTGATATGCAGCTTTGCTAGGTTTTTGAAATGGTTCAAATTTGTAAAAAAATATTATCGAAATATATCCATGTGAGATCTTGTTTTAAAGAGTTTATTGCGAGAAACACCATAGTGCAATTGGATTTTAATTACGATACTTAGTTTAGGTTGCTAAGAGTTTTTTTCTATTCCAAAAGAAATAGCTAGTGGGAGATAAATGAGGCTTAGTGGGTGTAACGGATTTGATAATGTCACATGATATCACTTTTCAGAATTCAACCAATCAGAGGCTAGAGAACTCCTTAGTAGGGGTTAGGATTATAGGAGTTATAGATAAGATCATCTAAGGGTCCAAGGGACCAAGTCAAACCTGTTAATCCATTGAGCACACTAAAGGAGAACAAAAAAAAAAAAAAATCCATTTTTTCATCAGGATCCATAACCAAGTGAAAAAAAATCTTAGCATGTTACTGCAGGAACTACGGTTGAGTTGGAATGAAAGTCAACTACTAATTATATTTTTTTAATGTTAATGGATGGTGTGTGAACAACTATGCATGTTAGTGTGTGATGTGTATTGCTGACATGTATGTCATGGTTGCTTATGCCAGTGGGTTCCATTGCATCTGATTTTAGACTTGCTTAGACGGACAACTTACATGTTGAGATAGAACTCTAGAATAGGATTATAAGAGATAGGTGGACAACTAGCATATAAAGGTAGAACTCTAGTGGGGTTTAGGATTATAACAGATATAGATTCTCAATCCATTTCATACATCACGTGGTTTATATTAAATTAGAGTTACAAAAAAATAAGTTTCATCCATAAATGTAGTGAAAGATAAACCAATTATACAAGAAGCGGAAGTTAAGAACATTTCAACATTAAAGCATATACGGAGATATGAGGATAAAATTACTATAATTGTATAGACAAAGGAATCCTTGCTGAATCCATCAGGAGGTATCCACACAACAAAAGTTATAGCTCCAACATCCATCTTCTAAGTACACAATGTACTCGATTAGATTTACTCAACTAGGTGGGAGTGATCTCCTGACTCTCAAGGACATACAGGGGGGCTGTTGGCTAGCTGTTTAGTTATCTTTGTAGAGAAGCTTACTAACAATGCATCCTTATGTTCAAGTTTTAGCAGTCAGTATTAAGCTCATTAACTAACCATTCTTGGTAAGCATTCTAAACAACTTAAAAAAATGTAGTAAGCAATTGAAATATCCAAGATATACGTGCTGTAGTCTGGATCGATGCACACCCAGCTGATGGGGAAATCCAAATAGCCCCATATGTTATGGTAATTCAACTATCTTAACTTAACTACAAGTGTGTTGTTTCGTGGACGAGGTGCAGCCGTTGGATATGTCTACAGCGGCAGCCCCGCTTCAGCAAATAAATGATGGATACGTCTACATGGATCAAAATTATATGCCACGTCGTCAGTCCCAGCTGCCGGGCTCCGACCTCGGCATGAGGCCCAGCCCAGCACAGCTGTTGGGTTCGACCTCTTCGAACCCTGGCGTGGTGAGCCAACTTCAGCCTGGTGGCGAGGATGAGTGCCAGCCCGATGGCGCAAGCGGCAAAGTTGGCAAGGCTGGATCTTGTAGCAGCGTTGATGGAGAAGGTGACAGCGAAAACGCAGCGACGGAGCTGCCACACCCGACTGCTCAGCCGCAGCAATTTCAGCAGCGGCAACTGCTGATGCAGACGAAGGGGCTCAAGCTTCCACCTGAGCTTGAGGAAGATCATTCCGAGGATGAGAGCAGCGAGTTCGACGATGACTTGTACGGCGGCCTTGATGATGAGGATCATTCCGAGGAGGAGGCCAGCGAGTTCGATGATGACTTCTACGACAATCCTAGGACTCTGATGGCGCCCATTCGGCCCGCTGGTGGTCGTGGTGACAAGGATGGTAGCAACGTCGTCGTCGGCCGCAACAATGTGGGCATGATGCCACAGCAGATGCACATGATGATGCCTATCCCCGGTGTGGGGCAGCTTGCCATGCCATTGCCTCCAGCACAGCAGGTGAGCATGGCGAGGAGGCCTAACATAAGAAGCCCAGGTATCCCGCCTCCTCCCATGGGACAGATAGGCGACATGCCGCCACAGCAGGTAGGCATGAGAATCGCGAGGCCCAGCAAAATGGACGGCGCCATCCTCCCTGGCATCGGGCAGATGGGCCGCATGCCGCCCCAACAGCAAGCAGTGAGGCCTACAAGCACAGTGGCAGGTGCCGGGTTCCCCAATATAGGGCAGATGGGCGTGGGCGACGTGCCGCCGCCGCCACCACCACCGCCACCGCCACCGCCGCACGTTGGCATGAACATGATGAGGCCTAACATGTTAGCCGGTGCCAGTTTCCCCGGTACGGAGCAGAAGGGAGGCATCATGGCGCCACAACAGTATGTAGGTACGATGAGGCCTAACATGATGGACAGTGCCGGTTTCTCTAGAACCAGGCATCACATGACTAGCACTCCCATGAGCCACCACCTCCCCATGGGCACCATGCAAGCGCCCGGGCTCTACCAGTACCAGGGAGGTGCCCCAGGGGTGACGGAGAAGCTGCAGGTGCAGGCTGCCGCGACGACCGGGAACCTGATGGCGCAGCAGCAGAGCATGGCGCTGATGCAGCAGCAGCAACAGATGCTCTTGAATGGTCATGCGCTCGGCCACGGCGGCCCCAAGCGTCGTTCTTGCAGTTGTGTTTTTTCATTTTTCTGCTGTGTGTAACCTCATATTAGAACTATTTATATTTTAACTGTTGTCTTTCGGCTTTTACTTTTGAACATTCAATAAAATTAGCACTGCTTAACGCTGTTAGGTTTCATTTAAATTTTGTTTTGCCAGTATCCGTCAGGTGCTGTTTTGTGTAGGATCTGAATGCATATAGTGCTATATGGTTCAGTATCAGGCAGTGACGACGGCAATGTAATGTAACTAGAAACCGGTGCAGTTCAAAGGAAAACATGATTTGTTTGGTCGTCGTTGCCCGCCGCATGTAACGCTTTTCATTTCCTTAATCATATTTGGCTGTGCAAATAGGTTTACAAACACATCTATGTAGGATCGTTGTTGGCGGGCGTTGTTGACTGGTGGTGGGAACTGATTAAGGTGCTCGTGGTTTACCAAGACAAAGAATTCTGCACAACACAAGGATTTTCTTTAGGTCAGAGATATTAATCCACTATTGGTGTCTTGGTGGTACAAGATGATCATGAAACCCGTCTCCTTACACCACTGTGCGGTCACAGTAGTGAAAACGTCTGCATCTATACTTGATTTCAAAAGGAAAAAAGAATTTTAAAGTTCAGAGGCGCAATAGAGGAAGTACGACTTCATCTTCACATTCTGCCTTCTATCGTGCTTCATCTTCACATTCTGAATGCTTGTACCTTCCTCGTGCCATTCCTTGTTATACTTCGTTATACAGAGGATGCCATAATAGTTTTATCTACCGTCAGAATGCGGAGATGGTCACAAGTAGCCAAATATGTTTTTGGTGGCTCCTGGCCGTGTTCATGGGCAGTAGGCTCATCAGTTGGTCCTGCTCCTGGAGACCTGAACTTCTGCAATAGCTTAAGAGGTGTGGGCCGAGCGGACCATAGATTGTTTTGACACGAAGCACGGTTTTGTTTCGGCAACTGGCCCATGCAAGAAAGGCTGCTAGTTTCGGCCACTTGGCGCATCCGACGGCTCAATATAATGGATGAGGCTGTTCATCGTTCGTGGGAAAGGCCAAGTACACAGTTCGATACATCTCATTGTCAAAACCGGGCCTTCTCTAATCTTTTGGTATTTTTTTAAAAAAAAGGATTCCAGCCTCGACAAGATTTTTGCACATAACCATTCATTATTACAAAGTTCAAAACTCGAGCGAAAAAGAGCTCTCAAAAAGCAATCAAAATAAAGGATGAAAAAGAGCCAAATGACGAGCTAATTATTGAGCCTATGAAAAAACAGTCATTTATTTTTGGCGAATCTCTTCTAATCTTCTGGTATGATACGATTATATGAATATTCTTGTTGCTTCTCTCCATGTCACGTCAAGGACAAACAAAGATTAAACATGATTTGCAGCAAACAAATTAAAGTGATGTCAACACTTCTCTAGGGCCGCGAAATTTTTCAGTGCAGTTTCAGGGTCTCTTTTAGTAATGCTCCATGAATGTCTCCACGACTCCGGCAACCAAATGCATTAGTCAGCTTCCTCTCCACATGTGAAGCCCCACGAATCGCGCTGAGAGAAGGCGCAACGGGAGAGGCAGAGCTGAAAAATGTGCCCCCTTGCTCTGTCCTGTCAAATGGCTTCTCTTTTCCAGAGTCAATCGAATATCATCCAAGTCCCATCCAATGCAAGGAGCACTATCGGAGTCCGAGTCAGAAATAGGTAACATACAGTAGCATCCAAGTTCCTCGAGTAATGACGAACTCAGCTAATGGCCGATTGATAGCATGCCACTGTATGATCTTCACTCCCTTGTTGTCGTTTGTGGGCTAATCATTAGAAGCCTAGGTATCTCTTCGTGGGCTAGCTAGAAGTTTTTTTTTTTTTTATCAGTGGGCTAGCTAGAAGTTGAAGTTTGGTAGGGCGGGCCAAGCGCACCCACTCGGTATTGCTAGAAGCCTTCGTTTGAGTTCAAGAATCGGTTGGACGGGTACCTTTTGTCACCAGTGATCCCTAGGCACACGCAGGTGCATTATGTGGTTGCAGCCCTCGGTCTGAGCACCTTTGTCAAAGTTGGGTGGAGATGTCCGGTTGTCTGCCGAGAAGTATTAAGACGGTAGTATTCACAAAAATAAAAATAAATAAAAAAAGAAAAAACCGTCTATGATGCTGCTTGGGTCCAGCCAGAATGGCTCTTTTTTTCTTTGGTCGTGGCCCTTGGTGTTGTACCATGCTCCAGGTTTTCTTGGCCACCGCATTGGTCTCCATTTGCATTCCTCCAAGATCAATAATTGAGCCAAGTACTTAACTGTAAGTCTAGTCAATTGTCTCTTTGTTTGTCTATAATTTTTTTATTATTATATGGTACCATATCTTTTTTCTCTCTCTTACTCCTCACATACAATTTTTGTTTAGATCTACAAATGCTTATGTATTCATCATGCCTAGCTTTATGCTTGCATAAGAGCCAATCTCTCTTCTCTCTCCTCTCTTTTCTCTTCCACACATTAGCAAAAATGTTAACTAACTTAGCTATAAGCCTATTGTTGTACTTGCTCTAATGATATACAATCACCTTAGACCAAACAGACCACATGATGAGGATTGCATTAATTATATGCATACTCTCAGCAGCCTTACTCCCACATGCAAACTTGCACATGCACAACAATAACCCGACCCATCCAACAAAAGGAGCACGTTGTTGACACAAAATGTGACTGTGCCTCACACATAGCAAGCCGGAAAGCGTAGCTTCAATCGGACGACCGGGCGGTTTGAAGATCCGAAGCGCGTGCCGGTCGGTTTGACCTGAAACCCGACAAGGGACAAAGAAATTGTTAAATACCAAATCGGAACGTGCGGATGAGACCGCAGCAGTTCCGTATATACGGCCCCCGAAGCCACTTACGACGACATACAGCTATAAAACTGTCTGCCAATTATGCTCATGAATCATTCGGCTAACATAAGGACGAAACACGTAAAGCATAGATTGCCGAACACGCATGCATGAGAAGACATGTTTGAACAAGTGAAAGTTAACTACAAGTTGAAGCATAACCAAGCTCGGCAAACTAGCCGACTCGGAATCCATGAAGAAGGAACATACAAACCAATACGAGCAAACCTAATAAAAACTCGTATCCACCGCACGACACTTAGCTCTATTAAGATTTAAACGCACTTGACGTGTAAGAACCCGCAATATGTAACAACCTAGATTGATCTAATTCGGCTATGAAAGCATATGATCTATTTATCATGATGACATAAGAACGTTAAAGAGCAAATAGATCTATAAAGTGAAGAGCCGAAACTAACCAATCTAAATTGGGCAAAAGAGTGTTACAAAATATAAAACATTAAAGACATGCAACACGTGATAACTTAATGAATCTACTAGATCTTGCCAAATCTAATAGACCCGATAACTATCTTACTTCGCTAAGCTATCAAGCGGACGCCTGCCGCACGGCCATCTAGTCGAGATAAGCAAAGCTTAAGCAAAGACTTCTTGATCATCAAGCAGACGCCTGCCGCACGGCCATCCAGTCGAGACAAACAAGACTACTTGCATCAACATCTAATTCCACCGCATGATACTAGACATGATAGCAAGGTTGCCGGTACTTACGGAGGTCGACGGATCGATGGCTCCTCTCGAAGAACTCGACGACACGGCAAAAGGACTCGAAACTTGGCACGGGGCCGGTTGTATTGATTTGATTGTGAATATCCTTTACAATGGTCGAGGGTTCATATTTATACCCTGGACGTAACATGAATCCTAAGAGATTACGATTACATAATATATTAAAGGTAACTCAAAAGTATGGCAGTTCTTAGCTCTAATCCTCTTCGGAGTCCTTGATCATCACGCTCCTTGCCTTCTAACCGGCCTCCTGCTTGCCACCTTTTTCTTCCCGAACGGGGCCACCGCCTCCAAGGATAGCCGATCGCACGAACACTTGCCGAATCGTTCAAAGTTAGCCGACCGCTTGAGCGTTTGCCGAATGCCCCGAACACCTGCCTTCTCGCAAGCCTTTGCCGAATACTGGCCCACCTGTCATCTTTTCGACCTTTACCAAAATCCAGTGTTAACACATGCCCCCTCAATTTCGGGATAAAAGTGATTTTATTCCGAAAGTGACCACAAACTCTTTTCTCATTTAGGTCAACACTGTTCAAACTCGCAGCCGCCGCTCGAAACCTGAGTTCTTTGATTTCAGATTCAAACCCACTTCGAATCTTCAATGGCGACTCAGGATGCAGTTCCAGAGGTAATTCTTCATCAATCTTCATGCATTCGGCAATTCCTAATCGATTCCTTGCTTCCCCTTGATTTATTTTTTCTTCCGTTCTTATTGTTCTTTGAAGGAGTATAAGGATCGGATCTTGATTCCTTACGCTGCGAATCCCAACTCCTATTTTTTGGGTCCAATGGGCGATCCTAATCCGATTGAGTTTGTTGAGAAGGAGACTCGAGGATCCCTTTCAAATCCGAGTCACCTCGCCGAATCAGTGGCCAAACACTTTCAAAACTTGGCCGTTTCCCCCAATCGCTGGATGGTGAAATTGGTACCGAAGGATGCTGGAGAAGAGCAGCAGTCACTGGGATTCTCAAGATATTCAACATTGCTTGGAGCTATCTTTGTCAGAGACACCCCGGAACGACTCTCTCTTGATAGCAGCCACCCATTTTGGTCTGATGCCGCCAATGCTTTCATCTTCGGCCATGGTCCGATGTCCTTCACATTGGTAGATATTTTCATGATGACCGGCCTCAACGTCACAGCACCAGTGTACCCTTCTAAATACAAGAACAGCAGCAACCAGAAAGCAGTCAAGTCAGGAGTTAGATGGGTAAAATACATCCAAACTTACATGTCAACTGGTTCTGTAGATGACAAGGAGTACAAAGCTTTCATGAACATGTGGCTGAGCAGATTTATATTTTGCGGCAAATCCAACGAGCCAACCCTGAATCATATGGTGATGGCCGAGGAGCTGGCTGCAGGCACCTTGATCCCCTTGGGCAAATATCTTTTGGGGGCTGTTTATCACATGATGCATCAGATTACTGTCCAGATGCACAAGCATGGGGAAATTCATTGTGTGAATGGCCCCTGGTGGTTTGTTCAAATGTGGCTGCAGTTGTATATGCATCAACTAATTTCTGTGGACCTTCATAATCTGGGTTTCCCTTCAGTCAATCATTCTGAAGATGACACAGCAAAGGAAAAAGCCTGCCAGACATATGGGGAAGCAGCATCCTCTATAGTCATTAGCATGGACATCGGTCACCTCTTTAAACTGTTCTACAAAGGGTTTGACAATGTGATCTGGCTCCCCTACAGAGAGAATGAGAACCTGACCATGCCTTATAAGTTCAGCTATGAAACTGGTTGCTCAGACCAAGTGTCAACAGAAATCTTCAACTCTTTTATCAAGCCTTGTGTTCTGCTAGCAGAGTTCCATCATGGGAGGTTGCTGCACCCTACTTATGAATTTTATAACCCCAACATGGCAGCCAGGCAATTAGGATGTGGCCAGTTGCCCTCAAGGTTATTCTTCTCAAAAACCATAAAGCCCAGGGAGAAAATAGGGGATGAAATAGAAGCCAAGAAAATTTTTGAGCTTAGGTGGGAACTGCCATCATATATGCCTTCTCCTTTTGGATTAATAGATGTTGCCCATCGTCTGTTTGCCTCTTGGTGGCAAGAATGGCATGCCCACATTTTTAACATACCAGTGCACCCTCTATGCCAAGATCTGCAGGCTCAATTTGCCTCTGACAGTGAGGTAATTCTCTTGTACCCATATTTTCTCACCATTGGATTCATTCCTGATTTTAACACTTTGTCATTCACAGGATATTGAGCCTACTCCTCCTTCTCAAGTGGCTCAGTACTACCAGGCTAGGCCTATTCCTGCTTTGGGGTTTAATGCCCCCACTTTGGCAGTTTTCATGAAAACCCCAGCAGCTTTGGGTTCAGCACCTTCAAGAGGAGAAAGCAAAAGAAAAGCTGCTACCGAATCAAGCAAAGATGTCACTGTGCCCAAGAGAACAAGATCCAAGAAAGCCAAACTGTCTCCTAAGGTATATCTTTAGCCAGTCTCATTTAGGTAATAATTTAGCACTCACTTTCCTTGCTTGCAGCCACAGGTTAGACTTTCAAGATCAACCAATGCTTCAACAATCATTGAGATTTCTCCTCAAGCCTCTGCTGGAAATACAGAAATCCAGGAAACCACTAGCCAAATTGGTATTATTATCTTAGTTGATTGTTCCTTTTCTTTGCATTAGATGCACTGAATAGCTCTTCACATTTTGTTACTTTGTATTTTTTAGAAACAGATCAATTCTTGGACAGGACGGCAGAAGAATCCTCTCCTCATGCTTCTGCTGATAGTGCAGAAATTTATGGAGCTATTGGCCATATTGGTAATAATGTCTTCCACATATTTTATTTTCCCTCTTCTGCCAAATTTATCCACTGCATTTTGCATCTCATTACTTACTTTCAGATGACATTTTGGATGAGATAGCAGAAGGATCTTCCCCTCACCAGGCTTCAAGCTCATCTTCTCTGGGCATCCAGCTAACCCTCAACCAAGCCAGGGTAAAATTCAAGATGAGGAAGATTTTGTTCAAAAGGTGATACCTCAACCCTACTGATCTCTTTTAACCAATTTAATCAATCGGCTAACATAATTCCTTTTCAAAGATGACATCAAGCCGACTGTCAGTTACTCTTTCACAGTTGAAGAGTATCTTAATGAAAGAGGTGAAGAAGCTACATCACAGTAGAGGTTATCATCAGAGAATCAAGCTCGGCTAAAAGAAATAGCTCTCTTACTGACTAGAGACATAAATGTTCTAGTTCAAGATGCAGACCAGATAAGGGAACTTGTTGAGCTTATTGACCAAGACATCCCTCCAACTCTCAAGGTTCCTCTAGAATCTGCAACTCATCTTGATGACCATCTTGGTAAGGTCAGAAGAGCAAACAGGAACATAGCCTCTAGAGCTGCTCTGCAAGGTGACAATCTGATGAAGAAGCAACAAGCCAAAGAGCTGCACTCCCAGATTCAGGCTGCTAAACAATCCTTGGTAACCCTAGAACCTGAACTGGAAGCCATGGAGGAGGAAAAGGCTAGGCTGGAAGCTCAATTGGCCCAATTGAATGTGAGAATCCAGTCTCACAAAGATAAAATTACTAACTTGCCGATCTCCATAGATGCAGCCAAAACAAAGATAGCATCTGTCATCAAGGAGCATCAGTAGATCAAAACCAGGCTTACCAGAATCCAAAGCTCTGAAGATGATGACAAGAAGGTGCTAGATGAAGTTAGCCGAATTAGGAATGATGCCATAGATGCAATCAAACTGTTCCTAGGCGAGTGAAGCACCGGCTTGTAACACACTCATATGTATCATATTGTATTCCTGAGCAATTGCATTCCTTGTTATGTTTTGACTTTTTCATTTCTGCTGGTTGATGACTTAGCCAAATACTTCAAGCTTCCCGAGTAGGAGAATAGCCGATTCCTTCTCGAGATGTCGATTTTTGATTTAGCCGAGCCTGGCCCAGTCCGTAATGGCCCAAAAAGGAGTAAACCCTATTTCGTCGCTTGGGATACCCCGAGGCATACGCCATGATCTCCACCTCGGCTTATAAATAAAGCCCTTCTCCGGCCTTCACTATTATCTCTGGTTAGCACTCTCATTGCCGTCTCTTCATCTCTTTACCCCATCCAATCTCAAGAAGAAAATCGACCTCCAGAGCATCAATGGCGAGCGGTGGTGATCATGGCAAACGCCCCGCCGAGGGAGAGGCAGGAGGAAGCCGAGCACCGCGTCGTCAACGTCATGGGTAAAATCCGATCGGTTGCCCCCTTGCAGTTTATACATCCTGTTCATCTTCCCTAACATTCGATTTATTCCATCTACACAGGCCAAGGGTCATCACTGGCCGGTACCACCTTCTTCCCCCGATGGTGGTGACTCAACCGGGCACCTCTAGCCAGCCGGTCTCCGTTTCCAATTCGTCGAGCTCCTCGAGCTCTTTCGAATCCGACAACTCCTACAACCCCAACCCTTGGGGTCCGGCGGAATCAGAGGGAGAAGAACCTCTGTACGTACATGAGAAGGCGGTCAAGTTCCGCAAGGAGAGGGACGAAGCCCGGAATGAGCTAGGCGACGTCTCCAAGCAGTTCGGCATTGCGTAAACCGAATGGGAGGATCAGCGCAAGCAACTCTGCGATGACGTCACCGGTCTGATACTCTTGCATAAATTTCCTTTTCCCTAAGTATCTTCACTTGTTAACCCGCCCTTCTTGTTTAGCACTCTCTGCGGAGAATGATCGTCTGAAGGCGGCGGCTAACAGGGTGGCCGACAAGGTGAACGCCCAGGGGGAAACTGCCGAAGCGCGTCTGGATGCTGTGGATGGTCGTGTTGATCAGGCCGTCATCCAAGGTGTGCACCTTGGTGTGTCCCTTGGTCTAGCGGCGATGTCCTCTCACACCGGTGAGGACTACTCTGTCCAGGCCATTGGCTTTGCTGGCGGCCCTCCCCATGAGATTGAAGACATCAATGAGCGTTTGGGGCACTATGAAGATCATGCTGCTGCCCTCGCTGAATCCACCAATCCTCAGTCCATCCTTAACAAATTGTTCCAAGAGTAGTTTGTGTTAGGATGAACTGATTGTAAATAAATTCCTTTCTGGACTGTGTCCATTTATGTTTCCTGTGTTAAATGCCGAATAGATGTCTTCACCATTTTTGTGAATCAAGATAATCCTGAATGATGTTTCCCGAATGCAGTGACGTCACTTAAGCCGAATAGATCTTAGTCTTGCGTCGCAAATGATTTGACGTGTCACTCAGTATTGTCATTCAACGCTTCAACTTTCTCTTCTCCCGATAAACCAACCAGTCAGAATGCCTAAATCAATTTAAAACCATTCGGCTACACACAGGTATTTTTTGGACTAAAGGCGATATGAACTATATCGGCTATTTTGGCTTTATAATTTTAGTCTAAAGGCGATGTTCATTCATCGGCTATGTTTGATTTTAAATCCTTTTATGAACCAACTTCAACACTGGGATAATATCTCTTGAGAAATCTTCCGTTGATAGCTCTGGTAAACTCTTCTCCGAATAGAGTTTTCAAAATATATGCATTACCAGGTACACATCTCACTACCCGAAAAGGTCCCTCCCAATTCAGGGACCATTTGCCGAATGTTCTATCCTTCGTTCCAATCGGCGATGGTCTTCCAAACCAGATCATCTTCTGCAAATTTTTCACTCTAACCTTCTTATTATAATACTTGGCAATACGCATCTTGTTCTTCTCAATATTTTCCAGTGCCTTAAGACGAATTAAATATAAATCTTTCAACTCATCTATCATCAAATTTGTATAATCTTCTTTCTTCAAATCTTTTTGCAACATAATTCATCTTGAACTCGACTGCAACTCCCATGGTAACACAACATGATGTCTATAAACCAACTTATAAGGAGATGGTCGAGTTGATCCATGACAAGCCATTCGGTAAGCCCACAATGCTTCATTTAGAACCAAATGCCACCTTCTTGGCTTTTCATCAATCTTCTTCTGGATGATTTTAATCATAATCTTGTTTGATGCTTCTAATTGGCCATTGGCTTGTGCATAATAAGGAGAAGAATTATATAACTTAATTCCCATGTCTTCGGCAAAATCACAAAACTCCGAAGAAGTAAACTGAGTTCCCTGATTAGTCGTTATAGTTTGAGGAATCCCAAACCTATAAATTATATGCTCTTTAACAAAGCTGACCATATTTTCTGATGTAACCTTCTTCAAAGGGATAGCTTCAACCCATTTGGTAAAGTAATCCGTAGCCAAGAGCACAAACTTGTGTCCTTTGCTCGAAGGAGGATGAATCTGGCCAATTAAATCTATACCCCATCCTCTAAATGGCCAAGGTTTGATTATTGGGTTCATAGCAGATGCTAGAGCCTTTTGAATATTACCAAATTTTTGACAATCGTGACATCCTTTATAATATTCAAAGCAGTCCTCTAGCATGGTTGGCCAAAAATAACCAGTTCTTCTAATTATCCACTTCATTCGGTAGGCTGATTGATGTGCACCATACAACCCTTCATGCACTTCATACATTACTTTTCTAGCTCTTCTTGACTTAAGCATTTAAGCAATACTCCATCTATAGATTTATAGTATAATTTATCATCAAGAAGTACGAACTTGAGGGCTTTGTATCTGAGCTTTCGGGAAACCTTTTGTGAAGGATCTCTTAGATAGCCGGCAATCTCACTTCTCCAATCATCAGCTATTTGATCAGCATCTAAAACATCTTCTTCTATAGTGAGAACTTCCTGATTCTCACGATATCCAGAAGCAGCTTGAACTAACTTATTTGCTTCTCTATTATGCCCCCTGGGGATATGATGCACGGTTACAACCCGAAAACTTTTCAAAAGTTCCCAGCATTCTTCATAATACTCTCTTAGCACATCATTCTTGCATTCATACTGGCCAGTTAATTGATTAATCACCAACTCAGAATCCCCAAAGATATCGACAAAGAACGGCTTTTACCTCTATAAGAAGCCGAAGCCCTCTAAGTAATGCCTCATACTCCGCTTGATTATTAGTAACATAAAACTCAATGGGAATAGCATACTCAAAGGTTACTCCTTGTGGAGAAATTAAGAAAATACCAGCACCACCACCTTTGTTACAGGATGAACCATCGAAAAATAAAACCCAAGGCGCAATGCTTATCATTTTAACAGAGGAACCACGGTGTTGCATAATAAAATCGGCAATAATCGGACCTTTTACCACCTTTGCCGATTCATATTTTAAATCAAACTCGATAAAGCCAAAATCCACTTGCCAATTCTTCCATTCAAAATTGGCATTGACAACATATGCTTTATTACATCAAAGCTAAAAACTACCACACATTCGGCATTTAACAAATAGTGCCAAAATTTAGTACATGAGTAATACACACACAAGCAAAGTTTCTCTGTGAGCGAATATCTTGTTTACGGATCCAATAGTTTTCGGCTAAGATAAGCTATTACCTTCTCCTTTCCTTCATATTCTTGCATGAGGGCCGATCCTATCGTTAGGCTATCGGCCGCCACATACAACTTGAAAGGCTTGTTAAATTGCGGTGGTACCCGGCCGCGGTGGTGCCTTCATGTATTCCTTGATTTCATCAAAAGCCTTTTGTTGCATGTCACCCCATACAAATTCTTGATCTTTTTGAGCTTTAATAGTGGAGAGAAAGGTAAAACTCTTTTTTGATAAATTGGATATAAACCTTCTCACAAAATTAATTTTGCCAAGCAACGATTGTAACTCCGTGAGGTTGGTCGGGGGGTATAATTTTATCTATTGCTTCCATGCTCTTTTTCCCGACCTCAATTCCTCCTTTATGGACTAAGAATCCCAAAAATTCACCAGCCGAGACTCCAAAGGCACACTTGTTTGGATTCATTTTCAAACCATGCCTTCTAGTGCATTCTAGAGTCTTTCTTAAATCGGTTAAATGCCCTTCATGGTTTCTAGACTTGACCACCACGTCATCAATATAGATCTCCACGACCTTGCCAATCAATTCATGGAAGATGTAATTCATAGCTTTTTGATAAGTTGCACCAGCATTCTTTAACCCGAATGTCATGACAATCCATTCAAACAAACCAATGTGACCAGGGCATCTGAAAGCTATCTTTGAAATATCTTCTACATCCATGAAAATTTGGTTATAACCAGCATTTCCATCCATGAAGCTAATGATTTCATTCCCACCGC
Source organism: Chrysopogon serrulatus (assembly GCA_015844335.1). Classification (NCBI taxonomy): domain Eukaryota; kingdom Viridiplantae; phylum Streptophyta; class Magnoliopsida; order Poales; family Poaceae; genus Chrysopogon; species Chrysopogon serrulatus. Next base: position 361,748 of record JADLZL010005239.1, on the reverse strand, counting down.
TGCATCTACCAAAAAATCGGCAATCGGCATCGGGTATCCATCCATCGGAGTAGCTTTATTAAGATTTCTAAAGTCTATGCATACTCTCATCTTCCCATTTTTCTTATACACTGAAACTATATTTGAAATCCACTCCGCATACCTGCATGGCCGAATGAAGTTTGCCTCTAACAATCTTTCAATTTCTTTCTTCACATCGGCCAATACCTCTTCTTTATAAATCTTCCGTGGAGGTTGTTTGTAGGGACGATATCCGACTTAATGGGTAATCGATGTTCAACAATAGAGCGATCCAATCCGGGCATCTCTGTATAATCCCAAGCAAAACAATCTTTAAACTCTTTTAAAAGATCTATCAACTGTGTTCTATACTCCGGACTCAAATTTGCACTAATGTACATCGGCCTTGGCTTAGTATCATCACCAACATTTATTTCTTCTATCTTGTCGGCCGATATAAAACCACGTCCCAACTTTCCTTTGTTGCCATCGATTAGATTACCCATTAAAAATTACTGTGAGAGCCGACTGCTTGGATCGGCTGTTGATCCTTGTTGAAGACATTCACAGGACCTTCTCCCCACACTTTGCCAGAGAAACAATCAATTCCATCATATTCCCAATGGCGCGGCTCGAAGCAGCAACACTTACGGAATCATCAGCGTGCACAACTTCAATGTCGTCTCCAACCCACTAATCAAAAATCGGTGCATGGTTGAAGGAATGCAACAATTGGCATGAATCCAGTCTCTTCCTAGAAGTAGACTATATGCCCCCTTTCCATCGATGACAAAGAAAGTAGTAATCAACATTTTTGACCCAATCATCAACTCGACATGCACGACTCCCCGAGTGTCAGAAGGATTGCCAGCAAAAACTTTGAGAACCATGTCGGTTTTTAACAAATCTTCATTTGTCATCCCAAGCTTCTTAAAGGTAGTATATGGCATGATATTAATAGCAGCCCCACCATCAACAAACATCTTGGTCAGAGGCTTGCCATTGACGTATCCCTTTAGATAAAGTGGCTTCAAATGGCGATATCTGGCTGGTTTGTCGAAAGTTGCCTGTTGTGTTAACACAAGCTGGGCCATCAAATCTTGAAACTCACTCTCATCAAAATCTAAGTATACTTCTTCTTGGACATCTTGATTCTCAGGAGCTATGAATTCTGATGGGAGAAAGAAAGCCATACATACATCACCTGAAGACCCATGCTCATCAGGTTTCTTTTTAGGGCACCATATTGGCTTCTCCTCAGCATCGGCTTGTTGTAGCTCTTTGTTTCTCAAACGCTGGACCCTTCTCTTTTGGCTCTTTCTCAATCCTGGAGGACACCACTGTCCTTTTTGCCAGACGTATTCATGGGGACCTTCTCCTCCATTGTGTCCTTTATAATGAGCCCAACGCCAATCCGCGAACCACTTCCTTTGCTGATTCTCAAAACTGTTTATTTTTAAGCGCCGATCGTCTTCAGGAAACTGCGTTCCAAGTCTATCATGGACCGAACGGCGGTTGACTCGGGATTGCCTGTACCCAAAATATTGATCACTGTATTCAGGGCAATTGTTTCTAGTAGGCAACTTCAAGCCTTCATTCCAACAATGTTTAAAGAATGAACACCCCCAATGGGATTGTTCCATCTCTCTCATGTGTTCTTCTTGCTCTCTACGATACACCCCTTCTTCATACCTCCGGCGTTCTTCTATAAACTATTATTCTTCATAATTCTCTCTTTCTTGTTGTCTCTGCCACTTGTTCAACAGAATACGTGATGTAACCCTAGGCTTAGATGCCTTACCCCTCTCGGTTCGGCTATTTTTGAACCAAACTTTCTCTTTCAACTCCTCAGTAGTAATCTACTGGTCAGGGTCGACAGTACCAATCTTCTTGGCCTTTTTAGAGGTCAACACTTTCACCTTGCCTTTACCTTTAGGATCACCTGTAGAAACCATATTCATAGAGAAAGAAATCATATTTTGAGGAAAAGGATGACCATTAATCTTCATTTTGCCATCGAACTTCAGATCTCCTTCCTGGATGGCTTTTTGAATCCGCATTCTGAACACTCGGCAATCGTTGATGGAGTGAGAATTAGTGTTGTGATAACCACAATATTTTTTGTCTTTCACTCCTTCAGAGCGTAGCATAGGATGTCCCTCTGGTAGCTTGATGCGACCTTCCCTTACCAACAGATCAAAGAGCTTATCTGACTTGGAGACATCAAAATCATAAGTTCCTTTCTACTGTTTCAACCATCGTTGGCTAACTTGAGTAGGCTCTTTATCCCAAGTCAGTTCAGCCGCAGCTACCTCATCTTCATCATCATATTCAGTCGCTTCTTCCAAAAAACTTTGATACATCTCACTAGCAACATTGCCCTTTTGGAAGCAATTGTCTCTCTTGAACCCCTGAGCTTGATTACTCATAGTAGCTAGTCGCTGCGCAAGCTGACCAAGGTCGTCAAACTCCATGCCGAATAGCTTTTCTCTGACATTCGGCTGCATGCCTGCTATAGCCATCCCTGGCAACTGGTCATCCGGTAGGTTAAGAGAATAGCAAAGGTTTTTGGTTTCTCTAAACCTGCGAAGATACTCTTGTGGTGTCTCATTAGCTTTCTGCCTTAGACTCATAAGATCAACCAGCTTTTTCTCATTAGTACCCGTGAAGAAATATGCATGGAACTTCTGTTCTAGCTCTACCCACGTACCAATGGAATGAGCCGGCAGGGAGGTAAACCATGTGAAAGCTGGCCCCGTGAGAGAGAGAGGGAAATACCAAATCCTCCAAGCTTCATCTGTGGAAGCCTCCCCAAGCTGCATCAAGTACCGACTGACATGCTCCATGGTGCTAGTATCATCCTGGCCAGAGAACTTAGTCAAATCTGTCGGAGGTTTCACTCTTGAAAGGGAGTGCAACTCTATTGTACCACTCTGGATAAGGAGACTTGTATGAATAGGACTGATTCTTTGGCTTTAGGCCGAACTAATGCTGCATCATATCAGCCATTCTATGCATGATGATATCAATGTCTGACTTTGGAGTTCCACGTGCTTGCCTTCCTGAAGGTATTCCTGACGTGCTCCTATATCCTGGATTCGGCAAAGCATCCAAAGCAGTGTAATCAGTGAATTCCTGGTATCCATCTCCATACATGTTCCTTTGCAACCTGTTTGATGCTGGGGATACTTTGAAGGTTGACTGTGGTATATCTTCTGTTGTACCGAATGTCACCTGACCATAGGTAGGAGGTTGCTGTTTCTCATTAAGAGCCGGTCCACCCTTGTTTGAGCCAGATGCTCCATCTTCTCCAACAGGCTTCTCTTGATACTTTGGAACATGGAAGAGTGTCGGTCCACGGATTGGTCCTACATTCTCCTCAAAGTACTTATCAGCCGTTGGGCCGAAAGTACTAACCATGATTGCACGAAAGGTGTTCAAAAAAGCTGTGTGATGATTTGTCATAGTTTCTCCCAAAGCCTTATAAACTAACTCCGACAACTTTCGGGCATCTTCCTCTTCGGTGAAATCAGATTGGTGATGAAGGAGAACCCTTGGCAATGACTGCTTCTGTAAGACCTTGTTGCTTTTATTTTTGGAGAAGGACATCAAGCATTTTTGCCGGTATTGGTCACACGCTTGCTGCACCAAGTCCCTTGAGTTTTCTGGCAACTCATCCATGGTCACATCCAGAACGTGATTGTTGCTGATTTCAGACATCTTGAACGCAGTGGTCCCACCAGGCGTGCCAAAAAGTGTGTTTACACAAAATGTGACTGTGCCTCACACACAGCAAGCCAGAAAGCGTAGCTTCAATCGGACGACCGGGCGGTTTAAAGATCCGGAAGCGTGCCAGTCAGTTTGACCTGGAAACTGACAAGGGACAAAGAAATTGTTAAATACCAAATCGAAACGTGCCGGATGAGACCAGACAGTTCCGTATATACGGCCCTGAAGCCACTTACGACGACATACAGCTATAGAAACTGTCTGCCAATTATGCTCATGAATCATTCGGCTAACATAAGGACGAAACACGTAAAGCATAGATTGCCGAACACGCATGCATGAGAAGACATGTTTGAACAAGTGAAAGTTAACTACAAGTTGAAGCATAACCAAGCTCGGCAAACTAGCCGGCTTCGGGATCCATGAAGAAGGAACATACAAACCAATACGAGCAAACCTAATAAAAACTCGTATCCACCGCATCGACACTTAGCTCTATTAAGATTTAAACGCACTTGACGTGTAAGAACCCGCAACATGTAACAACCTAGATTGATCTAATTCGGCTATGAAAGCATATGATCTATTTATCATGATGACATAAGAACGTTAAAGAGCAAATAGATCTATAAAGTGAAGAGCCGAAACTAACCAATCTAAATTGGGCAAAAGAGTGTTACAAAATATAAAACATTAAAGACATGCAACACGTGATAACTTAATGAATCTACTAGATCTTGCCAAATCTAATAGACCCGATAACTATCTTACTTCGCTAAGCTATGAAGCAGACGCCTGCCGCACGGCCATCTAGTCGAGATAAGCAAAGCTTAAGCAAAGACTTCTTGATCATCAAGCAGACGCCTGCCGCACGGCCATCCAATCGAGACAAACAAGACTACTTGCATCAACATCTAATTCCACCGCATGATACTAGACATGATAGCAAGGTTGCGGTACTTCACGGAGGTCGACGGATCGATGGCTCCTCTCGAAGAACTTCGGCGACACGGCAAAAGGACTCGAAACTTGGCACGGGGCGGTTGTATTGATTTGATTGTGAATATCCTTTACAATGGTCGAGGGTTCATATTTATACCCCGGGCGTAACATGAATCCTAAGAGATTACGATTACATAATATATTAAAGGTAACTCAAAAAGTATGGCGGTTCTTAGCTCTAATCCTCTTCGAGTCCTTGATCATCACTCTCCTTGCCTTCTAACCGGCCTCCTGCTTGCCACCTTTTTTCTTCCCGAGCGGGGCCACCGCCTCAAGGATAGCCGATCGCATCGAACACTAGCCGAATCTGTTAACACTAGATTTTCGTAAAGGCCGAGAAGATGACAGTGGGCGATGCGTGGCGAACTTCGCAAGTGTTCAAGAGCATTCGGCAGTATCCATTCGGCTAGCTCGGGCGCTTCGGTAAGCACCCACGCGGTCGGCTAACTCTAAGCGATTCGGCAAGCATTCATGCGGTCGGCTATCTTTGAAGGCGGTGGCTTCATTCGGAAGCAAAAGGTGGCAAGCGAGAAGCCGAATAGAAGGAGAAGAACGTGATAATCAAGGATTCCGAAGAAGACCATAGCAAGAGAATCGCCATACTTTTGAGTTACCTTTAATATATTGTGTAAATCGTAATCTCTTAGGATTCATGTTATGTCCGGGTATAAATATAGACCCTCGACCATTGTAAAGGATATACACAATCAAATCAATACAACCGCCCCGTGCCACGTTTCGAGTCCCTTTGTCGTGTCGCCGAAGTTCTTCGAGAGGAGCCAATCGATCCGTCGACCTCCGTAAGTTCCGGCAACCTTGCTATCATGTCTAGTATCATGCGGTGGATTTAGATCTTGATGCAAGTAGTCTTGTTCGTCTCGATGGGATGGCCGTGCGGCAAAGCGCCTACTTGATGATCAAGAAGTCTTTGCTTATGCTTTGTCTATCTCGACTAGATGGCCGTGCGGCAGCGCGCCCGCTTGATAGCTTAGTGAGGCAAGATAGTTATCGATTCTTGGTTAGATCGTGAGTCGTGCGGCAAAGCTAGGATCTGGTTCAAGGATTAGTTATCGGCTCTATTAGATTTGACAAGATCTAGTAGATTCATTAAGTTATCACGTGTTGCATGACTTTAATATTTTATTTATTTGTAACACTTTTTGCCCAATCTAGATTTGATCGGTTTCGCTTCTTATTTTATAGATCTATTTGCTCTCTAATGCTCTTTACTTATCATGATAAATAGATCGTATGCTTACGTGAAATGAATTAGATCAATCTAGATTGTTACATGCCGCGGGTTCTTGCATGTTAGAAACGCTTAGACTTTGATAGGATCGGGTATCGTGCGGCAGATGCAGGTCTTTGATTAGTTTATTCGTGATAACTTGTATGTTCCTTCTTCATGGACCCCGAGCCGGTTGTATTGCCGAGCTTGGTTATGCTTCAATTCATGGTTAACTTTCACTTGTTCAAACATGTCTTCTTATGCATGCATGTTCGGTAATCAATACACTACGTGTTTCACCTTCATATTAGCCGAATGAATCGTATGCATGATTGGCGCATGATTCTATAGCTGTATGTCGTCGTAAGTGGCTTCAGGGGCGTATATATACGGAACTGCCCTGTCTCATCCGACACGCCCGATTTTGTATTTAACGCTTTCCTTGTCCCTTGTCGGTTTTTTCAGTCAAACCGACCGGCACGCTCGATTTCCAAACCGTGCGGGCCGTCGTCCGATTGAAGTCACGCTTTTTGCCGTGTGCTTGGCGCAGGGTGCAGATTTTGTGCCAACACACTTTTTGGCACGCCCCGGTGGGACCTCTCTTGATTCAAGATGTCGGACGTCAATAACAATCATGTTCTCGGACGTGACGCCGGATGAATTGCCGCACCAATTGAGAGCAACAATGGAGCAAGCATGCGAGCAATACAAGCATAAATGCTTAATGTCTTTCTCCAAGAACAAGAGCAACAAGGTTTTTCGTAAGCGGTCATTGCCAAGAGTTCTTCTTGCACATCAAACTGATTGCTCAAGAGGAAGAAGCTCAAAAGGTATCGATTTGGTCCATAAAGCCTTGGCGTATACCATTAGAAACCACAACACGGCCTTTCTAAATACTTTCCGAGTAATCATGGCTAATACTTTCTTCGCCAACAGGCCGATAAGTATTTTGAAGATGGTGTGGGACCAATTCGTGGACCAGTGCTTTTCAATATTCCAAAATATCAAGAGAAGCAACCTGAAGATGCGAGGAACATCCGGGATCAACAAAGATGAAGTAGAGACTCATGAAAAGCAACCACCTCCTACTTATGGCCAAGTGACGTTTGGCACTACCGAAAAGAGTACCGCAATCTGCATACAAGATATCTCCAAAGATCAAACAGGTTACAAAGGAACATGTATGGGGATGGATACCATGAGTTCACCGACTATACCGCTCTAGATGCTCTACCGAATCCGGATATAGAAGTGCAAAGGAATACCATCTGAGGACAAGCACGTGGAACTCCGAAGACGACATTGACATAATCATGCGTAGGATGGCTGATATGATGCAACATCGGTTCGGCCTAAAGCCAAAGAATCAATCCTATTCATACAAGTCTGCGTACCCAGAATGGTATAACAGGGGTTGCACTACCGGCAAAGGGTGAAGCCACCAACGGACTTAACCAAATTTTCTGGTCAAGATGATACAAGTACCACGAGCATATTAGCCGATATCCGATACGACTTGGGGGAGGCATCCACGCATCGAAGCTTGGAGGATTCGGTATTTTCCATTGTCTCTCACAGGCCCAAATTTTCACCGGTTTACTTCTCGCCACCAAATGATTCTATTGGTACTTGGGCGTAACTTGAAACGTAAGTTTCATGCTTATTTCTTCACCGGAACTATCGAAAAGAAGCCGGTAGACCTTACCGCTTAAGACGAAAGTTAATGAGACACCACAAGAATATCTTCGTAGATTCGGAGAAACCAAGAGTCTTTGCTTCTCGCTGAATTTACCGACGATCGCTTACCCGGAATAGCAATAGCGGGGATGCTTTGCCGAATGTCGTGGAGAAGTCGTTCGGCATGGAATTTGATGATCTCGGTCAACTCGCTCGAGATTAGCTGTCATGAGTAATCGCTCGGGGTTTCGAAAGGGATAACCGCTATCGAAAGGGTAATGTTGCTAGTGAGATGTATCGAGTTTTTGGAAGAAGCAACCGAGTACGAGGATGAAGATGAAATAGTCTGCAGCCGAGTTGACTTGGGATAAAGAGCCTACCCAAGTAAGTCGGCGGTGGCTGAAACAACAAAAAAGGGACTTACGATTTTGATGTCTCCAAATCGATAAGCTTTTTGATCTGTTGGTGAGGGAAGGACGCATCAAGCTGCCGAAAGGGCATCCCATGCTACGCCCGAAGGGGTGAAAGACAAGAGATATTGTGGTTATCATAATACTAATTCTCACTCCATCAATGATTGCCGAGTGTTCGAGTTCGGATTCGTAAGGCAATTCAAGAGGGGCATCTGAAATTTGATGGCAAGATGAAGATTGATGGCAAACCTTTCCCTCGAAACATGATTTCTTTCTCTGTTGGAATGGTCTCTGCAGATGACCCTAAAAGCAAGGGAAAGATGAAAGTGTTGACATCGAAAAGAGCTAAGAAAAGTGGCAATCAGTAGACCCCAACCGACAGATTCATCGCTGAAGAAATGAAAGAGAAAGTTCGGTTCAAAAATAGCCGAACCGAGAAAGGTGAAACGTCCCGCACCAAGGGTGACATCACGAATCTTGCTTTGAATAAATGGCGGAGGCAAAGAAGAGCAAGAATATTATGAAGAACAAAAGTTCTTAGAAGAACGGTGGAGATATGAAGAAGAGATGCACCACCGAGAACAAGAAGAACGTATGAGGGAACTAGAACAGTCTCATTGGGGTTGTTCATTCTTTAAGCATTGTTGGAATGAAGGCTTGAAGCTGCCTTTGCTAGAAACAATTGCCCGTAATGCAGTGATCAGTATTATGGTTACAGAGCGATCTCGAGTCAACCGCCGACCAGTCCATGAAAGACTTGGAGTTCAATTTCCCGAGGACGATCGGCGTATAAAATTAAATAACTTTGATCATCGAAGAAGAGATTCGCGGATCAGCATTGGGTTCATCCCAAGAGTACGATGAGGAAGGAAATACTCATGGATATAGATGGCGTAAAGGGCAATGGTGCCCACCGGGGTTGAGGAAAAGTCGAAAGAGGAGAGTGCAGCGATTAAGAAACAAAGAGCTGAACAGCCGCTGCTGCAGAAAAAAAGAAGGAATGGCGCCCAAAGAAGAAATCCGATGAGAAGGGTCCTTCGGGTGATGCATGCATGGCTTTCTTCCTCCCATCGAAATTCATAGCCCCCCGACAATCAAGAAGTACAAGAGGAGATTTACTCGATTTTGATGAAAGTGAGTTTCGGGATCTAATGGCTCGGCTTATACTAACACGACAAGCAACTTTTGATAAGCCGGCCAAACATCGTCACTTGAAACCGCTTTTACGTGAAAGGATACGTCAATGGGAAGCCTCGACCAAGATGTTTGTTGATGGAGGAGCTGCTATCAATATAATGCCATATTCCACGTTTAGAAAGCTCGGGATGACGGATGAAGATTTGCTTAAAACCGACATGATCCTTAGAGACTTTGCTGGCAATCCTTCTGATACTCGAGGAGCTGTGCATGTTGAATTGATGATTGGGTCTAAAACCCTGATCACTACGTTCTTCGTCATTGACGGCAAGGGGGGCATACAGTTTGCTTCTTGGGAGAGACTGGATTCATGCTAATTGCTGTATTCCTTCAACTATGCACCAAATCCTTATTCAATGGATAGGGGATGACGTGGAGATCATACATGCCGATGATTCGGTAAGTGTGGCTGCCGAGCCAGCTTATTGGGAATATGATGGTGTTGATTGTTTTTCCGGCAAAGTATGGAAAGAAGGTCCTGTTAATGTATTCAACAAGGATCAACAAATGATCCAAGCGAATCGGCTCGAACAAAGAATTTTTGATGGGTAACCCAATCGATGGCAACAAAGGAAAGTTGGGACACGGTTTTATGTCGGCAGACAAATTAGAAGAGATAAATGTTGGCGATGAGTCTAAATCAAGGCCGATGTACATTAGTGCAAATTTGAGTCCGAATGTAGAAAGCAATTAGTAAATCTTACGAAGGAGTTTAAAGATTGCTTTGCTTGGGATTATACGAGAGATGCCCGGACTAGATCGTTCTATTGTTGAGCATCGATTACCTATTAAGTCGGGTATCGACCCTATAAACAACCTCCGAGGAAGATCTATAAAGAAGAGGTACTTGGCCGATGTGAAGAAGGAGATTGAAAGACTATTAGAAACAAACTTCATTCGGCCGTGCGATACGCAGATTGGATTTCGAATATAGTTCCCATTTACAAGAAGAATGGGAAGATGAGAGTTTGTATAGACTTCAGAGATCTTAACAAGGCCACTCCAATGGATGGGTATCCGATGCCGCTTGCCGATTTGTTAGTAGACGCAAAGCAAATGGTATGAAGTCATTAGTTTTATGGATGGTAATGCTGGCTATAATCAGATCTTTATGGCAATAGAAGATATTTCAAAAACGGCTTTTAGATGCCCCGGCCACATTGGTTTATCTGAATGGATTGTCATGACTTTTGGATTGAAGAATGCCGGTGCAACTTATCAAAGAGCCATGAATTACATATTTCATGAGTTGATCGGCAAAATTGTGGAGATCTACATTGATGATGTAGTAGTCAAATCTAAAGACTATGAGAAACATTTAGCTGATCTAAGAAGAACTTTGGAATGCACTAGAAAACATGGTTTGAAGATGAATCCAAACAAATGTTCTTTCGAGTATCACCGGTGAGTTCTTGGGATTCCTTATTCATAAAGGAGGAATTGAAGTTGGAAAGAAGAGCATGGAAGCAATAGACAAAGTTGTTCCCCCAACTAATCTCACGAAATTACAGTCCCTCGCTCGGCAAGATCAATTTCGTAAGAAGGTTCATTTCCAATTTATCGAAAAGAATCTTGCCCTTTTCTCCATTATTAAAGCTCAAGAGGAATCAAGAATTTGTATGGGGTGACGTGCAACAAAAAAGGCTTTTGATGAAATTAAAGAATACATGAAGGCACCACCAGTTTTGGTACCTCCACAACTTAACAAGCCTTTCAAGTTGTGCGTGGCGGCCGATACCCTAACGATAGGATCGGCCCTCATGCAAGAGTATGAAGGGAAGGAGCGAGTCATAGCTTATCTTAGCCGAAAGCCGTTAGACCCGAGACAAGATATTCGGCTATGGAAAAATTGTGCTTGTGTGTGTATTACTCATGTACTAAGCTTCGGCATTATTTATTAAAAAGCCGAATGCGTGATTATTTCAAGTCATGATGTGATCAAGCATATGTTGTCAATGCCAATTTTAAATGGAAGAATTGGCAAATGGATTTTGGCTTTGTCGAATTTAATTTAAAATACGAATCGGCAAAAAGCGTGAAGGGTCAAATTATTGCTGATTTTATTACGCAACATCATGACCTTAGCAACAGTATAGTAAGCATTGTACCTTGGACTCTATTTTTCGATGGTTCATCCTGCAGCAAAGAAAGGTGGGGGCGCCGGCATTCTATTAGTTTCTCCACGGGGAATAACTTTTGAGTATGCTATTCCTATTGAATTTCATGTGACTAACAATCAAGCGTAGTATGAAGCATTGCTTAGAGGGCTTCGGCTTCTTGTAGAGATAAAAAAGCCGTCATTTGTTGAAATCTTTGGAGACTCGAGCTGGTGATCAACCAGTTGATTGGCCAATATGAGTGTAAGAATGACGCGCTAAGAGAATACTATGAGGAATGCCGGGAACTTTTAAAAAGCTTTCGGGTAGCAACCTTACATCATATCCCTAGGGGGCATAATGAAGAAGCAAATAGGTTGGCCCAAACGCTTCGGATATCGTGAAAATCAAGAAGTCTTCACTATAGGAGAGAATGTTCCGGATGCTGAACAGTGGTTGGCGATTGGAGGCATGAAATCATCAAATATCTGAAGGATCCATCGCAAAAAGTTACCCGAAAAGCTCGGTACAAAGCCCTTAAGTTCGTCCTTCTCAATGATCACTTGTATTACAAATCTATAGATGGAGTATTGCTCAAGTGTCTAAGTCAAGAAGAGGCCGAAAAGTGATGTATGAAGTGCATGAAGGATTATGTGGTGCACATCAATCGCCTTACCGAATGAAATGGATAATTCGAGAACTGGTTATTTTTGGCCAACTATCTTTGGAAGATTGCTTTGACTATTATAAAGGATGTCATGATTGTCAAAAATTTGGCAATATTCAAAAGGCTCCAAATCTGTTATGAACCCAATAATCAAACCTTGGCCATTTAGAGGATGGGGCATAGATTTAATTGGTCGATACATCCTCCTTCGAGCAAAGGGCATAAGTTTGTGCTCCCGGCCACGATTATTTTACTAAATGGGTTGAAGCCATCCCTTTGAAGAAAGTTACATCGAAAATATGATCGGTTTTGTTAAAGAGCATATAATTTATAGGTTTGGAATTCCCCAAACTATAACAACGATCAAGGAACCCGGTTTACTTCTTCGAATTTTGCGACTTTTGCCGAAGACGTGGGGATCAAGTCGTATAATTCTTCTCCTTATTATGCACAAGCCAATGGGCAAGCGTAAGCATCCAATAAGATTATGATCAAGATCATTCAAAAGAAGATTGATGAGAAACCAAAGAGATGGCATTTGGTTCTCAATAAAGCATTGTGGGCTTATCGGATGGCTTGTCATGGGTCAACTCGAACATCTCCTTATGAATTGGTTTACGGGCATCATGTTTGTCTTACCATGGGAATTGCGGTCGGGTTCAAGAAGAGTTATGTTGCAAAAAAGATTTGGAAAAAGAAGATTATACAAATTTGATGATAGACAAATTGGAAGATTTACATTTTATTCGTCCTCAAGGCATTGGAAAATATTGAGAAGAATAAAATACGTGTTGCCCGATATTATAACAAGAAAGTTAGAGAAAAGCAATTCTTGGAAGGTGACCTGGTTTGGAAAAACTATACCGCCGATTGGATCGAAAGACGGGGCATTCGGCAAGTGGTCTCCAAATTGGGAAGGGCCCTTTCGGGTAGAAAGATGCGTGCCCGGCAATGCATATATTTTGAAGACTTTGTTTGGGGAAGAATTTACCGAGCTATCAACGGACGATATCTTAAAAAAAATATTACCCCAATATCGAAGTTGGTTCGTAAAGAGAATTTGAATCAAACAACCGATGAGATAACATCGCCTTTAGTGAAAAAAATATGAAGTTGGTAAATAGCCGATATGATTTGTGTCGCCTTCGGTTCAAAATATAGCCGAATGATCTTGTGTTGACCTCAACATTCTCGACCGGGTTGGTTTATCGGGAAAAAGAAAAGATGAAATCCTGAATGATACCGCTTTCGCTGACTCGTCAAATCGTTTGTGGCGTAAGACTAAGATCTAATCGACTAAAGTGACGTCACCGCATTCGGGAAAATCACTCAAGAAACCGCTTCGAATCAAAGAGGACACCAAGGCATTCATTTAGCAATCAACACAAGAACATAAACAAGACACATTCTCGAAGATGATTTCATTATTCACGTATCAATCCCTAGTTACAAACTACTCCCGAACAACTTATTAAGAACAGATTGGGGATTGGTGGATTTGGCAAGGGCAAGAGCATGGTCCCCGTAGAGCTCCAAATGCTCCTCGATGTCCTCCACCTCGTGAGGATGACCTTCTCGCAAATCCAACGGCCCGAATGAATAGTCCTCATTGGTGCGAGAGGACATCGCCGCCAAAGCCGAGGGACACGCCAAGGTGGACACCTTGGATGACGGCCCGATCAACACGGCCATCCATGGCATCCAGGCGTGCCTCGGGAGTTTCTCCCCTGGCGTTCACCTTGTCGCCCGCCCGGGTTTGCTTTGCCTTCAACCGCTCGTTCTCCGCAGAGAGTGCTGAAAGATGAAAAGTTAATCAGTACAGCGAAGAGGATTGAGAAAAGGAAATCTATGTGAGAATGCCGAACCAGTGATGGCGTCGCAGAACTGTTTGCGCTGATCCTCCCATTCGGCTTGCGCGATGCCGAACTGCTTGGAGACGTCGCCCAGCTCGGTCCGGGCTTCATCCCTTTCCTTGCGGAACCGAAGCGCCTCCTCATGAATGTACAAAGGGTCCTCGCCCTGCAGTTCTCGCGGGACCCCAAGGGTTGGCGTTGTATGAGTTGTCGGACTCAGAAGAGCTCGACGAACTCGAGGAGCCGGAGACAGACACCGGTTGATTGGAGGTGCCCGGTTGAGTCACCACCATTGGGGGCAGCAGATGGTATTGCCCCGTGATGACTCGCGGCCTGAGGAAGAGGAAGAACCGAAGGGTTAGAAGATGAACAGTGAGCAAGAACACACGAAGATGGCAGATTAATCTTACCCATGGCGTTGCCGACGTCGCGGCCTACTCCCTCCGGCCTCTCCCTCAGCAGGACGCTTCCCATGGTCACCAGCGCTCGACATTGGTGATTTGGAGGTGGGGTTTTCTTCCTAAGGGTTTCGGCGAGAAGGTGAGAAGATGATGATGAATGCTAACCGGCGATGGTGGTGGAAGCCGGAAGAAGGCTTTATTTATAGGCCAAAATGGAGTTCATGGCGCACGACTCAGAGTATACCAAACGACAAAGTAGGGTTTACTTCTCTTTTGGGCCGTTACCGGACTGGGCCAAGCTCGGCTAAATCGAAAGCGACGGTTCAGAAGAATCGGCTAATCCTCTGATCGGGAAATCCAGAATGATGGCCGTCTGTCTATTCGGAAGCTTAAGAACATTCGGCTATGTCATCAGCCAGACAAGAACAGAAAAGGACCAAAACTTAACAAGGAGTATAATTGTTCAGAATCTGAGTATATTACAAGCCGAATGTTTTACTCATTTAAGAACAGTTTGATTGCGTCCATGGCATCATTCCTAATTTGGCTGATTTCTTCTAGCACCTTCTTGTCATCTTCCTCAGAGCTTGGGATTACGTAAGCCTGGTTTTGATCTGGCCGATGCTCCTTGATAACAGATGCTATCTTAGTTTTGGCCGCATCTATGGAGTTCGGCAAGGTGGCAATTTTATCTTTGTGAGACTGGATTCTCACATTCAATTGAGCCAATTGAGCTTCCACTGGCCTTTTCCTCCTCCATGGCTTCCAGTTCCTGTTCGGGGTCACCAAAGACCGTTTAGCGCCCTGGATCTGGGAATGCAGCTCTTTGACTTGATGCTTTTTCGTCAGATTATCACTCTGCAGAGCGGCTCTAGAGGCTATGTTCCTGTTTGCTCTCCTAACCTTACCAAGATGATCATCAAGATGAGTTGCAGATTCTAGAGGGACCTTGAGAGTTGGAGGGATATCTTGGTCGATGAGCTCAACAAGTTCTCTTATCCGGTCTCGCATCTTGAACGAGAGCATTTATATCTTTGGCCGCAAAAGGGATATTTCCTTTTAACCGAGCCTCGGTTCTCTGGCCGATAACCTCTCGTTGAGATGTAGCTTCTTCACCTCCCTCATTGATGTACTCTTCAACCGTGAAAGAGTAGGCGACGATCGGCTTGGCCTCATCCTTAAAGGAAGAAAAAATCATTAGCCGGTTGGTCAAAATTATTAAAGAACCAATGAGTTGAAGTATTACCTTTTGAATAGAGTCTTCTTCAGTTGAATCCTACTCGGCTTGGTTGAGGACTTGGTTGGATGCCCAGGGATGATGAGCTAGAGGCCCGGTGAGGGGAAGATTCTTTTCTCTATCTCATCCAAAATATTGTCCGAAAGTGAGTAATGGAATGCGAGAGGACAATGGGTAAGGGATATGTGAAGAAAATTATTACCAATATGGTTAATAGCTCCATGAAGTTCTGCACTGTCAACAGAGGCACGAGGGGAGGATTCTTCTGCTGTCCTGACCAAGAATTGATCTGTTTTTAAGAATAGCAGAATATGAGAACTAATCAGTGCATCTAGTACAAAGAAGGGAAACGATCAACTGGGATAATAATACCGGTATGGCCAGTGGTTTCTTGAATTTCTGCGTCTCCAGCAGAGGCCTGAGGGGGGATCTCAATGGTTGTTAAAGCATTGGCCGATCTTGAAAGCTTAACCCGTGGGCTGCAGCAGTGAGGGAAGTGAGTACAAAATTATCGCCCAAATGAGACTAGTAAGAATATACCTTGGGAGACAGTTTGGATTTTTGGATCTTGTTCTTCCGGGCACAAAGAACATCCTTGCTTGATTCGGCAAAGGGGCCTTCCTCTTACCTTCACCTTTTAAAGGTACTTGAACCCAAAACTGCTGGGGGTTTTCATGAAAGCTGCCAAAGTAGGGGCATTATATCCCAAAGCAGAATAGGCCCAACTTTTGGTAATACTTGAACGCCGAGAAGGAGGAGTAGGCTCAATATCCTGTGAATGACAAAGTGTTAAAATCGGGGATGAATCCAATAATGAGAAAATGAGTACAAGGAAATTACCTCACTATCGAGGCAAATTGAGCTTGTAGATCCCGGCATAGAGGGTGCACCGGGTATATTGAAGATATGGGCACGCCACTCATGCCACCAGAAGCAAAATGTAGGATGGGCCGATCTATTAATCCTAGAGGAGAAGGCGTAAATGACGGCAGCTCCCATCCAAGTTCAAAAATTTTCTTGGCTTCGTTTCATCTCCTATTTTCTCCCCCGGGCCTTATAGTTTTTGAGAGGTATAGCCTTGGGGGCAACTGTCCACACCCTAATTGCCTAGACACCATGTTTGGATTGTAGAATTCGTAAGTAGGGCACAAAGATCCTCCCATGATGAAATTCTCTTTGGTAGAACACGAGGGGCTTGATGAAAGAATTAAAGATATCTGTGGACACTTTATCTCGAAAGCAGCCAGGCCTCATAGCTAAACTTGCAAGGCAAAGTCAGATTTTCATTCTCTCTATAGGGGAGCCAAATCACATTGTCAAAGCCTTTGAAGAACAAATTGAACAGATGGCCTATATCCATGTTAATGACAATGGTAGATGCTTTGCTTCCCCGTATGTCCGACAAGCTTTCTCTCTTGCCGAATCATCTTCAAAGACTATTAACCAAGGGAAGCCTAAGTCATAAAGGTCCACGAAAACTATCTCGTGCATATACAACCGCAACCACATTTGGACGAACCACCAAGGACCATTTACACAAAGTGGATTTCTCCATGGTCTGCAAGATCTCGACGGTGATCTGACGCATCATATGATAGACAGCCCCTAGAAGATATTTGCCCAAGGGGACTAAAATGCCTGCAGCCAGGTCTTCAGCCATCACCATATGATTCAGAGTTGGCTCATTAGATTTACCACGTAAGATGAATCGCACGACCACATGTTCATGAAAGCCTTATATTCTTTGTCACCCACGGCGCCGATGACATGTAAGTTTGGATGTATTTTGTCCATCCACTTCCCCGATTTGACCGCCTTACAGTTACTGCTATTCTTATATTTGGAGGGGTACACTGGCTCCGTCACATTGAGGCCGGTCATCATGAAGATATCAGCCAGAGTAAATGACATTGGACCATGGCCAAAGATAAAGGCGTTAATGGCATCAGACCAAAAGTGAGCTGCTGCTATCGGGGGGGGAGTCATTCGAGTGTCTCGGCGGTGATAGTTCCAAGCAATGCTTTGGAGGTCTTGAGAATCCCAAAGGATCGCCGCTCTTGTCCAAATCCTCCGATACCACTTTCGCCATCCGGTAATTGGAGGAAAAGGCCAAGTTTTGAAGGTGTTTGGCCACCGATTCGGGCGGCGTCACCCCGATTTGAAAGGAATCCTCATGGTCTCCTTCTCTATGAACTCAATCGGGTGGGGTCTCCCATTGGACCCGTGAAATAAGAATCGAGGATTTGCCGCATAGGGAATCAAAATCTCGCCCTTGTATTCCTTGAGAAAAACAAGACAACGGGGGGAAAATGAGTCGAAGGAAAACGACGGGTCGATTTGAAAGTTGCCGAATACATGAGAAAAAACAAGAATTACCTCCGGAACTCCATCCTGGGTCGCCATTGAAAGCTTGGAGTGGATTTGAATCTAGAATCAAAGGACTCAGGTTTCGGGCGGCGGCTGCGAGTATGAACAGTATTGACCTGAATGAGGAACGAGTTTGTGGTCAATTTCGGAATAAAATCACTTTTATCCCGAAATTGAGGGGGCATGTGTTAACACTAGATTTTAAATAAAGGCCGAGAAGATGACAGGTGGGCCGATGCGTGGCGGACTGAGCAAGTGTTCAAGGGCATTCGGCGGTATCCATTCGGCTAGCTCGGGCGGTTCGGTAAGCACCCACGCGGTCGGCTAACTCTAAGCGATTCGGCAAGCATTCATGCGGTCGGCTATCTTTGAAGGCGGTGGCTTCATTCGGGAAGCAAAAGGTGGCAAGCAGGAAGCCGAATAGAAGGAGAAGAACGTGATAATCAAGGATTCCGAAGAAGACCATAGCAAGAGAATCGCCATACTTTTGAGTTACCTTTAATATATTGTGTAAATCGTAATCTCTTAGGATTCATGTTATGTCCAGGTATAAATATAGACCCTCGACCATTGTAAAGGATATACACAATCAAATCAATACAACCGGCCCCGTGCCACGTTTCGAGTCCCTTTTGTCGTGTCGTCGAGTTCTTCGAGAGGAGCCAATCGATCCGTCGACCTCCGTAAGTTCCGGCAACCTTGCTATCATGTCTAGTATCATGCGGTGGATTTAGATCTTGATGCAAGTAGTCTTGTTCGCCTCGATGGGATGGCCGTGCGGCAGCGTCTACTTGATGATCAAGAAGTCTTTGCTTATGCTTTGTCTATCTCGACTAGATGGCCGTGCGGCGGCAAAGCCCGCTTGATAGCTTAGTGAGGCAAGATAGTTATCGATTCTTGGTTAGATCGTGAGTCGTGCGGCAGGCTAGGATCTGGTTCAAGGATTAGTTATCGGCTCTATTAGATTTGGCAAGATCTAGTAGATTCATTAAGTTATCACGTGTTGCATGACTTTAATATTTTATTTATTTGTAACACTCTTTTGCCCAATCTAGATTTGATCGGTTTCGGCTTCTTATTTTATAGATCTATTTGCTCTCTAATGCTCTTTACTTATCATGATAAATAGATCGTATGCTTACGTAGCCGAATTAGATCAATCTAGATTGTTACATGCCGCGGTTCTTGCATGTTAGAAACGCTTAGACTTTGATAGGATCGGGTATCGTCGCGGCGATGCAGGTCTTTGATTAGTTTATTTCGTGATAACTTGTATGTTCCTTCTTCATGGATCCCGAGTCGGCTTTGTATTGCCGAGCTTGGTTATGCTTCAATTCATGGTTAACTTTCACTTGTTCAAACATGTCTTCTTATGCATGCATGTTCGGTAATCAATACACTACGTGTTTCACCTTCATATTAGCCGAATGAATCGTATGCATGATTGGCGCATGCCTTCTATAGCTGTATGTCGCCGTAAGTGGCTTCAGGGGCCGTATATACGGAACTGCCCGGTCTCATCCGACACGTTCCGATTTTGTATTTAACATTTCCTTGTCCCTTGTCAGTTTTTTTCAGGTCAAACCGACCGCACGCTTCGATTTCCAAACCGTGCGGCCGTCCGATTGAAGTCACGCTTTTTTAAACTGCTTTGTGTGCTTGGCGCAGGTGCAGATTTTGTGCCAACAGAATCGTTCAAAGTTAGCCGACCGCTTGAGCGTTTGCCGAATGCCCCACCTGCCTTCTCGCAAGCCTTTGCCGAATACTGGCCCACCTGTCATCTTTTTCGGCCTTTACCAAAATCCAGTGTTAACACACGTTAACGCGCGATGGGTCATGCTCTCCGAGAGCGTGCTGCTCTATCGTCACGACACGCCTCCTCCCTAGCCCCCTTCATCCTACTAGTGCCCCTCCCTCGCTGTTGTCCTCGACCCCGCCCTGATCATCGTTCTCACCGGAGTGCACCATGGCCATGCTCACTGGCAACGCTGAGCTCCAAGCTTTGACCATGGTGCTCCTTCCCCTCCTTGGTCCGGCCACCACTACCACCCTGTTGACAGCCAAAATTGTCCATTTTTATAAAGTTATCAAAATGTTAATTTGATCTCACCATTGCGTTCCTCTCATCGAGATGGTCAAAAATCATATATGGAATGCCCGATTTGGAGATCGGATGAAGAAGTTATGGCCCCGAGAAAATACTGTGGTGCTGACCAGAACTTCCGGTCCGAGACCGGAACTTCCAGTCCAACTTCCGGTCCGTGACCAGAAGTTTCGGCCTGCGCTGATCCCGGAGCTCCGGGAACTTCCGGTCTATCGGTCCAAAACCGGAAGTTTCGGTACGAGACCGGAAGTTCCGGTAGACCTCGTCAGTTCGGATCTGGACTTTCCGGTTGCGACCCGAACTCCTCCAAACTCGTGGGAAACTTGGAAAATAAGTATTGGAGCGGTTTCCTACTGGGATAACACCACACCCCTCTATATATATGAGAGGATCATGGCCGATTGAGTACCCATCATCCAATCGTCAAAATACATCTACTACACCTCTTTTCCAACCTCATGCTGTTCATCCCTTGATCCAGGCGACCAAGGATGGCGCCCTAGGCTTGCCGGCCGACCTAGGGCAACCCAACGACGTCCTTGCCCTGACGGGGTCCCTCCCGGGTGAGAGCTTCGACGGTTCCTTTGCTAGTTTGCTTGGAAACTAGCCGTTATTCGTCACGTAAGTGCGATTGGTTATCCTTTGGTGGTTTGCTCGTAAACCTCTCTGCTCTTCACCGCGAAAGTGTGTTGGTTACCCGCTGCGTTCTTTGGTCCGTGGCGACCCGGGCATCTAAAGCCCTAGCTAGTGTGTGATCCGGAATCAATTTGGCGTCAACACACTTTTTGGCGACTCCGCTGGGGACGATTGGTTCGGCTATCTCATAAGCCGATCTCTCTGAGCTAGCCTATCCATTGATTTCAATCTATCCTTTTATGCTCGCCATTACCATTGCATCTGCCCCAAAAGGCCGATTGCATTTGGTTTTGACCCCTTGCGATCTTACTTGCTATTTTACAACGAGTTGCACTTATTTTTAGAAATTTCAGCAAGGTGGTCAAATTCTAAATCATGGAGTACCAAGGTGTTGCATCACAATATTACTACAATCACCCTGAGGTACAGCTTGCAAATGTGTCTTATGATTCTAATAATTATTTTGCGAGATCTATGAATTCTCATGTTGGTGTTGCTAGTTATGATAATATTAGATATGTTGCATCGGCTAATTCTTATGTTTATAATGGTTCTCATTATATTCAAAAGCCAATGTTAACTATAAATTCTTTGAGTCTGAATGCATCTGGCAACATACAATATATAAATTCTTATTCATCGGCTATAAGTTCACAGTATATGGTTCAACCACATGACATGCCGATGAATGAGACAATTGGCTATAACAATAATAATCACCTAGCCAATTGCTCTCAAAATTCTGCACCATATACCGATGCTTCTATTCATAATTCGGCTTCGAATGTTACTTCATACTCAAGCCGAATTAATGAAAATTCAGCAAGGTATTTAAGTGCAAGTGCTCATGATTTGGCTTCACGTGTTACCAATAACCATAGTCGAATTAATGAAAGTTCAGCACCTTATGCAGGGATTAATACTCACGATTCGGCTTCATATGCTGCTTCTAGCTCTAGCTGAATTAGTGGAATTTCAGCAAGATATTTGAGTGCTAAAACGCATGATTCGGCTTCATAAGTTGCTAATAATTGTAGCCGAATCAATGAAAATTCAGTATTGGGCATACATGCTAATGATCATGATTCGGCTTCATATATTGCTCTTGAATCTAGCCAAATCAATGAAGATTTAGCCCATGTTACAAATCCATATGACTCTTCTAAATGGAAGGTGCCTACTTATCAGACCATACCCATTATGTTATGATTACTTAAGGGATCCTAATGGTTGGTGGGTACCTGACTTTTATGAGTTTAGTGGTGAAGATGATAAAACCACTATGGAACATATTAGTATATATCTCTCACAGTTGGGTGATTTTGGTAAAGAAGACTAAATAAGAATAAGAAATTTTCCTTTATCCCTCACCGGTATTGCCTTTGCATGGTTTACATCTTTGCCTCAATGTACTATTTGTTCATGGTATGAATTAGAGGAGCAATTTTATAAATACTTTAGAAAGACCAATGCAAAAAAGCCGATCACTACGAAGTCATCGGCTAAAAGTGAATTATTAGTAGACATAAAAGCAAGTCTTGCTATAGAGAAGCATGAGAAACGTAAGAAACCAGCTAGACTTGACTTTTCAGGAGCTAAAGGGGTCATGTACTTATCTAATGATTATCACATCATTGATGAAGATCAAGCCCCTACAAGCAGAAGGGAGGGTTGCCTACTTGTTCCAAATCGGCTAAGTCGACTACCCAGTTGGCTAGACCGATTGCCTCTGCAGCCTACTCTAAATCGGCTAGGCCGACTCCTCAGTCGCCCAAGTCGATTGCCTCTGGTACATGCCTCGAGTCGTCTAAGCCGACTCCACTTGCTACTAGTGCCCAAGTCGGCCTAACCGATTTCCAATCGGCTAAGCCGACTTCTTCGGTTCCTACAGCCGCTAATGCATCTTTAGATGATTTGGCACCTATTGTTGGTCGTTCTTTTGAGATGGAAAACAACATCATTCCAATTAAAGGCGTACATATTTCTGACATGATCAACAAGGTACAAGGTATGAATATTTTGCTTAAATTTCAATCTGGTCATATTATTTCAATTTCTGCATCTATTAGAGATATGCTTATAAAAAGTTGTAAAATACCGATTAGAAATAGCATTATATTTGTTGAAGATAAGATGAATTCAAATTCTATCGGCCAACGGATTGTGCCATATGGTGAGGCCGATGGTGTTGGTTTATCAAAAGTAAAGCTCTCTGAAAGCAGTTGCAAAGGTGTGGCTGAATGGATTGATGTGAAATCTGATCCCTTCGTTTGCCTAGCTTTAAAACCGACTCCACAAAAGAATCGGTTAAAGAAATCAAAATACACCTTTGACTTTACCTTTTGTGATCGTGTGTTTGATATCTTGCTTAAGAATAATTTTATTAGAATCATTGATCACAATGCTTTGCCATTAGTTCAAAATTTAGAAGAGCTTACATATTGCAAATGGCATAATTCCTATGATCATAATACTTGTAATTGCAATATGTTTCATCGTACAGTCCAATCGGCCATTGATAAAGGTCGATTGAGATTTTCTAAAGCTCAACAAATGGACCGATTAGATTCAATCGGTCTTGATGGCAAACAGATTTTGAATCGGCTTACATTAGCCGATTCACATAAAGCTCAAAGCTCAAGTGCCCATGAGAAAGATGTAGAGCCCTCAAGTGAAGAAAAGGTTGTTGTCCATGAAGTGCAAATTGGACATATTTCAAAGGATAGCAATGTTACTATAATTTCAAAAGACACCGGGGGGCGGTGAAATCTCTCCAACTAGAGCAAAAGCCGATTGATCCAGTTAAGCAAGGAGAATCGGCTGAGGATTCTTCTTTAGAGCATGTCTATCAGGATGGAGGAAAGAAGAAGGATGATCGTAATGCTAATGGAGGCAAGGCTCATGACAGGCAAAAGATAGAAGACCAAAGCTTAGCTTCGAAGAGCTTCTAGCTAAATATAAGAAGATTGGTGAAGCAAATATTGCCAATCGATCAAAGAAGGTTCAGCCATCAAGATTGTCTCCAAAACACAAGTCTAAAGAGAAGAATTGGCAAGGAGATAGATCTCACGTAGCAGCAACATATTCTCTTTTTGAGCAGCCAATTCCCATGTCTTATGGGCCACCGTCCGCATATGTTCATCCGTATTTATCTTGGGGCTGGTTTAATGAAGAGACACATGTTCCATCATATTTTAGGCCACAATATATATAATATGCAACTCCTAAATATTCACAAAGATCATCATCTTATAAAGACCGTTTTGATCAAAATCGGTCTGGAGCTCAGCCAAAGAAGAAAGAGGTAAAGCAAGTTTACCGTGTGAAGTATGATGGCCGAAAGAACAAATATTCAGATCTGAATTCAACTATTGAAAAGCCGATTACATTATTGAAAAATCAGGCTATTGATGGCAAAGACATGGGAGAATCATCTATTGATATTCTAAATGCCAAATCTGAACAAAGAAAGATAAGAGTGCCTAAAAACAAGAAAGAATTGCCATTATCTAAAATTAAAACAAAACCAAGATGTTCAACTGGTTTACCAAAGTGCAAGAAAAGAAGTTGCAAAAACTTAGTGCGTAAAAATTAGAAGAAAGAGGCTTAGTGTGGATTCCTAAAGGAAGTGTTCAAACTCACAAGGATGATGCTCAAGAAAGTGGTGCATCAAAGATAAAAGAGAGAAAAAGATTCAAGAAACAATTGCGAAGTTGGAGATTTGCATCAAATCATCAAAATCTTTGGTCTTTGCATCATCCGTCTTCTCTGCCTATGTTTATGAGGAATTCATCTCATGGTATGTATAGTCATCCCTCAGCTTCTTATTTTGATCCTTGGTGTGGATCTTTATATTATGGAGGGTTGCCAAATTATTATGCCTATCAATGATCAAAAGCCGAAATATTTTATTTTGGCTATACATACTCATGTGAATGAACTCATGTGGCCGATACTTTGTTATCGTCCTTAGCATAAAAATATAGCCGATGAATGCTTGTAACCATCGTGCTATTAGAAAAGTCCCCATAGAATTTTCTTTGATGGCTTTAAGGCCCGGGGGGCATGATATATATGTATTTTTACTTTATGGATATGACCATATGATTAATCGGCTTGCAAAAAGGTCAATATGTTGGCATGATCATTATTTTTCATAATCATGCTATTTGAGAATCAAGCTGATTAGAATTACATTTACACCAAACTTCAGGCCGAATACGTAGTTTTCTTATTCGGCTTGGCTATGTTGCAATCCTTGAAGTATGACATGTTGAAGCCTGTGGTGGTTCTTTACTAATGATGCAGTAAGCTGCTGCTATGTTTTGGTGTTTTAAAGAATCACATAGTGTGTACTTTGATGAGTGCCTTGATATCATTGTTTCTTTTGCTAATTTCAAATTTGGTATGTTCCAAGGCATGAAAACTATATGGCCAACATGTTAGTTCAACAAGCATCGGGTTATGATATCAGTGGACATAATTTTTATATTCAAGAAAGACCGATGCATCAGGATTTGAATTTTTTCTGTGTAGGTGCACTTTGGGCAGGCTAAGCTGATTCTAGCAATCGGCTAGGCAACCCAGCCAGCTAAACCGACTGGTCCAGTCGGACTAGCCAACTTTTCTAGAGTTGGCTCGGATATTTCACTCGATTAATATCCAAATCGGTCTAATATGATTTCTAGTGATGATGTGACCGATTCAGGAGATTGTAGGACTCCCTTGTTAATGGGCAAACTGGATCTAGCAATAAGACTTTGATCAAGCTCATTAAGAAGAAGATTGAGGATAATCCAAAAAGGTGGCATGAAGTTTTGTCTGAAGCTCTATGGGCCCATCGCATATCAAGGCATGGTGCTACAAAGGTTACTCCTTTTGAATTAGTATATGGTCAAGAGGCCGTGTTACCCGTTGAAGTGAACTTGGATGCATATAGGCTTGCTAAACAAGATGATCTATCTACTGTTATGTATCATGATTTGATGATGGACAGTATCGATGAGGTAACGGATAAAAGATTAAAAGTTCTTAAGGAAATTGAGAAAGACAAAGTTCGGGTTGCCAAAGCATACAATAAGAAGGTGAGAAGCAAATCTTTCCAAGTTGGAGAGTTGGTTTGGAAGACCATACTACCAATTGGATCGAAAAGCAATAAGTTTGGCAAATGGTCACCAAGCTGGGAAGGTCCTTATAAAGTGATCAAAGTGATATTTGGAGATTTATATATGCTAGATACATTGCAAGGTGAAAGTCTCCCGAGAGAAATAAACAGAAGATACTTGAAAAAGTACCTTCCAAGTGTTTGGCAAGAAGCCTAAGTGCTCTCCAAACAATGGCCGATACATGTATCGCCCTTAGAACAAAAATGGCCGATGTATACATCGCCCTTAGTCACTAGATAGCCGATGAGATGGGTATCGTTGTTATTTGGTTTTAAATTGTATTTTCAGGTTCATGCATCATTCACCTAAAAATAGGGGGCATGTGTTGACAGCCAAAATTGTCCATTTTATAAAGTTATCAAAATGTTAATTTGATCTCACCATTGCGTTCCTCTCATCGAGATGGTCAAAAATCATATATGGAATGCCCGATTGGAGATCGGATGAAGAAGTTATGGCTCCGAGAAAATACTGTGGTGCTGACCAGAACTTCCGGTCCGAGACCAGAACTTCCGGTCCAACTTCCGGTCCATGACCAGAAGTTCCGGCCTGCGCTGATCCCGGAGCTCCGGGAACTTCTAGTCTATGACCGAAAGTTCCGGTCCAAAACCGGAAGTTCCGGTACAAGACCGGAAGTTCCGGTAGACCTCGTCATTTTGGATCTGGACTTTCCGGTTGCGACCCGAACTCCTCCAAACTCGTGGGAAACTTGGAAAATAAGTATTGGAGCGGTTTCCTACTGGGATAAGACCACCCCCCTCTATATATATGAGAGGATTATGGCCGATTGAGTACCCATCATCCAATCGTCAAAATACATCTACTACACCTCTTTTCCAACCTCATGCTGTTCATCCCTTGATCCAGGCGACCAAGGATGGCGCCCTAGGCTTGCCGGCCGACCTAGGGCAACCCGGCGACGTCCTTGCCCTGACGGGGTCCCTCCCGGGTGAGAGCTTCGACGGTTCCTTTGCTAGTTTGCTTGGAAACTAGCCGTTCTTCGTCACGTAAGTGCAATTGGTTATCCTTTGGTGGTTTGCTCGTAAACCTCTCCGCTCTTCACCGCGAAAGCGTGTTGGTTACCCGCTGCGTTCTTTGGTCCGTGGTGACCCGGGCGTCTAAAGCCCTAGCTAGTGTGTGATCCGGAATCAATTCGGCGTCAACACACCCTTAGGCTTCCTTCCCTACCACCTAGCATGCCTCCCTTCCCTGGTCGGGCCCTTCTATAGCCTACCGGAGTTGGCTTCTTCTCCCTCTTCCGTCGCCTCCTCCTTGCCAGAACCCTAGCTATCGCCACATCGTACGTCTTCCGATCCGGTGTTCACACAAATCTAGTAGGAGCGGAGGAGCTGCCACCACCACCCCGCCATCAAAGGGGGGGAGGAGGAGTTGTGTTGGTGAGGAGGGGGTTATGCGGGCTACGGGAGCGAGCCAAGGAAAAGTGGTGAAGCGTATTGATGAGTATTATTTTCGGTGGCTTGAATCTGCAGCTTTGCGGTGTTTCCAATTCTAGTAGAAGTACTTCCTTCGTCTGAAAAAGAATGCAACTATGTGTTGCGTGCTGGGTAAAGTGGGTCAAGTTTGATCAAGTTTTGATATTAATATTTATAGCTAAATGAATTCATTATGAAAATACATTTCGTAATTAATTTAATTGTATTTATTTGATATCGTAAATATTAGAATATTGTACTGTTTGATCAAGTTTTGATACACAGTTCCAGGTTATCTATAATTGGTTAAACTTAAAATACTAAAATATTGTACTGTTCTAGAGTTGTATTTTTTCCTTAACGGATGGAGTATGGGGTAGAGTCCTTTAGAGACCATGAAATTAAAGAGATTTGGATATGAATATTAGATAATTTCGGTAACTATAATCTATTTTTCATGAGCTGTGTATCATTCATGATGATAGTGTCGAACTTTCTCTCGTTATTAAAAAACTACGATCCAGTAGTGAACAGATTTCGCACCGGTTGTTTTCCTCTGCAGCATCCTGTACCCTTTTCGTACGTGAATTTAGTGTGATGTTATTACGGGCTCAAATAAGTTGGCACGATGGTAGGTACGTTTGTCTCGTAGCTAGTTAGCTACGCATCTGTACGTGCTTATGAACAGGAGACCTCAGCTCCGCTCTTGACCTCGCTGCGTCAACGACCGCGAAAGCTATCACGTCTCCCTTCTCTATATAAAGGCACGCGCGCCAGCAGCAGCATCCATCTTCTTCTTCTCTTCCAGATTACTTTGCTAGCTTGTCCATATGTTCACACACTGAAGCAGCCTGCATAGCTGCTACTTCAGTTCCAGGTCAGTGATCCATTTGTTTTGCTATAAATATATATACGTGCCGGCCAGCGCTGATTCGATGTTTAAGTATATATATCTCAGACGGGGGCTCTGTACGTCTTCTCGTGACAAATCCATTTTCGATCATTTTTTTAAATCACACTAGCTGGCACAGACGCTAGCTCTTAGTTTAGCGGGTCTAAAAATAACCGTCACTCGTGACTGTAGCTAGTCATGCGCGACTGTAGCTGTTCATGTCATTTTTGAGCTCACTTGGACGCGAGAAATTGAAAAAAAGGGGGAGTGTGGTGTGTGGGTGTGTGTGTGGGGTGTGTGTGAGGAGGTTTTGCCCTTTGAATCTTAATTTGAAGGAGTTAGGAGTTAGGTTTCAGAGTTGAGTTTATGTCTTCCATAAAATCTTTTTAAATTTTTTCTATATATTTCTTTCACTAATGTTTGTTGTCGTCATATGGATCTAGAGAGATATGATGTTTGATATTTTTTTGTTTTAACAGTCAATTTAGAATGATTTTTTCTCCAGCTTACTTGGCTCACATCAACTCTAGTTAACTTGTATATTAACTTTGTCATTTTTTATTCACAGTAATTTTTAGATCATTTTTTTTAAGCTCTAGGTCTAGATCTAAGAATATTTATAACTAAAAAATAGTCAATTTCTTCAATTGTTATATGTGAATAATATCTTGATGCAAATAATATCTTTTCTCTTCAAAAACCACATACGGATAGGACATGGATGTAAATGAAACGAATGCATGAAGCATTCTGCATACAAGATTTGAATGATTTTATTGAAACCGCGAATGCATGAAGCATTCTGCATACAAGATTTGAATGATTTTATTGAAATCGCGAATGCATGAAGCATTCTGCATACAAGATTTGAATGATTTTATTGAAACCACTAATAAGAATGTAATAATTATAAGTTGTTGGCCCTTGAATGTAACAATTAAGTTGTTGGCCCTTGGAAGACCAACAGGCCCCCAATCAGCATGATACCGAGCCCCTAACTTCGTTGAAGCTAGCCTACTGCAGTCCTGTAGTCATGGACTGATGGGACCACACAATGGTTAATAGGCATGTTAGCAGTGGCTAGCCAATGTTTTGTTTTTTTACTTTTCTTATTTTGATTGAAGTTAGCATACTCCATCCGTCTTGAAATATAGTGCATTGCCACTTCTAAAATCTGTACTGAAATATAATGCATTGTACATAATGAGTATGTCTAGATTTGGCAAGAATTATTAAAATGGAAACCATAATTTGAGGATAAACTCCTAAATTGGAAATAATCTATGGGTACATCACTAGTATACAAACCATTTCTCTTGACACTAGTGTTTCATTTCTACTTGGCAGTTTTGCTTGAGAACAGCCAGTAGAAATACGATTTCTAATGGGCGGTTTTCTTAAGGAACCGCCAATAGAAATCGTGTATTTCTACCGAAAGATTTCTTAAGGAACCACGCGCCAGCAGAAATCGATTTCTATTCCTTAAGAAATCCACCCAAGAGAAATAGTTTAAAATTAATTTTTGAGTTTTTTAAACTTTCTTGGATGGAGAAACTGCCAAAATAAAAGTTATAGATCTCGAAATGTTATGAAACTTTGTAGTTGACAACTTTTTCATTTGAAGTCATCTTTTTATGGAAAACTACGACCGAAATTTTTAAATTTGAAATTCAAATTTTGTAAATGACATCGGATGGAGAAACACTCTAAATAAAAGTTGTAGATCTCAAAAAGTTATGAAACTTTGTAGTTGAACACTTTTTCATTTAAATTCGTTTAGACTCAAAAAAATATTGAATTTACTATCAGTTTAGGATAATATGTGGGGAACCAAAATGGGATATAGACACAAGTGACTGATGTGTGAAGTGGTAGAGGAGGCTATGTGCGAGGCTGAGGTCATGGGTTTGAACCCTCACGGCCTCCCCCCCTGGTTTCAAAATATTTTTTGCTATTTTAAAAATATCATTTTGCTATTTTTTCACGTTTCGGGAAGCGATTTCTACAGGCGGTTCCTTAAGAGAACCGTCTGTAGAAATTGATTTCTACCGGGCGGTTTTAACAACAAACCGCGGTATAAATGCCCGATTTCTACGCCTCCAAGATCGACAGCTTCTGAAAAACGCCAGTACAAATACGTTTGGAACCGCCAATACTGGTCTTTTCTGTACTAGTGCATGTGTCATTTGAGTATTTCCTTAAGTTAAAACTTTGTATATTACAAGACGAAGGAAATAAGAAATCTATAATATTTATCTTTTTGCAGCATGTGCATGTAACAACTTATTATCTGTCTTAGGACTTGTTTGGATCCAATAAACTAACAACTAGTTCAACTAGTTGGATTTTATGAACTAATGAACTAGTACTAGTTGAGCGTTAAATTATTTATTAATTCACTCACTAGTTCACCTACTAGTTCATCTGTTTGGATCTTTATGGACTAGTTATTAGTCAACTAGTTACTAGTTCATGAGATCCAAACAGGGCGTTAGAAACATTGTTCTTGTTTTACTTAATTATATCTTTCTCCACTTTATGCAGGCTGTAATTAATGCAAAAGGGTTTACTTCCTGGCATATCCATATATAGTCATGATGTTTCACCATTCTGGAGAGGCACCAGAAATCATGTCACTGAAAACATTGAAAGAAATTACAAAAAAAATTTCCCAAGAACGAGAGCTTGGTAATGGGACATTTGGAACTGTTTACAAGGTAAGTATCCATTCTTTTCTTCATAGATATATTAATTTAGCCAACAAAATGTTCTCACGTCCTACCATTTTTGGTTAGAGTCACAACAATAGGAATCACTAGTTAGTTGGAGAAGTAATTCAAGAATCAATCTGACTGGAAGATGGAATGTACCTATGAGTCACGCCATCTCGTCTATAGCATGACAGGCTGCTAGCTGTGCAGAAAAATAGAAACAACAAATTTCTGGTATCTGTCTGCTTTGTGAGTTTTGGGAATACAACATAGTTTGTGAGTTGTCATTTCAACCGGAAGAAGAGAGACTATATCCTTGCTGAACACACAAATCACAAAACAGATAATAATCATGAGCTATCTCTGTCATAGATGATCTCAGGGCAATAAATGAACCATCGGAAAAATCTAAAAAGATGAGCGTGCATGTCATGTAGCTTCGGCACGCACACCTTACCGATCGTTGGATCCGCACATATCCACCCACCACGGTCGTCCGATATGACCGCGTGCCTGTGCCCGACTACGTCGATTCTGGCGGTGGCGCAGCAGCACCGACTCGCGGGAGGTAGTAGGAGGTGGAGAAAGAACCACCGACGCCTAGGGTTCAGCCGGCCGCGCCACACCCTTCTTCCACAAATCCGATGAGCTATAGAATGGCCGCCAGGGCGGCAAGGTGGTGGGGATTGCCGATGGCGGTTTAGGGGACTGGGCAGCGACAGTGGCGGCCAGGCTAGGGTGGGGCAAGGGCTCCATGGACGGACTTCTTCAGAGTTCAAGGTGGCCGCCACAGGAGCTACGGCGAAGCCCTAGTGTGCCGTGACGGTGGGAGGTGGTGGAGGCGGGGGCTCGTTTGGATCTGGAGGTGGGTGCACTCACATGGCCGGCAACGAGGCAATCCCGCGGAGACGCCAGTGAGGGAGAAGAAGACAGGGATGCGGGAAGAAGACAAAGAAGACGGGATGGGGAAGGATCAGGATGGAGAAGGCATGTGGGCAGTTTCTTATCTGCATGCACACCCATATTTCTCATTGATTAACTCTAACTATGTAACTTAAAAATAATTATATGCGCTGGTTCGATATATATAAACTATAATGTATCCTATATATAGTTTTCTTTGTGAATTAAATATACAGACATATCTAGACATATGCACTTTTTTTTCCCAATGATTCATATGCGCCACTGAGAACTTATGCTCCTACAATATACAAAATAAAGGTCCCAGAATCAGTGTGATTTGAACTGAGGGGTGGCGGCTTTGGTCCGAAGATATCGAAACCTTCCACTCAATTTATGCTATATAGACAATTTTCTTTCTTTCTTTCTTTTCGATTTAGCCAATCATTGTCTGTTAGCTTGAATTGTGAATAATGAAAAGGAAAACAAAACATTAATGCAAACTATAAAGCGATGAAAAGTCGGTAATGATGCACTATAATTTCAAAGCATTTGAATCTAACCGTAAATAGCGGCTATCTAGTTACGAACTATACTCAATTTATTAGGTAAAATTATATGCTACTAACGAGATATCTAGTGTTAAAAAAAGTTAAAAGCGTAGTATGTGCGCGAGATGTTTACAGCCATGTGGGGATAAAATCCGCAAAGTACAATGCCAAATTTTATGTACAATGCCAACTTTGATGACATTGATAGAATCTGTGGACAGCCTACCATTTCATTAGCGAACATTTGCTATAATAGCTAGAATAACACATTCGTCAGTATACAGAAATAATTATGATGATGAAGCAACAAATAGGTGCTACATTTTTAAAAATTTCAATCTATATCAATACTAATGCAAACGATCAATCAATACCCAGTGTTCATAATATATTTTAATTAGGGCATGCAAGATGGTGAAGAGATAGCTGTGAAGCAGCTTCCAATGACGCAAGATCGTCATGAGGATCACAAGAAGTTCAAGGCAGACGTTGAAAACCTATGGAGACTCAGGCATCCGAACATTGTACAGCTACTTGGCTACTGCTATGAAATAAAGCATGAACTTGTACGTCCCAATGATGGAGGAGATGTTTGGGCCGATAGAATCTACATATACAGAGCTCTCTGCTTTGATTATATGCACAATGGAAGTCTAGAAAAGCATCTTAATGGTAAGATGATCCTATATTTTGACTATGTTTTTTGGCATATAAATGCAAACCAACTTTCCATGAAAATCCATGCAAACTGCGGCAAAAAAGTCATCTAAATTCACAAAAAAAAAAATCACACATGTAGATAATATGATGATACACAATCATCTTATAAAATATCTTGTCCAAACTCGACTTTCGTTTGTGAGATATAAAAATAACAAATTTTTAGAAATTTTTATTTTTATATCTCAAAAATGAAGTCGATTTTAGATAAGATATTTTACAAGGTTGTGTATCATCATATCATCTATATGTGCGATTTTTTGGTGAATTTAAACGACTTTTTACCGTGGTTTGTATAGGTTTTTATGGGAAGTTAGTTTGCACTAGATATGTTCTCAAATTACATTTACATTTTTTTTCTATTTGCTTGCTTATTTAGATGAATACCATGGACATGACTGGCAGTCACGCTACAAAATTATCAAGGGTACTTGCGATGGGTTAAAGTACCTGCACGAGGGACTGAACACACCTATGTACCATTTGCATTTAAAAACCTAACAACATATTACTAGATAAGAACATGGTGCCAAAACTTGCTGACTTTGGCTTATCAAAATTCGTCCACAATGACCAGACCCAAGATACACACAGTTACAAAGGAATGAGGTAACTGAATTCCTCTTTTTTGTAAAATTGTTATTAAGTTAATTAACTAAACTTTTTTCCATAACATTCTTCCATCCATAATTCATGATGTCATGCAGGGAATACTTGCCTCCAGAATACAATTTGAATGGTGTAGTCCCTAATAAATTTGACATTTTTAGCTTGGGTGTTGTAATGATAAGGATAATTACCGGAAATGAAGGCTACATCAAGAAAGCTGAAATGTCTTCCCAACAATTTATTGACCATGTAAGGAACTTCTTGATACCAAAAGATCCCCAGTATATATTATTCAAATTTGAGTAGCACTTTTGATGTATGTGTATCAATCTCCTCGTAGGTGTGTGAAAGGTGGAGAAATAGGCTACACGCTACACCAGGCTACACAATGCCGGAAGCTAAATGTCATCAAGTGAAGACATGCATTGAAATTGCGTTAGATTGTGTCAATCCTGACCAAGGAAAAAAATTAAGGCCTACAATAGGGGAAATCGTACGTAGGCTGAACGAATTGGAGCCTAGTGTATTTGCAGCACCATCCCCATCCCAGACCAGTGTAGCCGAGGCCCACAAAGAAAGTGATACTGATGTAAGTCAATTAATTACTAGTACTACCATACGCCCAAACACCTTCAATTCATTGGAGCAAATCATGCTTAGGCAGTCATTCTTCTCTTTGAAGATAATAAACATCCAAAATGGTCTCTATCCATTCGAACTTACAAGGAGTATTTTGAATAATGACCAACACATACTTTATTGGTACATAAGTTTACTATGCAAAATTGTATAAATGTATTTGTATTTAGAAAATGCTTGCTTATGATTATGATTTGTATCACATATAGATATGGCACTAATAGAGTATTATGGTCAAAACCTTGTCCTCACGAAATACCATGCAAATTCAAATAGATGGAATACTTACTAGACAATGTAAAAGTTCTAGTTATATACTTAATTTATTATCCAACTATAATAACCTAGTTAGTTGAAATCTTTATATATATCTAACCACTCAAGAATGCTGCATTATCTTTCTCAATTAATGAAGCAATATTTGGAACTTTATTTCTTTCATTTTTCTAGCAATCCAGTTTTCTAAAATAACTCAAACATAAACAAACATACGTAATCATGCCAGGAAGCACATCTAATAGTGCAGATCACAAATAGAGTGCACGGTATATTTCCCTATATTAATTAATCTGAAAATTTTAATTGGAAATGTGAAAACCAACATTTTCTTGACAAGGCTAGAAGTAGTAGTAAAAAAAAAAGCAGAGATAGTTGAAACAGAAAGGCATAAAACTCAAAGTAGTTACACATTTTTCCCTATTACTGTAAATAGAAAATTCAAGATTATTTTACTCATTTTGATAAAACATAAAAATTATATAATGTATTATTTAGGCAATTTCTGTTGCTAGTTAGTTTGTTGTATAAAATTCTATGTTGACTTTGTTTGCACATCAAGGTTGCATGCATGAAAACATTATATTAATTAATTTTCTATTTGGTCTATAACCCTAGCTAACAATCGCAATATGCACGTCCTTGAAAGTTTTGAAACTAAGTTCAAATTGTCACAGGGAGTCACAGTGTTCAAACCTAGAGAACAGGCCCAGACATTGGATTTCAAACGCCTGGGGCCAGATGTGATGATGCGTGGACAGAGCTGTCTGAGCCTGTCCTCTAAGCTAGCTCCCTCAGAATGCATTGACGCTAATCCAAAGGGGAAACCAGTTACACCACATATAACTGGCACGCTTAGCTCAATGGAGTTTTCACATGGTTTTAACGAAACTGACCAACGTACTTCACCATCAACACATGTAAGTTTACACATATATTCCCTGTACTGTGGTCTAAAATATCTGCACATCTTGCTTTTTAAGATGTCAAATTTTTAAACTTTGACCAAATAATAAGTATCATTAGATTAATAGTGAAATATATTTTCATAATAAACATATTAGGTGATACAAATATTGACAGTATTTTCTAAAAATTCTGATTCTTCATAAAGTGAGGATATATGCAATTATTATGCGATGGATCAAGAGGGGAGTATATGCCATAACAGCACAAGCATGTTCTTACGACATTCAAGCATCATTTTGAATTAGACCTTGTTCCCTGTCGCACCAATTTCGCTTTCAATCTTACAACAACACATGTGAGTCGTTAATTGTATTGTCTCGTAGGTAAAGAAGAGTTTGACGACAGAACTACAAAAAGTTACAACTAATGTGCTAGGAAAGACAAGGTTTGATCAGATAAAGTCCAGTACTATCCATTTATAATCTTCTAGTGTAACTCTGCCATTTATAGCGAATCGTAAAATCTACTTATAAGGTTCGATGCACCTAAAGGGCATGCAAATAAATGTTACCTGGATTTAATAATATCAGAGATGGCATTTCCTATATGGATCATTATTAGTAGTCACCACCATCACATATAACACTAGGAAATCTGGTGAGGCATGCTTGGGCATTCAAACGTCTAGAAGTTGGTTAGTTATGGGTGCGGTTTCAAAATAAGAGACACGGTAATAAAGAGGAGAAATGCTTCAGGTGTATCACAGAGCATTGAGGCAAATATGGGCATCCAGCAGTGCCACAGGACCCTGACTGATAGATGCGCGGAGGTCATCAACAAGACTAATGGTAGGAATTTTTTCTTACCTATTCATCAGTGTTGTTTGTAAAACAAACCTTCTTATACTGTACCTCCAATCCATTTGTGATCGGCAGGTCTATCACAGAGCAGCATAGACATAACAGAGCAAGGTAATGTGATGGTCTCCAGTTCGATGGATTTGGACACCGGCATCAAGAAGCTGAACAAGGTGGGCAAGCCGGTCCATCAAGAACCCACCGTCAGCGCCAAAGACCAGGAGAGTGGTGCCAGTAGCAAAGATGCAAAGATGGTGCTGCCACAGCCAACGGTGCAGCAGCCTCAGCAGACACAGATGAAGGAGCTGAACCCGCGGCAGCAGCCTAAGTTAACGAGCCCCAAGTCGCCGTTACCAGTGGCACTGGCTGTGAAGGCCCCCAAGTCTATCGGGTTCAACACCCCAAGTGAGAGGGACTTCCGAGACGAGCATGAGGATTTCGTCAAAACTGACGGCTTCAATGCTGAACCAAAGCTGATAACCAAGCCCTTGTTGGCCATGCCGCTGGGTACTGGCGCCGGTGGTAAAAACAGGGGCGATGGGCAACTGCAGAACGTGGACAAGGTTCAAGGTATGAAATCAAGAAAGAATGCTTTCTAAATTATAAATCACTTGATTTTTTTCTAATCCTTACTGTTCTTAAGTATAGAACTCCTTATTCTTATTTCTCCAATTCATTTGGGATCGTCAGGAGGTCTGTCCCAAAGTAGCATTATTGCAGAGCAAACGAATGTGTTGTCAGGTTCGATGTATTCAAAATCCGTCATCAAGAAGCCAAAGGAGGCCGACAAGCCGGAGCTGCTGGATTCAAAACCTGATGCGATCAGCCAGTTTAAAAGACTTCACCTTGGCGGGGGTGCTAACGGCCAGCCCACCGATGACACGGCCAGTGGCAAAGATCAGAAGAGTCGATGCAGCAAAGATGCAAAGATAGCACCGCCGCAGAAGCTTAAGTCAATGAGCCCTAAGATGCCGTTGAACATCTGCGAGGAGCAAGGCATTAGAGACGAGTCTAGCATGTTTGGAGATGATGTTGAGGGGTGCATATCCAAGACGACGGCTTTGCCGCTGAAATGCATGAGCCTAAGATGATAACGAAGCCCTGGGCCATACCGCTGGGTACTGGCAACGGTGTCAAGAAGGGTGTTAACGGCAGCAAGACGTGTGGTGGAGGCAATGAGATGCAGGTACATATCAATGGAAATGGAAACAATGGCAGCAACAGAGTCTCTAGGGTGACACAGAAGGCAGAACCAAGGTACTCAGTTCTGCGTCACACTAGAGACTCTCTTGCTGGTAGCTTTCCAATGAAGCAAAACATGCTTATTATGCAGTTGTTCTAATTTAATATGACAGAAACACAATAACTGATTTGTAACTGCAGATTGTAGGCACCCTCAGGAATAGCAAGTTACCGGACGTCTATGTGCTTGGGCTCCACTTTCCCATCACACAAGAGTAATAATTTGCTTTAATAAATTCCATGTTTGCATTAGGATTTCTTGTAATATTTGGAGAGTAGCACTGGAGTAGTTCTATATGTTGTCGTTTTTCTGATTTTGAAAGTGACTTTTTCACTTACAAATTATATTACAATGCATGACAGGCAAACTCAAGAACTAAAGTTCCTTGAGAGTATACTTGATGGAAGAAAGGAGCCATGTAATCTGAAGTTGACACACTTAAAGCTTATCACAAAAAATTTCTCCTGTGCGTATAAAATTGGTCATGGAGGATGTGGGGAAGTTTACAAGGTAAAAAACATTGTATAATGCACCACCCATTAAAATTCCATGACATATGAATACCTGAACTTTATCTAATTGCAAACGAAACAATTCAATAGGGCTTCCTGTCAAATGGGACTGTTGCTGTGAAGAGGCTTTTCAAAAGCCACCATACAATGGAAGAAAAGATGTTCCATCAGTTAGTGAAAAGCTTGATGATGGTTAAGCACCAAAACATAGTAAGGTTTCTAGGTTATTGTTCAGATACACAAGAACAAGCAATTGAAATGTCAGGAGAAGTGGTTTATTTGGCTCAGGAACGAGAAAGGGTACTCTGTTTTGAGTATATAAGCAATGGAAACCTTGAGAAACATCTTATTGGTATGACTAGACACACATTTCTTGTTAACTAGAGTAAATTGTACAATTGAATTTCTATATATCACCATCTTCCCCTGTTTTTACTTCTAATAACTTTTAGAGTAAATTGCACTGTAGATACTTAAACTATTGGGTAGTTACCAAATGGGTTACTTCAACTGAAAAATATAACAGTTAGGTACTTAAACTATTAGTGGCTTCCAAATAAGTACTCCAACTAAAAAAACATAACAGCTAGGTACTTAAAACTATTGGTGGTTCCCAGATAGGTACTCTAATTATAAATTCCATTAGTATATAACGAGATAAATTAATTAAGTATAATTAATCTATCATTAGCATATATTTACTTTGTAGCACGACATTTTCAAATCATGAGTTCAGTTGTCCCGTGACCATAGCTTATGAGCCGGCTTTTTGTAAGACAATTTTTTAAGCCTAATTAGTTTATGATTTGACACAATTAGACTTTTGTGAGCCGGTTTTTGGCAAATCATGGACTAATTAGGCTTAAAAACCGTCTCACAAAAAGTCGGCTCATAAGCAATGGTCATCCGGACAATTGAACTCATGATTTGACAATGTCAGGCTAGTAAATATGTGCTAATGATGAATTAATTATACTTAATTAATTTGTCTCGTTACGCACTCACGGAATTTATAATTAGAGTATCTATTTGTGAACCATCAATAGTTTAAGTACCTAGTTGTTACGTTTTTTAGTTGGAGTGCCTATCTGGGGAGCCATCAATAGTTGAAGTACCTAACTGTTACATTTTTCAGTTGAAGTAACTATCCGTAAC
Organism: Chrysopogon serrulatus; assembly: GCA_015844335.1. Classification (NCBI taxonomy): domain Eukaryota; kingdom Viridiplantae; phylum Streptophyta; class Magnoliopsida; order Poales; family Poaceae; genus Chrysopogon; species Chrysopogon serrulatus. The sequence continues at coordinate 322,566 of JADLZL010005239.1, read as the reverse complement.
CACTCAATAGTTTAAGTACTTAGGTGCATTTTACTCTAACTTTTATGTCACGATCGATAACTTACACAAGAGACTGAGCAAATAAAGGTGATTTCGCATACATAGTAAACTATACTGGGACCTGACTTGCAGTTTCCTTTTACTCACAGATGAACTAAGGGGACTTGAATGGGATACACGCTATCAAATAATCAAGGGAATTTGCGAGGGTTTGAATCATCTCCACAAGGAAAAAGGTATTGTTCATATGGATTTGAAACCTGGAAACATACTAATAGATGATCATATGGTGCCAAAGATTACAGATTTTGGTCTATCAAGGTTTGATGAACAGCGCTTATTTTCACCGTGAGTACACATTCAATAAATACACTGTCATCTCTTATGTTGATCCTCTTACGTTTTCTTTTCGTTTTCAATGTGATTGAACTCTTACTTTTCATGCAGAGGATATTGTGCTCCAGAATACCTTCAGGGAGGAAAAATGTCACACAAGGCAGACATATATAGTTTGGGAATAATTATCAAAGAAATGGTGACAGGAAGTAAGAAGGAGCTCAACATTATTGATGTAAGAGTTGTTCTTCACACCAAATAGCCCCTTCTATAATTGGAAAAAGTCTACATCACCCCCTGAACTATGATGGGTGGAGCACTTTACCCCCTCAACTACAAAACCGGGTATTCTACCCCCTGAACTTTTCAAACCGGTTAAATTACCCTCTATAGCGGTTTTGAACGGTAGTTTTGCTACAGTAGCGTAGTTTTGTCTTTTTCTTTTTTATTTTATTTTGGCTGAATCTTTAAAAAATAATAGTAAATCATAGAAAAATCATAAAATAGAAAATCTAGTTTTATTGGACTCTATATGAGTAGATCTACAAAGTGAGCATATAATATGTTATATTTTAGTATAAATTTTTTTAAGTAACTTTAGATCTATGATTTTCTACAATTAAATAGAATAATTCGTAGCCGCAGTTTCTATGGTTCAATTATGGTGAAATTTTTATGATAGGCTAATTATTGTATGCTTGATCTCTAGTAAAAATTTCATACTCATTGAATAATATATAACTTATTTATAAATTTAATTAGGTTTATGCTTATGAAATATAAATAAATTTATAACTAAGTTATACATTATTCAATGAGTATGAAATTTTTACTAGAGATCAAGCATACAATAATAAGGCTACCATAAAAATTTCACCGTAATTGGACCACAAAAAAACTTCGGCTATGAATTATTCTATTTAATTATAGAAAATCATAGATCTAAAGTTATATAAAAAAAATTGTACTAAAACATAATATATTATATGCTCGCTGTGTAGATCTACTCATGTGGAGTCCAACAAAATTAGATTTTCTATTTTATGATTTTTGTATAATTTACTATGATTTTTTAAAGATTGAGCTGAAATAAATAAATAAATAATAAAGATAAAACTACGCTACTGTAACAAAACCACCGTTCAAAACCTCTCTAGGAGGTAATTTAACCGGTTTGAAAAGTTCAGGGGGTAGAATACCCGGTTTTATAGTTGAGTGGGTAAAGTGTTTCACCCATCATAGTTCAGAGGGTGATGTAGACTTTTTCTTTCTATAATTATATCAATAAAATAATCTGCTGTGTGCAGCCACATTGAGATTGGGAGTACCAAGATATCGCAGGCTGATGTATGCTATATATGTAGTCTGCATGTTTTTTTTTTTATCTCTAGTCTGCGTGGTTTTGTTAGTTTTGAATTGGGACGAAGTGATAAGACTGTTTTTGGAGAGATACGAGAGGCTAAGGATATGCCTTGATCTATAAGGTTGGTGGAACATTGGGTTATTTGTGCCCATCCTTTGTGTTGAAGAAAACTAACAGAAGATAATTAGGGAACTGAATTATAGGTATTCTGCTGGTAGCTGGTCATATATTTGTTTAATAAAATTAACATGTTACAAAAACATAAAACATAGGATTCTGAAAAATGACGAAATCCTTATTGGTCGCATCGGTGCTGCTTGTTTATCTAGTGGGATGGGCGTACCCTAATAACTTGGTATGTTACTTTGTCAAAACTAAATAATTTGTCTTTTAAAACATTTGAGTACAAGAGCTGATTAGAAAAATAAAAGTGTTTTTTAGCATGGTGTCGTGTCCTCTACAAACTATAATTGTGTGTGTGCTGGTCCATCCAGTTTACATTCTCCATATTTCGCATCCTCCGCAACCCTGAGTTCAGATAACTTACATAATTGTGTGTCCTACTTCCTCCAGTTTGTTACATGTCACAAGGTTTGTGTTAAACATGTAAAATTTTGATTATAAATGACAAATAAAGTATTTAGACTAGGATCGAAAAGATCATATATAGTTTTCATGTAGAGGACATTGTGCTCTAGAATACCTTTATGGAGGAAAAATATCAAACAAGGCAGACATATATAGTTTGGGAATAATATTATCAAAGAATTGGTGGCAGGAGGTAAGGAGGAGCCCAATATTATTAATGTAAGAGTTCTTCTTCACACCAAATAGCCCCTTCTATATATAATTATATCAATAAAGTAATCTGCTGTGTGCAGCGACATTGAGATTGGAAGTACGAAGCTAAATGATGTATGATCTGTAGTCTGCATGGTTTTCATTAAACCCTAAACCCTACAAAAGGTCCTAAGCCATTCCTACAAATCTTTTGTTTAGTGTTAGCATGGTGAGCCATGTCTTCTATAAATCGTAATTGTGTGTCCTTCTCCCTCCAGTTTACATTCTGAATATCTCCCGTCCTCGGCAACTCGGAGTTCAGAATCTTTAGATAACTAGACATAACTATGTGTCCTCCTTCCTTCGGAACTGTGTGTCCTTCCTCCGGTTTGTAAAAACATGACAATTTTCACAAGGTTTTTGTTAAACATCTAAAATTTTGATTATAAATAACATTTAAAGTATTTAGTTTAGAAACTAAAAGATCATATATATTACAGGTTTCATTAATTACAGTTCTTTTCAGAAGTGGCGGTGCTCACACGCCTTTAGGAAGAACTCTATGTTCATGAAAAATAATAGAGGCAGGTGAGACGCCGATCTTTGTAAATCATTTAAAGAAATGTGCCACTGAGATCAACAATGGCAATGAGCCTACCAAACTAAGCCGCCTCATAGACCTACAGATCTGGCAGAACATGGCATTCAAAATCAATGAGTACTTGAGTGCATCCATCCATGCCGAGAGGATGGGGCAGGTGCTGCAGTGGATTGGTGGCAACGATTTCCATTGTGACTTTGAGGGTACAATAGGATCAGTGATGTCTAGGGGGCTAGAGACCACGGTGCATGAGATAAGCAAGGTTAGCATTGTTTGGGCACCGAGACCATGTAGTGCACGAGATCTGCAATGACATCCTCCATGGTGGTGGAGATTCGCAAGGGCAGCATTGAGGAGCTCACTAGAGCTGTGTGGGTGGAGATTGAGATGGGGAGCGGAAGCGTGGCAGAGGAGGGATGTAACACCCTAGGTGCCATAAAAGCCCAGATGTCACTAATGTCCCTTTCCACATGCCAGAGTGTGAAAACTTAACATCAAAACCCCATGATCAAAGTAAAACACAGAAGCAAGAACAACTATAAAACCATGATTTAAGAAAGGTTCCACCTCAGTGAAAATTATTAAACCACAAAGGGTCATCATGATTGATAAACTAATTTTATTACATCAAGCCAAACACATAATAAATAACTCTAAGTGTGGTTGAGTCAGTGAAGATGTGCTGCTAATCCCCTTCCCTCCCATGCAAGCATCAAGTACCTGGATTGAGTAAAGCAAGGGTGAGATGAAACATCTTGGCGAGCAAACTTGTTTTGACAAGCTATTCAAACCACAAGTTGAATTAAACAACAGTTTAACATGGAGATCCACTTAAAGATTAAACAAGATATAATATCAATATAAAATGAGTGACTTCCAATTTTGAACATAGCCAGATGATAGAGCTTCAAAATGACATGGATATATCACTTCAAAATACTTTGCGAATACATACGAATGCAATGCAAAATGTCACCTGCCTGCACACCCAACAAGGTATGGAGCTGCATCCCATGATTTTGTACTGCTACGGTCGTGACCATCAGTCAACAACATAACTTCCAATGCAAATGAATGATGCAATGCACTTGGCATGTTGCAGTAAGACAGGATAGCCAAATTCAAAAATTCATAACTGGACATATATTGCTTCAGAAGTTATAAACCTTAGCAATATGGAAATATTAACAATAACTCTACAACTTTGATGTTATAACTTTAAGATATCGATGAGCCTAAGATACATAAAACAAGCCTTCAATATAACTGAACTTTTCTGACGACTGAACATCAGCTGAACACTAAAACAATAATGACCCGAGCTATACTGATCCAAAGTTTATGATCTTTAACAATCTAGAAATCCTATGAAAATCCCTACAAGTTTCATGTAGATCATATCACGAGATTATGGACTTAAGATATCGTAAAACTGAATGCATCTACTACTGTCCAGAATTCTAACAGCACGGGTGCATCACTAAGCAATGGTCATATCTCCCAAACTATATGCGCTACAAATGTGATCTCTATGCCAAAAGAAAGATATTGAAGCCTACTACTTGAATATAATTTTTCTACGATTTTAGAGCACATAAAACAGCCCTAAACAGCACATAATCAACAACTCCAGAATCTGAAAAAGACAGTATGACTTAATTATGAGATTAGAACACTTAACTTGTCCATCTATTTTGGTAACCCATAGCATGGATTTCACATAAAAACAGTGGGGAAAAGTGGGATCTTATCCCAACAGTGAGTACCCTGAGGATTCTCAACGATTGACCTCTCGTTCCCCCCTTCTTTCTTTAAGCGGTGATTCCCACCATTCCCCCCCCCCATCGACTTGATCTACTCCATGAAGGAACCTCCATCAAGAACAGTGAGGGAAAGATGGAATTGAGGGGAAAAGAATAAGGGAAGAGAATGTCTAACCATGGAGAAGAATTGACATAGAACGATGATCAAACCCTAGTTCACCTCCCTCTCCTCTCTTCTTCGTCTTCTCCTTTTCCTCCCATGTGTATGAGCGGTGCCGGCTAGAGGGATCAAGGAGTTAGGTTTTGGGACTTAAGGGAGGAGGCCAGGAAAGACGAGGAGAAGGCCATCATCGCTGTAGCGTCACACTACAGTAAAGTGGCACTGTTCATGCCTTTTTCCTTTCTTATTAAACATTGCACAATTTATATCCTTATAATCCAAACTCCAAATAATGCAGATGAGTAGTCAAACGGGAATGCATTCGACGAGCTCTACGCATCTATAGCTTCGGATCATCCATCTGAGTCATGTATAAAAATAATTATTTTCTACCACTTACAGTAAACTCCCATTTAACTATTTACCACTTTATGCCTCCAAACACACCAAAATGTATTCTGGAGGATTACACTCTAACCCCCTTAAAAGAATTCATCCTTGAACTTTCTAGATCAAAACAAAAGGAAACAACACTAACTTAGACAACACATGTCTAAGCTAGAAAGATAAGTACCATAAAAGTTAAAATTATTTGCAAACATATGAATCCACCTACGTAGATGAATTCACCCAAAGAAAGTATGCAAGTGTAAGACATATTAGGCACACACATGAAGAATGAGATCGGTTCAATCAATCGACACCCACGACTAAAGAATCAGACAAGACAACTTCCCATCTTCGAAGAACTGAAACATCATGTTAAACATGCATGACAAGCTCGCTTAAACAAAAGGCTTAAATCAACCAACTCCTCCATCTTTCTATTTAAGCACTAGTAAACAAATATGACTTCTAGAGCTCATGGAAAACTTGTCTTAGTTAACCCAAAACCTATTCAAAATAAACAAAGACAACACCACCATCAAGCTGTGACACCATCAAAGAAAACAACAAGGCCAACAAGGACCATCACATGACCACACAATAGCAACAACCTTTAGTGCATACCACACTACACTACGTGAAGAACACATCAATAGAGAACGAGAAGCAACAAATGTCATCTTTATTGAGCATTAAATTAAGCCTTATGCAATGATATAAACTAAGACACAAACCTTAAGGCAGCTTAACACAAAGTAGTCATGCCATAGAACACCAATAACGACATGGCTTGAAGCAAACACTTCACCCTAAACATTATAAAGCCCAAACTCACATGGCAGGATACTATGCATTAAACATCATGTTTATTTCACATAGAAGGCAAATGATCACATCTAACCCTGAAACCCACTTGGAACTATGCTTAGATACTTCTATGCCTCCTACTCCCTCCGTCCCAAAATAGATGACGTTTTGGGTGTTCGTGTCACAAGTTTGACTTGATTTACAGAAAATACATACAATATTTATATCTCTAAATAAATTTGTTAAAAAACTAGATCTAAAGATCTTTTCAACAATATTAATTATGATACTAATCGATAATATTTATTATTTTTAAAAATTACTGGCAATCGTTTCTCGAAAAGCGAGAACGCCATTCTTTTTGGGACGGAGGGAGTACTTTATAAGGAGAAACACCTATCCCATTCTAGGCTCATGTTTTGCAACGTAGCAACACCCAAACATACATGGCGCACAATGATCCACCAATGCAATATATCAAGAGAGAATAGCTAGAGTGAAGGCATGGGGGCAAATCCACCCGCCACTCCACTATTTTCTTTGAATATTGTTTGTTGGGTTGCAAGCTACCTCTCAGGCAATACTCACTTCGTAGTGCAAAAAAGGCATTGTGGGGACCTTCCACTCCACCAGTCTACACAGCCAGATTATACCTACTGTAACGGCCCCCAGAGTCCAAATGGCTCAGAGTCAAAATGACTCAGATCCACTCTGCACAGCGAACCACACACCTACCACCATCCCACTTACGCTTTCGTCCTCGCTTCGCGTAAAAGGATTAACCCGGGGATAGTGGGATGAACTCTAGAAGTCTTATATGTTAGTCTACCCCACCCTAAACAACCAAGGTGGTACTAAACCCCCCACAATATCTCATCAACATGCACATGGGCTAGACGGGCCATATTCCAGACGGGCCACATTCCAAATTGGGCCGGGTGTCACATACACCCCCTCTTAAAGGGCCCGATGTCCTCGTCGGCCCAACACACCCACAACCGGGCAAACGACCACAAGGAACGTTCCCTCTTAGCACACGCGACCGTGTGCCCAGTGCTGGCACATGTGCCATGCCGTGCGCCCTGTAGAGCCTACACGCGCAATGAACGTTCATGTCCACGCCCCTGGCCCGCACGCACCCTTGGCCGCGAAGGTCGGCTCTAATACCATTTGTAATGCCCCCAGAGTCCATATGGCACAAATCCACTCTGCACGCTGAGCGAACCACACCTGCCACCATCCCACTTACGCTTTCATCCTCGCTTCGCATAAAAGAATTAACCCAGGGATGGTGGGATGAACTCTAGAAGCCTTATATGTTCGTGTAGCCACCCTAAACAACTAAGATGGTACTAAACCCCTCACAATATCTCATCAACATGCACATAGGTCACATGGGCCAAATTCTAAATTGGGCCGGATGTCACACCTACTCTATGGGTTTCAAAACCTTTTGCTATCAAAAAAGTAGATAGAACATTTTAACGTTTCTTAACCACTTGGTCACTGAAAACTCCAACAACTTAAAGGTATAATTATAAAAACATCATGATGAAAACTAGACAAGCATATCCTTGCGCATGCAGCAACCAATAGAGATAACATCATATTTCAATAGGCACAAGACAGGATTAATTAAAACACATATAAACCAAACCAAAATAAAGTTTACACTTGTTCATAATTAGTAATCAACATAGCAAATGATACACATCATAAACATCATGGAAAGTTTAGCAAGAACTAATGTCACAATCTCAGTAGACATAGCTATAACCAGGATAACACAAATAGGAAAATGTATGAATCTCAGGCAATTCAAAGCTCAATAAAACAATTACAAGCCAATAATAATGAAGTATAATCAATGATAAGCAAACATATTCCCAACCTATATGTGTGCGTCCAATTAATCCTTATTTACCTATAATCTAAAGCCTAAGCTTTGATACCAACTATAACATCCTAGGCACCACAAAAAACCTAAGATGTCACTAATGCCCGCTCCCACATACTAGAGCACGAAAAACTTCGACATCAAAGCCCCATGATCCAAGTAAAATGCAGAAGCAAGAACAACTATAAAACCATGATTAAGAAAGGTTCAAACCTCAGTTAAAACTATTAAACCACAAAGGGTCATCATGATTGATAAACTAATTTTATTACATCAATCCAAACACATAATAAATAACTCTAAGTGTGGTTGAGTCAGTGAAGATGTGCTGCTAATCCCCTTCCCTTTCATGCAAGCATCAAGTACCTGGATTGAGTAAAGCAAGGGTGAGATGAAACATCTTGGCAAGCAAACTTGTTTTGACAAGCTATTTAAACCACAAGTTGAATTAAACAACAATTTAACATGGAAATCCACTTATAGATTAAAGAAGATATAATATCAATATAAAATGATTGACTTTCAATTTTGAACATAGCCAGATGTTAGAGGTTCATAGTGATATGGATATATCACTTCAATATACTTTGCGAATGCATACGAATCCAATGCAAAATGTCTCCTGCCTCCACTCCCAACAAGGTGTGGAGCTGCATCGCATGATGTTGTATCGGTACGGTCGTGACCATAGGTCAACGACATGACTTCCAGTGCAAATGAATGATGCAATGCACTTGGCAAGTTGTAGTAAAACAGGATAGCCAACTTCAAAAATTCATAACTGCACATATATTTCTTCAAAAATTATAAACCATAGCAATATAGAAAGATTAACAATAACTATACAACCTTGATGTTATGACTTTAAGATATTGATGATCCTAGGAAAAACAAAACAAGCCTTCAATATGACTAAACTTTTTTGATGCTTGAACATCTGCTCAACACTAAAACAATAATAACTCGAGCTATATTGGTCCGAAATTTATAATCTTTAACAATCTAGAAATCCTATGAAATTCCCTATAAGTTTCATGTAGATCATATCACGAGATTATGGACTTAAGATATCGTAAAACTGAATGCATCTACTACTGTCCAGAATTCTGACAGCACGGGTGCATCAATAAGCAATGTTCATATCTCCCAAACTATAAGGGCTACAAATGTGATCTCTATAAAGAAAGATATTGAAGCCTACTACTTGAATATAATTTTTCTACGATTTTAGAGCACATAAAACAGCCCTAAACAGCACACAACTCCAGAATCTAAAAAGACAGTATGACTTAATATATGAGATTAGAACACTTAACCCATCCACTAATACATCTATTTTGGTACCCCTAGCATGGATTTCGCATAAAAACAGAGGGGGAAAGTGGGATCTTGTCCCAACAGTGAGTACCCCAAGGATCCTCAATGATTGACCTCACGTTCCCCCTTCTTTCTTGTGGTGATTCCCACCATTTCCCCCCTCGCCGACTTGATCTACTCCATGAAGGACACCTCAATCAAGAACAGTGGGGGAAAGATGGAATCGAGGGGAAAAGAAGAAGAGAAGAGAATGACTAACCATGAAGAAGAATCGGCGTAGAACGATGATCAAACTCTTGTTCACCTCTCTCTCCTCTTTTCTTCGTCTTCTCCTTTTCCTCCCATGCATATGAGCGGCGGTGGCTAGAGGGATCATGGAGTTAGGTTTTGGGACTTAAGGGAGGAGGCCGGGAAAGATAGGGAGAAGGCTACCATCGGTTACTCTAGCGCCATACTACAGTAACACGGCGCTGTTCATGATTCTTTTTCTTTCTTCAACATTGCACAATTTATATCCTTATGATCCAAACTCCAAATAATGCATATCAGTAGTCAAACGGAATGCGTTCGATGAGCACTACGCATCTATAGCTTCAGATCGTCCATCTGAGTCACGCATAAAAATAATTATTTGTGCCACTTAGTAAACTCCTATTTAACTAGTTACCACTTTACGCTTCTAAACACACCAAAATGTATTCTAGAGTATTACAAGGGGAGGTCCATGTAAAAATCTTGCTGAGGGAGAAAGATCTAAGAGCGTGTGTGTATGTATTGGGGCCAACTTTGGGGCAGCAGCTAATTACAAAGATCTGAATATCTGATGTAAAGGCAATTATATCTGTTTAGATCAATTTGAAATATAAGATAGGATAGTAGCAATGACCACTTGAAATATTATAAGAATTACTATTTACTTGAAATGATGAATTTGCTTTTCATATATAATGGCATTTGTCTATATAAATTGGGTGGTTAGTTTTAGAGGGATAACTTTTGTTTTCATAATAGCATATGCAGTAGTTTCCTAATAGATAATAGATGAAATGGTTAGTGTGGTCAACAGTGATTGGAATCCACCAAACTACCAGGAAAATGGCAGCTATGTAACTTCTCACAAAAAAACAATAAATAAAATGAGTATTATTATCAATGATGATTAGGGACTACATAATTAATTCCACAATCTGTCAGATCAATGTGACGATTCATATATGATTTATCTTTTTTTTTTTTTTCTAACATGGAGACACAGTTTGGAGGCCTCCAATTAATAATAGTTTGTCACGTTTGAGGTTGGATCTCATTATATGCTTCTAAAATTTTTATTAGATCATGTCTGAACTTGGATTAATTTCATTGGAACTATTCATAGGTTTTGAGTAATATTCACTAACTTTGGGGTCATTTTGTCCGTCCATTTCTTTTGTCCGATAAATATGCACATAGTAATGTGCACCAACTATACATGTACCATTCTAACCACATTTGAGAAGAATGGCAGGTCCTCAGAAGGTGGTGCCATAGGTGGAATAAATTTCCGGGGCATACAGTAATGTGGTACCACCAAGTTTCTAAATGCCTTGAGTTGGCACAACGCTGCATCCAGGAGGACCCAAAAAGAAGACCTTCCATATGTGATATAATCTATGGCTTCAATGAAATAGACAATAATTATGAGCGAATAAGAAATGCCACTGAATCTACATTTGAACACGTAAGCATGTTCATTCCTTGAACCTTAATAGCCCTAGAAGCTCTGACAAGAGCCGTGATAATAATAATATGAACTAACTTATTTTAATTTAATGTATCTCCTGACTTCTTTTAATTTATTGCAGATAATAAGCCATTGCTTGAAGGGCAAGCTTGGGATTGATCCTCTAGAAATCCATTTTCCATTTGCACCCAGCAAGAAGATATCGAGTTGTTCAATCCAGGTGATGAATAAAACGGATGATTACATTGGACTCATGGTTTCATCAACCCTACCCTCATACAGCGCACAACCAAAGAAACACATTATTCTACCAGTCTTGTAGTTCACCTACGCACACAAGAGATCAAGCTTGTTCTTTGGGGACCCAAGGGCCCTTTATTTTCACAACTAGTGACTTAGCAACCCAAATTTTCATAGGTCTATTCTTGTTTGGTGGACCTAAGAACATGACCTTGATCTTTCCATTAGAATCCTTTAAGCTTGTACTGCGCATTGAAAGCAAAGGGACTAGAATGGTTGGGCAAGGGTGTTGTGGTGGTCGAGTTTCACACTCATGAGTAAAGTGACCTTCTTGTCCATACTCAATGCATCTCTTTGGCTTAAGCTTTTTTTTGTGTTGTTGAGCTTGAGCATTCTTCTATTGGTTTCCCAAGAACACAATACCACTCTTGTCCATCTTGATGATGGTGTTCTTGAGTAGCTCAATTTGAAGATATTGACCTCTTGTAAACTTTGCAACCTAGTGGTAATATAAGATGATTCTTCTCCATCTTGAGTATCTTGTTTTCTTCTCTAAGCATTTGATTGTCAAGAGCCACATTGTAATCGCCATCTTGTGTCTCTATGAGAATTACATTGGTGGTTGCTAGCTTCTCAAGATCCTTATTAAGCTTCTCATTTTCACTCTTGATCTTGACATAATCATCATAGGACTTTGCCACAGCCACTTGCATTGCTTTCCTTTGCTACTAAAACCTCGCTCAATGTTCTCAACAATCAAATCATATATGATACAGCTATATCAATATTAACAATATTGTTAGTAGCATCATGTAGTTCATTAGATAAAATATCATATGAAAATACAAGATTATTCATGGTTTACTTTAAGAGTTGTGTACTCTTCTTTTAGCAAGTCATATCTAGTTTTGTGCTCTTTATGTACCCCTCAATTTGATCATGTTTTTCTTTAAGCTATTTTAAAGAATGTTTGAGCTCCTTGAGGGTGGATGATACAACCTTGTTTTCATCTCTAAGCTTATCACTATCTCTTTCAGCTGTCATATTTTGCTAGAAGAGATTCATTCTCAAATTTTAGCTTTACATTTAGCTCTTGTCTTTTTATGATTTTAGACTAATTTAGCAAGACAACAAGTTGATCATAGGTGGGTGCTTCAAATTCATTATCATTATGACTAACACTTTGATTACCACTACTATCATCATTGCTTTGTACCTTCCAATCACTCTTGGCCATAAGATAGGTGTGTAGAGAATGGTGGTAGTCGCGATGGTGGAGGTAGTGAAGTTCCAATCACAAGACCAGCCACCTTGTCTTTTTCATTATCACTATCATTGGAGGATGTGCTACTGATGATTCAATATCTGTGAGCCAATCACTGACAATATGCCTTGCCATCCTTCTTGTTGTGGAATCGCTTCTTCTTGTCATCATTCTTCTTGTATGGCTTGTCTTTCTTCTTCTCATCATCGCTTAAGTCATCCTTCTTATCCTTGTACTTATCTTTCTTAGGCTTAGGGCATTGATGAGCTAGATGACTAAGATCACCATAATTGTAGCAATCCATTTCAATGATGGGCTTCTTCTTGCTACTAGTGAAGAATTTCTTCTTTGAGTCAAACTTAACACTACTCTTGTTTAGCCTTTTGAGTATCTTGGTCGTCTTCCTTACCAATAAAGCAATGTTTACATCATCATGCTCATCTACACGTGAGCTCTCAAGAACCATCTTCTTGCCTTTTGCTTTTCCCTTATTCTCTTAGCTAGCCTTGGATGCCAAATCTTTCTTCTTGTTGGAAGAAGAGGAGCTATCTTGTGGAGTGATGTGCATGTACATCTCATGTGCTTTGATCTTCCCCAATATTTGAGTTGGAGTAGCGGTGGAAAGTTCACCTTGATGAAGCACCATGATCTTTCTCACAACATCGGATGGTGTCAATTGTGTGCGGCCTAGTCCATTGACTTCCTCTACAAGAACATTCAAGTGAGAATACATATCATTAACACTTTCAATGGAAAGCATCTCAACTGAATTAGCATTTTCATCACAAGGTGATAGTGTTCCTCACACTATGCCTTAGTTTCCTCATGGAGTGCACAAATACCTGACCATAGTGCATAGCGTCCAGGTCATTTCGCACAGAGTTGAACATCTCCATGCAAAGGCCTCTAAAGAGTGTGTTTTAACTTTTGCATTCCACTTCTCATGGTTTTGCTCGTCAGGTGTAGGTTTGTCATTGGATCTTTAGGTCTTGGAAAGCCTTGAGTGCTATCCCTAAATGCTCCAACATCTATGGCCTCTAGGTATGCCTCTATTTAAATTTTCCAATAAGGAAAATCATCTCCTTCAAAGAAGAGTGGGGTCCATCTTTGGACATCTTGCCCTAGGCGGTTAAGCCTAGTTCAAGGAAGGGGGTGAATTGGGCTACAAATTTTCTTGCAATAATTAAACCTATCACTTAGTCCATTTCACCTCTAGTGCCTAATAGTGATTTCTATTGTTCTACCACATAAGAAGTTTTGCACCCCATGTTCCAATCCTACTCTAGCATGGCAATTCTAAGAATGTAAAGACATGAAATGAAATGAATTGCATAAGTGTAAATGCTACAAGTAAAGAGAGGAAAAGGAACATGATGATGTTTTCTCAAGGTGTTGAGGGTCGGGCACTCCCCACTATTCCTCATTGTAGCACTTGCACAAGGGTATGGCTCCTCCTTGATCCACACAAGGATCAAATGCTCTCTATGAGCTGATTCTTTATCACTCTGACATGGTGAATTGCTCATAACTGCTCACAACATGAGTTGGGTCATCCACAAGCACCACCAGATGATCACCAAGCTTTCGATCTCCACCAAGTCATCTAGGTGATGTCGATCACTAAGAGTAATAACCACAAACTCTCACTTAACCATAACAAGCCTAATGAGAAATGTGGATGTATACTTGCTACTCCCTAAGCACTAATGAGGTTCTTAATCTTGGATTAACAAATCTTAATTATCACACTAGGCTCTTGCTCTCTCTAGTGCACCAATGTGTTTCCTCAGCTAAACAAATGGACAAGATAGCTACAATGCATGAGACAGGAAAGTATAAATACCCTCCACTCATGCACATAGTCATTGGGGCTAAAACCCCTTTTCACGGAAGGAACCGTACTAGACTCACACCTAGCTAGGACCAATATCTCTCGGTCCAAACCACATAGCCAACACAGCGACTGCACTGTGACCATAGAGGATTCGAAGCCAAATGATGGTTTGGACGCCTTAACCGGACTAATCTGGAGCCTAAAACCTGCATCCAAAACCTCTCTGCATGCATCCAGACCTTGGGTCAACGATGGTCTAGACCAACACTATTCACTGAGTCCTGATGCCCCTGAGCAAACTTAGCAAGAAACAACGGTTCGAATGCTCCATCTCCCTTAGTCCTGATCAACTCTAAAGCTGAGGTCATCTCTGGGACTGCCATGTGTGGTCCAGACCCATGTGCCATGGTCTGGACTAATCCTTGACCACGGTCTTGTTCCAATTTGACCAACCAAATTACTTCCAATTTAATTTTTTTGTGAATGGTGTTTGTTTCAAATGAACTTTGAACAATCCCTGAGCTACCTAGTGCTAAGTTTTACAAGTGTGCACTAGACCTAACACATTAGACTTACCCATGTCAAACTACTAGTTCATACTTCCGTTTATAGTACGGCCAAAGTGAAAAATAAAAATCCTATAACTATGACTCTAAGTGTCTCTCTAACGCCAACCAATACTCAGAACCAGTCCATCCTTAACTTTGTCATCATCCTTTGAAAACCAAAACGAATTCCATCAATAAGGGCATAAAACCATTGATTGCCCAAACAGGCAACATTATTGTGACCTAACTCAAATTGCCTCTACAAAACATATGTTAATCATAATAATCTAGTGTCATCATTAACCAGTGAAACCTACTGGAGGCCTAGATGCTTTCAGCCTGAATAAACATATAAACCATATGTGAGTGTTTAGTCCATAAAAATAGATAAGTTGAAAAACAAAACTGCATATTATACATGGAAATTATGTGCATCCTCTATCACTTGGTGGCTGGACCAATCTTAACGAGAAGGCAGTTAATTTTAACCTTGATATGATTTGAAATTTGCATTGTGCATGTAGGATAACGAAAACTGGGTGAGTAGCCTAGATGATATATTGCATGACGTGACCGCGGAGCCGATAAATGTACAATTAGCAGTTCTACAGGACATCACGAAGAATTTTGCCGATAAACAGAAAATTGGTCAAGGAGGATGTGGAATCATTTACAAGGTAAAATTAAGTCCAGAAATCTCCAAACCTATATTATTTCTCTAGAAAAAGAAAAATTAATATTTTTCTCTTACCATGGTAATTCAATCTAAACAGGGAGTTCTTCAAACAGGGAGCGTTGTTGCTATCAAGAAGCTTTTGAATAGCCAAACAATTGAAGAAAAGCCATTTTATGATGAGGTTACTTCTATGATGGGTGTCAGACACCCGAATATCATACGGCTTCTTGGATACTGTGCAAACACAGAGAATAAATTCATTAAAATGGAAGGTTCAGGTAGTCTTCAGAAACTAATTTATTCTGAGATAAGACAGAGATTGCTTTGTTTTGAATATATGAGCAATGGTGGCCTTGACAACCATTTAACTGGTACGACAGCTTTGGCATATAGTACTTCATGTTGTCATTATTTATTTAAGTGTCATGGTCCATTAATAAAAACAAGGCCTAGACTGCTGGTCAAATGAAAATGACGCATCGGCGCATCCAGCGTAATGCACATAAATACTGACTGAAGATTCCATGCCCTCCTTTCTGCAGATGAATTGAGGGGTTTTGAATGGCATACACGTTACCAGATCATTAAGGGAATTTGTGAGGGATTGCAATATCTTCACAAGAAAAGAATTGCTCATATGGATCTTAAACCTGCTAATATACTTCTAGATGATTATATGGTGCCAAAGATTACGGATTTTGGTATATCAAGAAATCTTGATGGAGTTTCAAGATATGTTACTAAACAATGTCTTCTATCGTTGTAAGTACGACTAGGCACCGTTTTTCCTTGCGATGCATTAAGAGCATGTTTTTTTCTTTGCTTGTACCAGTTTGTTTAATGTAATGCATTGAACTCACAATTCGATGCAGAGGATATTGTGCACCTGAATATTTACACAGTGGTGAGGTGTCGTTGGAAGCCGACATTTTTAGTTTGGGTGCTATAATTAGAGACATTGTGACTGGGCGTAAACAAGACATTGACAGCAAAAATGTATGAATTATTTTACCTCACTCCTAGTTCCTTCTGTTCTTTTTCTGATAACAAGTTCGTTCTCTTCTTAACATGAATGGTTTAAGCTAGCTGATGTAAACACAAGACATTACGCCCATCAATAGACCATTTTAATGCCTGTAAAAACTTCCCTAATTACGTAGTGAGCCAACACAGATCTATATAGTCATACAGGTATTTGTGCCTTTGTACACCACTTGCATTTGTAATCACTGCCAGCTCATATTATGAGCGAGCATGGATGCATTTTCCATGCCAGTTGTGAAATTATAATAGAGTAGGCATGAGTGCCTTATCTGTTCCGGTTCCAATTGTGCGCAATAATATAAATGTGGCTCAAACGTTTTGGCCATTGGTTCTTATTTGAGTTTCAGATATAACTGTTGTTATCTGGTAAAAGATGCTTGTCACATTTTACTTTGTATGCATGGTCTTAAATGCATATATGTGATCACTGATTTATTTAGAGTACATTCATAAAAATCCTTTAAATTTATAAGATTTTGCAAGTATTTTCCAATAATTAGGGGTTACTCATGTTTAAATTTTGATGGTTTAACTAAATCTTGTCCTAGGCTACATGTTTTCAAGACAGGATGTATGGCTATTTTAATACTGATGTGGTATATATGTGCTGCTCCCTCCGGATAAGCATTTTATCTAGATGAAACATTTCAGCATAATGACAAATCATCCACTTAAAATTAATTGTAGGTACTTAGAAGATGGAGGTGCAGGTGGAATAGATCAGACAAGTATCCACCATTGGGATACCAACAAATATCTAAATGCATTGAAACTGCACGAAGCTGCATGGTGGAAGACCCAAAATTAAGACCACACATATGGGATATCATTGACCAAAACAACGAAGAAAAGACAAATGAGCACATAACCAATGCTGTTGAATCTATGGCTGGCCAGGTATGTATGCTTCTACGTCTATTATGTTATTAATTATTAGATATCCCTACTCCCTCCAAGTTTGGCCTATGTCCCCCTAAACTAACCTTGGGTTCAATTGTTTACTCCTTCCAACTATTTAAGACCTTAAAGAGAATTTTCTTTTTTGTTTGTCTATGCACACATTGTATTTTAGTTTAAAATTCTGTGAGGTGACAGAGGACATCATATTTTGTGTTAGCAAAATGCATTATGAACTGTTCATCATTATGTTTTGTAAAGTATTGTATCTCTATTGTTAATTTATTATTAATTTTTCTAATCTATTAAAATAGTAGCAAGATTAAGATATATTTATCTAACATAACTTATGATGTCCTCCACCAAATCACAAAATTTGATATTAAAACTCAACTTATATGTGGAGAAACAAAAATAACAAATCATGTTAAGGGGGTAAACTAGATCAGCTGAAATAGTTGGAGAGAGTAAATTGAACCAAATTTAAGTTTAGGTGGTTATGTGGACATATGACAAATTTTAGGGGAGTAATTTAGACTTTCCGTTTAAAATAAGGTAATAGAACTTTCTCGGTCTCCGTACTAACTTAATTAGGATGCACTTTGATGAGAATACTTAATGCTCAATTTTTCTTTACAGATAAGCCCTTACCCCTGGGAGCTGCTTGAGATTGACCCACTCGAGCTGGTTTTTCCGTTCAAGCCGAACAAGCAGATACAATCCTCAATCGAGCTAAACAACGAGAAGAATGAATACATCGCCTTCAACATCCAAAAGCCAAGCATACTTACCTATTTCGTAGAGCCGAATGAAGGCATTATGCCACCACACTCCAGGTGTAGGGTCACCGTAACACTTCAAGCATCTAACAGGCCGCCAGATGGTATGCTTTGCAAGGAAAATTTCATCGTGCGGTGCGCCAATGTGGATGAAGCACTCGCAGCTAATGTCAATGAAGTGTTCGACACCGACTTGGGTAAAGTGGTGGACGAGGTGATGGTGACAGTTGCTTTTACCTAGTAGCTACTCGCATAGGGCGGCAAGGTTATTAGTCCAGCTCCCACCGTATGGTTTTGCTTTCTCTTAAACGGTCATACCGAATACTCTCTTTCCTTCCATAATTTTTTTTTTTTTTGATTGGACCGAATTTCTAGAAAAAATTCATTAAGATATATATCATTAATATCATTAGATATATCATTGAAAATATTTTTGTACATAATGTGTAAATTTATGTCATAGACGATGCTAGTCTTTCCTATAAAAATAGTCAAACTATTTTGACTTGCACGATTCTAATAGTTGATTTATATCTCCGGGAGTCTTCTAAAATTGCCCTATAAGTCATCATTTGGAGACTCATTTGAGTAAAAATTATTTTTAATATTTTTTGCCCTACAATAGCTTTTCTATATCTTATGTGCACTATAAAGTATCATTCTCATTCTCTATCCCTGCATAGTGAGAAATCCAAAATAGAAAATGCCTATATTTTGAGATCCAATTGAATAGACTGTTGCAGGTATTTTTTTAACTAAAATCTCCATTCCTATAAATCAGGATTCACGAAGGATACTGAAAGCTCTGTTTTTATAAATCATCAGGATTCAAAAAGGATATAAAGTTCAAGTTGTTCTAGGAATGGTCATAAAAGACTGGTACTGGTACGCCCATTCCAGTCAAAGTATCCTTTTGTTGTCATCTGTGATATCGATGTTGTTGTATTTTTCTAGAAAACGAAAAATTGCAGCCTCTATGTGAACGTACACAACCATGTCTTACAATGTTGTCAACTTACATTATTTGCTGTCAAAAATAAAAAAGAGTACAACAAATAGGAGAAAATCGTATGCAATTAAGTTCTTGGTGATGAATTATATGGTGGAAAGTCTCTCCTGTACTTGACACCCTCTCCCCTGCCGGGAGGAAATTACCAACGTCCGTTTGGGAGAAACGCGAATTTAAATCCTGACCAACTAAACAAAATCAGTAATTCTGGGAAAAAACAATAAAAAATGTTGCTGCAATCCACAAAATCAGTACCATGGATATACTTTCTCTAGTATATACTTTCTCTAGTACCTTGTATGTATCATATATTAAAAAGGTCATCTACAAATTCACTTGTCACAACACTCTTGTGCTGATAAACCAATAAACAAACTGCCTACTTTGATCCAAGAGAAGGCCCGGTCCTCAACCAAAGATAAACACAAGTAAACCTGACAAGATACACTACTACATAGAACATTTGTACAGGTATACCCATTGCTACTGGCGTTTTTTCAAACCGTTAGTAGGAAAGGCCAATGAAAATGGGTCATTTCCATTTGCAGTTTGTTGAAAACACCACTGGCGGTTCACTTAGCAAACCGCCAGTAGAAATGGCTGCCCAGAAAACACGAAAAAATAGCAATTTTTTTTTTTAAAATCAGGGGAGGCACCCGTCCGCCCATCTCCGCCACATCAAGACACGCAAGTCGCACATTTTTTCGTGTAAAATCGCGTGGTATGCGGTTGCCAGCCTTCGCCGCCCATCTCCGTCACCAGACATGCAAGTCGCACTTTTTTTCGTGTAAAATCGCGTGGTACGCGGTTGCCGGCCTTTGAACCCGCGACCTCGCCCTTGCGCCATCCCTCCCGACCACTGCACCACACACGCTCACATGTGCCCATATTCCTTTTTCTTTCCCCACATATGATCCAAAACCAAGTATAAATTGAGTGTTTGAGAACCTAAACGAATTCAAATGAAAAAGTTGTCAACAACAAAATTTCATAACTTTTCAAGATTTACAATTTTTATTTTGAAAGTTTCTCCATCCGAGGTTGTTTGCAAAATTCAAATTTTAAATTGATAATTTTGGATGTAGTTTTCTATGAAAAGATGATTTAAAATAAAAAAGTTATCAACTATAAAGTTTTATAACATTTTGAGATCTACAACTTTTATTTTGGAAGTTTCTCTATCTAAAGAAGTTTAGAAAACTCAAAAAATCAATTTCAAACTATTTCTAGTGCCGAATTTCTTAAGAAAACGTCGATAGACGTATTTCTACTTGACGGTTCCTTACGAAATCCGTCACTAGAAATACACAATTTTTACTGGTGGTTTCTTAAGAAATTCGCCACTAGAAATATGGTTGATTTCTACTGGTTGTTCTCAAGAAAAACCGACAATAGAAATAAAACGCTGATGTCAAGAGAAATGATCTCGTACTAGTGATAATCAATAACTAGACAAGCACACATCTAAGGAAATGTCCACTTGTAGCCATCACAACCAGCAGGACAACAAAAGAGCCCTCCTCCCCTGCAAATAGATGAAAAGAGAAGTTATTGATTGAGAACACAGGATGATAATGTGGTAGCTGAAAAAAAGGCACATAAGCTACATGTCCCTATTTAGAGAATTAATCTAGGTTTGGAACATAGTTAGAAGCTGAAACATCTAAAACATGTTTAGGACAGAAACAGCAACTAGAGGGGAGGGTGTTCAATGTGAGCCAATTAAAGTTCACAATAAAAACTTTGTCTATATCCCACGGCCCAACACGCCTTTTTTGAATCATCAAAGTCACACAAGCCAATTAGTCACCGGTTAACCATAGGAATGATTAAGACCTTTCTTAATACCTCACGAAAGCAAAATCAGCAAGGTCCGATACTGTGCCTACTGTAAAAGCTAACCACTAGCTGAAAAAGAATTAAGGAGAAACTAACTGAAGTGAACTAAACACAAGCTGCCAACAAAGAGGAACCAAATGCTCTACCACTGGCTAACGAACTACAGAGCAAATACTCAAAAGACATTCAGATAGACGTACTGCTACAGAGGTGTACGTGCTGGAATCAAGAGGAACAGGCAACGTTATTGCAAGAAAAAAATATAATAACACAAGTTTAGACCAGGGCTGACATGGTATAGGAATACAGATAGAAGCTTTGAACTGACTGAAAAACAGGGAGTGCAGCTAATTCAGACAACTTACAGAAACAGAGAGAAAAATGCAGAACAGCTACTGCACCCTTAATGTGTTTCAGAAAAGATACAGGAGTACACGAAACAAAATACTGCATACCCCAGAACTCAACGAAATCGAGTTAAACTCAACCGAATGAAATGAGAATTTAAATATAGCTTCAACTCAGCTTTGAGAGTCGTTTCACCAAGATCCATCAGGTAAGCATGCCGAATAAAATGATGTCGGCCAATCAGTCTCCAACCTAGACATGTCAAGAGCAGCAACGAGGCCTGGGGCGATGACGGTTGGTGCAAGGGATGCAGACGGCGGCGGCGCGCTCAAACCCTAGACACGCTATGCTTTCCGGGGCGACGCGAGACAAGAGAGTACACAGCAGCGAGCGAGCGAGCGAACCACGGCCGATGGGGAGGAAACAACACGACTCCGGAGGTGTTTATTCTGGCCCCCTGGTTCGACGGAGTTGGGGTGGACGGCACGGGCTTAATTCGAGTGACGACGAGCTTCCCAAATGGTGCCACGGATCACCACGGGGAGCAGCGCCTGCCACGGGCTTCCCTCGACTCGCGGATTAGACGGGGATCCCCGGGGGATCTGCGTATCCAAAGGAGGGCAAGGGGCTGTTTGTTTATCTAGCTACTCTCCTCTGCCAGGGACAACTCATGTAACTTCGTTGATTTATCGGAAAAGGTTTACTTTTTTTCTCTCAACTTTAACTTTTTCAAATTGTATGTTTTATCTTCATAGAGGGATTTTTTGACGATGGTTTTACTACAATGACAGTGATTTTGAATTTTTTTATTTATTTCAACTAATTTTTTGAAAAAAAATATAGTAAATAAAAAAATCATAAAATAGATAATCCAATTTTCTTAGACTCCACATGAATCGATGAGGAGGAGGATGACGAGGAGGAGGAGATAGGGGATGAATCAACCTACTTTGGTGTTGGCCCCTTATTTTGAGTCCAAAAATACTCGTATATTTACGCAGGATCACACACAAATACGCTTATTTAGGCACAAGAATGATACACAGATTTAAAGCAAATACTGAGCTTTATTGATATTAAGTAAAAAGGGCCTACATCAACATTCCAGGGCATTGCCCAAAAGGTTACATAACTTGCGGAAGACTAAGGCCGTGAAGTGGCCCATTTTATTACATGACGGCCTCTAAGCGGCATAACATAGACTAACAAAGCGAAGCAACTAATCCACTGGCAAGAAATGAAATTAAGATTACAAAGAAGATAGGTATAGATGTCGTTGGTGCCGGACGATGATAAGGGCTTGGGTGAAGCATGAGATCATACAGAGGAGTGAGATGGAGACCGGCAGGTGGTGAGGGATGATTTGGTGGGTACAAGGAGAGAGAAAGAGGGGCAGACATTTTGGGTTGTTATTGGATCTAGGCTCCGGCTAAGTTGAGTCGGGGTTTGGTGAATATCGGTCTAAATAGGTTTTGATCATTTTGAAATTTTGCAAAATAGTTTACAAATATGTTTTGAAGGTTTTTCTTTTAAACCACATTTTACAAACCATCTTAAATATTTTTGAGAAACACTTGTTTTAATATTAGTTTTGGAAATCCAAAATAAAGAAATTTGAGAATCTTTTTCAAATACGATTTGCAAAAAGTATTCAAGCTTATTTTACAATTTATTTTTAAACTATTATTTTATATCCTTTTCAACCATAATTTGAAATATATTTAAATTATATTTTCAAAGTCTTTTAAAACTCAAAACATTATTTTCTCAATAAATAAGCAGACCTATTTGTGGTTGTATCAAATTTTATAATTCATTTTTCACTCATAAATAAATGCAACATCATGAATGCAGCAACCCTGGGAAAAATAATTTAGAAACTTTTAGAAACCATTTCATTTTAACAAACTTGGTAACAACTATCTATATCTTAGTTAATTTTAGGAAAATTATAAAATAATGGATTTTATTTAGTGTTTTCTAAGGCACATCCTAAAACAAAAAATTTGGGGTGTGACAGAAATAATAACAGGCTACATATAACAAAAATAAGATAGATTATAAATTTACATGATCTTATCTTGCAGAAGAAAATAAACTTTGTGATCAGAGTTGCAGCAGAATTAACATTTATACAAAGCAGGATTAAGCATCAAGTAGGGTAAAGCAATTATTATACAAAGTATGAAAGCAAGATTTCATACTTCCTAAAAGGTGTTGTGAACGATTCAGGAAACGAGATAGCAGGCCGCAGGCAGGCAACAAATTAAGCAAATCACACAGACATAGCCCGTGAAATAGCACAATATCTCCTCATCATTTCAAATGAAATAGCACAGTCTACCAATCGGCAAGATAGATGGAAGAGTACCATGAGTATGATTAAAATGCGTTTAGCTTGAACTCATAATGCTTCTTCAATTACAATGTTTTAGGAATTCTCCAGATTTTCTAAATATATTTCCTATTTTTAGAGCCAAATCTATTTTTTTAGAAGCTTGTAGACATATTTCACAAGCTTTCACAAGCTCTAAATATTTTATTTGGATTGGTTGTGTTCTAATCTATCTCTAAAACTTGTCTCTGTTTTTTCTTAAAAGTTTAAAGACATTTTTCTATGGTTTAAAACCTTATTAGATATTTACTGGATTGTTAAACTAAAAAATGAAACCATTTTGACAACCATTTCAAATAAGGGCATCGAGTTTATCTGCACGGTTTCATATAGTTCAAGTCTTCAAGACGCAAGTTGCCTTGTAAACTTCAAAGAGGAAAAAATGAACGATGACAATAGTTTTTGTAAGGATCGTCTCTTGGAGGCGAAATCCAATTACAAATGCCTTATGGGAAACTCAACCATACATATGCCTTCCTAATGACTCGTACTCCATTACTTGAATGCCTCCTTCATTGCCTTGATTTCTCGAATGATATGGTCCCCTCCTTGAGGGCTCCAACAATGTTTTGGCACAATTGGTCGCTAGCCGCTTGACCTTCCTTACATAAAGATTGTTTGCTGAACACAGATCTTCTTTACACACCATCGTCTACAATGTCTCCAGGTTAGTTATCCTTTGCATCACAACCACTAGCTAGGAACGTGCCTGCTTCATTCCTTACTACTGCAGTGGTTATTGCGGTTTCTGAACACTTGCCGATAGCTGCGTTCACATTAATCTTTGCTACTGGTGGAGCAATCCATCTAGGGGCACTTGAATGTGCACCATTCATCAAGGAGTCCTGGGTCCTTGTAAGGTCCAGACCAGCTAAAAATCTGTTGATAAAAGCAGTGAATGGAAATGAGGCTTTGGAGTAACTCCTCGTTTATATTGTCCTGTGACAACAATGACAACAGCTAAGTGAGGTAAAATAGGTTTCTTCTTCCTGTTTCCTTTTTTTTTTTTTGAGATTAGTTTTTTCCTTTTTCTTTTTTTTTAGAAAAAGAGTACTAACTTTGTGTACTTTATGCATAGCCGGTACAAACTCCCTGTGGAGGAGACAACAGCCATACATGTCGTCATACTATAGATTCATAAATCGAGCTCTTGGCTAATCTAACTTTTCTTGTCCTTTTCTTTTCTTGCTCTGGTTACTTTCAGTGTAGAGCCCATAAGCAACTTTGGCGTGTGTTTGTCGTGGCCCAGTTAGAGATCTGACTAGACCCAGTGGGTCGCGGAGCCCACGGCCTACCTACCACAAGTCCACAAGAACGGGGATTCCCGTTCCACGCGCGGGACCAACTCCACAAATTACATACACAATGTCGAGATCGCTTCTATTATTTCTAATAGCCGTATCTTTGATATTTTTGATTTGAGGTAGGAACTCCATCACAATTCACCATCACATGGTCCTCATCAGCTTTGACTCTCGTGCCAATGGATTCATTAAACCACGCGACGACGGCCCAACCAATTGTTTTCATGAGCTATGACTGGTGAGCTAGCTACGCCTCCCTCCGATCCACATCAAGGAGGCGAGCGCCGCGGCCGTTCTTCTCTCTTCTTCCGGATCTCAAGGGGAAGGGAAAGAAAGGGAGGGATCAGCAGCTTCGTTCGCAAATCTGAATGCGTGTGGAAGCCTCCTCATCTTCTTCCAGGTTAGTGAATCGATTCTATTTCTGCCTAGCTTTTGTTAGAAATTAACCTGCGTGCTGATGATCCGTGCTTGAGCATGCATGCATGGAGGGTATGCATGCCGCCGGTCTGTACATGTAACAATTCCAGTTTCCTGGAATATAATAATCCCATCCCCAAGCATATGCTAGCTGTCCTATCCGTACCGTATGGAGGTGAGAGGCTTTTATTTTTTTATATATTAAATAAAAAAACTAAAAACGGGAGAGACTCTCACCTCGCCTAAACCATGCGTGTGCGTTGTGTAACCATCATAGCCTGAAAAAGGAAATTTCAAGTTAAATTGCACTGTAACACTGGAAGAAGATATATAGGAATCACGAGGTGCGGTACCAATTCACATGCCCCGTCATGCAAATCAAATAGTTAAAAGGAGATGTACAATTCATTGACATGCATGCACCATCAGCATAATTCCTCGAAGAACAGAACGTGTATTAGCACATACTTCCACTATTCCAAATTTACAAAACGTTTTATTTTTTCTAGTTTTTACTATGCACTATATATACTATGTCAAAATATATACTAAAAATAATGTATCGAGAAAAATAAAATATCTTATAATTTAAAACGGAGAGATTATTTTAAGTATGAGGACAGAAAGCAATATGTAACTTATCGGGCGTCAGGACTAAGAGCATCTTCAAGAGTTTTTAATAAACATCCCAATCTATAATTTTTGACAAGAATGAAAAAAACCTTTCTCCAATAATTCGCAATCCCACCTTTGTTCTTTTGGCACAAGCATAAGCCGTGTGCGGTTTCCCGGCGGATAGTTTTCTTCTGCATCTTCGCAGAAGATTCAGATTCTGGACAGCTTTCTATGGTACGTCAAAAACAATGGGCAGAAAGATGATTCCATCGCGACAGCGTGCTGTCCGGGGAGCCACACTGCGGCGCGAGAAGTGGTGGCGTGCTGCCCGTGCCGTGCGTCACCAAGCCAGCCCCGTGATGGTTAGGCGTCAGCAACGGATGCGGTGACAGACCCGGAATATTCACCAATAGCCAAGGATGCGGCGACCTACCCCTGATTCATACCCACGGTTCATCTAAAGAGGTACGTAACAAAAAGGAAATAAAAAAAAATTGATCTGATCTGTTTAGTTACTTTTTTACGGGTACAACTGAGACACACACAACCTACACACTCCACACCCACACGTGTCGGGTACAAACTTGGACACACACAATCTACATACTCTACACACTCACACCACACACACATATGCGTCCGCGTCCATACATACACGCTAAGAGGAGATTGGAAGGACTCTCTAGCCTCCCGTGCACGTACATACACGCTAAGAGGAGATTGGAAGGACTCTCTAGCCTTTAGTGCACGGGAAACACGCGTGCAGTACCACCAAACATGCACGCGTACATGTACTCAAATTCCGAATAAAATCCAGAATAAAGATGGGACACCAGAGTTTAAACCCTGATGGATAGCATTTCACTGAATAGACCTACCATTGGACTATAGGCTCATTTGATCGGCTCAGTTACCTAGCATGCAGTAACTTGTCGTCTGTGGTGCAGATTATCTACCTTCGTGAACAAAATTCCCGGTGACTTTGACCTTTCTGGATGCTACTCAATTCGCATCTAACGGTTGTTGCTCCTCTGAACTTTTTCTACATACTGCAGCTAGCCCATAGGAAGATCATGACCCAAATAAAGCCCAGATTCGAAGAAATGAGCCCAGCTTGATGTGGGAGTTCGGGAGACACAAATAAAACAAGAATAGAGACTGATTTAATACATAATACATAAACCTACACAGACTCTTTAGTGCAAATTTAACAGCCATTTCACCTAAATATTTTGCATAGTGCTCATGCTCAAAAAACCAAAATAACATCAGCCGCTTTTACTGCACATCACCTTGGCATAGTTTAGCTAAATAATTTCAGAAATTTTCGGCTTATGAAAAACAAGACCGAAAGAGGAAAGGTTGATTTTGGCTACCTGTAGAAAAGCAAGACCACGAGAAGGAAGATGGCGAGCTTCGATGACAAGTTGCTGCTGCCATTCCACTCGCAGCATCAACAGCAGGTCAGCAGCCATATATCCCCGTTGAAACAAGATGATTGTGTCTAGCCACCATCGCCTCTGACTAGGCTGACATTCACAGTCGGCATCATTAATACTGATTTTTGAAAAACCAACAGTGATAACCCATCACTGCCATATTTTTAGCTAATCGGCAGTCATAAGGCAACCGACACTTATATTCGGATCATTAATGTCAGTTCCAGCCATGAACCGACAGTGATAGGCTGCATAAAAAACCTAATACTTTTCTCATATGATATCCAATGGAGATGAACTTTATAACAAAATTATAGTAATCGATAAGTTTGATTTGAGGTCGTTTGTATGATCAAATATGCATCACAAGGCTTTATAGAGTTAATAATACTAAAGGACTCCATATGTTCTACAATGACAATTGAGTGTGTAGTGGTAGTTAGTGATCTTAGATGGAGAAGCAACCAAAATAAAAGTTGTAGATCTCAAAAGTTATGCTAGTGTGTAGTTTGTTAATGAAACATATTTGTATAAAAATATTTATCATGGATATATGCATGTCTACTTGGTATACATACTACATAGAGACCAACATTTATGTTTAATTTGGATTTATTAGTGGTAGAACAAGATAATTTATAAATACATATAGTGTACTTATAGTTATTGAAGTTTTTTTTCTACAAAAGCTTGACTGATATTTTAGTTTATGTTTTATAGAAAAGGATGTAATATCCTAAGTTGTTAAAGTCATACAATAGTTGTGTTAGTTGGCCCATGTAGTATATGTATGGTTGTAGTAGTGGGTTTAGTGCCATATTCAAAGCCGGTGTGGGTGAGGGTTAGTTTATAATCCTTGTTGCTCTAAACTTAGTATCTTCAGGTTTGTCTTTTCTACACAAAACAAGATGGAAGTGTGAAAGATGTGCTATAAGTATGTAGGCTCGTTTCATGTGAGGAGTTGTACCATAAAATGCAAGAGTGTCATAGTCGTGTAACGAAGTGGTGCTAGGAGTCTACTGAGTATGTGTGGTAAATTCCAAAATACATGCAACATACGACTTTGTCTTAAGATTCAATCTTATAAGATTTTTTTTTGAGAATTACGCAGTACAATGTAGACACTCACAACACGCACGCACACTCATCCCTAAGAACACACGCACGCAAAGCCTACCCCTATGAGCACCTCCGAAGGACTGGGTCGACAGATCTGGAGATTCCCGAAGTCACCATTGGCGCCTCGTCGTCGATGGGAATGTCGCTTACCACTTAAAGCATAACGCCGATAAATCCTGGAAAAATCCCAGGAAAGGTGCGAGCATCAGGATTTGATCTTTGGTGGGTAGCGTCCCACCGGACAGTCCTACCATTGGACCACAGGCCCATTCGCATCTTATAAGATATTTAAAAACCCCCGATTTGAAGGTGGGCTAAAAAAGCCCAATTTGATGATGGGCTAAAAATATTTGGGCCAAATGGGGCTATTTGAAATGAAAAAAATAATGAAAAAGCCTCAAGCTATATGGGCCTTAATGAAAAAGCCTCAAGCTATATGGGCCGAATGTTAGTTGCCATGTCAACCACTATGTCATTTGCCACATCATCTGCCATGTCATCATATATGTGGCACTATTCTGTTCAATATGTGATGACGAGTATAGTCCGTCATTGTATCAATGACAAAAGAACTATTGTTACTGTGTCAATGACAAAGTCCTCTAGTGGTCAAAGAAGCTAGTTAGCGACCCACCTTCTGTGACGACGGTCAGTTTATTGCTGAAGGCAGACAGTGACAGAAAATAAGCTCTGATCGTCAAGCGTAGCTTTTTTGTAGTGTTTTGTCACAAATGGACTTTGTCTTAAGATTCAATCTTATAAGATATTTTGTCACAAAGACCCATTCCTATTTATGATTGTTGCAAAAACCAATCCATGGTCCCATAGGCGCCCATAGATTACGATCGATGCAATTTGCAAGTACGGTTATTTATTAAAAAGCCTATCAAAAATATGCTTGCATATTACAATGCGATACATTGTAATATTCGTGGGCTGCTGGTTCGTAGTGGGCTAGGCTTAATTTCTTGTGGCGGGTGTCTTATATACGACTGCCACGGCTGTGGTAGTTAATAACGACCATTATGGTAAATAAAAAATACCCGCTATGGAAAATCGTTGGTATTTTACGTGGCGGTTGGATTATATGACTGCCACGATTAATAAAAAAAGTACGGTCTCATAAAATCATTTCTATACTAGTGCGCTGGTGTTCACCATTAAGATGTTATCGAAACCAAGGGATCTTGTGCTCCCGGCGCGCCATCGCAGATCCTTGCCCGCATGCTGTGGAGCTCTCACACGGCCACCCAGCGCAGGCTCCGTGCTCCCCGTGCGCCTCAGAGCTCGTGCCGACACCAAGCGCCGCCGCCTCCCGTGCTCTCTGCATGTGCCGCAGCCGAAGCTCGTGTGGGCTTGCTGCGGCCGCGAAGCTCGCATAGGGTCGATGTGGCTGCGGAACTCACTCACGGACCCCAGTGCTGCCGCCCAAGGATTCCGCTCGTTGCTGAGCACCTCGACTTGGTCGCGCCGATGTTGACAATTTGATAGCGCCCACTAGCCCAAGGATTCCGCTCGTTGTTGAGCACCTCGACTTGGTCACTGATGTTGACAATTTGATAGCGCCCACTAGCGACTGCACGTCAATTTGCTCGCCGTCCTTGAGCACCTCCGGGCTTAGACTAGTGCTATACTCTCTCCATATTCAAAATACCCGACGTCCTAGGCTCCTACTCAGTTTTTACAAAACTTGACGTCCTACCGTCCCACTACCTGGCTTGGACGTGTTTGCCCCTGCGCAAGTCAAGCCTACAACAAAAAAGCGCAGCCACTAGGGATCGAACTCGGCTCTCCACCCTCTTGCCTCTGCGCACAAGCTGGTTGGGCAAGCATACTTTCTTGTATAGAGTGCAGCCGCAGACGTATTTATTAGGGGCAGAGATAGAAAATAACTCCTAATTAATCACTCCTTGGTTATCACAATTCATATATTAAATATCACGGTTTTTTTAATATGGAGGGAGTACTATATTTGCACATGTACATATCCTTGGTCTCATACTCGATCTCCTGTCGTTGTTGTGGACGAAGTCCGATCGAGGCACCCGGTACAGGTCCGATGAATCCTCGGGGTTGGATGCCCTTGCAGGCGTCACAGCATGGGCCCGCGGTTGCATAGTTGATATGCATAGTAGACCTAATTTGTGCGTGTTGCTTGTTAAATTTGCTTCTTTGTAGAAAAACTACTCTAGCATCTTCAGCAATTTTCTATCACATGTTGCTATTTTTATTTTTTGGAAAAAATAGAAAAAACATTCTCCAACAGTTCTCCAACCCAGGTTGCTATTTATTCCAAATTGAGAAAAAGAGCCTCCAGCGCGTATATCTTGGCCAAGCACATCTGTTCATATTAGAAGAGGTGGAAGATTATAAACATAATTTTGATTCAGCCTTAAGGTTTCTGATGTAAGTTTTTAGGAGGTGGAAGGATATAAACATAATTTTGTTTCTGTCTCGGGGTATATGCATGTATATAATTATGTTTATATTCTTCTGCCTCTTGAAAGAGCATCTCCAAGAGTTTACTAAAATTTACTTGACAAATCTTGTGAATTGGCAACTCTCTAAAATATATGACAAGTGAAAAAAAAGAGTCTCTCTCCAATAGTTTGCCATAATTCACATGCCAAACACAGATCAAATTTACATCAGGAACCCCGAAATAGAAATAAAATTATGTTTATATCCTTCTATCTCTTGAAAACTTACATCGAAACCCCGAAACGAAAACAAAATTGTTTTTTCACCCTTCCACCTCTTCTAAAAGCTCGATGGCAAGTCGCGTCAGCTGACATATCCGTGTGCGGGAGGAAAAAAATAGCAACTTAGGATAAATGAGGAGTTGCTGGAGAGTTTTTTTTTGTGATTTTGCCAAAAAAAATAAGGATAACAAGTTGAAATACCAAGTTGTTGGAGATGCTCATCAGGAACCATAAGGCTGAAACAAAATTATGTTTATGCTATTCCACCTCTTATAATATGGATGGATGCGCTACAAGAGAGTCGAAAGAGCGATATATATCTTGCGTGTGGAGGCTTTTTTTCCAACTTAGGATAAATGGCAACCTAGGTGGAGAACTATTGGAGAAGATTTTTTTTTTATTTTTATCAAAAAAATAAAAATAGAAACCTGAGATAGAGAACTGTTGAAGTTATTCAGGACGATGGTTTCTAGCTGTGAGATCTTGGAGCTATAGAAACTATGAGAAGTTTCTGCATTGTGTGATTGCCCTGAGTGCTTTAACCGGCTGAAACTTCCACTAATAAGCGGTTTCCCACTATCTTATGAACTGTAGTAGCGTTTCATCATTTTACAGCCGCCCCACTGCAATTTAAAATTGAATAGGAAACAAGGCTATCAAACTGATCGATCTTTCGATCTTCCTTGGCTCAAGAACTGCACAGCAACTAACCATGCATGTATGCCTTCCCACTAGCAAGATTTAAGCAAACGAAACAAAAAGGTAGCAAAGTATATATTACAGCTTAAAATTCTGCTCCAGTGTCTCCAATCGGGTTCTGTATGTTCATTCGTATATACTTCTTGTGCCTTTGCTGCATCAGTTTGCTCATGCCTCGCTGCCATGGTCATCGTTGTGACTCTTTAAGCCGCACATCATCGGCTTCAGTAATTCTTGCCATGGCCTATTCTCTCTCTTTCTCTCATCGTTTTTTATGCTAATTAATAGGAGAACATTTATTTTTATTTATCTTATTTGTGTTTGTTATGTTCAATAATATTCTAAAGGTTGCGTAACAACGCACCAGGTATACCACCTTACCTTGTACCTATAAAAGCTTACACATGATTAAGCTAGACCATGCAATTTGCAGGTTCTTATCTGCTCTGGTTACTTTCAGTGTGTAGGCCCATAGACGACTTTGGCGTGTGTAGTTATAATGGTCCAGCAGTCAATAGCATAAGTACATACGCCTTCCATTCCAAATTATACGTTGTTTTGATATTTTTAGTACATTTATTTTGCTATGTACTTAGATATAATAATATGTCTAAATACATAGCAAAATAGATGAATCAAAAAAGTGAAAGCGACTTATAATTTAAAACGGAGAAAGTACATACATTACACAAATGTGTCGATGTTGATCCAGTCCACACGAATAAATGCCCCTTCCCCCTTGTTGCTAAAAAAAATATAGATGCATCAGCCCGTAAAAGGTCGAAATCAAAGTCAACCCATGGATCCAATCCACGCGGGGATCCATTCATACATTCACTAGTGGAAACGGGGGTGGCCAGTAAGCATTGAAACAGCAATTAAGCTTACACTTTTGTATGGAGTATATATTTATCGTACATAGGAAACGTCATCACATTACTCGGCCCCCTTAATAAAAAATCCTGGTTACATTTTGCTTAAAAAAGATACTCCGTGTTATATATAGTCCCTAATAGCTCATACCCACCGCGTCGATGACGATGAAGGTGAGCACTGTTCTTCAGGGGATCTGAACGAATGCAGGAGAGCTTTGCAACCTGCGTGCAAGCCGCTCCTCTTCTTTCAGGTTAGTGATTGATGCTACTCCTGCCTCAGGTTAGTGATTGATGCTACTCCTACCACTGATTTATTTATCTCCATCCACGCGTAAGTATACGCCGTAGTGCCTCTGCTAATATCCGGCTTTAATTTACTGGTTCGGGGATTGTTCTATATGTAATCTTTTTGCTGGATTTTTATTAATCCAGCCTCTCTCTCTATATATATATCAAAAAAGGATATACACAGTCGAAAGAAACAAAAGCACTAAGACTTGCACCTCAACAAAGAGGAGAGAACATACATACAACCAAAAAAAAAAAAAAAAACAATGAGAGAAAAAACTACGACTCCAATGGAAGTTGTAAGTGGTTGCCACCTCTAGTGTGCCATCGCTATGACCTCCACTGGTGCTATCATCATCCGCTTCAAGTGAGCTGATACCATGTTTGCCTCCGGTTAGCCCACCTTCATCCATAGTCGTCGTCCAATCAGATCTAGCCGATTAGATGTGAGCCGAACAGGATCTGCTTCCTCCTTGCTGGACTCCCAGTTCGCTGGCGCCCCAAGGACACCCCTGTCTATGGAACCACCTCTACTGGATGCCGCTGGCCGATCAGCATGCACAGCCGCAGATCCAAGCACGGACGAGCGCACGCGGCTTCAGCTGCACCCCTGTCCAACCGGCCGCAGCCTGGCCTAACTGGCGAGCGCGCGTGGCTCGACCATGCTTTCTATATATGGCGCACAGTAAGCTCGATCGCAAGTTTTAAGAGCTAGTAATAATGGCAACATATTAAGTGCAAATTAACCAATCTTTTCGTGAAAACCCGTGCAAACCACGGTAAAAAAAGTTGTCTAAATTCATCAAAAAAATCGCACATATAGAGATAATACTAGCAAATATGCCCGTGCGTTTACAACGGAAGATATAACTGGATTGAATTCCATTCGTATAAACATAATTTTGATTTTGTTGTAAAGTATTTATTTTATTTGAAAGACTTCGGCACCGGCTCTCAGTTATATATAGAGAACATATTGAGTGGTCCAAAAGAAAAACTATCAGTACCATGAAATAAATTTAGGTTAAAATATTTTACTTCATGGCCGCTTTCATATGACTTTTATAATTTATCTATGGAAGTATATATAAAGTATAGAATATATTATGTAATAAGAATGAAAAGATGATTGAAAGTCTCTCTCAATGGTCTAGTCTCTCTCTCAATCCAAATCCGTTATGGGTCTAGGCCTGTGTTTGGCCCAACAAGAGACAAGAGACACAGAGGTGAATTCTAAACTGTTTTATTTATTTACTTATTAATTAGTGCCACATCGTCTACAAAACTATGTGCTCCACGGTTAATAAACAATGATCTGATCCCGATGATGTGTAGCAACTATTAGTTAATAATTAAATTAATAATAACATCCTAATACTTTTGGATAAAGAAAGTTAAAGCGAGAATGTGAGTGTAGTGATTGATTTGCACATTCACGGTTAGTTTGGGATGCCATACCAAAAAATGGGAAGAAGTTTTGCCTCTTTATAAATAGGTATAGATAATAATAATGATACACAACTTTATAAAATATCTTGTCCAAATATTACTTTGTTTGAGATATAAATATAATAAATTTCTATCAAATCATCTGGACAACTTTTTGGTTTGAAATTTATTATTTTTATATCTCAAACGAAATCGAAGTTTGGACAAGATATTTTACAAGGCTGTGTATCATCCTATCGATTTTTTTGGGTGAATTTAGATGATTTTTTTTACTATGGTTTGCACAGGTTTTTACAGAAAATTGATTTGCATACAGTCTATATTGACATTAGTGCTAAACCGCACCAAATGCTTGAGTTTTGAAAGTGCACCCAGCTTGTCGTGCCTTCCGCGGAAACTTTTGTAGAAACCAGATAGGCGATATTCTCAGTGCAATATCCCAGTAGCCCTGTGCTAGTTGGTTCATGTCATCCATATGACCATATATATGGTTGTGTTATGATGATTAGTATACTATTTTAGAAATTTAGGTGGATGAATGCTAAGTTGCTAATTTATAGTTCCTGTTGCTTCAAACAGCTACATAAAACCTCTTGATTGATGTGATTACGAATGTGTAAAATAAGCGCTATGTGTATGTGGACTTTCACATGAGAAGCTCCGCACATGTAGGTAACTATCACAGTTTCATATATAATGAAGTCATCTTTTTGAACTGAAGGGCACATT
Organism: Chrysopogon serrulatus; assembly: GCA_015844335.1. Lineage (NCBI taxonomy): Eukaryota > Viridiplantae > Streptophyta > Magnoliopsida > Poales > Poaceae > Chrysopogon > Chrysopogon serrulatus. The sequence continues at coordinate 286,926 of JADLZL010005239.1, read as the reverse complement.
CATATATATACATGACTATTAGAAATGGATTATGAAGCTAGTATGGAGCATATCTTGAAGTGCCTGCGGCTTGATCCCAGTGCAGAGCCGAAAAACCTGCCATTGTCGCTTCTAAAAACCATTACGAATAATTTCTCTGAACAGAGGAAAATTGGCCGCGGTGGATTTGCAGAAGTTTACCAGGTACGACTTACGAGTGGTTTGTCAACATTCTTGATTACTTTTGATCTAAAAGGCTTATGTAGTTATTCCATGCTCACAATATAATGCAACTTTGTCACTGTAGGGAGTACTTTCGAACAAGACAGTCATCGCTGTGAAGAAGCTGTTCAACGATTCTAATATAGATGACAAGAAATTTATCAAAGAAGTAGGTTGTCTGATGAAGGCAAAGCACAGAAATATAGTGCAATTTTTGGGGTACTGTTCTGACACACAAGGGATAATATGTAACCATGAGGGGAAGATGATCCTGGCCGAAGAACGACAAAGATTGCTCTGCTTTGAGTTTCTGCCCAAAGGGAGTCTTGACAAGTATATATATCACTGGTACGTTTCCTTTTGTTTTGTTTTTTGTTGGAAAATCAAAGAAACCCATTAGTAACATGTAAATTGAATGTTTTTTTTTCTGTTCCTAGCTAGCATTAAAACTACAGATATTACTTAGGCTTCTTTGATAGTTAGAATTCTAGAAATCCAAAAATACGATGAGATAGGAAAAACACAGGAAACTTTAAGATTAAATGTTTGGATGGAGCATAGGAAAAGCATCGGAATTAGATGTGAAGTAGTAGCACCAAGAAAATTTTCCGCTAAATTTTTTCCAAAATTCCTATGCAACAAGCCATTCCATAGGATTATTTCTAGGAACCAAATCCTTTGTTCCAGGGAGTTTATAGAAAAATTTTCTATTATTCCTTTGTTCTAAGGGGCATTGATATTCTGTTTGTGAACAACTTATTTCTTTACTCAATTTATTTTGTATACACTAGTATATTATTTTTATTGGTTGCGGTTGAAAATGATTAACCGTGGGCGGCCAGTGGCGGTCGATTTAAAAACAACCGCCACGGTTAATCACATTAACCGTGGCGGTCGCCTTAAGATAACCGCCACGGTGAATATTGTCCAGAAATAAAAAAAACCAAAAATAGTGTGACCTCCAAGAATCGAACCCACGACCTCACGTTGCACACTTCAAAATACTACTACCACACCATTCAATCATTCATGTCTATATATAATACGTTATCTTTTCATATCAATATTCCATAATCTTATATTGGATATTTTAGCTACTAAATGAACTTAAATAAAAAACTTTTAACTACAAAGATTTAGATCTTTTCAAGTACTACAACTTTGGTATATATTGTATGTCCATCGAAAATAGTTTGAAAAAATTCAAAAAAAAATAGTTTTAAAACATGTAAATTTCAAACACATTTGAGGCACTAGAATACTTTAAATAAAAAATTATCAATATTAAAGATGTAGATCAGGTCGTCCACTAGTATTAACTGTGTGAACATTTGAAATATTTTAGGTAATAAAAAACTAAATTTCAAACTCTATTACTTTCGAGCATACATTTGGGACTCTAAACGTCTTCGTATTAAAAATTTTTAACTACAAAGTTGTAGATTCTATTAAATACTATAACTTTTGTATAGACTATGTCAACATTTGAGATCATTTGATAATTTTAAATTTTAAAATTTAAAATCTGCACATTTAGAACAATATTTTGGGACCCTAAACAGTTTCAATTCAAAAACCTTTTAACTACAAAGTTGTAGATCTTATCGAGGGCTATAATTTTAATATAAAGTTTGTCTTTATCTGATTTTATATGAAAAAAGTTATGAATTATTTTATGTTTTTAACCATTAACCGTGGTGGTTGCTTTCAAGGCAACCACTACGGTTAATCTACGATTTACTGTGGCGGTGTCTTAAAGCAACCACTACAGTTAATCGATTTATCGTGGCGGTTATTATTGACCACCATGATAAATAAAAAACACACAGGTAAATCAAAGCATTTTACGTGGTGGTTGGATTTAAGTGACCGCCACGGTTAATAAAATGATACCACCTCGCAAAATTAATTCTGTACCAGTGATAATGATTGGATTAGTAATGAAATGCAAAGGACTTCAAATATTCTAATAACCATACCCCTCCAACTAAAAATATTTGCTTCTCACTGTATCAGATGTATCTGAAGGACTTGAATGGAGGACTTGTTACAAAATAATCAAGGGAATTTGTGAGGGTTTACATTATCTTCACCGACACATTCATATGGTCCATTCAGACCTCAAACCTGCAAATATACTGCTAGACGAGAACATGGTTCCAAAAATTGCTGATTTTGGTCTTGTAAGGTGCTTTGATGGGAAACAAAGTAAGATTATAGCTTCACAAGTGATAGGAACAATGTAAGCTAGCAAATCATCTTTAAATCCATTTTTTTCCTTTTGGGTACTGCTATTCCCATCCAAACCTCGAATCCATAAATATACTGCTCAACGAGGACGTGTTGCATTTCTTTTGCTTTTTAATGATTCAAACCACAAAATCTTCCTTGCAGAGGATACTTGGCACCGGAATCCCATGATAAAGTCATCACATTCAAGTCTGACATATATAGCCTCGGTATCATAATTATGGAGATATTGACTGGACGGAAGGGTTATTCTGACATTCAGAATGTAAGAACAGCCTGTGCCAAGACATAGAAATTAAAGGGTCGAACTTAAAATAACCGTTTGATTTGCTTTTGCAATATATGTTTTTGTTCACTACAAGAGTTTGCTCAATATTTCCAAAGCCCTTACAGAATGTAGTTTTCTCAATATTTCCAAAGCCTGTGATTGAAATTATTTTTTACTTCTTCTTTATTATAGAACCTTAATTGGTCTAAGTAGTTATACTGGCCCCTCCAATGTCATACTGCATACTGTTTGTCTCCTTATCTAGCCAATGACAAAGTTTAGAAGGATTTTCTTTTGTACTGATTTTCTATGAGTTCTTTTTGTGGAACTATTATGAGAATATCTTCAATATATACCATCATTTCTTTGTATTTATATACACAACATGAGCTGGAGTTTGCATAATCATGGTAGGGAGTAGGTTCCGTAGTGGAAAAAAAAAAGCATTAAACCATATTTTTCTCCAAGCACTAGATAGTTAACATAAAAAATTGTAAAACTGAAAAATAAGCAACCAAGCAGTAGGCAAAGATACACTGGAACAGACAGGAAGAATGCGGCATATAATTGAATAATGCAACATCTTCCAACATTTAATTGATGACCATTATTTTTATAGCCTTGTATTTCTAGGGGTTCTACCAACAAGGCCATTCCGGTATTGCTCCACCCCTGACCACATTTAATTAGAGAGAGGTTATGGGAATACGGCAAAACTACATGCTTGTGTGTGGAACATTTTCTTCCGCTATTTAGTACGGACTAGTATTGCTTAACCAATAAAAGCCGGGCATGGGGTAACGGGTTGTTACATGTACGACATACTTTGGATTTTTCCATTTATTTAAGAAACCCTTGCTCATATTTTCCACTTCTTAGGTACTTCAAAGTTGGAGCATTAGGTCCAAACCATTCCAGGAAGACGTACTGTTACAACATGTGCGAGTATGTGCGGAGATTGGAGAACAGTGCATTAACCTTAACCCAGCGGATAGGCCGGATACACTTTATGTAATTGAGAGGCTTGATGAAATTGAACGTATGTGCAGTTTCATTGAAACTGACATCTATGCTTCATCGGCAACACGAGTAAGTTTAATCAGCTGGGCCCATAATAGCATTTGCTCTCACATGGTGTAGAATGCCGTCTTTTGCTGTATAATAAAATTCAATATAAGGAATAAATGATAACTTAACAACGCTGATGTAGAAAAGTCAAATGTGAATTATGATGTAACCTGAAAAAATAAACCATATTAGAATTTAGGAAATATTATATTTAACAATAACACTGAATTGAAAAACACAGGTATTTACCTCTTAAAAAAGAAGCATTTTTCCGATTACGATTTTCCAAAGAAATCTATTGCAATATTGTCTAGGATTGTTTCTAGAAATTAACTCTATCTCAACAATGCAAATGATATAATCATTCATAAATTTGTTGCCAATACGGTTACATGATATCATCTTCACCATTTTCATGGCTGAGAAGCTTCTCTCCACAGATTGACTAAAGGAAAAACAAGATGCTTCTTTGTATCCACCATCAATTTAACAAGTTCAGTAATGGTGTTTAAAATCATCAGGATTGAGCTTAGCTACTTCGATCCATTAAGTTCTGCAATTTGAAATCCGCAAAAGAATCTTTAGGGCTGAAAGCAGCCATGTAAGTACACAAATTATTAGAATTTATTTCATCAAACCGATCATTGAGCTCTATAAGTAGCATATCCACAACTGAGTTCAAACAATCCTATCTATAGTGTGCTGGTAAATTAGTTCGTTTTGTCTTTTTCCTAGGTTTATGGTTATCAACATACTCTTCTTCATGTCCAACTTAGGAATGCCATACTCTAGCAAAAGGAAAATAAAGATTCCAAACCATCATCTATAATCTGCTGAAAGTTTTATTGGTTGACTTTACAAATCACATTGAAAGGCGACCACCACCAAATATCACCACGATCCCACAGCGCAGCACTCAAAAAGAGAAAGCAACATCCATAGAGAAAAGAAGCTTTTAAAGCCAAAGCATCGCTAATATTAGGAGTTTAGGACACCAAATCAGCACTATCTAAAGGATTGCAGAACAAGAGGTGGACAGGTAGATACAACCCCCAAAGCTTCATGAAGTAGGATGGTACTTCAAAACTAGTGCCCATGAATAGAAATAATGTTCCATGAATAGAAAATAATCATAAATTAAACTTCAACGATGCCTTCAATAAAATAAAAAAGGTAGCAGTCATGCACCATTCAAATGAAGCTAGAGAATTACAATGACTAAATAGTATACACCCATAAGCAAAAGTTCCATAAGGGCATGTAAAATACGTTTTATGCTAATCATCAAGGTGAACAGGAATATGAAACAGATCAGCTCTCTTTCTCAACAACACTCAAGCCACCTTTCTTTCAGAACACTGTGAACATTACTAATCAACTCACTATATGAAATTTAGATAAAATGTACAAGGGACGTAGAACTTGTTTTTGCACCACTTCCCACATAGCATTGTTCAGCTTCCTTTGTCGATCCACCATCGGCTTCTAGTTCTCCTCAAGGTGAATTCGTGTGTACAAAAAGACAGGCTGATGCCGCTTCGATCTTTTGTGGGTGAGGTCGAACAAAAGGCTAAGTTAACGCTCTTACATGGATTTGTCAGGCTTCTTCTGTTATGCATTCATTTAGTGAAATAGAATTATTTGTTGTTAATGGTTTTCATCCCATCCAACTGAAGACTGCATGGTTTAACTGATTTTGTCCCCTAAACTTTTACCATTATTAATGTATACTGTTCTCCTAATCCAGTGTACCAAACAAGGAGGCAATGAGAGTCATGTTGTGCATGTAACTGGTAGAATAAACTTATGTTTTGATCTTTAGAATTTTTTCCAGTATCCTCCTTCATGCCGCCCCTTCCCAATTCAGGTTTACACCTGCATTGGTTTTCTGTAATAGAAAACCACTTTTGAGACTTGAAACTAGAGATTAAGTGATCAGGTAGTCAAGTTAATACTAATCAAGTTATTATACTATTAGTTTCCCTCCACTTATAGTACCTTCCATGGTTGTTTCTTTGTGCCCATCCACTAGTAGTACCTTACATATGGTTGTTTTGGTTACGCCGTGGATTGTCTTCAAAATCTTTGGATTGGATGGATTTGGTATGCTGATGTCTGACACAGGTAGTCCAAGGTACATTTAATGAAAAGGGGCTATTTGGAAGCTTAGGATGTTAGCTATCTGTTGGTTCTCTTCTGCTTGTTCCATATCAGTCAGGATGAAAGTGGATTTGAAAAACATGTTCAGACCTGTTGCACTTACTTTTTTGAAGGAAAACAGGAGGGGAAAGCCCCCTACTGTGCTTTTATTACTTACTTGCATTGAAGTTATAGAATAGCAAGGAGTATATACCCATCCTTTGGAATCTTGAGTACCTAATATCTTTTAGTAACTTTCTTCTATATTAATATATTTGTACTAACACTAAAAGAGTGGTACTGGTTCATTGGTTTTGTAGCTTCTCAAAGACAAGAAGGTAATGGAAGGCCCCAATTCAACCTCAAATGTTTGCGGACCTTTCATGGACAACAATCTACAAAGTGGTCCTGGCACCCAACAGTCCCAAGGAACTGTGTACAATCGCAAATTGTACATGCACCAGATCATCAGTGGACCAGACCATAACCAAGTAAATATAGCAAATCCAAGGCAACCGCAGATGTTCGGTTGCACAAATGTCCATGACTATCCCATATGTGATGGTCTTGACCCCAGCGCAAAGATTGTTGCACGTGCACAAGGTCTGCATACCGAAACTTGTCTGGATTATGATAACTGGTTCCACTGGTGTAGACTAGTGTTCAATGATGAAAGGTTTGTACTTCAGTACTTAATGTTTATGGACTTTCCCTTCTATAACATCTATGGTGTTCCTGCATTGCTATCCCACATACCTGCCTAATTAAAATTCAATTCAGATACTATATCCATATTGATTTATATCAAAGATACATAGTGTTGTCTCTAGGAAATTGAGGACCCAGGGAAAAAATTCAAATGAAGCCCTAAAATATCCCACCTCAATTATTAATTAAATGTTTTCTTTTGCTGTACTTATTAGGAAGAATATAAAGAGTCTTGGAGTTTTCTCTTCTTCCTCTCTTAGTGTATAGCTATCAATTAGGAAGAATATTAAATCATGTCCACCTCGCCCCTGGTGATCTACGACCCTAGATACATGCACACAACGTGTCATTGGACTTGATTTTTTGTGCACCGATTGCAGGCTTATTGTATTATTTCACTTTCCTAAATTAGGTTTGAGGGGTCTAGTTTTATGGCAATAGGAGATCAAAACAAGATCACAGGGGAATGGACCATTGTCGGTGGGACAGGAGTATTTGCTTTTGCACAAGGAACCATCAAAATCCTTAGAGTACATGATAGTGGGTCCTCAAACATAAAGGAGATCTGTATCCATGCATTTGGCTTCAAAGGACAGGAGATTCAATTTGAGACTAAGGTGAACATAACATTTTTTTTCCTAGAGTACCTTCCTTCCGTATTCTGTACTTGCTATAACACATTCAAGTGACTATTAACATTTTTTTGCTTCAACAAGATATGCAAGTATATGATATAGGATTCTATCATAACATGTCACGTTGAGTTAGTTATCCATGTTTGATATCATGGATAACTAACTCAATGTGACATGTAATGATAGAATCTTGTTAAATACTACAAAATTTAATAAGAACTTTGCACTTTATTACTCCATGTATGAATCTATTAAGATTAAAAAATATATAATCACATGGTTCATGTGATATAATTTGAGGAAGTGACATTTGATTAATAGTAACATAATGATGGTGTATTCTCACCACAAAGGACCCAAAAGGGGGAGAGCATTATTACTTTATTAGGCCAATTTATTAAACGCTCTACATAATCTACAATAGGAAAATAATAAACTACTCTAGAATATGATTTCTAGTTTATGTTTTCAAGTTGTTGTACCTAGCCAACAAACCCACTAGGAGCTTTGTATCCTAGAGCCACTACTACATAAATGATTTTGACCCATTTATTAACGGAGATGGGCACACTAGATGGTCGCCTCCGTTAGTCAGTAGCAAGGCCCACAGCCAAGCGCCTACCTATGTTAATCATTAACGGAGGCAGGAAGCTTTAGGCATCTATCTATGTTAATGCTCCATTAACGGAGACAGCCACCATCGACACCATTAGGTGGCCGCCTCTATTAATGGAGCATTAACTAAGATGGTTGAGCTAAGGCAACCTCCTCTATTAACGGGAAATTAATGGAGGCAGCCGCTCTTACAAGCCAACATCCATTACTCGCTGCCTATAATCGCTCCACCTTTCTATTTAACTTGTTTTATTAAGCTATAGAACTCTAAAAATTCATCATTGTTTAGGGGGATAAGTATAACGTCCCCTTACAAACCAACACTAGTCTTTTCTGCGCACTTTGTTCTCACTCATACGCACCTAGGAATGACTTCCTGATCGGTCAGCCATCCTGAAATTGCTCTAGACCAAGCACGCTTAACCTCAGAGTTCTTTCAAGAAGGGCTTTCGAAAAAAGAAATTACAACTTATTGATATGAGTATCATATTAATCCTATTAAGCCCTGGATCAGGGTGTCACATCCTCATCGATCAAACCCTCCTCTCTTGGTCATGTCTGTATGTCCAGTGCCAGCGTATGCTATGTGACCACGACGGATCCACACTAGCCATGCGCACCATGCCTACGCAAATGCAACACACGCGCCTGAAAACCGCGAGAATCGGCTCTGATACCATTGGTAACGTTCCGTCTCCTCGAAGCCAGACCCGCTTACATCTGATAGCTTTAATAGAACCAATACTGCCCTCATAGACCAACACCAGTATTTTCTGCGTACTTTATTCTCACTCATGCGCACCCGGAAATGACTTTCCGATCGGTTACCCATCTTAAAATTGCTTTAGGCCAAGCACAGTTAACCTCGAAGTTCTTTCAAGATGAGCTTCCGAAAAAAGAAGTTACAACTTGTTGGTATGAGTATCATATTAATCCTATTATGCTCTGGGCCGGGGTGTCACATCCTCATCCCCTTAACAGATCGACCTTCTCATCGATCAACCCCAGGCTAGGAACCTCCTCTCTTGGCCACGTCTGTATGTCCAGTGTCAGCGCATGTGCCATGCTGTGTATGTAACCACGACGGATCCACACTAGCCATGCACACCATGCATACGCAACTGCGACACACGCACCCGTGAAACCAAGAGAGTCGGCTCTGATATCATTTGTAACATCCCGCCTCCTCGAGGCTGGGCCCGCTTACATGTGATAGCTTTAATAGGACCAATACTGCCTCTCACAGACCAACACCAGTCTTTTTTGCGCATTTTGTCCTCACCCATGCTCACCTGGAAATGACTTTCCAATTGGTCACCCATCCTGAAATTGCTCTAGGCCAAGCATGTTTAACCTCGGAGTTATTTCGAGATGGGCTTCTAGAAAAGAAGTTACAACTTGTTGATATAAGTATCATATTAATCCTATTAAGCTCTAGGCCAGGGTGTCACTATAACTTTTGCTCTCCGACTTATTGAAGAAAGACACTGCAGAAATTTACTATATGCTCCCACATCCTTATTTTACTCTCTTTTTTAAGATTTGATTGATCTAGATCGATCTAGAACTAGTTCTTTATGGAGTAGAGAGAAAACAGATCTAGTTCTTGACTTGGTCTAGATCGATCTAGAACTAGTTCTTTATGGAGTAAAGAGAAAACGGATCTAGTTCTTGACTTGTTGCAATTTCTTTGTAATACTACTTGACTTATGTCTTGTTCACTAGGTGTGCAAGGTTCATTGGCATGGAATCATTAGACTAGATGTATCGTACATTGAGGCTATCAGCAACCTACATAGGTCTGGTGAAAAAGTTTGTTGACACTGCTTGAAAGCCTAAGTGTGAAGCGACAAAGAATCATATGTCTATGTTCTCACTGCAAGAACAAGCTTGCCCATCGAGGTGACATGGTACAATCTTAGTTGATCAGGTTTGGTTTTGTCTAGGAATACATGGTCTAGAGGTTTCATGACGAAGACGGTGTATGTACGTATACCATGGAGGGGAACTCACATCATCATAAGCTAGCGGGCACACCATTGCTGGTGATAATGTTGGTTTCACCATGATGGATGATTTAGTCCAAGACATGGTCAATGTCAAGGGCAATGAGGATGGTGAACCGACTACGTTGGAGCCTAAGGGTTCAAATTTTTTGAGTAATTAATTAACTGACTCGACAATGATGACGTTTTGTTTAGGAGGCCGAGGTGGGTAGATGAAGTAGGCAACAATTGATCTGCTGTATAATGATGGTGCTGCATTTTGATCTCTAGATGCTAATGTCGAAGGTTCATTTTATCTGGTCCAACATTAGCATCAATAAGATGTTGCATATTCTTTGTTTTGTGCTTCCAAAGGATAAGAAGGTGCCTCGCAGCACTTTATTGAGCAAAGAAGTTGATTTGGCTAGTGACTCTGAATCTTCAAAGGTTTCATGGTTACCCTAACCACTGTATCCTATATTGGTGTGAAATGCGAGCTTGGAGAGTTGTTCACACTGTAGCGCGAGTTGTACAAGAGGAATACTAGTTGTCGTGTGGATGCATACGACAAGGGAGGCTCGGGTGGGCTGAAGAAGAAGGCAGTCAAGAAGAGTAGTATGAGGCAGATCTCATCTCTTGAGGAGGAAGAGGGTTACACGTAGAGGCAAATTCCTTACCTATTGATGTGGTAGCTGCCCATGATTAGCCTCATGTGTTGCATATTCAGGAAACTTGAGGATGCCTAGCTAATGTCCAAGCATGCATCTGGTGATCGCTTGAAGGATAATGGTAGGCTATAACACCCTGCCGATGCCCAACAATGGAAGAGTTTTGATGTCAAGTTCTCATAGTTTGGCAATGTGGTGAGGAATGTTAGGTTTGCAATGAGTACGAACGGGATGAATCAATTTGGTGACCTCAATAGCTCGCACAACACTTGGCCAGTCATCCTCAGCACCTACAGCCTACCTCTCTTGTTGTGTCAGAAGTGCATATTTCTTTCGCTGACCTTGCTTATTTTTGGACCAAAGCAGACTGACTTTGATATATATATATATATATGTATTCTTGGAGCCTCTCATGGAGGACATGAAGCGACTATGGGACAAAGGGGCCGAGATAATGGATGCTTCCCTAAGGAAGAAGTTCACTTTAAAAGGCATCATCTTTATCACCACCACTGATTACCCTAGTCTTTTTCACTTCAGGGAAAACTGGTTGCATAGTTTGCCTTGACGGTGCCTGCTATAGTTACATTAAAGGATCCAATAAGATGGTGTACATGAGGCATTGGTAATCATGTGTGATGAATAAGTGCTTCGACAACAAGGATGAGTTGCATGTTGTAGAACCAGTGCAGATGTGCCTCCATAAGTAAAGATCAAACTACAACCCGTGATCCACATGGGGCTCACCAAGTCAAGAGAGGGAGAACTTGGAGAGAAGGATGTATCCTATGGTATGAGTTGGCAAACTACAACCCATGATCCACATGGGGCTCACCAAGTTATGTTCCATGTAATAAACTCTCCTTTTTAGCAGACGATTCATCAAATTGGCCTTCTCATAATTTCTCATAAGCCTATCAAAGGTGAACTGAAATTTCACCTCCTTGCTAGAAACCTTAGCATCTTTAGTCTTCTAGGTTCTAAGAATGACACTTTGGTTTAAATGTGCACTACAGCCTAGAAGACATAATAGTGATCTTGAGATTCTCATTAGCCTAGAAGAAATCAGCCCTGCTATTTTTTTTGCTTCTCATTACAACCAAAACTAGCCTTTTTGACTTCTGAACCCGACTTAGCTAACAACTTTTAGATAGCAGCAATGTTGGCTTAACTTGGCTTAGTTCTGGGACTTTTCTCACTCCCCTCGAGCCAACAAGACATAATAGTGATTTTGATTCTCACAACCATCATTGGACCTCTCAATCACCTACATGAGACAATTCTTCTCTTCTTTTGATGAATCCTAGGGTTCACCGATAACTACATTCTTCCCGGTAGTGGAATTTGCTTGATGCAGCCAAATCAGGATGGTTGGATCACTATGTTAAAGCAGATTGATCGGGAAGTGTGTGTTATGCCTTATCAACCTAGATCTTAGCTAGAATCAATCGTCTCTCAATAAGAGCTGATTGGATCTATCGATGAAAAACATTGCAGACATGAGTCTCATGAGAAAAAGAATTACACCAATTACAATAAGACCTTCTTTTCATCTAATGAAGTGATGGCAAAGGATGCAATAATTTAATATACCCACTCTTAAGCAATTCATCATATATGTGCTCACATTTATCTGGGTCAGAAGTAAATTGCATATCTTCTTGACGATTCCTATGAATCAGCTAGAGAGACGGACATGTGACTGATTTGGCTTGTGCTGGCCACCCAAATTGTGCAAGGCAACATTCATTAGGGCCATCGTTTGATTTACTATCTTCCCATTGAATTTGTAAAATCCGACACCCTCCAACTATCAGGAGCTCTCAGAAACAAAAGTGAGAGGGGTACAACTTAGGACAAGCATTGCGACTAGGTTTAATTTGAATACCCAAGCTTGTTTCAATAGATTTAGCAATTTCTTCCCTAACCAATTAGAAGACTCAATTATATCAAGTTGAGGTATATACAGTGAACTATTAAGTATAGGGATTTCATTTGGTGACTTTGGCACATAAGGAAAAGCCATATTATGCCCCGCAAAAGGCTACAATGTTGCTGATCTGTTATTAGCTTGTGCATAACAAGCAGAATTTATCATGTATGTAACAAGCAGAAGACTCAGATTAATCTCACCTAAATTTATCAGCTTCAAGTGCCAAATGGGCCAATTTTGATTAGCAGCTGTAAATAGGTTTTGATAGTCATAACAACATCCCAAATTGGGAATGCCTAGCAACTTAAACCGTTGCACTAGTTGAACAATCACTAGATAAAGTAGCATTACAATAATATGTTTACCTTCTAATCTATCAAAATGCACCATAAGCATGTTAACCACAATGAGAAGGTTATTATTAGCTACTTTCTTATGATCATATAGCATCTTAGCAAAAATCAGTGGGAAGTGGATCATCAACTGTCTCACCAGTTTTTACCTCTAATGCCGAATATGTAGACATAGAAGAATCACCAAAGATAGGATCTCTGAATTGAGTAACAACCCCATGCCGATCATTGGAGCAGCTCCCAAGAAGCCCTTCTATAGATCGGCTGCAAGCCTAGCTTCTAGCTTTTGATGGAGATCATTGAGAAGCATAGTGCTCGACGCTGGTGAGATGATGTTATTCTAATTCGTTGGATTGGTCAGATCACCCACCTTTTTCCTCCGGTTGGTCAGACATGTTCATAGTAGATCTGTTGTTGTTTCATGAGGGTCACACACCAGCAAGGACTAGAACGCCTGAGGCTATATATAGCCTAGCACACGGCATGACGACTACACGATCATGATGCCTATTCTTCACTCGGAAAGCTTGCGAACACCTCCGGGGAAGACCCTTTGCAAGGGCACATCGAAGTTGCCCTAGGATCTGCAAGGCTACCTAGAATACCAACGAACCTTGTCAAGACATGCTCCAAACATTAGGGTGTTAGAGAAGATAAAGGTAAACCTTTCCAAGATACAATATGCAAGTTTCCCATGGGATTGGACGAGTTTGAATTGAGTTGGGATCGATCTAGCTAGATTCGAATAGGGAAAGCCAAACTTCTAACCCTGGACAAGTCAAAACTTCTTTTGAGAATACAAGTCAAAACTTCTGACTTACACATCAAGCGAGGCTCATCTTTTTGATATGACCTCAATAAATAAACAAATAAATAAATAAATGGATAGATAGATAGATAGATAAATAGATGAGAATGTATCTAGTGCAAACCAATTTCCGTGAAAACTTATGCAAACCATGGCAAAAAAAGTCACCTAAATTCACCAAAAAAACTCACACATGTAGATGATATGATGATACACTATCTTGTAAAATATCTTGTCCAAACTCAACTTTATTATAGAAAGTTGGTTTGCACTAGATACGTTCCCTAGATGGGTAGATAGATAGATGCAGTTCTCAGTACAAGCACCGCCATCCTAACTCCTTGATGCTTTCCCTGTTGTGCGAATTAATTGAGTTGGACAAGCAGCACCTCTATTTCTTGCTCAATGCCATCCACTCCTGCCGCACTATCAAGAGGCTCAAGCGAAGAGGAGATGTCATGCACATTAGGGACACACATGTTGCTGTTGCTTCCAAGATCCTATCATCCTCAAGGCGTTTATCTCTACTCCTACTGCCACTCATCGGGGAGAGCGGCGATCTGAAACTCTGAACAGAGTCGAGTCGGGCAGGCGGCGCTCCTAACAACCAATTAGTGCAGATCGCCGCGTTCTTGCTATATGTACTTTTCGGCTACCAAAAACTATTGTCAAGCAGATAGACAAGTTTAGAAAGCATTGCCTCTGGAGAGGTGCAGACTTAAATAGTAAGAAGCCATCTAAAGCGGCCTGGGAATTGGTCTGTGTTCTAAAAGAACAAGGTGGATTGGGTGCGCTCAATCTCCATACCCAAAATGAAAGCCTCCTGACAAAGCATCTCCATAAATTTTACAATAAAGTGGATGTACCTTGGGTTCATCTAATCTGTCAACACCACTACTCCACTGGCTCATTGCCACGTGACCCTACAAGAGGTTCCTTTTGGTGGAGGGATGTTCTTAAATCAATAACTACATTCAAAGGTATGGCAATGGTTACTGTGTCAAATGGGTCGACTTGCTTCTTCTGGTCTGGTCTTTGGAATGGTACTCTTCAAAGCTCTCAATTCCCAGAGTTGTTGTCTTTTGCAAAAAAATCCACTCATTACAGTTCAAGCACTCTTTTCGGCTGAGGATCTGGCTGACCTCTTCTATCTGCCTCTATCGGCTGAAGCTTTTGGGCAATTTCAACAGCTGGTCATGCTTGTGGCAGATCATCCCTTACAACAAGGCTCAGACAGCTGGTCTTACATTTGGGGATCAAATTTGTTCTCCACCAAGAAGGCATACTTGCAACTTAGTGGAACAAGGCAGACTCATAGGAACTATTCTTGGTTATGGAATTCGTCGTGTCAGCCAAAGAGAAAATTCTTCTTTTGGTTATTGCTCAAGGACAGATTGAGTACCCGAGATATTCTACAAAGACGATCTATGGAGCTTGACAGCTACAATTGTGTTCTATGCAACCTTAACACTCTTGAAACTCTGGAACATCTTTTCTTCCACTGTCCGTTCGCTATGGCCTGCTGGAACATGATTGGACTGGCTCAGGAGATATAGGCTGAACCCCTTCAGACATTCACAGCTTTCAGGGGCAATATTCAACGACCCTTCTTCATGGAGATTATTATTTCTATGTGCTGGGTTATCTGGTCCTCCAGAAATGATCTAATTTTCAGGAACATTCAGCACTCCTTGCAAGGTTGCAAACTCATCTTCAAAAGGGAGCTAGCCTTAGTTAAGCTAAGAGCTAAGGATCGATATCAACCATCGCTAGATATACATCGCTAGATATATGGCTGCTCAGCTTTGTGTAATTGTTATGATTTTATTTCTCTCCTTCTTTGTGTCGTGAGACAAAACTCAGACTCGCTGTAATTCATTTTTGTTGATAATTAATAAAAGCCCAGTAGAGGGAGACCCCTCCTGTTTACCTAAAAAAAACCGAGGGGTCGGGCACTCAGTGCGCGCTGATCCAGATGCACAGGAATCGACCGAGAGGGTCCAGCGCAACATTGGTGGGTCGGCAGTGGTGCCATCACGCAACCATCCATGGGAAATGGATTTGGGGGGCCTTTGGAAAGAGATGTCTGTCCGTTTGGATCATGAGTTGGCTAGGGATAAATACAGAAGAACAATAGAACTTGGATGAAGTTTTGAATACAGAATAGTAAGTGACGTAGAAATTCACAGTAATGGCACTCAAGGGATGGAAAACTAGAATAGATAGATGCCATTAAAGGGAACTTATATTTTTCAATGATAGTTACATAAGGAATAGTTAGAGATTCTAATACCATTGAAGGAATTTTCTCTTCATCAAAAGGGAGGTCATCGATTGTCCAGATTTTTGTTAGGGTCAACTGCAGTTGATTGTTGCGTGCATGTAGGTAACTGTGTTCACACAACTGGTGGGAGCTTCTGTGATTTAATGAGAACCCCATTTGGATGGTATCCCAAGCTAGAATAACTCTCTTTGTGGGACACTTTTTGAGAGTTTTCCATATATTTTCCATTAGAACAAATTTCACTTATATATATATGTATATTTTCCTGTTAAAAAACAGTAAGGTATTTTCCTGTTAAAAAACAGTAAGGTGGGATAGAGTATTCCGATCCCTCTAATTGCAAATTTTAATTGTTCGAGGAAAGTAGTTCATACAACTTTGATGTCCATTATTTTAATTTGCTGAGAATGTAATGTTTATTGATTCATTTTGAGAGTGATAGCATTCCATTAATCAAGGACAAGGAATGAAGGAAGAGACGATTTAACATATATGGATAGATGTATGATTTTCTAGGAGAAAAATTTAGAAGGCCAAAATAACATACGATTGGAAGGAATATACTGCTACTCAGAAAATTTTGCTTTCCAATTCTGATATTCTACATTCAATTATTTGTTTTATTAAAACTAAGAGGGGCAAGCCCATTGGTACGTTTGCAGTCTTTCAAGGACAATATGATAAATGTTGATTCCAAAGCAACCTCAAATGCATGCAACCCTTCGATGGCTAGTCCACAGAGTGGTCCTGTAACCCCACAGTCCCAGGCAATTGAGTACATTCGCACATGGTATATGCACCAGATCATCAGTGGACGAGACCATAACCAAGTACCTATAGCAAATCCAGAGAAGCCTGAGATGTTTGGCTATACCAATGTGCATGACTACCCCATATATGATAGTCTTGGCCCTGGCAAGAAGATTGTTGCACGTGCACAAGGTCTGCATTCCAAGACTAGTATGAACAATGGTGGCAGTTGGCTCCACTGGAGCAAAGTGGCATTTGACTATGAAAGGTAACTCCATGTTGATCATACTCCAAACAAATTCTTCCCTTCTGTAAATATTTCTTCTATGCCCTGTCATCCTACTTTTTTTCATTAGTACTATACTTGTAACTGCAAACGTTAACTTGTGACATGCATTGTTGTCAAAAAAAAAAAAAAAAAAAAAAAAAAAAAAAAAAAAACTTGTGACATGCATAGGTATAATGCACCCTTACTGGATTGTTTTTACAGATTTCAGGGGTCAAGCTTTAACGCAATAGGAAATCAAGAAGGCGAATGGGCTATCGTCGGAGGGACAGGAGAGTTTGCTTTTGCGCAGGGTACCGTTACCACACGTAGAGTACGAGAAAGTGGGCCGTCAAACATCAAGGAGATTCGTATCCATGCATTGTGCTACCCACCGACCACACCAGTTGAAACTAATAATAAGGTGATGTTAGCATTTTTTTTTTTTTGGTCTGCTTACCTTTTCTGCCCCTTGTGCCAAACAGAGTGACATTCGAGCCATTATCAGACATATTAGTTCAGAGGTGAAGTTACTTAGTTGCCATTTTCATGTGTGGTGACAATAGGGCACTCACCAGAATCAATTGTCTATATGCACTCATGTGAATTATTCCAAATGCACATTAACGAAAGCACCACTATGTACTAGGACCAGTCACATATGAATTGGTTATGGTTAAACGACAAATTAAAGATTAACATATATATATATATATATATATATATATATATATATATATATATATATATATATATATATATATATATATATATTCCCTTGAATTCGAATTTTTTTAAAAAGTTTACCGATAGTAGTTAAATAGCGATGTGCATATAGATTCCCATCTAGTGCGAGTCAAAATGCCAACAGTAGAGCATATAATGAATGTAGTTAGTAATTATATATGTAGATAAACCTAGGTAATTCATGTTAACTTTCTCTATTTGATCCTCCATAATTAATTTGCCTGCATATTATAGATTACTCCCTCCGTTCATCTTTTCAAGTACTCTACTATTAATATGTAATTTGTGTCATACAAATGTGCAATCTTAAGTAATAAATACTTTTCATACAAATCTAGCAGTGTTAATTTTGATTTTGCACCACAAAAACTATGCACTAATAAAACTCGATCCGTGGTGGCTAGACAGCCACTGGGTATTCCGGTTCAAGAAGAGATCTTCTCACACAGATTGAAAAAAAACTCCGAACCCTGTCCCGCCCCACCCTTACATAGCGGCACCGCAGCTCCATGAGATGAGCCAACCATACACTTGTGCTTTGGACGTGAGACGGACGAGAGTTTTTTCCCCTTCTTTCAAATATGGTATAAATGCCACAAAGAGGGAATCCTTTGGGACTTGAACTCCAACAACCCTGGAGAAGAGGTATACTGAACCGGACTATGCACCAATAGAATAAATGATCAAATAAAGGTTGTTTGTCCTAACAACATGACTTACATTTTACAATTTCAAACGTAGTGTGTGAATGAAATTTTAAAATTTCAAACGTAGTGTGTAAAAAGAAATTTCAAGGTCCATGAAGATATTTGATTCATTACATTTGAACAACTTTCAAAGCTGATGTCTCGAATATGGATTTAGTTGTATTTGTTTTCTTAGAATTGGTATCTTCCTAGTTTAGTCTATTTGCACTAAAATGAAGGGAACGAGTATATAGCTCTAGAGTACCCTAGCTAGCTTTCCAAATCCTTTGTTCTATATCCAAATATTTGTTTAACACTAAGCTAGCTTGTCAAATCCTTTGTTCTATATCCAAATATTCGTTTTAACACTAAGAAGAGAAAGTTCTTCATTTACTTGCAGATTTTTGAGGACGAGATGATAATCATTGGTTCCAATGCAATCTCAAATGTGTCCAGCTCTATAGCTAATGCAATTCCACAGAGTGCTCCTGTAACCCCACAATCAATGAGAAAGTATAATCGCATACTGCATATGCACCAGATCATCAATGGGCCAGACCATAACCAAGTAAATATAGCAAATCCAGAGCAGCCTGAGATGTTTGCTTGCACCAATGTTCATGACTACCCCATATATGATAGTCTTGGCCCTGGTAAGAAGCTTGTTGCTCGTGCACAAGGCCTGCATACCAAGACTAGTATGAGCTATAATGGCTGGTTCCACTGGAGCAGCGTAGTGTTTACTGATAAAAGGTTTGGCATTTACTTAAGTTGGTCTTGCAGACTTCGAACATTGCAACCTATATACAATTCCTGCTTTCTATATGCACATAGTTTCTCCTCGATTACAATTTTTGCTTTCTATATGCACATAGTTTGTCATCTCGATTATGTACTGCTGAAAGTTAATTTACTGGATTATTTCATAATGTATTCCTTTAGATTCCAGGGGTCCAGTCTTAAAACCATAGGAAATCAAGAAGGCGACTGGGCTATTATGGGTGGGACAGGAGCGTTTACTTTCGCGCAGGGTACTATCACCACCTGTAGGATACAAGACATTGGGTTCTCAAACGTCAAGGAGATTCGTATTGATGCATTGTGCTGCACACCAATTGATGGAGTACTTCCTTAACAGCAGTTTATGGCAAAACATTGATATATATGTAACTTGGAGAACTTTCTGGATGTACTAGAAAGACCAGGCGCGGCTTTGCCGCGCCCTTCCTGGATTAAGCATGTACAAATAACAGCCATCAATGTAATTAGAATATACATAAATATTTGTGCTTTGGGTAGTTTTGCTTTTAACTTGTGAGTGGCTGTATAGACCACCTCTTTTTAATAAAAATTGGTCCTCACGAATAAGTGGTTAGGCTACTCAAAGAATATAAAGGAAATGATGTTAGAACCCTCATGAACCAGCCTTAGTTCAAATGATTATAGCTCCATCTCCAAACAAATAGAGGCGCACCAGTTTCATCATTGTCATTCTACTGAGACTGCATAGAGCAGCATATAGAAAATTTTCCTTTGCATCAACAATATCAGCATCACCAGATTGCTCGCTATTTGTGCAGATATGGATCTTCAATTCCATGCCCAATAGATACCATATGGACACACCCATGAATCTGCATGCAGACCATAATCTTTTCAGATTGAAGCCAATTGTGAATATAGAAAACATAAGCTTCAGAATCACCAAATATCTGCAAGATCTTATATATTCTGGTTTCTATGACTCATATAAACACCGCATCAGACCAGGCTAACAACCAATTTTTAAAGCCGAAACAGTTTTTCAAAGCAATAAGGAAAGGCAAAAAAAAAAAAAAAAACAGCCTTGTCTAAATACCATAGTTCTCCCTTGCTAACATAGTTGTCGGTGTTTGACCACCGATAGCCTGCCACGGGGTTCCCGCAGCAGTTGATTCAGACCTCGGCGAATGACTAGAACTCGGCGGTTTCACGCAAGAGACACACGGTTTATCCTGGTCCGAGCCCTCGTCATCGAGTAAAAGCTCTACTCTAGTCGGCCTTGGCCTTTTGCGTTGGATTGATGTATGATTGTGTGTTGTTCGTCCGTTACAAAAGAGGGTGCTCTGGCTCCTTTTTATAAGAGGAAAAGAGCCAGAGCTATGGTTTCTAGTCCTAGTCGGATCCATAGGAAGTGTTCTGTTCTGATTACAGAGGTTACTTTCTATTCGTCTAACCAGGATAGTCCGTATTCTACTCAGATTCGTCCTTCTTGCTCTTGTCCTGACGGAAGCCGTGCTGGTGAGTCCGTCTACGTCCCGTATCGACAAGCCCCCAAGCATTTCGAAGTAGAACTCGGGGAGCGCCTTGCTTCTGGAGTGATGCTTCGAAGTGGTCTAGCTGAAGAATTGTTTCCTTTTGTGCGCCGTAGGCGCACTCATTGAGTGTAGCCCCCGAGCCTCTTGCTACTTATTTATAAGTAGCTGGAGGATCTTGAGAAAAAGAAAAAAGTTGAGGGTGTATGCCCTGTAGCCCCCGAGCCTTCGTCTGAATTGTTTTTTGTCAGAAAAGAAGTTGGGCGATGGCTTTCGGTCGACGTGCGCCCATAGGCGCACTCATTGAGTGTAGCCCCCGAGCCTCTTGCTTTTTGGAACAAAGAGCTGGAGGGTCCAGAGTAGTACAATGGCTTTTGAAATTTTAGCCCAAAAGTAGTCGGGTGGTGGCTTTTTGATTGACGTGCGCCTATTGGCGCACTCAATGAGTGTAGCCCCCGAGCCTCTTGCTTTTTGGAGCAAAGAGCTGGAGGGTCTAGAGTAGCATGATGGCTTTGAAGTTGTATCCCCTGAGCTTGAATTCTTTCCTTCAAAAGTAGTCGGGTTCTTCTTTAGCTGTCGCCTCCGAGTTTTTTCCGAGTTCTTCCTTAGCTGCAGCCCAGCCTCTTACTTTTTCTGAGTTCTTGCTTAGCTGCAGCCCCCGAGCTTTATCCCCCCGAGCTTGAATTCTTTCCTTCAAAAGTAGTCGGGTTCTTCTTTAGCTGTCGCCTCCGAGTTTTTTCCGAGTTCTTCCTTAGCTGTAGCCCCCGAGCTTTTTCTGAGTTCTTGTAGGAAACGGACAACGGCTCGTGACTTTGCTTTTACTGTCCTTTATGTCTGCTTTTATGGTTGGGCGTTGGCAGCTGGTGGTATAAAGGCTTTTACTATGCTAGGATATGCTTGGAATATACTCTTCTGTTGCTCCCTTTACTGCCTTCTTTTATTGTCCTTGTCAATGCTTCTCTGAATTGGTGAACTTGGTCTATGTACACCAATCTTGGTCTATAAATTGCCCCTTCCTTTCGGTTGTTTTCAGAGTCTTGTAGTATGCTTCTTCCTGTTCTTGTGACAATGATAGTTTGCGAGGTTGAACAGCCCCCGGGCTTCTTTCTTGTTCTTCCAGTATGGTCTATTTAGTGGGTAGAAGAATTCTTGAGATAGGGATTAGAGGCAGACTAATCCCGGAGTAGCATTGTGATTGGAGGCTCGTTCTGGTAGGTAGAAGAAGTCTTGAGATGTGCCTTATGCTGGGTCATTTTGCACTCTTAGTTCTTCTTTTCCACTCTGCCAGACATATGCTTTGTGTGGAAAGGTTGCTGATCTGCACAGACCTCTAGGCCGTGCGGTGCAAAGCAAATGACCGCCAACGCAGAGCTGGAGCTCTCTTGTTCACATGGGGTTCGATCCGACTTGTTCTTAGAGAGGCCCGATGTGATGCTTGATCAGTCAGTGCTCCTTTTGGCAATCTTGAATGCACTGTGTTGGTGTATCAAGGTTGCTTTGGATTTGCTCGGCTCATTCTGCCTTAGAGGTAGTCTGGGTCTGTAACAAGGACGGTCTTGGATTCTGCGTAATTGTTTTCTATGGCAGAATTCCACTGGGTTCCTTGTAGCTATTGCTTTTAGATTTCTTCTGAATTCGATGGGTCTTGTAAGGCTTGTAACCTTGTATCCTGTAATATTGAAGAATATTTGATCCTGCAATGATCCAAGTTGTTTTGTCCTGAGTTTATGGTTGTCCGCCTTCGAGCCGACTTGTTTTTGGTTGATATGAAGACTGTATATCTTTTAGTAGACTTGTTTTGGCTCAGAAGTTGACTGGCTTCCTTCGACTGGAGTTGCTGGTGACCGTCTTCTTTTGGGTCGACTTGTTATGATAATATTGGCAAAGCTATCTTTCCTTGTAACGGCACAGTACTTTATCGTTGGTGGGTAACGGGATAAAGACCGTTATTCCGTGATTTAAGCGTTCTTCGGGCCTTTCACATTCTTCGCGCCTTGTATCTGTTGGCCTTTTTACCGTTGCCCCTTAGTGGGCCTTTTAAGATCGGTCTATAAATTAGCTGCGTTTACTATTCTTCTTCTTTGCCTTGCCTTTGCTTCCTGAAACCCTAGCGCCATAGAAAAAATCCCCAAATCTTTGCTCTTGCATTGCCGCCACGCATCCTCTTCTTAGTTTGGGTGCTTGATTTGTTGCATGGGAAGGAAGAAGGTGGCTTCCAAGAAGTCGGTAGTTGAGAAGTCTGTTCTTGAGGAGGAGGTCGACGAGCAGCTGAATCCCGAGTTTGCTGCTATGAAGGCCATCGCAAAGAACTTCCCCGCCCCGACTACCCAAGAGAAGCATTTGGTTGAGCTGCAGGATTTGGGTATGATCCAGCCCAAGGAATTAACCGGTTGGGTTGCGCCGGGTGAGCATCGTGTACCCGTTCCCCGCCCAGGGGAGATTGTGCTTTTTGTTTCTTTTGTTCGTGCCGGACTTTGTTTGCCGGCTTGTTCCTTCCTCCACCGTTTTCTTCGCTTCTTTTCCATCTCTCTTCATGATCTTACCCCGAATGGGGTTCTTCATCTTTCTGTTTTTGTCCATTTTTGTGAAACTTTCCTTGGCATTCCTCCCTCTCTTAATCTGTTCCGTTTTCTTTTCCGTCTTAAGCCGCAGCCCCGCAATGATTCCCTCCATGCCCTTGGTGGATGTGGGATCCAATTCCGGCAGGGGCGTAAGTCGAGCCACTTCTTTGACTATGACCTTGTTGACTCCGTGAAGGATTGGCGGTCCGAGTGGTTTTATGCCGGTAATCTTGATGGAGGTGCTGGTGCTCCAGCACTCCAAACCTACTCGGGGGTCCCGCCTGTTCCTAATGATCGGTGGGAGAGAGAGCAGCTCACTTCTGCCGAGTTGTCTCTTCTTGAACCTCTTTTTGATAGGATTAGGTACTTGAAGCAAAATGGCTTGTCCGGCTTTGCTGTCGTGGCAAGTTACCTCCGTCGCCGAGTACAACCTTTGAAGGCGCGTGAGAACTTCGACTTTGAGTACTCGGGCGCCGAGGATCCCTCTCGTATGGTGGCCACGACCGAGTTGTCAGATGAAGAGATGCTTGTTCGTCTCTAGAAGATTTTGAAAGACGCGTCGGTGGTCCCAATGATTGGATTCGAGTACTCTGCTGATAAGCCTCCCCCTTCTGTAAGTGCTTCTTCCTATTTATAACTGTATTTTCGAGTTCTTTTTGACTGAGATTGACTAGTTTCTTGTCTTTTTTGAAGCCTTTTGGCAGGGATTTTAACGTTGATGTCTCCCTCTATGTTGATGGAGAGATTGCTCCTCCGCCTGCTCCTTTGGCTGCTCCTTCGGCTTCTGGCCAGGTATCCGAAGTTCGAGTTGATTTGCCGGGTATTTTTGTGAGGGAAACCATTGAATATGTTCCTTACCGGTAGGTGACCCTTCCTCGAGTTACTCGTCTTTGGTGCCAAGAGGCCTATCATGGGGGATTCTTCCTCTTCAAGCAGCTCTAAACGAAGCCGCGTTCTTCTCCTTCCCCTCAGCCATCAGATAACCTTTTGATAGGTGAGTGGTTATTTGGTTTTACTTTTATTCGCTCTTTTTTTGGAAAGTAGTCTTGATTCTTTTCTTTGGCAAAGGCGGTGTATCTGTTCTTCTTTTTTTTTTGATGAGGCCGAGGATGTTGATGATTCTCCTCTTCTTCGTCGGTAAGTGTTGTCTTTTTGGCTTTGGTATATATACTTCTTTGTTGTTTTTGTTCTGACTTGGCTTTTGTAGCCCCCGTGCGACTTCTTCTCCTTCTCTGGCCTTGGAGCCCTTGCCGGGTCCTCCTCCTCCTACCGCCGGGTTGTTGGTGGGTTTGGATGTGGTTATGCCGCCTCCGCCTCCTCGTCCTCGACTTGCTATTCGCCGTGCTCCTAGGTCAGTGCCGACTTCTTTTCCTCCTTTTGGTGTCATTTGTCTTTAGCTTGTTTTTGTTCTTGTAGGTCTTTAGCTTCGGCTTCTGATTCTGAGAGGACCGTGAGTGTTGGAGCTATGGGTCAGGCGTCTGTGCCTGATCCTCATCCGGCTGTGGATTCTGTCCCAGTGGTGGCTTCATCTTCTGCTGCTGGGACTTCTTCTTTGCTGGTCGCGCAAGCGGTTGATTCGACCGCTTTTGTGGCGTAAAAAGTTGCCTCTTGCCCAGCCCTTGACTTCTTCTAGGGTTGGGAATTCTCCTTTTTGTCTCCTTCTTATGCTCCTTGGGATTCTGTTCGTGATTTGAAGCTGATGCAGGATCTGGAGGAGGATTTCAATCCGAGTTCCCGTCTTAAGAAGCTTGAGGCTGAATTCAAGTCTTTTACTGAACAGTTTCAGGTAGGATGATTTGTTTCCTTTTTTCTTGTCTTGTCTTTTTCTTATCCTTCTTTTTCTTTATGTGCGGGAGTATGTCGGTGATTCTCGACCTCTTTTTTTTGCTCGCCTCGAGTCTCAAAAGAAATTGTTGGATGAGTCGGGCTTCTCTCAAGGGGCGGGCGCTTGATGAAGAGCGTCAAGGACGCCGATCTTCTGAGACCGCCTTTGAGAGCTCAGTTGTTGCTGCTTGTTGAGTCCGAGAAAAAAGCTTCTGGGATCTTCAAGGTACTTTTGTAAATGCATTTTTGTTGCGAATAGTTTTGTCACTTTGCTTTTTCTCCGACTTCTTTCTTTCTTTTGCAGCTTTGAAGAAAAAGTACTTAAGAGACCAAGCTTTGAAGCTTGAAGTAAAAACCTTCCGCAATGATTCGGAGAAAGGTAAAGGCGGATGTCAAGAAACTCTAGCCCGGGCTTGGCTGATTAGGGCGTGGTGCTGATCGAGATCTTTTTTTGCGTGGCTAAGGCATCGATTGAAGATTTGTCCACCGTGCCCTCAAGGCTTCAAGACAGTGGTCAACCTTGCCGAAGTTCTCGTGCAAGGTCTTGCCACTATGCCGAGGAGGCCCGAAGATGTTGGTCCGACTGGTTCAATTCCTTCCTCGACCGACCGAGCGGACCATCAATTTTGCCAAGGATGCAGTGTTGCTTGGCGTTCAAGGTGTCTTGGCTCGCATCCGAGTAGTTGATCCTAACTTTCCTCTTGATAGGGTGATGGATGGGACCCATACTCCTGAGGATGAACAAGCACTCTCGGAGTCTGAAGCTGCTGTTCTGCCGTTAGCTCAGGAGTTTACTGATCTTGTAGAGATTACGCCGGCGCGTGCTGATGATGGTGATGATCATCAGTAGTAAACTTTTGTTGTAAATGAAACTTTGATGTCTTCAAATAAAATTTCTTGAGTCTTGGCCAAATATCTTGTTGCTGTGTTGAAATGTTTGAATATTTTGTTATCTGTTGTACTCCTTTTGGCGTTGTGAATCCATCTGAGAATAGTTGATATTGTAGCCGTCTTTAATGATTAGTTCGGACCATAGGCCCTCATCCGAGTTCTTTTTCTCTAGAAGTCGGGATGGGTCGAGCTCTTTCTTGGCTCTCATCTAGTCCTGAAAAGGAGCTAGGATAGAGCGAGTGTTGACTTTATTTTAGCCGCACTCTCATCGGCGTTGTGAAAACAACCCGAATAGTTGAGCTCGAGGCTAGGTTGTAGCCTTTTTGCACTTCACCGAATAATTCGGACCGTAGGCCCTCATCCGAGTTCTTTTTTATCTAGAAGTCGGGACAGTCGAGCTTTCTCTTTGCTCTCATCTAGTCCCGAAAAGGAGCTAGGATAGGCCGAGTGTTGACTTCTTTAGCCGTACTCTCATCGGTGTTGTGAAAACAACCCGGGGGTCGAGCGTTTTTTGCTCTCATCGGGGTTTGCCCGGGGGGTCGGCGCTTTTTGCTCTCATCGGGGTTTGCCCGGGGTCGAGCGTTTTTGCTCTCATCGGGGTTTGCCCGGGGGTCGGCGATTTTTTGCTCTCATCGGGTTTGCCCGGGGGTCGAGCGCTTTTTGCTCTCATCGGGTTTGCCCGGGGGTCGGCGATTTTTGCTCTCATCGGGGTTTGCCCGGGGTCGAGCGATTTTTGCTCTCATCGGGGTTTGCCTTGGGTCGAGCGCTTTTTGCTCTCATCGGGGTTTGCCCGGCGGTTGAGTGCTTTTTTGGACCGTAGGTCTTTACTCGAGTTCCGTATTCTTAGAAGTCGGATCCGGTTCTCAAAAAGGAGCCGAAATACTTGTAATCTTTCTTATGAATCTTTGTTGAAGGAAGTAGTACATGTCTTTGTTGTCTAGGCGTAAAATCGTCGTAATTGAGAGATGTGCTATGAATTTTTATTGGGGCTCCGTCTTCATCATCGGTTCAGTAGGATCCCGGTCCTGTTACTTTTGTTACTATGAAGGGACCTTCCCATGGGCCGAGTAGTTTGTGTCTTCCATCCGGTTTTTGTATTTTTCTCGAGAACTAGATCGCCGGGCTTGTAAGATTCTTGGTTGAACGCTTTTGTCGTAATATCTTCTCGCCCTGCATGTATCTTGCTGATTGTAGTGTTGCATTGACTCGACTTCTTCTAAGCTGTCGATTTCTAGTCTCCTGGTTTCCTCTACTTCTCCTTCGTTATATTGCTCAATTTTGGGAGATGTCCAGATTAAGTCGGCTGGTAGTACGGCTTCTGATCCGTATACTAGGAAGAAAGGCGAGTAACTAGTTGCTCTGCTTATTTGAGTTCTTAATCCCCAGACTACTTTGGGTAGTTCATCTATCCATTTTGCTCCGTAATCTTTGAGGTCTTCATATAGTCTTGGTTTTAATCCTGCCAAGATGAGTCCGTTGGCTCTTTCTACTTGACCGTTTGCTTGAGGATGGGCTACTGATGCATAGTTGTTGACACTCGTTAGCGTCAACTTTTACTAGGGCTTTTTACCCGAATGAAAACAAGAAAACACACTAGTCTAGGGTTTTATCTGACAATTTCCACGAGTTTTGCATATTCTGTATTTTCCAGGGTGATTTTCAGAAAAGCTGAAAAAGAGGGATTCTAGTGCATATTTAGCACGAAAACTTATCCGCCACGGAAATATCACGATTGGGCTCAGGAACCATCTAGAAGACACCCGAAGCAACGGGACCACGAGAGGAGGAAAAGTGGGGCCGGCCGGCCCCACCTGCTAGGGTTTTGGCCCCCCTTCTGGAAGCTTCCTCCACCGCCTACGAGGAGTCATCTTGGCCCTTGGTTACGTCGGTTTGATCCTGCGGCGCACGTCGATCCCACCGGGCTATAAATAAAGGGGTAGACCCCCTCCCTAAAGGCATCAAGTCATTTGGAGATCCAGCCATCAAGAGCCTTCTCTAGTTCATCAGAGCCTCTCTAGTTCATTGCTTTAGCCTAGTTAAATTAGAAGTAGAAGAGTTCTAGTTCTTCAGCGGGATCCGGAGCCCCTGGCGTCTGTCTGGAGCGTGGAGTTCGGTATAGTTCTAGTACTTTGCTCTTATTGTATTCATTATGATTCAGGCAACATTGTTCTTAATCTCTTATATATTCTTAATTGCAATAGTCATTGTCTACTTTGATTATATGTCTAGGATAGTTGGTTTGATCTTATTGAATTCATGTAATTGCTCGTATAGCGTTTACCCAAGCGGCCGCTGGGTAGATGGTAGACAATATGTAGACGTGGTGTCTAGATATCTTGTTTATCTGCGAGTGCACCCCCGACGTCGTGCGGGAACGTGTGGTAGTCCGCGCAGTGACAAATGCGTTGGTTCCTCTCAGAGTCCACCCTCCGTGCGTAGGACTAGCATGGGCACGGTCGCGAAGGAGGTGATCCTTGTGTCTTAATACCCTCATTAGTTGATGCCTCTTTACATGTGATAATGATATAGGGTTAACTTAACAATGATTGCTAGATGTAATTGCACTAATTAGAGTTATTCATTGACGTAGTTATTGAATTACCTTAGTATTTATTCCCGAGTTTATCCATTGGCTAGCTATTGTTATGACTAGAAGAGCTCGATGTTTATCTATTTATGATGACTGATCATTATTATTATTTATCATATATATCTTTTATCATGTGACTTATCCCTATTATGAGTAGGATTCTAGTTATGGTTTGTCTTTTGCATCAATAGTATAAGTTATAGTTTATAAGTCCTACATATAGACCTTCCCAAAGGGTATAAATATAAATCGACAACCTGGTAGACTTCCCTAGGTAAAATGCTACAACGGTATAATTATCTCGTCCGCTTGCGTAAACCCGTTAGTTTATATTCTTATCTTTATATTCATATCTCTTATTTCAGCCTAGTCATATTGAATACATGTAAATCTATAGTTATTTCTTAAGCAATATAATTAAAGATGACAACTTAATTCATGCTTAGGAATGATAGTGATAAATAGGTGGCTAGTTGCTAATGACAAGTTAATTATATACCGACCATTTCTGACGTTATTGCTAGGGGTAGGATTTATCTCTACTTTTTAATAGTGACGTTAGAAATGCCAACAATAGTCAATGCTAAATCTGCAGTCTTGAGCCCAACTTTTGAATTCATTAGCTGTGAATGGTGATCCTAGGTCTGTAATTATCCTGTTTGGCATCCCAAATCTGTGCATAATTTCTTGGATGAATTCTTGAGCTTTGGCCGAGCTATATTTTACTAACGGTTTATATTCTATCCACTTGGTGAACTTGTCGATGGCCACGAAAAATGTACTCGAACCCTCCTTTGGATTTCTTAAGTGGTCCGACTTGATCAAGCCCCCAAAGATGAGAACGGCCATGCCGGGTGGGATGCATATTAGATTATGAGTTGGAACGTGTGCTTGTCTTGCGAACATTTGACGCTTTTTGCAAATATTTGACTAATTCTTCTGCGTCTTTTAATGTTTGTTGGCCAATAGAATCCTGATCGAAAAGCTTTTCCGACTAGTGTCCTTGAAGATGCATGATTCCCCAGACACCGAGTGCATTTCTAGTAATATTTCTTTCCCTTCTGTTGTTGATACGTATTTCAATAATACGCCTGATGATGCTCTTTTGTAAAGATTATCTCCTACTAAGACGTAGTTTTTGCTTCGTCCTGATTACCCGAAGTTGCTTCTACTTTATTTCCGTGTAACTTCTTTTCCTTGATGTAATCTATGAATACTTGCATCCATGTTGAGTTATCTATGCTGATCATTAGAATTTGCTCTTGCTCGTCTTCTTCTTTTCTCGTCTTCTTTTTCGCCTCTGTCTTGATAGATGGTTTGTTTAATTCTTTTACAAAAACTCCAAAGGGGTACTTTTTGCCCTATCTCGAGCCTAGTTTGGCTAACACATCACCGCAACATTTGAATCTCGTAATATATGATGTATTTCTAGACCTTGAAAATTCTTCTCAAGCTTTCTCGATTTCTGCGCAATAGGCATCCATGTTTTCCTTGGTGCAATCCCATTCTTTATTGACTTGGTTGATTACTACTGCCGAATCTCCGTAGACTAGTAATCTTTTGATTCCAAGTGATGTTGCGACTTGTAGGCCGTGGATGAGTGCTTCGTACTCTGCTTCATTGTTGGTGGCTTGCCATAAAATTTGTAGAATATATCTGAGTTGTTTTCCATCAAAAAGCGATAAGTAGTAGTACTCCTCCCTCCCGCCCCTCCTAGTTTTATAGATCCATCAAGTACATTTTCTAATGGTCTAGGATGGCGTTTGGAGTAGGTTGTTGTATTTCAGTCCATTCCGCAATGAAGTCGGACAATGCTTGAGATTTGATTGCCTTTCTTGGTGTGAATTCTATCTTGAGTGCTCCAAGTTCAACCGCCCATTTTGAAATTCGGCCCCCCGTTGAGTCTCGGTTTCTTAGGATGTCTCCGAGTGGAAAATGCTATTTACGACGACTACTTTGTGACCTTCAAAATAATGCCTGAGCTTCCTTGAAGTTATAAGTATTGCGTAGAGTAGTTTTTGTACGTGAGGATATCTTACTTTTGATACTGTGAGTACTTCACTTATATAGTATACTGGCCTTTGTACTTTGTAGATGTGTCCTTGTTCTTCTCTTTCTTTCACCACAATAGCCGTACTAACTACCGAAGTAGTTGCGGTGATGTAGAGCATGAGATCTTCGTCTTTCTTTGGTGGTACTAATACCGAGATGTGCCGATGTATGCTTTTAGCTTGTCGAAGGCTTCTTGTGCTTCTTCGTTCCAGGTAAATTTGTCTACTTTCTTTAGTAATTTGAAAAAAGGTAAGCCTTTTTCCCCTAGTTTGGAGATGAATCTGTTGAGTGCTGCCATGCAACCTGTTAGTTTTTGTAGATCCTTGATATCTGCTGGTGGGCCCATGTCGGTTATTGCCTTGATTTGTTTTGTGCTTGCTTCAATTCCTCTTTGGCTGACCAGAAATCCGAGTAGTTGCCCTGATGATACGCCAAATACACATTTGTTGGGGTTAAGTTTCCACTTCCATCTTTTGAGATTGTTGAAAGTTTGTTGTAGATCGTCAATCAAAGAGTCTGGGTTCTTTGTTTTGACGACTACGTCATCTACATATGCTTCCGCGTTCTTTCCAATTTGATCTCCCAAATAAGTCTGGATTGCTCTTTGGTATGTTGCTCCTGCGTTCTTGAGTCCAAAAGACATTGTTTTGCAACAATAGGCGCCGAAAGGTGTAATGAAAGAAGTTTTGCTTTGGTCTACTTCTTTTAGTGCAATCTGGTGATATCCCGAGTAGCAATCTAGAAAGGATAATAGAGCTGATCCTGCTGTTGAATCCACTATCTGATCAATTCTTGGTAATCCGAAAGGGTCCTTTGGACAATGTTTGTTGAGGTCTGTGTAGTCGACACACATACGCCATTCATCTGTGTTCTTTTTGTGTACCAGAACAGGATTTGCCAACCAGTCTGGGTGTAAGATTTCTTTAATGAACCCTGCTGCTAGTAGTCGGGCTATTTCTTTTTTTATTGCTTCCTTTTTGTCTGGTGAAAAATGTCGTAGTCTTTGTTTGATCGGTCTTGCTCCTTTGTTGACTTCAATTTTGTGCTCGACCAACTCCCTTGGGACTCCGGGCATATCTGGCTGGTTTTCGTGCAAATATATCCTTGTTGTCCCGTAAGAAGTTGGTGAGCGAGTTCCTATTTAATAGGCGGTGCTTGCGCTGATTGTGGCGCCTTTGATGGGTCACCCGTCCCTAGATCGATCTTTTTGGTGCCCTCTCCCTCACCGTGGTGAATGTACTTTGTTTTTTGGCCGTATCTCCAGTTCTTACGTTCTTATTTCTCGCTCTTTGCCGAGTTGATTTCACCTTGTACTTTTGAGGATATTTGTATTGCTTGTACGTCGCATTCATATGCTCTTTTTAGATCTCCTCTGAGAGAGAGTACTCCGTGTGGTCCTAGCATCTTGAGTAGTAGATATGGATAATGTGGTATTGCCAAGAATTTTGCTAGCGCTGGTCTTCCTAATATCGCATGATATGATGATTCAAACTCTGCAACTTCAAATTTGATGAGCTCTGTCCCGTAGTTTGTAGGAGTTCCAAATGTTACTGGAAGTGTAATCTGTCCGAGAGGCATAGCTGGTCTCCCGGGTACTATCCCATAAAAAGGTACGCCTGTAGGTGTGATCATTTTTGAGAATTCTGTTCCCATTTTCTTCGGTGTGTCTCGCAAATATGATGTTGAGTCCTGCTCCCCCATCGATGAGTACTTTGTTATCAGCATGGCGGCAATTGTTGGTCCGAGTACTAATGGATATAGCCCCGCGTTCCCAACACTTGTCCATTGGTCTTCCCGTGAGAACTGAATTGGATATTGTGACCGGTTTAAATATCTCGGGTGTAGCCGGCTCTGCCGCCATGATTGTTCGTCGAGCAAGCTTGTCTTCTTGTTTGCTCCTAGAACCGGGTACTCCCGAGAATATTACCGAGATATCGTTGTTTTGGATTTTGAAAACCGTTATCGGTTGTGTTGTCTTCTTCTTTTTTTCTCTTTATTTTCTTCCTTGTCTTGTTTGTCCTTTCTCATATATTTTTCTTGAAAGATGCGACACTCCCCCATTGGGTGAATTCTGTTGGATGATAGATGCATTTCATGTTTTCGATGTCTTCAAATCCTCTTGCCGGGTAGAATTTCTTTCTTTCGGTGGATGCCACCATGTTGTCAGAATATCTTTTTTTTGTTGTGGAATTCTTGTCTGTTGTCTTGAATATTCCATCTTCTTGAGTTGTCTTGATATCTCGAGTTGTCTTGATAACCCGAGTTGTTTTGGTTGTTCCATCTTGTGTTGTTTTGATCGCTCGAGTTGTTTCTTTTGTCTGCGTGTTGTTTCTCCTTTCTCGAAGTTGTTTTACGTTTGTCCGAAATCTTTCTCTTGTCTTTTCTTCTCGCCGTGATCATCTTTTCAATCGTTTTTTTGAATTCCTCGCTTGTCCGAGGGTTTTCCTTGCAAAAAATCGTGAAACATCCATCTTACTTTTAAGCCGTATGAAAATGCTTCTATTACT
This sequence comes from Chrysopogon serrulatus, assembly GCA_015844335.1. Lineage (NCBI taxonomy): Eukaryota > Viridiplantae > Streptophyta > Magnoliopsida > Poales > Poaceae > Chrysopogon > Chrysopogon serrulatus. Next base: position 253,844 of record JADLZL010005239.1, on the reverse strand, counting down.
TCTCTCTCGGTGATGTCATGTACTTGTGCTCTGAGTTCTCCAAATCTTCTATAGAAGTCTCTGAGGCTTTCTCCTAGATTTTGCTTTAAACCTTTCAACTCGGCTTGCGTTATTGGGTGGATCAGTATTCCTGCAAAATTCTCGCAAAATGCTTTTTGGAGGTCGCCCCATGCTTTGATAGATCCGGGTCGTAGCTTATCTAACCACTGGAGTGGTAATGTTTCCAGGGCCATCGGAAAAAATAGTGCTTTTATATCGTCATCGCCTCCGGCTAGTTCTATAGATTGGGAATAAATCCTAAGCCATTGCATTGGTTCAGTCTTGCCATCATATTTTGAATGATTGGATGGTTTAAATTTGTGAGGTAGTTTGACTGTGAGTAGTCTTCCTGCGAAGCAAGGAAATCTGTCGGGTACTTTTTCTCGTCGTCTCAGAGTCGGAATCTTTTTTCCGTCGTATCTTGAAATAATTCTGTGGGGGACTTCGGGTGGTGTTGGAGATCTTCCCCTCTGTTTTCCCCTGTTTTTTCTGTCCAATCGTGATGAGGTTGAGCTCTTCTCTGATGATTTGGAGTTGATAACCTTTCGAAAGCGGAAATCCTCCGAGTTCTTTGACTTGTCTGTTCAGATGATATGTGTCGGGGAGGTACTCGGTCGTCTTGTATTCTTTGCGCAGTATCTCTGAGTAGACTTCTAAGCCTAGCTTGTTCTTCACTTGGTCGTTGTATGGCGTCAATTTCATTAATTAATTCTTGTATCTTGTCGATAGGATCGAGCCTTGTCCTTGCCGCAGCTCGTCTTTCTTCGGCTTCTTTTTCGGCTCTTTTTTGATTGTACTCGGCTAGCTGTTCTTCATATTTGCGCCATGCTTCTCTTCGCTCATGAACTCGGTTCCTTCTTCCTCCTTTTTTCTTGTTCCTTCTTTCTCTTGCTGCCTTACGGCCGCCTCTCCTCCTTCTCGTGACGGAATTTGCTTTGGAATATCGCCTTCGATTCTTCTGATGATCTGTAGTCGGGTTGGACTGGTGGTACTAGAGGCTGCCTTATCATGAAGACTTCTTCGTGCATGTTGGATGGATGGTCGAGTTCTTCTCCTTCTAGAGGTTTACAATATTGAAAAGGAAGGAAGGTAGAGTACTTATCTTGTTTGAAGATGTTCCATTGGTCGAGGTCGTAAGATTCCATTGCCTTCTGAGTGATACTCTGATATATTCGTGCCGAGTTGTTGAAACCATAGTGAAAAGAACTCGGCTTGTCTTGTATATTTGGGTTTTCAGCTTCCTCTGTGAGCTTGAGTCTTGGAAAAATTTCTTGTATCTTCGGTTCGGGTCCTTGAAGTAGTCGACCACGGAGAATTCCTTGTTCGTTTGCTTCGCAGACCCAGCTTCCGAAGACGAAGGTTGATCCCGCCGGAAAAATCATCATGTGTAGGTCCGTCGAGCCTTTGACGTTGATTTCGCCGAAATCCCCTACCTGGCGCGCCAGCGTCGGTGTTTGACCATCGATAGCCCGCCACGGGGTTCCCGCAGCGGTTGATTCGGACCTCGGCGAACGACTAGAACTTCGGCGATTTCACGCAAGAGACACACGGTTTATCCCGGTTCGAGCCCTCGCGTCGAGTAAAAAAAGCTTACTCGGTCGGCCTTGGCCTTTTGCGTTGGATTGATGTATGATTGTGTGTTGTTCGTCCTTTACAAAAGAGGGTGCTCTGGCTCCTTTTTATAAGAGGAAAAGAGCCAGAGCTATGGTTTCTAGTCCTAGTCGGATCCATAGGAAGTGTTCTGTTACGATTACGAAGTTACTTTCTATTCGCCTAATCGATGGTCCGTATTCTACTCAGATTCGTCCTTCTTGCTCTTGTCCCGACGGAAGCCGTCTTTGGTGAGTAGCCGCTCACGTCCCCGTATCGACAATAGTATACAATTGAGGCTATAGAAATTCAGAATAACCAGCTGATAAGAAACTGTTTAGTTTTTTACAAGGTAAAATGCTTTAAGAAACTGAATATCTGGAAATTTGGACTACAAGATCCATAATACTCAATGTACTTACATATTTGCATAGTAGCTAGCTTGTAATCTTGTAGTGTACATCTCACATGATCACGCTGTATAGAGAAGGTGAAGGCTGGTTGTTGGCGGAGTGAGAAAGGTTAAGATTAGGGGAAGAAGGATGTCCAACCTACTAATACTGGAATTGTAATTAAGAGTATTTTGGTGGAAATTGTAATACAACTAGCCACGGATACATGTAGCTGTCGAAGCATTTTGATTATCTCACCATCCTCTAGGACATGATCCTTTAAGCATGATATATTATCAAGATCATCTCAAATATCATTTTGGAGTATCCTTCATGGTTAACTTGTTTGCACTTTGCACTGGCCATCAGCAGTTTCTCATCAAAATAGCTCAATGCACTACTCCACTGATGTCTTTTTTTTTGACAGAAAACATACTTCCATTTTATTATTAACAGCAGAACGCTGTTGACAACCTTACATTGTTTAAGGTTACAGACGGCAGTGCTTGAAGTAGAGAGCACTGGGAATGTTCTGCGTAAGTGCAGATACAATCTATTCCTGAAGAGCTGGAATTGTTAATATCATAAAGAGCCTGCCTTGCTAGGTGGTCTGTTGTTTGATTCTGAATCCTTGGTACCCTGTAAACTCCTGTATTTCTGGATTCTGTGAAATTGCAACAAGATTGTGTGAAGTATTTGATCCTCCAATCCGGAAGGCTTGCTCGTTCCCTATTGTTTAGGTACTGCACCAGCTGCTGGTTATCTGAAAGAAAGGAAACCTGTGGAAGATTCATTTTGTTAGTAATAATGGCCGCTAAGGCCATAGCTGCTGCCTCTGCTTGTATCACCGAGGTCGCTTCCAGTAAGCAAGCTTTGATGTAGATTGATTGTATTGGCTGAATCTGTGAATTGATGATAAAGATTCCTAGCCCTGCATTTCTTGGATTAGTAGATGAACAATCTGGGGAAAGAGAAGCATCAGTATAACATCTGTAGCCCTGCAAATGTAGATCAGTTTCTCCTATAATGTGAGGGTTATTGCTAAGATGGAAATAATTTTCCTTTACTGACTTTGGCTCATCCAAAGGATTTTGCAACGCCAAATTGTGAGTGGCCATGTGTGCCTGTACTGCATGGTGTACCTGTGGAGTCTAATTTTTTGCATTGAATCTTTTGTCATTTCTGGCTTTCCAGATATACCATAGAGTAAAAAAGATTTTATTCATAATTTCTTCAGAAATTGAAGTATGAAGAAGAGTTTGCAAAATGTACTGTACTCCATCTTGCTCCTGTGGAAGAAGATCAGTTCTGAGAGGAGGTTGAAAAGAAAACCAAACTGCTCGTGGCAGGTGACATTTGAAGAAGAGATGAGCATCATCTTCCACCTGTGAATAGACTGAGCAATTTTGGTCCATATGGTTAGTATACCTTGAAGCCCTTTCTGCAGTGGCCAGTGCCCTCCTAATGAGTCTCCATACAAAAGTTTTAATAAAAGGAGGCATCCCTCTTGTTTTCCATATTCTGTGCAAGAGAAGGTTAGAATGGGGAGTAATACTTCTTGGTCCTTGTTGGGGCAGCTGAATATTGTTTTGTCGATTAAAGTGTCTAAAAACACTTTTGGTGGTACATTTACCATCCTTCGCCGGGTTCCATCTTAAAACATCGGTTTCTGAACTTGGAATAGCTTGCACCATAGTTATAGCCTGCACAGCAATAGGGTCAAATATATTTGCTATGTAATTAGTATTCCATTCTCTCGAGTCAGTTTCCCATAGCTGTGAGACTGTTGCTGGAAGAGGCCTCTGTGTAACTGGTAAAAGAAGGTGGTCATGAATATTTTCCCAAACCTGGCACCATGGAGTTGACCAAATAGAAGATTGTCCTGCAAGAATTTGCAAAGTAACATTGTCCTTGAGATCTTTTCTTACCTGCATAATAGAGGACCAGAAGATAGATTTATTTGCAGTATTATTCGCTGTCCAAAAAGAAGAGTGTGGGTAATATTTGGCTTTTTTAAAATGGCAGAGAGCATTGGATTTTTTAGAGTGGCAACATTCCAAGCTGCATGCACAAGCAAACTCCTATTAACTGTGTGTAAGTCTCTGATCCCAAGGCTTCCATTCTCTTTGGGTTGACATATGTCATCCCAAGATCTGTAAGCAATGGGAGAAGAGGTCCCATCTTCCTGCACTCCAGTCCACCAGAACTTCCTGATAATGGCCGTGATCCTTCCTACAAATTTCTTCTCCACATTTGAATTCCATGGTCTCCAACTGCCAAAGTGCATTCATTAAAAAGAGAAGCATCCACGACAACTTCTTATACGTCCAAGGCGCAGTACGTAAACTCCACAAGCTGAAGCTGCCAACCCTGTTCATGAAACTTGACATCCACAAGGCATTTGACACTGTCAATTGGGGCTACCTGTTGGAGGTACTGCAGGCCCTAGGTTTTGGGCCGCGATGGCGCGAATGGGTCTCCATCCTCTTCCGAACGGCCACCTCGTGTGCCCTCCTTAACGGGAAAAAGGGGCCTAACTTCAGCCATGCCAGAGGTGTCCGTCAAGGGGACCCTCTCTCCCCCATGCTTTTTATCTTGGCCATGGATCCCCTGCAGCGCCTACTTGACTTGGCCACCCAACAGGGAATCATAACCCCCTTGCCTCCGGTAGCAGCAAAATGGAGAACCTCCATGTATGCAGATGACGCGGCAATTTTCATCAACCCACTAAGAGCTGATGTTGATGCTGTCATAACAATCCTGCAAGCGTTCGGGAATTTTTCAGGTCTCTACATCAACTTGCAAAAAATTTCCATTCACTCGATCAGATGCGAAGAAGTTGATCTCGACTCGGTGCTATTCCCGTTCACCGGCACCAGAGGCACTTTCCCCTGCAAATACTTGGGGCTCCAACTTCATATCAGGTCACTACAGAAAATCCATGTACAGCCACTCATTGAGCGTATCGGGCAGCGGCTACCAGGATGGAAAGGAAGATGGCTTAATAGGGCTGGGCGCCTAACACTTGTCTCTTCGGTTCTCTCGGCCATGCCAACCTATCACCTCACTGTGTTCCCCTTGGCGGCTTGGGAAAGAAAGAAAATCGACAAAATCAGGAGGTCCTTCTTTTGGAAAGGGGAGGAAAATGCGAGTGGAGGACATTGTCTGGTAAATTGGCCAACGGTCGCCCGACCAAAAGATTTGGGAGGTCTAGGTGTACCAGACCTAGATAGGTTTGGCCGTGCACTTCGACTTCGCTGGTTGTGGCAGGAATGGATGGAAGACTCCAAACCATGGATTGGGATGGATCTTCCTTGCAATGATGCTGACCGCCTACTGTTCAATGCCTCAACCATAGTCACCATCGGAGATGGCGCAAAGGCTCGCTTCTGGCACACCAACTGGCTTGAGGGGGAAGCACCCAGATACTTGGCACCAAACCTCTTCCAATTAGCCACGAGGAAGAATAGAACAGTGCAGCAGGAACTCCATAACAACAACTGGATGCAGTCCCTACGACGTCATATCACCACCGCCACCCACATAGAGGAATTTGTCTCCCTCTGGGTCAGGATCCAGGACGTACACCTCACACAAGGTGTCAATGACTCCATCACCTGGAAATGGACGCCGGATGGCTCTTACTCCACCAACTCAGCATATCGCGCTCAATTCAGAGGTTCTTTCACAAATATTCGTAGCGATCTCATTTGGAAAGCATCTACAGAAAATAAGTGCAAGGTCTTCACCTGGATCCTAATACATGGGAAATTACTAACGGCGGACAATTTGGAAAAAAAGAGGTTGGCCACATGAGGAACACTGCGTTCTTTGCAATGGGCCATTGGAGACCGGGCTGCACCTATGCTTATGCTGTCCATTCACTAAGGCGGTTTGGCACCAAATCCTATCTTGGGAACATTTTGATGGACTTCTGGGACAGCAGCAGTACGACCCCCAAGAGATTATGCAGTGGTGGGAGAACGTTTCAAGCAAAGTGCCTCGCACAGAGCGCAGACGTTTCAATGGCATGGTCACTTATATCTTCTGGAACCTTTGGAAAGAGAGAAACCGAAGAATTTTCAACAACTCATATGAAACGGTGCTGCAGGTGGCTTCGAGAATTAAAGGCGACATTGAGCAAAGAAGAAGGGCGTTTCGATAGGGGGCTGGACAAGAGCGTTTTTTTCGATAAGGGGCCGGACTTTGTTTGTGTGATCCATCTTGCTACTATCCTGGGTGGGCTGTTTGGTTTTTAGTTTGTACTTGAAAACCCTCTATTCTCACTCTTAATTGAAGGGCAGAGCTCCTGCCAATTTTTCAAAAAAAAAACATGTAATATATAGGAATGGAAGCTAGAACCGATTTTATATAAATGAGACGACCAGCATGGTTTAGCTTGTTGGCCTTGACTGTGTTTAGCTTTGCTATAAATTTACGATAAATGAAATCGTAAGCTTTGTTCCTATCTCTATGACTGAAGATAATAGGATGCCCCAAGTGTATGGTGTTAGGAAGAAGGTTAGGCACTGGGAAGATTTGTTTTATGTGGTTCCTGATCTGATGTGGAACATTTTTACTGAAAAGGATGGAAGATTTTTGAAGGTTTGGGGTTTGCCCAGAGTGAGCACAGAAGCTTTGGATAATAGAGTAAATATTAGTAGCTTCCTGAACTGTGGCCTTACCACAAAGGATCAGGTCATCAGCAAAAAGGAGACAGTGAATAGGTGGGCAATTATACCCCAGGGAAATGCCACTATTGTTAGCATTCTGCATTTCTTGGTTGAGCCTGATAGAAAGTTCATTAATGGCAAGGACAAAAATGTAGGGAGATAAAGGACATCCTTGCCGAATACCTCTAGTAGGGTAAAAGAGATCAGTGGGCTCACCATTAACTAGGATGGAGAAAGAAGAGGTGGAAATGCAAGCTTTGATCATGTTGATGAAATGGGTACTAAGACCCAGACGAGTAAGAGCATGGACAATAAAACTCCATTCAAGTCTATCAAAAGCTTTAGCCAGATCCAGCTTGAGAAGGAATCCCTGATTTTTCCAGGATTTCAAGGAAAAAGAATGGACAATTTCCTGGGTGATGATAATGTTGGAGGAGATATGTCTATTTTGGATAAAAGCTGATTGGGCATTGTCAATGTAGTTGGGCAAGTGAGGTTTTAATCTTTCAGCTAGAGTTTTAGCAATAAGCTTGTAAATGACATTGCATAAGCTAATGGGACGGAAATCTTGTGGAACAGTGGGCTGCATCTTCTTAGGAATTAAAGCAATGAAAGAATGATTCAGCTTTTGATGTAAAAAAGCAGATGAATAAAAATCCTTTACCAGAACAGTGACATCTTGAGCAATCCAGGACCAAGCTTGCTTGTAGAAGGCTGCATTAAGACCATCGGGTCCTGGAGAAGCATTACTTCTCATGTTTTTGATGAGAGCATACCGCTCTTGCTCATCTGGAACCGAGTTGGTGAAATCAATACATTCATTATTCAGGAGGGAAGACTGTTCCTGTGCTGGTGCAGGGTTCTCAGAAGAGGTATTCTGCATAGTTGACGAATTTAGTTGAGCATTAGTAGAGGGTTCTGCAGAGCTGTTTCTATTAGAAGCAAAAATGTCCCTAAAATAGGTTAAAAGAGTACTAGACAGCTGTTCAGGTGTAGTAGAGTGAGTTCCATCAGAATTGAGAAGGTAACTGATTCTATTTTTCCTATTTCTTTTTACAATAGATTTGTGAAAGAAAGAAGTGTTTCGATCTCCCTTGGTTGCCCGATTCTTCTTGGCTCTCTGAATGTGGAATTCTTCATCTTTTAGCAGGAGGTCATGGTGTTGTTGAGTTAGCATTTCCTGCAAAACAAAGTTTTGTTGTTGTAGAGGTTTCATCTGTTCTTTGAGTAGCCTGTTCTCCATGTCTTCCAACTGGTAGCCTACTCCGTCGCCATTTGCAGAGATCTTTAGCTAAGTATTCAGTTTTTTGAACAAAAGATCTATTTGCAGACCGATTCCAACTGTTTTGTGCCACCCGTTGGTAGTCTGCTCCATGAACCACCAATTCTCAAAACGGAAGGGTCGATTAGTTTTGACTGGATTAGAGTGCAGCATAGTAAGAATCAGTGTATGATCACTACGCATCATAGGAAGGTGATAAACTGCAGTGGAAGGAAAAGCTTGACACCATTCTACATTAGCAAGAACTCTATCTAAACGTTGGAAAGTAGGGCCTACTGCATATCTCTTATTTGACCAGGTGTAAGCCGGTCCATTGTAGCCCATATCAATAAAACCACGTCGCTTAACATAATCACAGAAAGCATTGATACGCCTAAGATCAGGCCTACCAGGACCTGATTTTTCACTAGGATGCATAATATCGTTCATATCACCCATACACACGGCTGGCAAGGTTCTGTTAGCGGCTACAAAATCAAACACCTTTGCCCAGATAGTACTAGTGGCACGGTGATGAGGATCACCGTAGAGACAAACTAGAGCAAACTTTTGACAGCCAGAACTACTATTACACAGAGCAAAAATATAGTGGGGGGAATGATCTACTATTTGTACATCAACTTGATTATTCCAGAGCAACCAAAGGCCTCCTGACTGGCCTAACGCTGGAACCGTAAAAGCATCAAACACGTTAAAATGATTTATAAGAGCAGTACGGGAAATTCTAGAGGTACGAGTTTCTGAGATGAAGCAAACCTGTGATCTGGTAGAAGATAAGAGGCGGGATAGATGAACCATTTTGGAACTACTAAGGCTCCCTCCTGAGCCCTGGCAGTTCCATGCAAGGAGTGTCATGGTGTCCCTGGCGCACTTGAGGCCTGCACGTGAGCCTGCTGAGGAAGGTTGAGGTCGACTGGAGGATGCAGTTCGTGAGCAGCAAGCGCCCTTTGGATCATCGTGGCCACCTGGAGACGGAGCTGGCGAGTTGTGGATCGGTGATGGAGCTGGATTGGTGCTGTGGTTGTTGGGATCAGGCTTATGTCGGGGAGTAGCGGCGGTGGAGGATTGAGGGTGGTCAGGTGGGTTCCAGAAGCGGCGAACCGATCAGCACGGCAGCTGGGGTTCCAACGGAGGCAGGAGTCACCAAGACCAGATCTGGGATCCGAGCTCCATCGCGAGACAGAGAAGAGCAGATGCGCGGAGACAGGGAATAGCGGTAGGAGTCAATCGGCGAGGATTGAGCACTGGATCAGCTACAAGATTCAAGAGAGAAGGGGATAGAGCGGTGGATTTTGGATTGGAGAGGGGAAATTGGGGAATTGGGGAAAGATAGGCAACGACAGGGACGCCTTCTCCACGAAGGGAAACCACCACAAGGGGAAAGCCATTTGCAGGTTCTCCACTGATGTCTATACCTGCTGCTTATCAAGCGCCAGAAACTGATTTGACATTTTAGCAAACACATGCAGTTCATTAAAGCCTTGAAGTAAACACATCAAAAGGAAATAAAATTTGAGTAGGACCTGAGTAGTTGACACATGTGCTTGTCAAAGTAGCAAAACACATGGATATGTAAGTGTAGTGCACAGATTAGAAAAAAAACTGAATTAGAGAAATATGTGCTTGGAGATGACTGCAGACTTACAGAGTGGCAGCCCCTCTGCATCACGTTGAAAAGCTAGATTCTGCATTACCATACTGCCAAGCGAGCAGCTGGACATTATGATGCTCCATGCCAAGAATGTTTGTTACGGCATTTCGGCAAACAGCTTCCGATCATAAGCAGGTCATTGATCTTGGCAGGCCCGTCCCCTGCACCATTGCTGGTCCGGCAGCACTGCAGCATAGTTTTCCATCTCGGGTGGCTGGGAAGACGCAAGCATTCACAACTTCGTACATGACACCTTAGTGACATAGGCAAGGGGACTCACAAGCCATCCAAAAATAGCGGCAGCAGCACAGCTCTTCCCGCTGCTCCGGCAGCCATGCGTGCCGCACGGGCACAGGGTCATCGGCGAAGGAGCTGGGCCTAGATGCCCAGGCGGTGGTGCAGCACGCACCTCTGAGCCGAGGGACTTCGAGGCGGACGGAACGGACTCCGTAAGGTTGAGCCTCCACCGTACCCCCACCCCGCTGCTGGTCTAGTCGAATCGTGGTGGCTTGTGGCCGCAGTGATGGTCTAGAGTGCCGAGGCGTTCGACAAGCACAGGGATGCTTGGGGCCTCTGGAAACCGTTGCTCCTGGTCGCCGGGGTCCGTGCCCACGCTGGTAGCCCACATCCGCCGCCGCGCGCACCTTGGCAATGATGAGAAGGCGAGGTTCCATCGGCTGCGATGCTGCCAAGGAGGGGTCGTGAATTGGGCAAGAAGGTGTGGCCGTAGCGGAGGCGAGCGGACGAAATCAGGTGCGGCCGCAAAGGTTCGCCATTGCTGGGGAGGATGATGAGATGGTGACGACGGTTCGAAGCTTCGATCTGGTGTCGTCGTTCCACACGAGCGAAGGGAGGACCCGGAAGGTTGACCCGTGGCAAAATAATAAGCAGTTTTTCTTGGTACAAATTAAGAGATATTGTCATAAAATCAACAGCAGGATGCGACATCGCAAAAACGAAAAGAATTGCTGCTTCGTGTACATGAGAACATACCATACGGCTAGGCTGATGTTAGGATTGTTGGGCTGATCATTACTGGGCCTTTAGAGGATCATGTCAATTGCCTTGGGCCCCCTAGCTCCATGGCTCCCTGGCGGTTTCACTGTTTGACCATGGCCCACCCTAGAGCCGGGCCTGTCCCTAAAGTGATGGATTCCAAGCCTAGCACAAGTTTATAGAATGGAGAATTCTCAAAAAAAAAAAAAAAAAAAAAAAAAAAAAAAAAAAAAGACTATATATATCTCATGGAAGGTTTTGTTGTTTGTTGTCTTCCATATTTTAAACCAATCAGTGATTAACACGTCACAGGACACAAACAAACAAAAAAAAGAACAGAAACAGCAGCGCATGAAACAGAATTGGAAGATCTGCAAGATTTCTACGGCTGTAATCTTCCAGAAAATAATAGAGAAAACAACAACAGGACAACAACACTTATATGTACATATATAATATAGAAATTCCAGCACGACTCATGTGAAAATTGAACGTAGTACTACTACAACAATTCAAAGCAGAGTGCCCCCACTGTGCTATATAAGTAGTACAAACAAAAGCTTTATTGAAGTCACTTGCATAGCCTCAGACATTCACAAGAGCCGTTGCAACATCTCAACAGCCTACACACAGTCTCCCTTGCTCAGGTTGCAAATTAATCCCCCTGGACCAAACCAAATCACCTTGTTTCCCTTGCAAGGTACAGGTAATAAATTATTTTCAAAAAATAAGAGAAAGAACTTCTACTACAACTTGCTTGTATATACTGATGTTACATTCTTGTTGGAAGGAAATGCATCTCTATTGTCAAATAGGAGTAGCATACAGATAAAACAAAAATATAATTAGCATCACCTGTATAGGTTTCTACATATATATACAACATATTAAAAAAAGCAAGAAAACATAACTTTTTTTTGTTAACTACTAGCCAGTTGTTAAAAAACAAGCAAACAGGACTTTCTGCAAAATGAAACTGAAATTAACAAAAAAAAAAAAAAAAACTGAAATTGACAAACAAAAAATAGAACTGAAATTGAAAAATAGAAATAAAAACGAAAGTTGACAAAATGGAAAAAAACTAAAATTGATAAGCAATAAAGAATTGAAATTCACAAATAGAAACTAAAAACAAAAAGATGACAAAAAGAAAAAAATACTACAAAATAAAACTGAAAGTAATATTACCAGGACAAACCTGAAATTAACAGAAAAAGGAAATGGATGAATAGACTATGAAAACTAAAGTAGACACAATGAAAAAATTCCAAAGAAAACTAAATATAAAAAGTACAATAAAGTAGAATTGAAAATAAAATTGATAAGACAATACAGGAAATATAATAGTAATGAAGAAGAATTTCTAATAACTTAGCTAACTCAACAAAATTCAATGAAAAGCCATGTCTTAAGTGTTTTAACTCTAAAGCCAGTCGTGTGCTATTACCGTCGTCGTTGAGGAGGACGACTATGAGGTGGTGAATTCTGAATTGGCATTCAGCTTGACATTTTGGGAGACAGGCTAAAACAAAAAAGCATAATTCATGGAGGAGGTTGAGTTGTTACTACTACTAGTACTAATAGTACTATAGCAGATACTGATAGCTGCTCGGTGGACCGGACGAACAAACTGAAACCGAAGCAGAAGCCGGATAAAAATACTGATGAAACTGAATAGAGCCGGAGAAGCTGCTAATTGGACCCAGACAACTAGACTTAAGCATACAAGTCATGTGTGGTGTGGCACTAAAAGAGTGAACAATCCATGCCATCCGGTCAGTCAGTCCAGTGGGTCGGTAGGTTTCCAAACAAAATTATTTAGAGCTAGACATGCTCCTACTACTCTCTGCAGAACCAGTACTGATGTCTGAAAACTAGATAGCACCAAGATAAAGAATGGTAAGTCATTCCATGTTATGTATGTGGAAAATGAAAAACCGGCCATAACTCATAAGCATCATCCCTTGAGTGCCTGTTCTCAGCATCAAGCTAGTATTATATGATTGTTCATTGACCATTAAACACCATTCCTGATCCTATTTTCCTTTATAACACGGATGAAGTAGTAGCATTTTGGACGATATATAGGGACTTGAGGTACGCTAATACCACAGCCTCCAAATAAACAAATACTCCCCCCATATTGGTAATTTAAGTCGTTTAGGACAACGACACGGTCTCCAAAGCATAACTTTGACTTTATATTATTTTAAAAATATCTATCACAAAGTAATATATTTATACTTTTATGAAAGTATTTTTCAAGACAAATCTATTCATATGATTTTTCACATTTTCAAACTTAACAACTTAAAAGTTATTCATGATTTATGTTCTTAATGTTTTGACTCAGACCTTGTCCAAAATGACTTGTATTTCCTATACGGAGGGAGTAAATTAATAAATCATGGTTATCCACTTTGCAGACGCATCTAAAGGACTTGATTGGATGACATACTATATGCCACACGCCCAATATGAGTAGTGACCAACGTCACAATAAATAGGCCAGTCGATGTCGTCCAGAAAGAGGACGCCACCACCCAATCGTGGTTATCCTAGCTTTTAATAAGAATAATAACTTTGTCTTTTAATTAAACTACAACAACAATCTAGTTGTAGAAATCTTTGTTTCTTAGAGAATGGTAAATTGTTGGAAGGTCTGTAATATAAAATTATTAACATAAAAACACAATTAAAAACTGTGCACAAAAGAGTCTTGCACTGTACACTACTGAAACTCACATTCTTTGGTGTGTGCGAAAAACGCAAAAAAAATACAAATACGCACAAAAAAAAAAATTTCTCGACGATTATGTACGCACGAAAAAATACCCACAGAATAAAATGACAGAAAAAAATTCAATTTTTCTGTAAGTTCACCGTTAGAAATAATTTTTCTGTGGGTCTTACACACACAGAAAAATTTTCTTCGTTGAGATTAAATTTAATTTTTCTGTGCGTTAGTACTCACAGGAAAAATAAATAAAACACACAAATATAATTTAATATTTTTCTATGAGTTTATATTTTTTTTTCCGTGGGTGTGTGTTCATGCACAGAAAAATTGAACAATTATTATGTGAGTTTTTGTATTTTTCCGTGGGGATATTTTAAAACCCACAGAAAAATTTGTGGGTATAAACAAAATACATAAAAAAATTCATCACACACGTAAGTACGTATTCGAAGTTTCCAGTAGTGGTAACTTGTTTCTGAAGGGCACACGAAAGTCTAGATTACAATTTCATCTTCATTCTTCACCACTTGGGAAGAGTATTTTTATTATAACGTATGTTAGTTTCAGAACTGAAAAATATATAAAGTTACTCTATTTAAAAAATAGATTATATAGTACACGAGGGAGTGACACAGCCGTCAATACATGAGGAGTGCGGCTGCTTCAGTGCTTCCTCCTATGAAACAACAGGTTCCTTGTCACTGTTTGCTGATCAATTAAAAACTGATTAAATTGAAGAAATTAGTCTTTTTTTCATTTAAAAGACTTTGCTGCTTGCATGTTGTTCGTTCCCCCTCCTGTTTGGAACGCCCTGTTGGTAGGATTCATGCTGCACTACTTCAATCGTTATTCCCACCCACCCCTCGTTGTTATGTATCCTCAGCGAGTTCATAGATCTCCGTCGAGCACACACTGCGGCGATCTCTGCCCTAGGCAGGGTAGGGAGCGACGCCCAATGAGGCAGCTCAAACTGTGCCCAAGTGGCAACCATAGAGCAAGTGGGTGATGCGCCGAGCGCTGATGAGCACCATGCGGGTGGCTCGGGGGCAGTGGCGGATCCAGGATTTAAAACTTGGGTATTCCCATCGATAATTAAAGTCACAAGAATAGTCAACTAATAAATTGTTTGGCTAATCAGCTTTAAAATATGCATGAAACAAACTGATAACTAATGAAAAGAACTTATAAAATATTATAATGTTGCTTTAATCCTGCGATTCTTTATGGTTTGGATGCGGTTGATGATATCCGTGTCCTTAACTTGTAGAAAGAAATCCCGCTCAATAAATGTAACCAAGCTATCATTCAGGTATTGATCTCTCTAATCCTATTTCTCAATTTGTTCTTCACAAAATTCATGATAGAAAAAAAAGCTCTTTCAACACTTGCAGTTTCCACTAGAAGTAATAGCACCAATTTTAGAAGCTTGTAAACAACTGCATGTCTTCCAATCTTATTATGCCCGCCGCTCTCTGCAGTCGCCCGCTCAGCCGCAGCCGTGCTGCTGCTACCTTGGCCGCGCATATGGCGAGCGCCACCAGCCGTCGCCTTGCCTCCTTGCCTCGCGTGCCTGTGAGTCTAGAGTTCGTCCGATCGTATTGCACAGTGCGACGAACAGGCAACTTGCTACGTTCAGGGTTCTCCAGTTGATTGTGAGCTAGAGCGTCAAGGGCTGAATGGGCCGTATGGCCATGGGCTGGACTGGGAGGATGAGATGTATGAAGCTAAGGCCTAAAGGCCATTTATTTTCTTGTTTTGGGCTCAAATGTGACGGAAATACCACAGGAAACTGCATTATACACATATATATACATGTATATACACATATCTATTAAAAGGTGTATAAAAAAAGTTGGGTATTCCCGGGAATACAGGGGAATACCCCTAGATCCGCCCATGCTCGGGGGTGATTGCGAACCGTGAGACCCAAAGTCCCAAAGTTACCAAAGACTTATCCTCGACGTCGGTTCGCATCTGCTCCCCACCTAGTACAGCCTCCCTCTTGATTTCCATTATTTTCAGCCCAATGTGTTTGATTTTCTCAAAGGAAAAGTCTACTGTCGGTGCTAGAACTGGCGGTCCTAGCACCAACGAGTGAATTTATGGTGCGTGTTCCCAACCCCGGATGGTGTGCAAGATGAACACAAGGATTTATACTGGTTCGGGCAAGAGAAGGCCCTACGTCCAGTGGGGGAGAGGAGTTCTTGTATTATCCTGCACCGAAGTGCTCGTAGGTAGGGTGTACAAGCAGTGAGAGAGGGACAGGGTTCCAAGTCTCGTGGATGATTGAGTGGAGTGCCAATATCGTGCTGGTGTGCTCCTATCGCCTACGGACCCCTGCCTCCCCTTTTATAGCCGTAAGGGGAGGGCAGAGCTTTATAAGGAGTAGTTGTATCCTGGCAAGGTCGTGGCCTCCTGTCCTCCCTTATCCGAGGCCTCGGAGTGGGCTGACCGCCCTGGATTATGGTGGGGCAGGGCGACGTCGCCTCCGTGGCCCTGTTGGTCGGAATGACCCACGTCCCTGCTCGGAGTTGGCGGAGCGTGACGGAAGGGACGGCAGGGCCCTGTGGCTCGCTGTAGCTTTGACCCGCCTGGAATCCGAGGCTCGGGGGGCCTCGAAGCCTGTCGCCGTACAGGGAGCAGGTGGAACAGCTGCGGGGAGGTCGCCGACGCAGTGGTCTCCCGTCCCGGGCTCGGTGAGCATGGGGTGGACTGTTTGTTGACCGGAAGGGCGTCCAGTCCTCTCCCGTACGGCGGGTGACATCGGCTGATGCAGCTTCGGCGTGGTGGGCGGCGTCCCGGAGCCCCGGTGATGGGACTTGGCAACGGGGTTAGGCAGCACAGGGCCTCACAGTGACGGGCGTGGCCTTCACTGTGAAGGTTGCGTAAGCATGATCACCATCGTAGGTTACGATGGGACGACGCCGATCTCCTGCCAGAGCGTGGGTCACCCCGGACACGGGATGGGGACGGGAGGTAGTGGATAAGCGTCAAGTCTGCGGTACGGCCTTGACCCTGGGCGGCGCGTCCCATCCGAGGCCTAGTCGCCTGAGGCTCGGGCGGACGGAAGTTGGAGGATCGCCCGAGGCCCTAGCGGTGGGGTCTTGGGCGAGTCGGAGAGTGAAGATTCGTCCGAGGCCCTAGCGATGGGGGCTCGGGCGAGGCGGAGAGCGGACGCCCGTCCGAGGCTCCTACGGAGTGGGCTCGGATGGGCTGATGATAGTACGCGCGCTTTGACGGCTTGGGACTGTGGCCCAGATGAAGAGTGGCGACTTGCTGGGCCGGGTTTTGTGTTTGTTGGGCTTTCCTTAAGGGGCCCTTATTTTGGTCCCCGACAGTAGCCCCCGAACCTTTGAAGGAGTGAGAGCACTCGTTCAGAGGCTGAGGTCGTGCTTCCTCGGTTGCTTCCGACACTCTCCGTGGGGCGCTGAAGCACCCGGGCCGGTGTGTAGTTTCCCGAGGCCTCGGAGGAGTTTAAGGTACTCCTTCGAGGGCTTATACTTAGCTTGCACGGTGTGGCTTGAGGCTGTCTGGGGAGTCGTGCTTTCCGGCGGGGGCGCGCAAGCGCACCCGCCGGGTGTCGCCCCCGAGGCCTCGGAGGAGTGGGAGCACTCGTCCGAGGGCTTGCACGTGTTTTGGTGGAGAAAACGGTCCGTGGTGCCGAGCCTCCGGGCCCGTCGGCTCGTCCAGAGGTTCGGCTAGGTTTTAGGGCGTTTTCCCAAACCGGTTCGTCCGTTGGGGAAGCCCCCGAGCCCTCGTAACGACGAGGGGGACCCAGTTGGTACTCTGTCGTTGGTTTTTACGCGCCTCAGCGTCTCTTCCGCAGGGAGGAGCGTGGACTTCGCCGTGCTATCGTCGACGAGTGTCGAACACGACTAGGTCTGGCGAGCTGTTAACGGGAGGATCCAAGTGAACCGTCTGTGCGCCGTTCGTTGGGGGTCGGCTGGGCCCGGAGGCGCGGTTCATAAGAGCCTGCACGGTGTGCCTGAGGCGGGGCTCGGGTCCCGTCCGCCGGGTCCCGAGGGCTCGGTGCTCTCCCACGCGGGATCCCCCCTAACTCGGCTGCCATGCTGGCCTCGGATGCTGCTAGGGGCCCCCCCGCTCGCGTGGGGCCAGGGCTCAGATGAGGCCGTCCGAGCTGCCCCCCCCTCGACTCTGTTGTCCTGAGGTGGCTATCGAACCCCGTGATGGGCCAGCCCACGAACCTCGGGGACCGTAACGGCCGTCGCCCCGGCTCCTTCGGAGGAGAAGGAAACCCCCGTTGCGTCCCGTCGTGTGGGGCAGGCGCCTTTTTCAGCGAGCCGGCGGGATGGGGAGCGCCGCGGGGAGGTGGCGGGCCCCACTTTCCCCGTCGTGGCGGTTGCCGTCTTGTGGCGTGCCCGCTGGTCCCACGGGGATGTGATGTACGGGGCGCCGCTGCTTTCCGGTATGGCCACGCTGCTGTGGCGGGGCCCCGGCGCCGTGGGCCGGATCCTTTATGGGGCGTGCCGTTGCAACGCGTGGTGGTACGCCGAGCCCGTGTGGTAAGGCCACCCAGCGCCGGGCGGCTTTGGGTCGCGCGCGGTGTGTAATCGAGTAGGCGTATCATGGTCCGATATGCATTCAATGCAAAGAGGGGGAGACGACGGAGGTGCATCGGGTATAAATACCGGTGTGGTGGGCGTGCCTGCCCCCTTCTCACGCCTGCTGCCGCTCTCTGCCTTTGCCTTCCCCACCGCCAGAAAAGCTCTTGAGCTCGTCGGAGAGGAGAGAAAGAGAGACCTTCCACGCCGCCTTCCTAGCTCGATCTCGCTCTCCCAATGGCGCCCAGGGCCGATGTCGTTGGCGTGGCGGACTGGGAGACATGCTCGGTGACGGAGGCGGAGCTAGTGGCGTTGGTGGAGAAGGGACTCCTACGCATCCGGACCGACCTCCAGCGGCCGGAGTGGATCGTGCCGTCGCCGGATGATCAGTTCCCGCGCCCTCCGCCAGGGTACGTCGTGAGCTTCACGGCGTTCCATGAGCGCGGGTTCGGGATGCCGGTGGGGCGCTTCCTGCGGGCGCTCCTGGAGCACTACGGCCTGGAGCTCCACAACCTCGCCCCCGACTGCATCACCCACGGGGCCGTCTTCGTGGCGTTGTGCGAGGGCTACCTCGGCATCGACGCTCACTGGGATTTGTGGCTTTACTTCTTCGAGGCCACCTTGTTCCTGAAGTCCCCGCCAAGGGCGGAGAAGGAGAAGGGGAAAGAGAAAGAGAAGGGGAAAGAGAAGGAGAAGGAGCGGGGGAGACGGTTGGCTGTCCGGGCCGGCAGCTGCACGTTGCAGCTGCGGTCCAGGCATCGCGGGGAGTACATCCCGGCGAAGCTCGCCTCCTTGGACCCGGCTGGCACAGCAAGTGGTTCTACCTCCACAACGATTTCGAGCACCTGCCCGCCTACACTGGGAAGGTGTTCGACTCCGAGCCGTCGTCGTGGCGGAAGGAGCTGATCGCCGAGAGGGTGACCCCGCTGAGGAGGGTGTTCTCCGCCTTGGCGCGCCTAACCAAGGCGGGGCTGGACGCCTCGGGGGTGATCGCCGGCTTCCACAAGCGGCGGGTGCTGCCGCTCATGCACCGGCAGCATGCGCTGTACGACATGCGGCCCGGCAACGCCTGGGAGGGCACCCGGATGGCGTCCGAGGACCTGGGCTACGCCGAAGCCCTCGATCGGATGAGGCAGGCGGCGTCGGTGGAGAACACGCAGCTGTTTAAGGTCGCCATGCGGCCGGAGCAGGGGTACATCCATCTAGTAAGGCCTGCCCCTCCACTCCGATGCGCGCTCCGTTCTTCCTCTTTTCCTTACTGACCCTAGCGATTGCGCACGCAGGGGCTCTCGGAGAAGCTGAGGGCGTCGAAGCCCCCACTCGTCGTGGAGAAGAAGGCCAACCGCGACCGCGCGGAGGCGGAGAAGAAGAAGAAGGAGAGCGCTGCGGCGTGTAACGCCCGCAAGCAGCAGGAGAAGGAGGACCTGGCCTGGCTGCGGCGGCGGCAGGAGCAAGAGGGTCTTCCTCTGGCGGAGACGCCGTCGGACACCACCGAGTATGGTGACGACGACGACGACGTGGAGGCGGAATGGGATGAGGAAGAGCCGAGCCGCCGCCGGGGTTGGATCCACGGAGGTGACGCCGAAGCGCCAGGCGGCGGCGGCTCGTCGCCGCCGAGCAGTGCCCTAAGGGCGGCGGGGAGAGGCTCGTCCCGGCGTCGCAGGCTTGGAGCCACGCGACGCTTCGTGGCCGGGGCGTCCCCCCGAGGCGGAGGCGCGACATCACGAGGGAAGGAGGTCGTCGAGCCCTCCCTCCACCGAGGACCGTTCCGCAGCAGCCCCGCGTCGCCTAGGAGCGGGTCGGAGGGGCGCAGCCAGGGCAGCCTCTAGAAGGCGCCGGGTCGGCGGGGCTCCCGAGGCTCCTGCCCTCGGGAGGGTCCCGGTCCGGCGCCAAGATTAAAGTGTGCGATTAAGTTATGTGTTGACGGCCACTATTGTAATAATTCAACCGTCAACTAGCCATGAAAAGGATGCAAATGTGATCACCGAAGTAGACATAGGGTTTACTCGACCGAATTCCACGAGTTTTGGTGTTTCACTATTTATGCAAAGCGTAAACCGGAAAAGGCGCAAACATACAAGCTTATCGGAACAAGGAAACGGAAAACGGACACCATGGCTACACAGGAAAGTTCTAGAAGAGACGAGAAGGCACCACGCCGAGCCGGGGGCCCGGAGGCCACCAGGTGGGACCGGCCGGTCCCACCCCAGACCGGCCGGTCTGGCCCTGGCCCCGGTCGGGTCCCGGTTCACCCGGTTCGCTCCACCGCCTTTGAGGATCAATCCTAGCCACCCGTCAATGTCGGTTTGATCCGATGGCTCACGACCATCGCCCAGGGCTATAAAAGGAGAGGCACTGTCGGTGTTTGACCACCGATAGCCTGCCACGGGGTTCCCGTAGCAGTTGATTCGGATCTCGGCGAACAACTAGAACTCGGCGGTACGACGCAAGAGACACACGGTTTATCCTGGTTCGAGCCCTCGTCGTCGAGTAAAAGCTCTACTCCAGTCGGCCTTGGCCTTTTTGCGTTGGATTGATGATTTGATTGCCTATTGTCCGTCTGTTCCAAAAAGGGTGCTCTGGCTCTCTTTTATAAGAGGAAAAGAGCTAGAGCTATGGTTTCTAATCCTAGTCGGACTTGCAGGAAGAGTTCCGCTCCTATTACAGAAGTTACTTTCTATTTGTCTAACTAGGATGATCCGTAATCTACTCGGATCCGGCCTTCTTGCTCTTGTCCTGACGGGAGCCGTGCCGGTGAGTACTCGGGTACGTCCCGTACCGACAAGCCCCCGAGCATTTCGAAGTAGAACTTGGGGAGCGCCTCGCTTCTGGAGTGATGCTTTGAAGTGGTCTTAGCTGAAGATTTCTTCCCTCTTTATGCTGTGCGCCGTAGGTGCACTCATTGAGTGTAGCCCCCGAGCCTCTTGCTACTTATTTATAAGTAGCTGGAGGGTCTTTGAGAAAAGAAAAGTTGAGGGTGTATACCCCAGCCCCCCCGAGCCTTCGTCTGAGTTGTTTTGGTCAATAAAGAAGTCGGGCGATGGCTTTTAGCTTATCTGGTATCTTTAGCTGCAGCCTCCGAGGTTTTCCGAGTTCTTCTGTGCAGGTATTTGGATAAAGGCTTTTGTCTTGACCTTGGCTGTAGCCCCTGAGCCTTTTCTGAGTTCTTCTGTGCAGGTATTTGGATAAAGGCTTTTGTCTTGACCTTGGCTGTAGCCCCTGAGCCTTTTCCGAGTTCTTCCGTGCATGTATTTGGACAAAGGCTTCTGTCTCGACCTTGGCTGTAGCCCCCGAGCCTTTTCCGAGTTCTACCGTGCAGGAAATGGACAAAGGCTCGTGACTTGGTTTTACTGTTTTTTATGTCTGCTTTTATGGTTGGGCGTTGGCAACTGGCGTTATAGAAGCTTTTACTGTGCTGGGATATGCCTAGAATATGCTTCCTTACTTCTATCTTTACTGTCCTCCTTCATTGTCCTTGTCAGTGTCTCCTTGTCTTGGTGAACTTGGTCTATGTACGCCGATCTGGTCCTATAAATTGTGCCTCCCCTTTTGGTTTCTTTCAGAGTCTTGTAGTGTGCTTCTTCTTGTCTTTGTAGAAATGATAGTCTGTGAGACTGAACAGCCCCCGGGCTTCTTTGTTGTTCTTCCAGTATGGTCTTCTTAGTGGGTAGAAGAATTCTTGAGATAGGGATTAGAGGCAGACTAATCCCGGAGTAGCATTGTGATTGGAGGCTCGTTCTGGCAGGTAGAAGAAGTCTTGAGATGTGCCTTATGCTGTGTCATTTTGCACTCTTAGTACCTCTTTTCCACTCTGCCAGGGCTATGCTTTGTGTAGGGGGTTTGCCAAGCCGCATAGTCTTCTAGTTGTGCGGTGTGGATCAGCCACTGCCCGACGCACAGCTGGAGCTCTCTTGTTCGCATGGGGTTTGATCCAACTTGTTTTTGGAGAGGCCTGATGTGATGCTTGATCAGTCAGTGCTCCTTTTGGCAATCTTGAATGCACTGTGTTGGTGTATCTAGGTTGCTTTGGATCTGCTCGGCCCTTTTTGCTTTAGAGGTAGTCTGGGTCTGTCACGAGGACGGTTTTGGATTCTGCATAGTTGTCTTCTATGATAGAAAACCATAGGGTTCTTTGTAGAACGTAATTGTCTTCTATGGCCAAATTCTACTGGGTTCCTTGTAGCCGTTCCTTTACTGTTTTCTCTGAATTCGATGGGTCTTGTAAGGCTTGTAACCTTGTATCCTGTATTTTGATGATTATATGCCCCCCCTCGCAATGATCCGAGTTGTTTTGCTTGGAGCTTCTGGTTGCCTGCCTCCGTGTTGACTTGTCTTGGACTGTTTCTCTTCATGGAGACTTGTTTTGATTGGTAACCTGATTGTCTTCCTTCGTGAAGACTTGTGTTTGTTGATAATCTGATCTTCCTTCGTGGAGATTTGTCCTTGGCCGCTTTTCTTTGTGTCGACTTGTTTTGGCAGAGTTATCTTCTCTTTGTAACGGCATAATTTTTTACCGTTGGTGGGTAACGGGGTTAAGACCGGTATCCCAAAATTTGGGGGTTTACTGGGTCTTTCCTGTTACTGCGCTTTGTATCCGTTGGCCTTTTTATCGTTGCCTCTTAAGTGGGCCTTTTAGGACCGGTCTATAAATTAGCTGCGGTTACTGTTCTTCTTCACCTTGCCTTTGCTTCCTGAAACCCTAGCGCCGTAGAAAAAATCCCCAAATCTTTGCTCTTGCATTGCCGCCCCGCATTCTCCTCTTTGTTTGGGTGCTTGATTCGTTGTATGGGAAGAAAGAAGGTGGCTTCCAAGAAGTCGGTGGTTGAGAAACCAGTTCTTGAGGAGGAGGTCGACGAGCAGCTGAATCCCGAGTTTGCTGCTATGAAGGCCATCGCGAAGAACTTCCCTCCCCCGAGTACTCAGGAGAAGGATTTGATCGAGCTCCAGGACTTGGGTATGATTCAGCCCAAGGAGTTTTCCGGTTGGGTTGCTCCTGGTGAGCATCGTGTTCCTGTTCCTCGCCCAGGGGAAATTGTTCTTTTTGTTTCCTTTATTCGTGCTGGGCTTTGTTTACCAGCTTGTTCCTTCCTTCATCGCTTTCTTCGCTTTTTTTCCATCTCTCTTCATGATCTTACTCCGAATGGGGTCCTTCATCTTTCTGTTTTTGTTCATTTTTGTGAGACTTTCCTTGGTATTCCCCCCTCCTTGAATCTGTTCTGTTTTCTTTTTCGCCTAAAGCCGCAACCTCACCATGAATCCCGTCACACCCTTGGTGGATGTGGGATTCAATTCAGCAGGGGCGTAAGTCGAGCCACTTTTTTTATTATGACCTTGTTGATTCTATGAGGGATTGGCGGTCCGAGTGGTTTTATGCTGGGAATCTTGATGGAGGTGCTGGTGCTCCGGCTCTCCAAACCTACTCGGGGGTCTCGCCTGTTGTTAATGATCGGTGGGAAAAAGAGCAACTCACTTCTGCCGAGTTGTCTCTTCTTGAACCTCTCTTCAATAGGATTAGGTACTTGAAGCAAAATGGCTTGTCCGGTTTTGCTATTGTGGCAAGTTATCTCCGTCGCCGAGTACAACCTTTGAAGGCGCGTGAGCACTTCGGCTTTGAGTACTCGGGTGCCGAGGATCCTTCTCGTATGGTGGCCACGACCGAGTTGTCAGACGACGAGATGCTTATTCGTCTTCAGAAGATCTTGAAAGGCGCGTCGGTGGTCCCAATGATTGGTTTCGAGTACTCTGCTGACAAGCCTCCCCCTGCTGTAAGTGTGTCTTTCTGTTTGTATTTCCGTTTCCGAGTATTTTTTGATTGAGACTGACTAGCTTCTTGTCTTTTTGAAGCCATTTGGTAGGGATTTTAACGTTGATGCTTCTCTCTATGTTGATGGAGAGATTGCTCCTCTTCCGGCTCCCTCTGCTGCTCCTGGGCATAAGGTAATTGAAGGTCGACTTGTTTTGCCGGGTATTTCTGAAAAGGAGCATGTTCTTCAGTATGTTCCTTATCAGCCGGTGGCCCTTCCTCGGACTACTCGGGCTGGTGGAAAAAGGCCTGCCGTGGGTGATTCTTCTTCTGCTGCGTCCCAGAAGCGGGCGCGTTCCTCTCCTTCTTCTCAGCCTTCAGGTAACCTTCTGATAGGTGAGGGGTTGTTTGGTTTTGCTTGGCTTGTTTTCTTTGGAGAGTAGTTTTGATTCTTCTTTTCTTGGTAGAAGGTGGGTCAGTTCTTCTTTTTGAAGATGAGGCTGAAGATGTTGATGACTCCCCCCTTCTTCGTCGGTGAGTGTTGTTTTCCTGTTTCTGGTGTACATGCTTTTGGTTGTTCTTGTCTTGACTTGGCTTTTTTAGCCCCCGGGCGACTTCTTCTTCTTCCCCGGTCCTAGGGCCCTTGCCGGGTCCTCCTCCTTCATCTGCCGAGTTGTTGGTGGATCTGGAGACGGTTATGCCTCCTCCACCTCCTCGGCCTCGTATGGCTCTTCGTCGTGCTCCCAAGTAAGTGCTGACTTCTTTTCTTCTTTTTTGATATCGTTTGTCTTTAGCTTCTTTTGTTCTTGTAGGTCGTCTGCTACGACATCTTTGGCTCCGGCTTCTGACTCAGAGAAGACTGCGAGTGTTGATGTGGTGGGTCAGGTGCCTGATCCGCACCCAAATTGTGGAGTCTGTCTTGGCGGTGGCTTCCTCTTCTGCTTTGCTACCTCTACGTTGCTGTGGGCGCAGTAGTAGTCACGGCGATTTTTGGGGGGCGAGAAACGCCTCTTGCTCAACCCCTGACTTCTTCTCGTTCTCAGGTTGGGTGTTCTCCTGCTTTGCCACCTCCTTACGCACCTTGGGATTCTGCTCGTGACTTAAGGTTGATGCAGGAGCTGGAAGAAGCGTTTAATCCGAGTTCTCGCCTAAAAAAGCTTGAATTAGGATTTAAGTCCTTTGCTGAGCAGTTCCAGGTATGATGACTTGTTTATTTTGTTTTCTATTTTGTCCTTTTTCTTTACTCTCCTCCTTTTCTTGTCTGTAGGAATATGTTAGTGACTCCGACATCTTTTATGGCTCATCTGAGTCTCAAAAGAAGTTATTGGACGAGCTGGCTTCTTTGAGGCTGGCGCTTGATGAGGAGCGCCAAGGGCGTCAATCTTCGGAGACTGCCTTGAGAGCTCAAGTGGTTGCTGCTGTTGAGTCCGAGAAGAAAGCTTCTCGAGATCTTCAAGGTACTTTGTAAACGCTTTTGTCGCGTATAATTTTGTCACTATTTTCTCTCTAACTTCTTTTGCTTCATTTTGCAGCTTTGAAGAAAAAGTACTCGGAAGAGACTGAGGTTTTGAAGCTTGAAGTGAAAACCTTCTGTAATGACTCGGAGAAGGTAAAGGAAGATGCTGAAGAGACTTTAGTCCAGGCTCGGCTGATTAGGCGTGGTGCTGATCGAGATCTTTTGCAGGCCAAGGCATCAATAGAAGACTTGTCCGTTCGTCTGAAGGCTTCGGAAGACAGGTGGTCGGCCTTGCTGAATTCTGTGCAGGGTCTTGCCACTATGTTGAGGAGGCCGGAAGATGCGGGATTGACCTGGGTTCAGTTCCTTCCTCGCCTGACCGAGCGGACCGTCAACTTCGCAAAAGATGCTGTTCTGCTTGGCGTTCAGGGTGTGCTGGCTCGTGTCCGAGTTGTTGACCCCAACTTTCCTCTTGATAGAGTGATGGATGGGACCCATACTCCTGAGGATGAACAAGCGCTCGCGGAGTCTGAAGCTGCTGTCCTGCCCTTAGCTCAGGAGTTTACCGATCTTGTAGAGATTACGCCGGTGCATGCTGATGATGGTGATGATCATCAGTAGTAAACTTCTTTTGTTGTAATAAAACTCTGATTCCTTCTTGGATTCTGTATAAAAAGAATTTCCTTCTTTGAATCTTGGTCAGATATCTTGTTGCTGACTTGAGATGTTTGGATATTATGTTGTCTGCCGTATTCTCTTTGGTGTTGAATCTTGGAGTAGTTGATGCTCAGGCTAGGCTGTAGCCGTTTTGTCCTTTAATGATTAGTTCGGACCGTAGGCCCTCATCCGAGTTCTGTAGTTTAGAAGTCGGGGCGGGTCGAGCTCTTTGTTGGCTCTCATCTAGTCCTGAAAAGGAACTAGGATAGGGCGAGTGTTGACTTCTTTAGCCGTACTCTCATCGGTGTTGTGAAAACAACCCGGAAAAGTTGGGCTCAGGCTAGGTTGTAGCCTTTTTGCACTTCAACAGTTAGTTCGGACCGTAGGCCCTCATCCGAGTTCTTTATTCTAGAAGTCGGGACGGGTCGAGCTCTCTCTTGGCTCTCATCTAGTCCTCAAAAGGAGCTAGGATAGGTCGAGTGTTGACTTCTTTGGCCGTACTCTCATTGGTGTTGTGAAAACAACCCGGAAAAGTTGGGCTCAGGCTAGGTTGTAGCCTTTTTGCACTTCAACAGTTAGTTCGGACCGTAGGCCCTCATCCGAGTTCTTTATTCTAGAAGTTGGGACGGGTCGAGCTCTCTCTTGGCTCTCATCTAGTCCTGAAAAGAAGCTAGGATAGGTCGAGTGTTGACTTCTTTGGCCGTACTCTCATCGGTGTTGTGAAAACAACCCGGAAGGGTCGAGCGTTTTTTTGCTCTCATCGGGGTTTGCCCGGGGGGTCGAGCGTTTTTTT
Source organism: Chrysopogon serrulatus (assembly GCA_015844335.1). Lineage (NCBI taxonomy): Eukaryota > Viridiplantae > Streptophyta > Magnoliopsida > Poales > Poaceae > Chrysopogon > Chrysopogon serrulatus. Next base: position 227,270 of record JADLZL010005239.1, on the reverse strand, counting down.
ACTCTCATCGGGGTTTGCCCGGGAGGTCGAGCGCTTTTTGCTCTCATCGGGGTTTGCCCGGGAAGTTGAGTGTTTCTCGGACCGTAGGTCCTTATCCGAGTTCCGAATTTTTAGAAGTCGGGAAAGATGATGGGACATTATGATCTTTCTTTTGAATAATGAATCTTCTGTTAGAAGAAGTAGTACATGTCTTTGTTGCCTAGGCGAAGAATCGTCGTAATTGAGAGATGTGCCATGAATTTTTTATTGGTGCTCCATCTTCAGTCATCAGCTCGTAGGTTCCTGGTCCCGTTACTTTTGTTACTATGAAAGGACCTTCCCATGGGCTGAGTAGTTTGTGCCTTCCGTCTGGTTTTTGAATTTTTCGGAGGACTAGATCGCCAGCTTGTAAAGTTCTTGGTTGGATACTTTTGTCATAGTATCTTCTCAATCCTTGCATGTATCTAGCTGATTGTAGTGTTGCATTGACTCTTGTTTCTTCTAAGCTATCGATTTCTAGTCTCCTGGTTTCTTCTGCTTCTCCTTCATTGTATTGCTCGATTTTAGGAGATGTCCAGATCAAGTCGGCAGGTAGTACGGCTTCTGATCCGTATACCAGAAAGAAAGGCGAGTACCCAGTTGCTCTGCTTATCTGAGTTCTTAGGCCCCAGACTACTTTAGGTAGTTCGTCTATCCATTTTGCTCCGTAATCTTTGAGATCTTCATATAGTCTTGGTTTTAGTCCTGCCAAGATGAGACCGTTAGCTCTTTCTACTTGGCCGTTTGCTTGAGGATGAGCTACTGATGCATAATCGATGCTGAATCCGCAGTCTTGTGCCCAGCTTTTAAATTCGTTAGCTGTGAATGGTGATCCCAGGTCTGTAATTATTCTGTTTGGCATCCCAAATATGTGCATGATTTCCTGGATGAACTCTTGTGCTTTGGCCGAGCTGTATTTTACCAATGGCTTGTATTCTATCCACTTAGTAAACTTGTCGATGGCCACGAAAATGTACTCGAACCCTCCTTTGGACTTTTTGAGTGGTCCGACTTGAGCCCCCAACATGAGAACGGCCATGCTGGTGGGATGCATATTAGATTGTGAGCTGAACGTGCGCTTGTCTTGCAAACATTTGACAGTTTTTGCAGTATTTGACTAGTTCTTCGGCATCTTTCAATGCTGTTGGCCAATAGAATCCTGATCTGAAAGCTTTTCCGACTAGTGTCCTTGAAGATGCATGGTTTCCACAAAGATCCCGAGTGCATTTCTAATAGTATTTCTTTTCCTTGTGTTGTTGGAACGCATTTTAATAGTACTCCTCGATGATGCTTGCTCTTTTGTAGAGATTATCTCCTACTAAGACGTAGTTTTTGCTCCTTCTTATGACTCGAGTTGCCTCTGTCTTCTCACCGGGTAGTTTGTTCTCTTTGATGTAATCTATGAATACTTGCATCCATGATGAGTTGTCTGTGGCTGATCATTAGGATTTGATCTTGTTCTGTCTTCTTCTTCTCGTCTTTTTCTTCGTCGACTTGATTGATGGTTTGTTTAGTTTTTTACAAAAACTCCGGTGGGTACTTTTGCCCTATCCGAGCCTAGTTTGGCTAACACATCCGCTGCAACATTTGAATCTCGTAATATATGATGTATCTCTAGACCTTGGAAATTCTTCTCAAGCTTTCTAATTTCTGCACAATAAGCGTCCATGTTTTCCTTGGTGCAATCCCATTCTTTATTGACTTGATTAACTACTACTGCAGAATCTCCGTAGACTAGTAATCTTTTGATTCCGAGTGATGTTGCGATTTGTAAGCCGTGGATGAGTGTTTCATACTCTGCTTCATTGTTGGTAGCTTGCCATAAAATTTGTAGAACATATCTCGAGTTGTTTTCCATCTGGTGCAATAAGCGGTACCCTGCTCCTACCCCTCTAGTTTTAGAGAACCATCAAAGTACATTTTCCAATGGTCTAGGATGACATTAGGAGTGGGTTGTTGTATTTCGGTCCATTCTGCGATGAAGTCGGATAATGCTTGAGATTTGATTGCTTTTTTTTGTTTGAATTCTATCTTGAGAGCTCCGAGTTCAACTGCCCATTTTGAGATTCGTCCTATTGAGTCTCGGTTTCTTAAGATGTCTCTGAGTGGAAAGTCTGTTATGACGACTACTTTGTGATCTTCAAAATAATGCCTGAGCTTCCTTGAAGTTATGAGTATTGCGTAGAGTAGTTTTTGAACATGTGGATATCTGACTTTTGATATTGTGAGTACTTCACTTATGTAGTAAACTGGCCTTTGAATTTTGTAGATGTGTCCTTGTTCTTCTCTCTCAACCACAATGGCTGTGCTAACTACTGAAGTAGTTGCGGTAATGTAGAGCATGAGGTCTTCATCTTTCTTTGGTGGTACTAGTACTTTGAGACGTCTTGATGTATGCCTTTAGTTTGTCGAAAGCTTCTTGTGCTTCTTCATTCCAAGTAAATTTATCTATCTTCTTTAGTAGTCTGAAAAAAGGTAGACCCTTTTCTCCGAGTCTGGAGATGAATCTATTGAGTGCTGCCATGCATCCTGTTAGTTTTTGTAGATCTTTGATATCTGTAGGTGGTCCCATATCAGCTATTGCTTTGATTTGTTTTGTGCTTGCTTCTATTCCTCTTTGGCTGACTAGAAATCCAAGTAGTTGTCCTGATGATACACCAAATACACACTTGTTGGGGTTGAGTTTCCACTTCCATCTTTTGAGGTTATTGAAAGTTTGCTGTAGATCTTCAATCAGGGAATCCGGGTTTTTTGTTTTGACGACTACGTCATCCACATATGCTTCCGCGTTCTTTCCAATTTGATCTCCCAAACAAGTCTGGATTGCTCTTTGGTACATTGCTCCTGCATTTTTGAGTCCAAAGGACATTGTTTTGTAACAATAGGCGCCGAAAGGTGTAATGAAAGAAGTCTTGCTTTGGTCTTCTTCTTTTAGTGCAATCTGGTGGTATCCTGAGTAGCAATCTAGGAAAGATAATAGAGCTGATCCTGCTGTCGAATCCACTATCTGATCAATTCTTTGTAGTCCGAAGGGATCCTTTGGGCAATGTTTGTTGAGGTCTGTGTAGTCGACACACATACGCCATTCGTCTGTGTTCTTTTTGTGTACTAGAACTGAATTTGCCAACCAATCTGGATGTAGAATTTCTTTTATGAAACCTGCCGCTAATAGTCGGGCTATTTCCTTCTTTATTGCTTCCTTCTTGTCTGGTGAAAAACGTCGTAGTCTTTGTTTGATTGGTCTTGCTCCTTTGTTGACTTCAATTTTGTGCTCAGCCAACTCCCTTGGGACTCCAGGCATATCAGCTGGTTTCCAAGCGAATATATCCTTGTTGTCCCGTAAGAAGTTGGTGAGCGTGAGTTCCTATTTGGTAGGCAGATGTGCGCTGATTGTGGCGATCTTGGATGGGTCGCCTGTTCCTAGATCGATCTTTTTGGTGCCCTCTCCCTCGGCTGTGGTAATCGTACTTTGTTTTTTGGTTTGTATTTCTAGCTCTTCTGTTCTTATTTCTGCTACTGTCGAGTTGATTTCACCTTGTATTTTTGATGATATCTGTATTGCTTGTACGTCGCACTCGTAGGCTCTTTTCAAGTCTCCCCTAAGAGAAAGTACTCCGTGTGGTCCCGGCATCTTGAGTAGCAAGTAAGGGTAGTGTGGTATAGCCAAGAATTTTGCTAGTGCTGGTCTTCCCAATATTGCATGATATGAAGATTCAAAATCCGCGACTTCAAATTTGATGAGCTCTGTCCTGTAATTTGTTGGAGTTCCAAATGTTACTGGAAGTGTAATCTGTCCAAGAGGCATAGCTGGTCTTCCGGGTACTATCCCATAGAATGGTATGCTGGTGGGTGTGATCATCTTTGAGAATTCTGGTCCCATCTTTTTCAAAGTGTCAGCGAATATGATGTTGAGTCCTGCTCCTCCATCGATGAGTACTTTGGTTACTGTTATGGCGGCAATTGTTGGTCCGAGTACTAATGGATATAGTCCTGCGTTTCCAACACTTGTCCATTGATCCTCTCGTGAAAATTGTATTGGATATTGTGACCAATTCAAATATCTGGGTGTTGCTGGCTCAGCGGCCATGATTGTTCGCCAAGCGAGTTTGTCTTCTTGTTTGCTCCTAGAACCGGGTACTCCTGAGAATATTACCGATACCGTTGCTCTTGGATCTTGGAAGCCATTATCGGCTGTGTTGTCTTCTTCTTTCTTCTCCCTGTTTTCTTCTTTTTCTTGTTTGTCCTTCTTCATGTATCTTTTCTTGAAAAATGCGGCACTCTCCCATTGGGTGAATTCCTGTTGGATGGTAGATGCATTTCATGTTTTTAAGGTCTTCAAATTTTCTTGCCGGGTAGAATTTCTTTCTTTCGGTTGATGCCACCATATTGTCTGAGTCTCTTTTTGTTGTGGAATTCTTGCCTGTTGCCTTGAATGTTCCATCTTCTTGAGTTATCTTGATACCTTGAGCTGTCTTGGTATCTCGAGTTGTCTTGGTATCTTGAGTTGTCTTGGTTATTCCATCTTGTGTTGTTCTGATCATTCGAGTTATTTCTTCTGTCCGTGTTGTTTCTCCTCTCCGTGTTGTTTCTGTTGTCTAGAAATCTTTCTCGTGTCTTCTCCTCTGCTGTAATCATCTTTTCGACTGTTCTTTTGAACTCGTCGTTTGTTCGAGGATTTTCTTTACAGAAGTCGTGAAACATCCATCTTACTTTTAGACCATATGAAAAAGCTTCTATTACTTCTCTCTCGGTGATGTCATGTACTTGTGCTCTGAGTTCTCCAAATCTTCTATAGAAATTTCTCGAGGCTTTCTCCCTGCATTTTGCTTTAAACCTTTCAACTCGGCTTGTGTTATTGGATGGATGAGTATTCCCGCAAAGTTTTCGCAGAAAGCCTTCTGGAGGTCACCCCATGTTTTGATAGATCCAGGACGCAACTTGTCGAACCATTGGAGTGGTAATGTTTCCAGAGCCATTGGAAAGAATAGTGCTTTGATGTCGTCGTCTCCTCCGGCTAGTTCTATGGATTGGGAGTAGATTCTAAGCCATTGCATTGGCTCTGTCTTGCCATCATATCTTGAGTGGTTGGATAGTTTGAATTTGTGAGGTAATTTGACTGTAAGTAGCCTTCCTGCGAAGCAAGGGAATCTGTTGGGTACTCTTTCTGGTTTGTAGTCGGAGTCTGCCTGACTGTCGTATCTTGATATAATCCTGGGTGGACTTAAGGTGGTGTTGGAGATCTACCCCTGTTCTCTCCTGTTCTTTCTGTCCAGTCGTGATGGGGTTGAGTTCTTCTTCCATAGTTTGGGGTTGATAATCTTTCAAATGCAGAAACCCTCCGACTTCTTTGGCTTGTTTGCTCGGATGGCATGTGACGAGGGGGAACTCGGTCACCTTGTATTCTTTGCGCGGTATCTCTGAGTAGATTTCTAATTCTGGCTTGCTCTTCGCTTGGTCGTTGTATGGCGTCGATTTCATTGATTAATTCTTGAATTTTGTCTACTGGATCAAGTCTGGTTCCTGCTGTAGCTCGCCTTTCCTCGGCTTCTTTTTCAGCTCTTCTTTGATTGTACTCGGCTAGCTCTTCTTCGTATTTGCGCCATGCTTCTCTGTGCTCATGAACTCGGTTTCTTCTTCCTCCTTTTTTCTTGTTTCTTCTTTCTCTAGCTGCTTTCTGGCTGTCAGTCTCTCCTTCTCTTGTAACGGAATTGGCCGGTATATCAGCTTCTGATTCTTCTGATGAGTTATAGTTGGGTTGAACTGGCGGTACCAGGGGTTGCCTCATCATAAACACTTCTTTGTATGTTTTGAGCGGATAGTCGAGTTCTTCTCCTTCTAGAGGTCTACCATATTGAATGGGGAGGAAGGTGGAGTACTTATCTTGCTTGAAGACGTTCCATTGGATGAAGTTGTTAGATTCCAGTGCTCTATGAGTGATATCTTGATATGTCCGTGCCGAGTTGTTTAAGCCGTAGTGAGGAGAACTCCGTCAGCTTGAGTTTTGAAAAAATTTCTTGTATCTTCGGCTTGGGTTCTTGAAGTAGTCGACTATGGAGAATTCCTTGATCGTCTGGTTCGCAGATCCAGCTTCCGAAGATGAAGATTGATCCCGCCGGAAAAATCATCATATGTGGGTCCGTCGAGCCTTTGACGCTGATTTCGCCGAAAGCCCCTACCTGGCGCGCCAGCTGTCGGTGTTTGACCACCGATAGCCTGCCACGGGGTTTCCGTAGCAGTTGATTCGGATCTCGGCGAACAACTAGAACTCGGTGGTACGACGCAAGAGACACACGGTTTATCCTGGTTCGAGCCCTCATCGTCGAGTAAAAGCTCTACTCCAGTCGGCCTTGGCCTTTTTGCGTTGTATTGATGATTTGATTGCCTATTGTCCGTCTGTTCCAAAAAGGGTGCTCTGGCTCTCTTTTATAAAAGGAAAAGAGCCACAGCTATGGTTTCTAATCCTAGTCGGACTTGTAGGAAGAGTTCTGCTCCTATTACAGAAGTTACTTTCTATTTGTCTAACTAGGATGATCTGTAATCTACTCGGATCCGGCCTTCTTGCTCTTGTCCTGACGGGAGCCGTGCCGGTGAGTACTTGGGTACGTCCCGTACCGACAGGCACCCCCCCGGAGGGAGAGCCCCCATTCATTCATTCTCATTCGTTACACTCTAGGTCAACACACTACCTTTACACAGCCATGTAGACCTTCCTTTGGGAAAATATAAATGACAACCCGTAATACTCCGGGTAAAATGCTACAATGGTATTTGATCTGTGCGCTTGCGGATACATTTCTATATCCTAGATGGTGGCATGATTTAATACCACACCCCTTGGTGTTATGCTGGGGATGACAACTTGGCATTCTAGTGACGGTGCGCTGTTCTAGCATTTTGGCGCCGTTATTAGAGATAACATTAAGAGGTGTCAACATTATGCTCACGCTCTGTCGTTGATTCTGGTGTTCGCCTCCTTTCCCCCTGCTAACTCTTATCTTGTCCCCATCCATAGCCTGAAGCGCACGGCCACGGTGGATACGGGGACCCCGCCCCCCGGAAGCGCGCTAAAAGCGGGGGGGGGAGCGCGAAGCCTTGTCCCGCCGTTGGCGTGGCGGCCGGGATTGAGGAAGGGGAGAAGGCCGCCGAGGTGCAAGAAGCGTGCGGCTCAAGCGGTGGAAGCGAGGGCGGTGCAGCCGCCCACCGGGAGAACCGACGGGCGCGACTGTGGCGCCGGGGTGGGGGAGCCGGCCCTGCTGGGCGCCGCCGGCGTGGCGGAGGCCCCGCCGAGGAGGATGAAGTGGTGGTCCTGGCCGTGTCGGCCGGGGTGGCCTCCTCGGTGTCGACCGAGGGGACGGTGGAGAAGCCCGCGGCCGGCCGCTACCGCCGACGTGGCCATGACCGAGGCGGCGTCCCCAGCTCCCCTCGCCAGCCGGGCCACCGAGGCGTGGTTGCCTCGGCCAAAGGAGAGGCCGAGGAGGCGCAGGTGGGAGGCGCCGCCCGCGGGTGCCGCGGTTTGGCCGGAGCGTCCCGGCGAGCCGCCCGCTAAAGGGGCCTACCGAGGCCGAGAGCCGACGTCCCGGGGCCTTGGAGAAGGGGGCCTTTTGCGCCGACGACGCCAACGAGGGGCGGATTCGGTGAGCGTGTCGCAGTGCGTTGACCGCTACGAGAAGGCCGCCCGGATGATCGTGTCGGGACTGTGCCAGGAGCTCCCCCCTGCTTCGGGTAGGTGTCCTTCTGGCTTTCTTTTCCTGTCGAGGCCTCTTCCCTACGACTGACCAGCAGGAGAGTTCGTGTTGCAGGACTTGGCGCAGACATCGAGTGAGAAGTCGGGGTTCCTCCGTGCGTCGGCCAGCCTCCACGACCAGTACCTCCATGAGAAGGGGCTGGCGGCCAAGCTGGCGACGACGCTCTCGGAGAGGGATGCCGAGCTCTAGAATCTCCGCCTTCTCATCTCTGAGCTGCGGACCGAGGCCTCGACGGCGCGTGAGGACGCCACTCTCTCCAGGGAGATCGCGGCGGGTCACGTCAAAAGCCTCGACCAGCTCCGGGCCGAGAAGGAGGCGATGGTCGCTGAGGCCTCGCACTCGGCGGACTCCATCAAGTCCTTGTCCGAGAAGCTGGAGGCCTCCGAGGCTGAGCACGTCGTCCCGGCCGAGGAGTACTCCAAGCTGAAAGACGCGGTCATGCAGGGGATCTCCGAGAACGAGACCCTCCGCAGCTAGTTGCGGGGTAAGCGTCATGACTGTCCCTCATGCCTGTCTTGTGTCGTCCCGAGAGTTTAATTCTCGGGTTATTGCAGGCTTGCGGGGCAGGGTGACTGAGCTGGAGGAGAGCCTCGCCACGCGCGAGACCACCTACGACTCCGCGCGGGGGTGAGCTCAACGCCTTGACGCCTTGAGGCCACGGCCGCTCTGCGGTGCGGGAGGCGAGGGCGCCGGGCGGCAGCAGGCTGGCGGCGCGGCTGGCCACGGTGCCGCGGCGGATGGAGGCGCGCCCTGAAGCCCCTCCGCGTCGGCGTGTCGCATCGCCCGACCATGTCCCACTATCGGCTCGACCTCGCCCGCATCGCCGAGGGGCTCGTGGTAGCCGAGGAGGAGATGGGTCGCGAGGGGCGACAAAGCTCGCGCAGCTCGTCGAGGAGGCCGAGGCAAGTGGAGCCGCTCGCGCTGGCGAAACCTTTGCCCCTGCTGTCGTATTCCTCCGGCGCAAATGCTGGCCGAGGTTGTGGACGCCGAGGTCGCAGCCGCCCGAAATCGGGAGGCTGGCGCCGAGACGCCGAGAATGTGGGCGCTGGAGTCCAAGGCTCTCAGGCCGCAGACGCCGAGGGGTTGGCGGCCCGGACGCCCTCGAGATTCGCAACCGGGCCCGAAAGTGCCCTTGTAAATAAAAATTTAGGTTGGCCGGTGTTGATGAAACGCTTTGTAAATCGGCCCATCGAGGCCTTGTGTTTTTTATGCTGGCTTTTTCGTTATCTCTCACGTTTCCCATCCGTTTGCACTCGTTACTTAGCCATGCGGGGGTACTTTGCAGCCGAGGGTCGCTCTTTATCCAAAGGTAAGGACTGCGCGAGTAGTTGTCACGGCCCCATTGCCTTTTCGTAATGAACGACCTCCCCGCGGCACTTGGGATCATCCTTCGGGTGAGGGCGGCGAGGCGGAGGCACCGTAGCGCCGGGCGTAGGTGGCCTCGTGGCTCGGCTAGGTTCCCTCGGCCATGGGACGACCTCGGTCGTGCCTTTTTCTAAGTACACGAAACTTTCGGGAATGTGGAGTTTACGAAAAATAGCCAGGAAACGAGAAAAGATTTTTGAGGGGTGCTTTCCAGGAGGGGGTTCCCCCTTTCTAGCCCCCGAGGGAGGCTTGGTTTTGGTGATCCAAAACCGAGTCTCCCTGAGTCCTATCGAGGACAAAATGCTGTGACTTGGGTAAACGCCCAAGGGTTTAGTTTTATTTATCCGAAGGTACAAAGTGTATGTACAATGCTTGGAATTTTCAAGGATAGAAATGACGTAGCTGTTGGATGTTCCAAGCCTTGTTGAGGACTTCGCCGGCCTCGTTAGCAAGCTTGTACGTGCCCGGCTTGAGTACTTCGGCGATGATGAAGGGGCCTTCCCAAGGCGGCGTGGGCTTGTGGCGCCCTCTGTTGTCCTGATGGAGACGGAGCACCAGGTCGCCTTCCTTGAGGTCTCGGGTCCGGACCCATCGGTCGTGGTAGCGTCGGAGGGACTGCTGGTATCTTGCTGAGTGTAGGAGGGTGGCGTCCCTTGCTTCCTCGAGCATGTCCAGTGAATCCTCCCGAGTCGTTTGGTTGCGTGCCTCGTCGTAGGCCTTGAGCCTCGGGGATCCGAACTCCAAGTCGGTAGGCAGGATGGCCTCGGCGCCGTACACCAAGAAGAAGGGCGTAAACCCAGTAGCCCGGCTTGTCGTCGTCCTGAGGCTCCAGAGGACCGAGGAAAGCTCCTCGAGCCATCTTTTGCCGAACTTGTCGAGCTTGTTAAAGATCTGAGGCTTGAGTCCTTGTAGTATCATCCCGTTGGCCCGCTCCACTTGCCCGTTCGTCTGGGGGTGCGCCACCGAGGACCAGACGATACGTATCTGGTGCTTGTCATAGAAATCCTGGAACTTCACCCCGTGAATTGGGTGCCGTGGTCGGTGATGATGGAGTTTAGAACTCCGAAGCGGTGGATGATGTCGGTGAAGAAAAGCACCGCCTACTGGGACCAAATGTTGGTGACGGGGTGCCTCGATCCACTTGGAGAACTTGTCGATGGCGACAAGCAGATGAGTGAAGCCCCCGGGTGCCTTCTTGAGGGGTCCCACTAGGTCCAGACCCCACACGGCGAACGGCCACGTGATTGGGATGGTCTGGAGCGCCTGAGCCGGCAGATGCGTCTGACGAGCGTAGTACTGGCACCCTTCGCAGGTGCGTACCACCTCGGTGGCGTTGGCGACCGTGGTTGGCCAGTAGAACCCCTGTCGAAAAGCACTGCTGACGAGGGAGCGCGGAGCAGCGTGGTGACCGCACACGCCGGCGTGGATCTTGCGGACGAGATCGAGGCCTTCCTCGACCGTGATGCATCACTGTAGGACCCCCGAGGGGCTTCGCTTGTAGAGCTCATCTTCGATAACGACGAAGGACTTCGCTCTTCTCGCGATGCGCCTGGCTTGGTTGTAGTCCTCGGGGAGGACCCCTCGGATGATCCAGTCGAGGTACGGCCTTCTCCAGTCTGGCTTGGGGTCGGCTCCTGGGTCTTCCCCATCGATCTCCATGACCTCGGCATTCGACGCCGAGGATGCCTCGGAAGCCGAGGGGGCCTCAGTCGCAGAGGGGGCCTCGGACATCTCTCCAGCCCCCGGGGGGGTCGGAGCGTTTTTCCGAGGCCTCCTCCTGTCCGCCGAGAGTGACGGAGGGAGCCACGAGGTCTTTGACGAAGACGTCGGTGGGGACCAGGGCTCTTCCAGCGGCGATTTTGGCGAGTTCGTCGGTGGCCTCGTTGTATCTCCGGACAACGTGGTTGAGCTCGAGGCCGTCAAACTTGTCCTCCAGGGCGTGCACCGCCTTGCAGTACGCATCCATCTTGGGGTCGTGGCAGCTCGAGTCCTTCATGACCTAGTCGATGACGAGCTGCGAGTCCCCTCGGACGTCGAGGCGCTTGATGCCGAGCTCAATGGCGATCTTCAGCCCGCTGAGCAGTCCTTCGTACTCCGCCATGTTGTTCGACGCTGGGAAGTGGAGGCGGATTACGTACCACATATGCACTCCGAGGGGAGAAACGAAGAGGAGGCCGGCGCCGGCTCTGGTCTTCATCAAGGACCCATCGAAGTACATCGTCCAGCATTCCGCCTAGAGCCGAGGCAGCGGCAGCTGGGTGTCAGTCCATTCCACGAGGAAATCGGCCAAGACTTGAGATTTGATGGTTTTCCTCGGCGCGTAGGAGAGGTTCTCCCCCATGAGCTCAACGGACCACTTGGCGACCCGCCCCGAGACTTCCCGGTTCTGGAGAATTTCTCCTAACGGGAAGGAGGAGACCACCGTCACGGGGTGGGCGTCGAAGTAGTGCTGGAGCTTGCGCCGAGTCAGGACCACCGCGTAGAGCAGCTTCTGGATCTGCGGGTAGCGAATCTTGGTCTCGGACAGTACCTCGCTAATGAAGTAGACCGGCCTTTGAACCGGCAGGGCGTGGCCGTCCTCCTGCCTTTCGACGACGATGGCCGCGCTGACCACCTGGGTGGTCGCAGTGACGTACAGGAGGAGGGGCTCGCCCTCAGCTGGCGGGACTAGTATCGGGGCGCTGCTGAGGGCAGCCTTGAGCTTGTCGAGGGCCTCCCCGGCCTCTCGGGTCCGTGAGAAGCGCCGACTTCCTCGGAGGCGGCACAGGCAAGCCCTTCTCGCCGAGCCGTGAGATGAAGCGGCCGAGGGCCGCTAGACAACCCATGACTCGCTGTACGCCCTTCAAGTCCTGGATTGGCCCCATGCTGGTCACCGCGGTCACCTTCTCCGGGTTAGGCTCGATGCCGCGCTTGGAGACAATGAACCCCAAGAGCATGCCTCAGGGGACCCCGAAGACGCACTTCTCGGGGTTGAGCTTGACGCTCTTGGCATTGAGGCACTGAAAAGCGATCTCGAGGTCGGAGATGAGGTCGTCAGTCTTCTTAGTCTTGACCACGATGTCGTCGACGTAGGCCTCTACCGTTTCGCCGATACGGTCGCCGAAAACGCCCTGCATGCACCGCTGGTACGTTGCCCCTGCGTTCCTGAGCCCGAAGGGCATTGTAACGTAGCAGTACATGCCGAACGGGGTGATGAAGGACATCGCGAGCTGGTCGGATTCCTTCATCTTTATTTGGTGGTAGCCAGAGTAAGCATCAAGGAAAGATAAGAGTTCACACCCTGAGGTGGAGTCGACTATCTGGTCAATATGTGGTCAGGAAAAAGGGACTTTTGGACATGCTTTATTCAAACTTGTATAGTCTACACACATCCTCCATTTCCCACTCTTCTTCCTAACCAGTACAGGATTAGATAACCACTCGGGATGGAACACCTCCTTGACGAACCCGGCCGCCAAAAGCTTGTTCACCTCCTCGCCGATGGCTCTGCGGCTTCTCCTCGTCGAATCGGCGCGCCGCCGCTTCACCGGGTCCGGACCCGGCCCGGATATCAAGGGAGTGCTCGGCGACATCCCTCGGAATGCCTGGCATATCCGAGGGACTCCACGCGAAAATGTCGATGTTCGCGCGGAGGAAGTCGACGAGCATTGCTTCCTATTTAGGGTCGAGGCAGCCGCAGATCTTCACCGTCTTGCCGGACGAGGTGGAAGGGTCAAACGGGACCTCCTTCACCCCGTCGGACGGCTCGAAGGTGCCGGCGTGGCGCTTGGAGTCGAGAGCCTCGGAGACGGCCATGGCCTCAGCGTGCTCGATGGCCTCCACATCGCAGTTGAATGCGTGCTCGTAGGAGGAGCCAACGGTGATGACGCCGTTAGGTCCTGGCATCTTGAGGAGAAGATACGTGTAGTTGGGGACCGCCATGAACTTCGCGTACGCGGGACGTCCGAGGATGCCATGATAGGTTCTTCGGAAGTCAACCACGTCGAAGGTGATGACCTTCTTGCGGTAGTTCGACGGCGTTCCGAAGACGACGGGGAGATCGATCTGCCCGAGGGGCCAAGCTCGCTTGCCCGGCACGATGGCCTGGAAGGGGGAGTTGGAGGGTCGGAGGTGCGGGCGCTCCATCCCCAATAGGCTGAGGGATTCGGAGTAGAGGATGTTGAGGGCGCTGCCGCCGTCCATCAGCACCTTGGTGAGCCGGACGTTGCCAACGACGGGATCTACCACGAGCGGGTACCTCCCAGGGTTCGGCACGTAGAGCGGGTGGTCGTCGAGGCCATAGGTGATCGCATCGGCCGACCATGGCAGGTACTGCGGGCGTGGGGCGGACCGAGAACACCTCTCGGCGCCAAGGCTTGATCCGGGCGCTGGGAGAGGTTCGCCGGGAGACCCCCGATGATCATGAAGACATCGTGGACCTCTGGGAACCCGTCACCCTTGCCTTCATCCTCTTTCTCCTTCTTCTTCTTGTCCTCGGGCGGGAGGAGTTTTTGGTAGAAGCGGCAGGCCAAGTCACACTCCCCGATGGTGTGCTTGACGGGGAACTTGTGGAAGGGACACGGCTTCTTGAGCATGTCGTCGAACGCCCCAGGCCCCGGGGGGCCTCGGGGCGCCTTGCTTGCCCCTCCGCTTGCCCCTCTTGTTCTTTTTGGGGTTGTGGGCTGCGGCTCCCCCTGCTCCGTCGTCTGGCTGCTTCCCCTTGTTGTTGGCTCCGCGAAAGATCGCCCCCACTGCCTCTTCGCCGGAGGCGAAGTTCGTAGCCACCTCGAGCAGTTCGTTGGCGGTGGAGGGCATCTTCCGGCCCAGCTCATGGACCAGCTCCTTGCAGGTCGTTCCGTCTAGGAACGCGCTGATGATGGCGGTGCCGGCCACGTTGGGCAACTCAGTGCACTTCTTGGAGAAGCGGCGGATGAAGTCGTGGAGCGATTCGTCGGGCTTCTGGCGGCAGCTGCGGAGATCCCAGGAGTTCCCTGGGCGCACGTACGTGCCCTGGAAATTCCGCACGAAGACCTTGACTAGGTCACCCCAAATGTAGATCGTGTGGGCGGGAAGGTGCTCAAGCCAGCCCGAGCGGAGTCGCCTGTGGGAGAGGAAGGTTGCGGATGATGAGCCCACCATTGTCCGCCCCGCCCACCGGGCAGCCAAGCGGTAGTCATTGAGCCAGACTCGGGTTCGCTTTCCCCGAGTACTTGGTGAGGTTGGTGGGCTATCGGAACCGAAAGGGGAACCGAGCACCGCGGATCTCCCGGCTGAAGGCGCGAGGCCCCCGGGTCCACGCTCGTCCACGGTCGTCGTCGCTGCCGCCTCGCCACCCCCTGCGCGGTCGGGGCCGCGCTCGCCCGCGCCCTGCTTGCCTCACGATGTTGCGCGCGTCACCGCCGCCGAGGCTACCGCGGTTGTCCCGGATGCGCCACGAGCCGACCTCCGCGAGGGATCCAGGTGGACCGAGGCCTCGCGCCTCCGCTGAACGCCCTCGGGTTCCTCGCCCTTGTGTGCGAAGGCGCGAGGCGGAGCTCTCTGCCTGCTGGACCGCGGCGGTCTCGATGTAGCCCCGTACCTCGTCGCGAATGCGCCGCCCCTCCGGAGTGGAGTGCTCGGGCATTGCTCGGAGTAAGAGGGCGGCGGCAGCGACGTTTTGGCTTACGCGATAGAAGACGGGAGGGCGTTCGCCCCCTTCGTCGTTCACGATCCTCTGGAGAACGTTGCGGGCGCGCTGTCGTGCCACGGGGCTCGGGTTACGCTCCGTGCGGTGGCCTTGCTCGATCGCGTCTATCTTCTGTCATAACTGAAGACGGTCGTGTTCGAGCTTGGCCCCGCGCTCGCGGATCTGCTCTATGGTGGGCCGGCGTTGCTCCTGGGGCATTGCCGCTGGGGCCTCTGCCCTCGGAGTAGCCGTGCGCGGCGGGGTCCGCTGCCCCTGGCCCAGTGGACGAGAAGCACCTGGGTCCACTGGGGTTGCTACCTCTGGGGCCGGCCTAGCGGCGTGCCTAGGGTCCTGGTCCCGGTCGGCATCGCTGCCGTTGCCACCGGCATCAAGGTCGCCGATCTCCACGTCCGGGGAGTCGGAGTCGGGGTAGCCGAAGGCGAAGGCGTGCTCCGGGATGAACCCCCTGGGCTCCGTGTCCTCGAGGTAGCGCCGGATCGGGTGGACGTAGCGCCGCCGGAGTGGCGTCGCCACCTCCTCCTGCCTGACCAGGTACTCCTCGTAGGCATGGATGGATCCGTCGGGGATGTCCGCGTCAAGACGCCCCCATGGGGCGCCGTGAGCGGCGTGGACGCCCCTCTGGTTTCCCATGGCGGTAGAGACCAACGCCGTGCTCGTAGGGAGCAGCATTGGCCATACCAAACGGCTGCCGCGGGGCGGCGGCTGTGGCTGAGCGTCCCTACGGGAGACGCCGCCCAGCCGCAGCGGCCAGTAAAGTCCTCCTCCTCCAGACCACCGGGCGGCCGGTGTGTGTCCGCCGCCCTCGGCGGGGCGAGTGCCACGGTGCCTCCCTCGCGCCGGCCGGGCGACGGGTCCGCCAAGGCCTCACCGAGGGGTCCCTGCCGCCGCTAGCCGGGAGGAGCTCCATGTCAAACCGACACCAGGGCCGACACGAACTCAAGATCCCCGAACCTGATCAGGGTTCCCGGCTCCAGCGGCTGGGGAGGAGAAGAGTTGGGGGCGAGGCGTCCCCACGTAGTGTCATCGCGTCTGCTGGCCATCCGGAGGTTTGGCGGGAAGAGAGGCGAAACACGCACAGCTCCCCTACCTGGCGCGCCAACTGTCGGTGCTAGAACTGGCGGTCCTAGCACCAACGAGTGAATTTATGGTGCGTGTTCCCAACCCCGGATGGTGTGCAAGATGAACACAAGGATTTATACTTGGTTCGGGCAAGAGAAGGCCCTACGCCCAAAGGGGGGAGAGGAGTTCTTGTATTATCCTGCACCGGCGTGCTCGTAGGTAGGGTGTACAAGCAGTGAGAGAGGGACAGGGTCCCAAGTCTCGTGGATGATTGAGTGGAGTGCCAATATCATGCTGGTGTGCTCCTATCGCCTACGGACCCCTGCCTCCCCTTTTATAGCCGCAAGGGGAGGGGGCGAGCTTTTACAAGGAGTAGTTTTGTCCTAGCAAGGTCGTGGCCTCCTGTCCTCCCTTATCCGAGGCCTCGGAGTGGGCTGACCGCCCTGGATTATGGTGGGGTAGGGCGACGTCGCCTCCGTGGCCCTGTTGGTCGGAATGACCCACGCCCCTCGCCGGAGTTGGCGGAGCGTGACGGAAGGGACGGCAGGGCCCTATGGCTCGCTGTAGCTTTGACCCGCCTGGAATCCGAGGCTCGGGGGGCCTCGGAGCCTATCGCCGTACAGGGAGCAGGTGGAACAGCTGCGGGGAGGTCGCCGGCGCAGTGGTCGCCCGTCCCGGGCTCGGTGAGCATGGGGTGGACTGTTTGTTGACCGGAAGGGCGTCCAGTCCTCTCCCATATGGCGAGTGACGTCGGCTGATGCAGCTTCGGCGTGGTGGGCGGCGTCCCGGAGCCCCGGTGATGGGACTTGGCAAGGGGGTTAGGCAAAGACAGGCCTCACAAAGGACGGGCGTGACCTTCACCGTGAAGTTTGCGTAATCATGATCACCATCATGGGTTACGATGGGACGACGCCCATCTCCTGCCAGAGCGTGGGTCACCCCTGACACGGGATGGGGACGGGAGGTAGTGGATAAGCGTCAAGTCTGCGGTACGGCCTTGACCCTGGGCGGCGCGTCCCGTCCGAGGCCTGGTCGCCCGAGGCTCGGGCGGGACGGAAGTTGGAGGCTCGCCCGAGGCCCTAGCGGTGGGGGCTCGGGCGAGGCGGAGAGTGAAGATTCATCCGAGGCCCTTGCGATGGGGGCTCAGTCGAGGCGGAGAGCGGACGCCCGTCCGAGGCTCCTGCGGAGTGGGCTCGGATGGGCTGATGATAGTACGCGCGCTTTGACGGCTTGAGACTGTGGCCCAGATGAAGAGTGGCGACTTGCTGGGCCGGGTTTTGTGTTTGTTGGGCTTTCCTTAAGGGGCCCTTATTTTGGTCCCCGACATCTACATAACCCCCTGACCTATTGGCGCTGGAATACTTCACCCCCCATCCTATGAAACTGGATGTTTAGCACATTAAACTTTACCAAACCGCCTAATTTACCCCCTGGAGTGGTTTTGGGTGGTTTGGGCAGGCGGTTTTGCCTACATGGCATGCCAAGCTGGCACCCACGGCCATTATGGCGGCCGGCCCCCACTGCTTCCCTACACGCCGTGCCGCTGGGAACCGCCATGAACGCTGCCGACGAGCTGAGGGCCCGAGGTTGGGCTCGAGATGGTGTGGGCCGAGCGCACCCAGCGTGGCAGCAAAGCAAGCCGAGCTGCGCCGAGGAGCTCCGCCGCGCCACCAGCAAGAGGGCCGCGCGCAGCGCAGCGGCGGAGGTCGATGCCGCCGGGAACACCCGCGGCCGCGCTGCGAATCGCAGCGGTGCAAACGGAGGCCGAGGCGCTGAGAAGGTGGAACGCGCCGCGGTCGAGGCCGTGGTCCACGAGGGTGGCGCGGGTGCGGGCGGCGGGGCTCGCGAACGCGACCGCTGCCGCTGCCGGACCTCGCCGCCGAACTCCGGCGCCGCGCTCGCTCGGGCCCGGCCGGACTCGGGAACACAACTTCACATGCGGCGTCGCGGCATACAGCTACTACACCCTCGCCGCCGAGTAGGCATGTGTCTAAAGCCTGGATCGCGTTCTGTGTCGTCGGTGCGGTGGGTGGCTTCGTGGAGCTGGCAAGGGTGGGCATGGCATGGGTGATGCTGAGGGCGAGCATGGGCATGGGTTTTCAGGACGGTAGCGGTGGCGGTGGCGGTGCCGGCACGGTGGACTCCCTCACGGGTGACGGCAGTAGCGGCAGGCTCAAGGGGCAGCTGAGCATCTCATCGCAGCAGGGGGTCGATGATGTCCCGGATCTCGAAGATGGCCAATGAGGAGGTCGGAGGGAGCAGCCCCGAGGCTGCCGGCGCCGGCAACGATGACACCGGCGAGCTCCTCCTTGCCAGCGGCCTCATGTACGTCGGGGTTGACTAGGACTCCCCGAGCACCATTGAATCGAGCACTTGTAGTACAGTTACGTTGGGGATGAGCTACCATGGCAACAGGGCAGTGGAGGCGGTGGCTCCAGGGCCGCAAGGTGCCACCACGTCAAGCTCCTCCGAGTGCTCCAGCTTTAAGGGCTCTCGTCGTCGGAGATGGAGCAGCAAAGAACGGCCGTCCATACCCACGAAGCGCCGCCGCCGCCGCCAGCTGCCCGGAGCCCGCTGAGAAGAAGGTTGCTGGCATCCACCGGAGCGCGGCAGCGCGTTCCTCGATGCCATCTTCAACGGCCGTTGTCGTCGCTGGGGATGGAGTCTGCGTGCTCCACGGCGTCCTCCTACTGCCGCGCCAGTCGCCCGTGTCGCGCCAGTCGCTTCAGTCGTAATGGCGGGGATACAGATGCCGTAGAAGCCAACAACAGTGCCCGCCGTGACGCCACACATGCCAGCAGCACTGTCCGCCGCGGCCCGAGCTCCTCGTTCGGCGTTGACCGCCGCGGGGGACTCCACAGCTGCAGGCGGAGCTGTAGTGGCGGCCGCCGTAGAGCACGACGTTCCTGCTGGACCAATGGCCGCAGGGATGGAGCTGGAGTGGGGGATGACGAGTGGGACCACCTATCAGTGAGAAGACACGGGCAGAGAAAGAGGCAAGGCCGCCGAGAGCTGGTCCCCCCGCTGCCCCAGTGTCACTCCTTGCCAAGTTGGTACGCCACGTCAGCCAATACCACTATACAAAACCGCCCAGAGGGTTATCTAGACTGATTGCCATATTTTAAAGTGTAACATCCGGTTTTGTAGATTCGGAGGTAAAGTATTCCAGCGCCAATAGGTCAGGGGGTTATCTAGATTTTTTTCTTTTTTTTCAAATATGTGTATCTAGGCCAGGAGTCTGGGACATATGAACTCGACGATGAGCATGCATGAAACCTTGGAAGATTTCAATGATTTTATTGAAATATGAAGTTAAAATTATACTTTATGAAATATAATTTTATAAAAATATTCTGCATACAAGATTTCAACGATTTTATTGAAACCGCTAATAAGAATGTAATAATTATACTTTGTTGGCCCTTGGAATGTAATAATTAAGTTGTTGGCCCTTTGGAAGACCAACAGGCCCCCAATCAGCATGATACCGAGCACCTAACTTCGTTGAAGCTAGCCTACTGCAGCCATGTAGTCATGGACTGATGGGACCACACAATGGTTAATGTTAGCAGTGGCTAGCCAATGCCATACTGCCGCGTCCTGTCCTGCCACAGCACGTCGGCTGTCATGACTCATGCGGGTGCAGCCCTCCGCCACCGCCGATGAGCCGCAACCACTTAACGACCATGGCGTAAACAACCACTTGACGGCCATGCGTAAACAGATTGCCTCTGATATATATTTTGTCTAGTAAATTTTTTGTTTTCTGTTATAATAATATATTAATAAAATAATATTATAGAGGTAGAATATATTGGTATACTTGCCGTGCTAGATCGATTTGGATGATGGATTTTCTTGGCAGCTGCGGACTCGGGGTTTTCTCTAAAAAGATATATTTGTTTATTTTTTAATATATAATGGCAGAGATGAGTAATTTTCTAGATTATTAAAATAGATCCAATGGTTATTGGTAGCTACAGACTTTTGATTGATGGTTGGATGTTTACCCAAAAAAAGAAGAAAAATTTTTGTCTCTTTATTATTAGGTAATAGAATAGATTATTTTTTCCTTGTATTGTATGATATGAATATATCCTCTTGTCGCCTCGCTGCAGCCTTGTTTGGCTGCATCTAAATATACTTCAATCCCTACGGTTTTGAGGGGATTGAAGTGCATTTTAGTTCAAAACACATCTCAATCCCGTCAAAACCGTAGGGATTATAGTGTATTTAGGTGCAACCAAACAAGGTCTGCATGTGGTGTCTAGGACAAACAAAAATTCAATATGATTTGCAGCAAAAAAGTTAAGTGACGTCAACACTTCTCTAGAGCTGGAGCTATGGAATTTTTTACTGCAGTTTCAGGGTCTCTTAGTAATGCTCCATGAATAACTCCACGAATGGCTTCTCTTTCCAGAGTCAGTCTAATATCGTCCCAAGTCCCATCCAGGGAGCACTATCGGAGTCCGAGACAGAAATTGGTGATAAACAGTAGCATCCAAGTTTCTCGAGTAAACTCAGCTAACGGCCGATTGATAGCATACCACTGTATGATCTTCACTCTCTTGTTGTCGTGTCTGGGCTAATCATCAGAACTCTAGGTATCCCTTCATGGGCTAGAAGTTGAAGTTTGGTGGGGCGGGCCAAAGCACACCCACTCGGTATTGCTATTGCCCTGGGCCTTCGATTGATTCGATGAATCGGTTGGAGGGGTACCTTTTGTCATCTGTGATCCAATCCCTGTTCACGCGCAGGTGCACTGTGGTTGCAGCCCCCGGCCTGATGAGCACTTTGTCAAAGTTGGGTAGCCAGAGTGGCTCTTTTCTCATTGGCCGTCGCCCTGGGCATAGCATGCCCCGGGTTTTCTTGGCCGCCGAGTCGATCTCCATTAGCGTTGTTCCTCTATTGATTTACTTGGCATCCAGCCCATCGAACAAAAGTGTTCAAACCAACGTCGACTAGCGCGTCGTCAAAGAACAGGTGTGGTGATTGGTGAAGCGTATCCAGCATGAGCCTGTTGTCCCCTGCAGCTTTTGAATCTGCAGCCCTTGCAGTGTTTCCAATTCAAACCAAAGTAAGAGACCTTTGGAGACCATGAAATTAAAGAGAAGATACAAATATCAGATAATTCAGGTGACTACAATCAATTTTCCACCTTCACAGCGCGGTGTGAACAGATATCGCGCCAGTTGTTTTCCTCTGCAGCATCCTGTACCCTTTTCGTACGTGAATTTAGTGTGGTGTTATTACGGGCTCAAATAAGTTAGCACGATGGTAGGTACGTTTGTCTCGTAGCTAGTTAGCTACGCATCTGTACGTGCTTATGAACAGGAGACCTCAGCTCCGCTCTTGACCTCGCTGCGTCAACGACCGCGAAAGCTATCACGTCTCCCTTCTCTATATAAAAGGCACGCGCGCCAGCAGCAGCATCCATCTTCTTCTTCTCTTCCAGATTACTTTGCTAGCTTGTCCATATGTTCACACACTGAAGCAGCCTGCATAGCTGCTACTTCAGTTCCAGGTCAGTGATCCATTTGTTTTGCTATAAATATATATACGTGCCGGCCAGCGCTGATTCGATGTTTAAGTATATAATATATCTCAGACGGGGGGGCTCTGTACGTCTTCTCGTGACAAATCCATTTTCGATCATTTTTTTAAATCACACTAGCTGGCACAGACGCTAGCTCTTAGTTTAGCGGGTCTAAAAATAACCGTCACTCGTGACTGTAGCTGTTCATGTCATTTTTGAGCTCACTTGGACGCGAGAAATTGAAAAAAAGGGGGAGTGTGTGTGCGCGCGCGCGCGCGTGTGAGGTCGTTCGCCAAATTAGCAGGAGCCAAAACCAAACGGCTGACATGTTAGCTAGGCAAGCTATAAGAGACATCAATCTCAATCACCAGCCCTGTAATATTGCTTGTGCATATGAGATGCATGAAACTGAGTGCCCCCTCCTCTTGGCACTTCAATTTGTAACCATTAACTCTGTAATGGTTCTAACAGCTAATTGCTGTTAATTAATGGAGTTTCATTGTTAAAAAAAAAATCTTAATTTGAAGGAGTTAGGAGTTAGGTTTCAGAGTTGAGTTTATGTCTTCCATAAAATCTTTTTAAATTTTTTTTCTATATATTTCCTTCACTAATGTTTGTTGTCGTCATATGGATCTAGAGAGATATGGATGTTTGATATTTTTTTTTCTGTTTTTTACAGTCAATTTAGAATGATTTTTTCTCCAACTTACCTGGCTCACATCAACTCTAGTTAACTTGTAACTTTGTCATTTTTTATTCACAGTAATTTTTAGATCATTTTTTTAAGCTCTAGGTCTAGATCTAAGAATATTTATAACTAAAAAAATAGTCAATTTCTTCAATTGTTATATGTGAATAATATCTTGATGCAAATAATACCTTTTCTCTTCAAAGACCACATACGGATAGGGCATGGATGTATATGAAACGAATGCATGAAGCATTCTGGATACAAGATTTGAATGATTTTATTGAAACCGCGAATGCATGAAGCATTCTGCATACAAGATTTGAATGATTTTATTGAAACCGCTAATAAGAATGTAATAATTATAAGTTGTTTTTTTTTTTTTTGACGGCAATAATTATAAGTTGTTGGCCCTTGAATGTAACCATTAAGTTGTTGGCCCTTGAAGACCAACAGGCCCCCCATCAGCATGATACCGAGCCCCTAACTTCGTTGAAGCTAGCCTACTGCAGTCCTGTAGTCATGGACTGATGGGACCACACAATGGTTAATAGGCATGTTAGCAGTGGCTAGCCAATGTTTTGTTTTTTACTTTTCTTATTTTGATTGAAGTTAGCATACTCCATCCGTCTTGAAATATAGTGCATTGCCACTTCTAAAATCTGTACTGAAATATAATGCATTCTACATAATGAGTATGTCTAGATTTGGCAAAAATTATTAAAATGGAAACCATAATTTGAGGATAAACTCCTAAATTGGAAATAATCTATGGGTACATCACTAGTATATAAACTATTTCTCTTGACACTAGTGTTTTATTTCTACTGGCGGTTTTTGCTTTGAGAACAGCTAGTAGAAATCGATACTATTTCTACTGGTGGTTCTTTTTTAAAACCGCCATTAGAAATACGATTTCTACTGGTGGTTTTCTTAAGGAACTGCTAGTAGAAATTGTATATTTCTACTGGCGGATTTCTTAAGGAACCGCCAGCAGAAATCGATTTCTATTCCTTAAGAAATCCGATAGTAGAAATAGTTTAAAATTATTTTTTTTTGAGTTTTTCAAACTTTCTCGGATGGAGAAACTATTAAAATAAAAGTTGTATATCTTGAAATGTTATGAAACTTTGTAGTTGACAACTTTTTTCATTTGAAGTCATCTTTTTATGGAAAACTACGACCGAAATTTTCAAATTTGAAATTTAAATTTTGTAAATAACCTCGAATGGAGAAACGCTCTAAATAAAAGTTATAGATCTTAAAAAGTTATGAAACTTTATAGTTGAACACTTTTTCATTTAAATTCATTTAGACTCTAAAATATTGAATTTACTATCGGTTTGGGATAATATGTGGGGACCCAAAATGGGATATAGACACAAATGATTGATGGGTGAAGTGGTAGAGCAGGCTATACGTGAGGCCGAGGTCATGGTTTTGAATCCCCACGGCCTCCCCTGGTTTCAAAATATTTTTTGCTATTTTAAAAATATTATTTTACTATTTTTTATGCGTTTTTCGGGCAAGTGATTTCTACAAAGCGGTTCCTTAAAGAGAACCGCCTGTAGAAATCGATTTCTACTGGTGGTTTTCAACAACAAACCGCCGGTATAAATGCCCGATTAATTCTACTAGCCTCCAGTACCGGCGGTTCCAAAAAACGCCAGTACAAATACGTTTGGAACCGCCAATACTGGTCTTTTCTGTACTAGTGCATGTGTCATATTTGAGTGTTTCCTTAAGTTAAAACTTTGTATATTACAAGACCGAGGAAATAAGAAATCTATAATGTTTATCCTTTTGCAGCATGTGCATGCAACAACTTATTACCTGTCTTAGAAACATTGTTCTTGTTTTACTTAATTATATCTTTCTCCACTTATGCAGGCTGTAATTAATGCAAAAGGGTTTACTTCCTGGCATATCCATATATAGTCATGATGTTTCACCATTCTGGAGAGGCACCAGAAATCATGTCACTGAAAACATTGAAAGAAATTACAAATAATTTTTCCCAAGAACGAGAGCTTGGTAAAGGGACATTTGGAACTGTTTACAAGGTAAGTATCCATTCTTTTCTTCATAGATATATTTAGCCAACAAAATGTTCTCACGTCCTACCATTTTTGGTTAGAGTCACAAATAGGAATCACTAGTTAGTTGGAGAAGTAATTCAAGAATCAATCTGACTGGAAGATGGAATGTACTTATGAGTCACGCCATCTCGTCTATAGCATGACAGGCTGCTACCTGTGCAGAAAAATAGAAACAACAAATTTCTGGTATCTGTCTGCTTTGTGATTTTGGGAATACAACATAGTTTGTGAGTTGTCATTTCAACCGGAAGAAGAGAGACTATATCCTTGCTGAACACAAAAATCACGCAAAACAGATAATAATCATGAGCTATCTCTGTCATAGATGATCTCAGGGCAATAAATAAACCATCGGAAAAATCTAAAAAGACGAGCGTGCATGTCATGTAGCTTCGGCACGCACACCTTACCCATCGTTGGATCCGTACATCCACCCACCACGGTCGTCCGATATGACCGCGTGCCTGCGCCCGACTACGTCAATTCTGCGGCAGCGCAGCAGCACCGACTCGCGGGAGGTAGCAGGAGGCAGAGGAGCTTGAACCAGAGACAAAGAAGAACCACCGACGCCTAGGGTTCAGGCGGCCACACCACACCCTTCTTCCACAAATCCGATGAGCTATAGAATGGCCGCCAGGCCGGCAAGGTGGTGGGGATTGCCGATGGCGGTTTAGGGGACCTGGCAGCAGCAGTGGCGGCCAGGTTAGGGTGGGGCAAGGGCTCCATGGCCGAACTTCTTCAGAGTTCAAGGTGGCCGCCGCAGGAGGTACGTCGGAGCTCTAGTGTGCCGTGACGGTGGGAGGTGGTGGAGGCGGGGGGCTCGTTTGGATCTGGACGCGGGTGCACTCGCATGGCCGGCAGCGAGGCAATCCCGCGGAGACGCCAATGAGGGAGAAGAAGACGGGGATGCGGGAAGAAGACAAAGAAGACCGGGATGGGGAAGAATCAGGATGGAGAAGGCGTGTGGGCAGTTTCTTATCCGCCTGCACACCCATATTTCTCAGTGATTAACTCTAACTATGTAACCTAAAAATAATTATATGCGCTGGTTCGATATATATAAACTATATGTATAGAACTACTATCGATAGCTAGCTACGTAAATAACTTATTCTGAAGCCACTTTGAGTTACGATAATTATAATAATAATTTATAAGAATTATAGTAACTTCTTACTAAGTGTTATAGTAATTTAACTAATGCTAATTTACGAGAATTATAGTAAGTCCTTACTATTTGTTACAAAGAACTCAATTAATGCTGATTTACAAAAATTCTAGTAACTCCTTACTATGTGTTATAGTAACTCAACTAGCGTAACCATTATAGTAATTGAGTTACTATAATTCTCATAAATTAGTATAGTAATTATCGTAACTCAAAGTGGCTACGTAATAAGTTATTCTGTAGCCGGTTACTGAATAGCCTCACCCCTATACGTATCCTATATATAGTTTTCTTTGTGAATTAAATATACAGACATATCTAGACATATGCACTAGTTACATGTTTTTTTTCCCAATGATTCATATGCGCCACTGAGAACTTATGCTCCTACAATATACAATATAAAGGTCCCAGAATCAGTGTGATTTGAACTGAGGGGGTGGCGGCTTTGGTCCGAAGATATCGAAACCTTCCACTCAATTTATGCTATATAGACAATTTTCTTTCTTTCTTTTTTTTCGATTTAGCCAATCATTGTCTGTTAGCTTAAATTGTGAATAATGAAAAGGAAAACAAACATTAATGCAAACTATAAAGCGATGAAAAGTCGGTAATGATGCACTATAATTTCAAAGCATTTGAATCTAACCGTAAATAGTGGCTATCTAGTTACGAACTATACTCAATTTATTAGGTAAAATTATATGCTACTAATGAGATATCTAGTGTTCAAAAAAAGTTAAAAGCGTAGTATGTGCGCGAGATGTTTACAGCCATGTGGGGATAAAATCCGCAAAGTACAATGCCAACTTTGATGACATTGATAGAATTTGTGGACAGCCTACCATGCATTATTGTTTTCATTTCATTAGCGAACATTTGCTATAATAGCTAGAATAACACATTCGTCAGTATACAGAAATAATTATGATGATGAAGCAACAAATAGGTGTGCTACATTTTTAAAAATTTCAATCTATATCAATACTAATGCAAAAGATCAATCAATGCCCAGTGTTCATAATATATTTTAATTAGGGCATGCAAGATGGCGAAGAGATAGCTGTGAAGCAGCTTCCAACGACGCAAGATCGCCATGAGGATCACAAGAAGTTTAAGGCAGACGTTGAAAACCTATGGAGACTCAGGCATCCGAACATTGTACAGCTACTTGGCTACTGCTATGAAATAAAGCATGAACTTGTACGTCCCAATGATGGAGGAGATATTTGGGCCGATAGAATCCACATATACAGAGCTCTCTGCTTTGATTATATGCACAATGGAAGTCTAGAAAAGCATATTAATGGTAAGATGATCCTATATTTTGACTATGTTTTTTGGTATATAAATGCAAACCAACTTTCTGTGAAAATCCATGCAAACTGCGGCAAAAAAGTCGTCTAAATTCACCAAAAAAAATCACACGTGTAGATAATATGATGATACACAACCATGTAAAATATCTTGTCCAAACTCCACTTCGTTTGTGAGATATAAAAATAATAAATTTTAAGTCAGAAAGTTCCAGATGATTTGTTAGAAATTTGTTATTTTTATATCTAAAAAAATGAAGTCGATTTTGGACAAGATATTTTACAAGGTTGTGTATCATCATATCATCTACATATGCGATTTTTTGATGAATTTAGACGACTTTTTTACTGTGGTTTGTATATGTTTTCATGGAAAGTTAGTTTGCACTAGATATATTCTCAACTTACATTACATTTTTTTTTCTATTTGCTTGCTTATTTAGATGAATACCATGGACATGACTGGCAGTCACGCTACAAAATTATCAAGGGTACTTGCGATGGGTTAAAGTACCTGCACGAGGGACTGAACACACCTATGTACCATTTGCATTTAAAACCTAACAACATATTACTAGATAAGAACATGGTGCCAAAACTTTCTGACTTTGGCTTATCAAAATTCGTCCACAATGACCAGACCCAAGCTACAGAGAGTTACAAAGGAATGAGGTAACTGAATTCCTCTTTTTGTAAAATTGTTATTAAGTTAATTAACTAAACTTTTTTCCATAACATTCGTCCATCCATCATTCATGATGTCATGCAGGGAATACTTGCCTCCAGAATACAATTTGAATGGTGTAGTCCCTAATAAATTTGACATTTTTAGCTTGGGTGTTGTAATGATAAGGATAATTACCGGAAATGAAGGCTACATCAAGAAAGCTGAAATGTCTTCCCAACAATTTATTGACCGTGTAAGGAACTTCTTGATACCAAAAGATCCCCAGTATATATATTATTCAAATTTGAGTAGCACTTTTGATGTATGTGTATCAATCTCCTCGTAGGTGTGTGAAAGGTGGAGAAATAGGCTACACGCTACACCAGGCTACACAATGCCGGAAGCTAAATGTCATCAAGTGAAGACATGCATTCAAATTGCGTTAGATTGTGTCAATCCTGACCAAGGAAAAATTAAGGCCTACAATAGGGGAAATCGTACGTAGGCTGAACGAATTGGAGCCTAGTGTATTTGCAGCACCATCCCCATCCCAGACCAGTGTAGCCGAGGCCCACAAAGAAAGTGATACTGATGTAAGTCAATTAATTACTAGTACTACCATACGCCCAAACACCTTCAATTCATTGGAGCAAATCATGCTTAGGCAGTCATTCTTCTCTTTGAAGATAATAAACATCCAAAATGGTCTCTATCCATTCGAACTTACAAGGAGTATTTTGCTTCGTTTCATCAATAATGACCAACACATACTTTATTGGTACATAAGTTTACTATGCAAAATTGTATAAATGTATTTGTATTTAGAAAATGCTTGCTTATGATTATGATTTGTATCACATATAGATATGGCACTAATAGAGTATTATGGTCAAAACCTTGTCCTCACGAAATACCATGCAAATTCAAATAGATGGAATACTTACTAGACAATGTAAAAGTTCTAGTTATATACTTAATTTATTATCCAACTATAATAACCTAGTTAGTTGAAATCTTTATATATATCTAACCACTCAAGAATGCTGCATTATCTTTCTCAATTAATGAAGCAATATTTGGAACTTTCTTTCATTTTTCTAGCAATCCAGTTTTCTAAAATAACTCAAACATAAACAAACATACGTAATCATGCCAGGAAGCACATCTAATAGTGCAGATCACAAATAGAGTGCATGGTATATTTCCCTATATTAATTAATCTGAAAATTTTAATTGGAAATGTGAAAACCAACATTTTCTTGACAAGGCTAGAAGTAGTAGTAAAAAAAAAGCAGAGATAGTTGAAACAGAAAGGCATAAAACTCAAAGTAGTTACACATTTTTCCCTATTACTGTAAATAGAAAATTCAAGATTATTTTACTCATTTTGATAAAACATAAAAATTATATAATGTATTATTTAGGCAATTTCTGTTTCTAGTTAGTTTGTTGTATAAAATTCTATGTTGACTTTGTTTGCACATCAAGGTTGCATGCATGAAAAACATTATATTAATTAATTTTCTATTTGGTCTATAACCCTAGCTAACAATCGCAATATGCACGTCCTTGAAAGTTTTGAAACTAAGTTCAAATTGTCACAGGGAGTCACAGTGTTCAAACCTGGAGAACAGGCCCAGACATTGGATTTCAAACGCCTGGGGCCAGATGTGACGATGCGTGGACAGAGCTGTCTGAGCCTGTCCTCTAAGCTAGCTCCCTCAGAATGCATTGACGCTAATCCAAAGGGGAAACCAGTTACACCACATATAACTGGCACGCTTAGCTCAATGGAGTTTTCACATGGTTTTAACGAAACTGACCAACGTACTTCAACATCAACACATGTAAGTTTACACATATATTCCCTGTACTGTGGTCTAAAATATCTGCACATCTTGCTTTTTAAGGTGTCAAATTTTTAAACTTTGACCAAATAATAAGTATCATTAGATTAATAGTGAAATATATTTTCATAATAAACATATTAGGTGATACAAATATTGACAGTATTTTCTAAAAAAAAGTCTGATTCTTCATAACGTGAGGATATATGCAATTATTATGCGATGGATCAAGAGGGGAGTATATGGCACAACAGCACAAGCATGTTCTTACGACATTCAAGCATCATTTTGAATTAGAACTTGTTCCCTGTCGCACAACAACACATGTGAGTCGTTAATTGTATTGTCTCGTAGGTAAAGAAGAGTTTGACGACAGAACTACAAAAAGTTACAACTAATGTGCTAGGAAAGACAAGATTTGATCAGGTAAAGTCCAGTACTATCCATTTATAATCTTCTAGTGTAACTCTGCCATTTATAGCGAATCGTAAAATCTACTTATAAGGTTCGATGCACCTAAAGGGCATGCAAATAAATGTTACCTGGATTTAATAATATCAGAGATGGCATTTCCTATATGGATCATTATTAGTAGTCACCACCATCACATATAACACTAGGAAATCTGGTGAGGCATGCTTGGGCATTCAAACGTCTAGAAGTTGGTTAGTTATGGGTGCGGTTTCAAAACAAGAGACACGGTAATAAAGAGGAGAAATGCTTCAGGTGTATCACAGAGCATTGGAGGCAAATATGGGCATCCAGCAGTGCCACAGGACCCTGACTGATAGATGCGCGGAGGTCATCAACAAGACTAATGGTAGGAATTTTTTCTTACCTATTCATCAGTGTTGTTTGTAAAACAAACCTTCTTATACTGTACCTCCAATCCATTTGTGATCGGCAGGTCTATCACAGAGCAGCATAGACATAACAGAGCAAGGTAATGTGATGGTCTCCAGTTCGATGGATTTGGACACCGGCATCAAGAAGCTGAACAAGGTGGGCAAGCCGGTCCATCAAGAACCCACCGTCAGCGCCAAAGACCAGGAGAGTGGTGCCAGTAGCAAAGATGCAAAGATGGTGCTGCCACAGCCAACGGTGCAGCAGCCTCAGCAGACACAGATGAAGGAGCTGAACCCGCGGCAGCAGCCTAAGTTAACGAGCCCCAAGTCGCCGTTACCAGTGGCACTGGCTGTGAAGGCCCCCAAGTCTATCGGGTTCAACACCCCAAGTGAGAGGGACTTCCGAGACGAGCATGAGGATTTCGTCAAAACTGACGGCTTCAATGCTGAACCAAAGCTGATAACCAAGCCCTTGTTGGCCATGCCGCTGGGTACTGGCGCCGGTGGTAAAAACAGGGGCGATGGGCAACTGCAGAACGTGGACAAGGTTCAAGGTATGAAATCAAGAAAGAATGCTTTCTAAATTATAAATCACTTGATTTTTTCTAATCCTTACTGTTCTTAAGTATAGAACTCCTTATTCTTATTTCTCCAATTCATTTGGGATCGTCAGGAGGTCTGTCCCAAAGTAGCATTATTGCAGAGCAAACGAATGTGTTGTCAGGTTCGATGTATTCAAAATCCGTCATCAAGAAGCCAAAGGAGGCCGACAAGCCGGAGCTGCTGGATTCAAAACCTGATGCGATCAGCCAGTTTAAAAGACTTCACCTTGGCGGGGGTGCTAACGGCCAGCCCACCGATGACACGGCCAGTGGCAAAGATCAGAAGAGTCGATGCAGCAAAGATGCAAAGATAGCACCGCCGCAGAAGCTTAAGTCAATGAGCCCTAAGATGCCGTTGAACATCTGCGAGGAGCAAGGCATTAGAGACGAGTCTAGCATGTTTGGAGATGATGTTGAGGGGGTGCATATCCAAGACGACGGCTTTGCCGCTGAAATGCATGAGCCTAAGATGATAACGAAGCCCTGGGCCATACCGCTGGGTACTGGCAACGGTGTCAAGAAGGGTGTTAACGGCAGCAAGACGTGTGGTGGAGGCAATGAGATGCAGGTACATATCAATGGAAATGGAAACAATGGCAGCAACAGAGTCTCTAGGGTGACACAGAAGGCAGAACCAAGGTACTCAGTTCTGCGTCACACTAGAGACTCTCTTGCTGGTAGCTTTCCAATGAAGCAAAACATGCTTATTATGCAGTTGTTCTAATTTAATATGACAGAAACACAATAACTGATTTGTAACTGCAGATTGTAGGCACCCTCAGGAATAGCAAGTTACCGGACGTCTATGTGCTTGGGCTCCCCTTTCCCATCAGACAAGAGTAATAATTTAGGATTTCTTGTAATATTAGGAGAGGAGTACTGGAGCAGTTATACATGCTGTCTTTCCTCTGATTTGAAAGCGAGCTTGTGACTTACAACTTATATTACAATGCATGACAGGCAAACTATGGAACTAAAGTTCGTTGAGAGTATGCTTGATGGAAGAAAGGAGCCATGTAATCTAAAGTTGACACACTTAGAGCTTATCACAAAAAATTTCTCCTGTGAGTATAAAATTGGTCATGGAGGATGTGGGGAAGTTTATAAGGTAAAAAACGTTGTATAATGCATCACCCATTAAAGTTTCATGACAAATGAATATCTGAACTTTATCTAATTGCAAACAAAACAATTCAACAGGGCTTCCTGTCAAATGGGACTGTTGCTGTGAAGAGGCTTTTCAAAAGCCGTACAATAGAACACAACATATTTCATCAGGAAGTGAAAAGCTTGATGATGGTTAAGCACCAAAACATAGTAAGGTTTCTAGGTTATTGTTCGGATACACAAGAAAAAGCAATTGCAAGATCAGGAAAAGTGGTCATGGCTGAGGAACGAGAAAGGGTACTCTGTTTTGAGTATATAAGCAATGGAAACCTTAAGAAACATCTTACTGGTATGAAAAGACACACATTTCTTGATATCTATAGTAAATTGTACAACTGCATCTCTATATATCATCCCCTGGTTTTACTTCTAATAACTTTTATATCATGAGCTGATTGATGACGTATACGAGAGACTAAGGAAATAAAGGTAATTTTGCATCCATAGTAAACTATATGGGACTTGACTTAGGGTTTTCTTTTACTCATAGATGAACTAAGGGGACTTGAATGGCATACACGCTATCAAATAATCAAGGGAATTTGTGAGGGTTTGAATCATCTCCACAAGGAAAAACATATTGTTCATATGGACCTCAAACCTGGAAACATACCAATAGATGATCATATGGTGCCAAAGATCGCAGATTTTGGTCTATCAAGGTTTGATGATATATCACAAACTCTTAGTGAACAGCGCATATATTCACTGTGAGTACACATTCAATAAATACATTGTCATCTCTTATGTTGACCCTCTTATGTTTTCCTTTTTGTGTCAAAGTGCATTGAACTCTTTCATGCAGAGGATATTGTGCTCCAGAATACCTTCAAGGAGGAAAAATATCAAACAAGGTAGACATATATAGTTTGGGAATAATTATCAAAGAATTGGTGACAGGAAGTAAGAAGGAGCCCAATATTATTAATGTAAGAGTTGTTCTTCACACCAAATAGCCCTTCTATTATAATTATATGAATAAAAATAATCTGCTGTGTGCAGCGACATTGAGAGATTGGGAGTACGAAGCTACTGCAGACTGATGTATCTATGCTATATATGTAGTCTGCATGTTTTTGTTAGTTTTAAATTGGGACGAAGTGATGAGATCTGTTTGTGGAGAGATACGAGAGGCTAAGGATATGCCTTGATCTATAAGGTTGGTGGAACATTGCGTTATTTGTGCCCATGCTTTGCATTGAAGAGAACTAGCTGATTATTATGGAATTGAATTGTATGTATTCTGATATACAAAAACATAAAACATAGGTTTCTGAAAAATGAGAAAAATGACTAAATCCTTATTGGTCACATCGGTGCTGCTTGGTAATCTAGTGCTGCTTGGTAATCTAGTGGGATGGGCGTACCCTAACTAGGTATGCCGCGGTGGGATGGCAGCAGCGATTTTCGGTGTGGTTTCAGGACTACAATAGGGTTAGTGGTATCTTGGGTGTGTGCTAGAGACCACGGTGTACGAGATCCACAAAGTTAGCAGTGTCTAGGCACTAGAGACCACAGTGCATGTGATCTGCAATGGCATCAGCCTCCGTGGTGGTCGAGGTCCACAAGGGCAGCGTCTGAGGAGCTCAGTGCAGCCGTGTATGGAGGAGATCGAAATGGGGGATTGGAGTGGAAGCGATGCAGAGATGGGGAAGTCCAGAGCCAAATCTTGATTGGGGAGCAAAAATGTTGAGAGAGATTTAAGAGAGCGTGTGTATGTGTTGGGGCCAACTTGGGAGCAGCAGCTAATAAAGATGTGCATATCTGATAAAGGGGCAATTATATTTGTTTGATCAACTCTAGTATATTTGACTTTCGAATTTTTGTCTTATTCGTTATGCTGCTGATTTTTTCATTACATATCAAGTCAAATCTCTTGTGCTTGTTGACCATTTAGAAAAAGTAATGTTTTATAGTTTATTACAAATATCATTTTATATTTCACAAAAATTAAGAACTATTCTTTGCCCCTAGACACACTCTTAATTACTGCTGAATACTAGACATGTATATTATTCCTATGTCATGGCTCTTAAGTTGGTGGTGGAGCCTGAAATTAGATATAAAATATTATAAAAATTACTATTTACATGAAATGAATTTATTTTTAATAATGGCAGAGGTCTATTATAAATTGGGTGGTTAGTTTACATATGTTTCATAATGATGGTTTGGCTATTTAAATTCAGTTTTATACGGATGATCTTTGATGTTTTCATAATGGCATATGCACTAGTTTCCTAATAATAGAATAATAGATCAAATGGTTAGTGTGGTAAAGTCTACCAAACTACCAGGAAGATGCATGGCAACTATGTAACATTTCACAAAACATAATAAATAAAATAAATATTTTTATGAATGGTGATCAGGGTTTACATAATTAGATTCCAAGATATATCGGATCACTGTGGTGATTAATATATGATTTATCTTTTTCTAACATGTTTCTTGATGTTAAACATGAGACTCATTCGAGGCCACCAATTAATAGTAGTAAGTAGCCACTCTAGTTCTCATTACTCTACTACTCATTATATGCTTCTAAATATTTTATTAGTTCATGTTTGCACATGTATTTAATTTCATTGGAACTATGTAGGAATCTTCAAAAACATGTGGATCTCCAAAAACATGTGGTTGAGTGTATTCCTTTGGGCTGATGCATATCAACATAGTAATTAATTTGCACTAACTATTTATGTACCATCTCCCATTCTAAACCACCTTTGCGAAAAATGGCAGGTTCTCAGAAGGTGGCACCATAGGTGGAATAAATTTCCAAATCATACACTATTGTGGTACCACCAAGCACCAAGTGTCTAAATGTCTTGAGTTGGCACGACGCTGCATCCAGGAAGACCCAAAAAGAAGACCTCTCATATGTGATATAATCGATGACTTCAACAAAATAGATAATAATTATGAGACAATAATAAGAAAAGCTACTGAATCTACATTTGAACAGGTAAGCTTGTATATGTTCCTTAAACCTCAAAAGCCCTAGAAGCTCTGACGAGCTGTGGTAATAATAGTACGAGATCTGACTTATTTTAATTTAATGTATTTCCTGACTTTTTTTAATTTATTGCAGCTTATAAGCCATTGCTTGAAGGGTATGCTTGGGATTGATCCTCTGGAAATCCATTTTCCATTTACACCCGGCAAGAAGATATCAACTTGTTCAATCCTGCTGACCAATAAAACAGACGATTACATTGGATTCATGGTTTCGTCAACGACCCTACTCTCTCACGGGGCACAGCCAGAGAAAGGCATTATTCCACCACGCTCCAAGTGTAATGTCACCTTAACATTGGAGCAAGCACAGGAGAAGGCAGAGCTAAATAATCACCACAGCGATGAGTTCTGTGTTCAGAGCATCAGAATACATGAGAGTCTTCCGACTATGAATGTTACTGAAGACATGTTCCGTGTGGAGGGTAGTAAAGAGGTTGATAAGGTTAGTTTAACTGTTGTTTTTGACACTACCACCACCCAGACTTGAGGAGCCCTATAAGGATCTGTCTGTTGCTCCTCAACAACTTTTGGGCCAAAATAGTACAATTATCAAGAGTGAGGTTACCACTTTTTGACAGCTGCAATCACATCAAGAACAAGATTATGGTAATAATAAAGTATATCAGACTATTCCATGCTAGAGAGCAAGTGCTCATATACTTTTGTGCACTAGCACGATGGCCTACAACATGTGCATTTGCCCTGGCAATGTCGATTATTATGTTTTTAGAATCATCGTCCTTAACTATTATGCCTTAAGTAATTTGAATGCTGTGTATAATATAGAACTTTTTTGGGCAAGTATTGGTCAAAGATTAAGATATATAGTTATTGAAATGTGTGTACACCTTCAAAGGGAGAGAGTATAATAGAGAGTATAATATTGTTTTATTCTATGGGAGATACAGATGACCCATAAAAGAACTCTATAAACACCTAGCATCAAACAAATAAGATAATGAATATTGTAATTTTTTTATTCTTAAAACCTGTTTGGATAAATCATTCCCTTGTAGGGATTGTGTGGAATTCGGATGGATAATAACAGGAGAATATGTTTTTAGTGTTATATAAAAAGCTTCATGTTGTAGATTAGTCATCTTATCTTACTTGCAATAGAATCTTCGCATGAACTTAATTTCTTATATTAGCTCACAGGCATGCTTAAGGTCCTATTTCGTTGAGTTGTGGCTTTTGGAAAAGCTGCTCTGTGGGCTGTGTAAAAAAACAGCTGTGGGAAAAACGTTTAGTTGGAACACTGTAAAATTGTAGCTTGTGAGAGAATAACTGTAATACCCTTGAAGACCTATGGCCTATTTATTTGCAAATTGCTTGTAAAAGACTAATCTATTCACTAATTCACTTGTAAATGTATTTTAAAAAATAAAAAATGAAAAATTTAAATTTTGCATCATTTTTTGAAGCGAAGTTTTGCATCAATTTTTCATCATGTCCGCTAGCTCAAAGGAAAGAATATCAAGAGAAATTGGGGAGGGGGGGTATCACAGGGGTACAGAGAATTGGGGGGGGATTGACGGAGTACTTTGTCGTCCTCAGCGCACTTCCGCCATGATGTTGATGACCGGCTGCCAAAGCTCGGGGAGAGCTCTGCACTGGCCGGGGAAAGGGAATAGAGGCTTGGGGAAGATGGAGGATGGAGGTGCTCCCCAATTGAGCTGCGATGGCCAAACGAAGGAGATAGAAGATGGGGGCTCGTCTCTGCGTAAGAACAGAGAAAGCGCATAAAATAGATGGGGAAAGAAGACGAGCGCGGAGCAGGACGGCTCGGCAGCTTGGTGTGCTGGAAAGAGGCTGCTCCAGAGCCTGCGCTCGCTGGAGGGGGCTGTCGGGCCGGGATTGCGCTGGAGCTTGGAGATGCAGTGGGGGGAGATGCCGCCGCTGGAGTGCAGGAGCCCGAGACCTCCGCCGGCCGTCGGGGCAGGGTGCCGCAAGGGCCACACCGGGGCAGTGCCTCCGTTTATGGCTCATACGGAAGTCATGTACTCCCCTTGACAGAGGTATAAGATTCTGTGGTTGGAGCGTTGGACCATACAGCCCATATGGACTTAAAATAACTTTTTCCAACATTTGGAACTTAGGGAGCAGTATTGAGTAGTGGGTCTGGGCATAGTCCGACGCTGATACAGATAAGCTCATCATTATATATGTTCCGTTGTTGATCCGTTACTATATTCCACTGATGGATAGCAATGATGGTGTGGTCTGTTTTGGTTTAAGGAACAACTTCCGTGTTATATTAGATGAGATGATACATCGTTAGTACATCTCTTAAATTTATGACTCAATTATTCATGATTATATATACTAATAAGCATTTGTTAAAGTATAATGAGATAGTGATAAGTAAATTTATCTCATTCCATATAATAAACTAAATAAACATATAATTAAGAAAAGACAAGGAAAGTGTCATATTCCATAAGCTCAGTAGACTGAATTTGTCGTCACATAGGACTTGCATTTTCGGCAAATACTAAACAAAGAATTGGACAAATAAAGTCTCTCTCCTGCCGGTAGTCGTCGCGCGTTGAGTCACTGTCTCCCTGACCATGTACTCTTGCAGCTAATAAATCGTTGATGACATACGCAGCAAGTCGACTGTCCTTTTCGTGATAATTACATTTCTTGTCGTCGTCTTAGGCTCTTAGCGGCCGACCGGTCGGCATAGAAACTAGTAAGCGATAATGTAGAAGGCACCTTCATTTATTAATAATAACCAGAAAAATTCGTTTGAGTTGTCGTTTAGTAGAGGACCTGATTTTTGGTGTTTATATGTTTTTATACCGTGTTGCAGTGAGCCAGTGACGTTTGTCGATGAAGAATTATTTGACTTTGCAGAGAATATAGTAC
The DNA here is from genome assembly GCA_015844335.1 of Chrysopogon serrulatus. Classification (NCBI taxonomy): domain Eukaryota; kingdom Viridiplantae; phylum Streptophyta; class Magnoliopsida; order Poales; family Poaceae; genus Chrysopogon; species Chrysopogon serrulatus. Next base: position 189,591 of record JADLZL010005239.1, on the reverse strand, counting down.
ATGGGTGCAGTGTTTTAAAACAGCAGCCTAAACAATTTAGCGGCCTCTATTTTAAAACAGCAAATAGCAGCAGGCTAAATCGCGCGATATATAGCAGCTATAAGTGGGCTATAAATTATCCATAAGAGTAAATAACTTCAAAGTTCAAACTCTAGAAACAGCTATAGTCGAAAATAGCGAGGGCCAGCAGCTATAGCGCCGGAGATTTAAAATCTTGCATGGGGTGTCCATCATATGCAAAATAACCTCGTCAAAAATAGGCAGCTTAATTTGCTACTAGTTCTCCGTGTGTGTATATATAGACACACACATCGGCAGCAGCAGCACTCACAACTGGCACAGGCACACACATCATCCACTAGCCGCCGTAGCCGAGCGAGCAACAATCCTCGTCCACAACAATACGCGACATGGCCATGCCGGTAGCCCACTTCTCGCACCCCCAGCACGAGCTCAAGCTGAGGACCAAGTACCACCTGCCGCGTTTCTGTGACCTGTGCGGGGAGAAGGTCGCTGGCAGCGGCTACAGCTGCCACCGGCGGCTCTGCGACTTCGACCTGCACGAGGAGTGCGCCAAGTACCCGGAGGGCCGGAGACCCTGCGCTCCTTCTTCGCGCACCCGTGGCACGACCTCACCCTCGCACGCACCGACGCCCGGCGCTTCTGCGACCTGTGCCGCGACGAAGTCCCTGCCGGCGTCTTCGTCTACCGCTGTGCTCCGTGCGGGTTCGACGTGCACCCGCGGTGCTCGCGCCTGCCGCAGACGGCGCGCAGCGAGCTCCACCTGACCACGGCCTGACGGCCTTGCCCGGTGTGGGAACATGCGCGGCATGTCGGGAGCTCTGCGGCGTCTGGGTCTACCACTGTGGTCTGTGCAACTTCGACCTTCACATCGAGTGCCTGCACGGCGCCAGGGCCTCCACCACCACCACCGGCGGCGGCAGCGGCGGCGGCAGCGGGGAGAAGGAGCCGTCGCTGGGTTACAAACTTGGGGAATATCTTGGAGAAGCTGCAGTGCAGTCTTTTGCGAATATATTCCTGAGCTAGTGAGATAGTCGTCGTGCGACTGTGGATAGTACTCACTTGGACATTTCGACCATTTTCCGATGAATAAGTTTCTTCAGTTTTCCATGCACATGCTGGAGTCTGAAGATTATATTGCGTACCTTTATGTATTACTTCCTCCAATTATAATACAAGTTTACCTTTATATGTAAGTTAAATTGCTCTAACTTTATTCATGTTCAACAAAAAAAACATTTACAATGTAAAATGATTTTTTTTTCGCGAGCGGGTTCATACCCGTATTTTATTAAGGAGAAGAGAAGTTGTTACGATACAAACCGGAAGAGTTGTGACGGACTTTGTTTGCAAGAAACAAACCTACATCATCACCACCTCGACCGACTAACCAGCAATGACCCCTGACAGACTATATATGCGGCCCCCGATTGCACGACGTGGGTAGGAGGTTGCTCAACGTAAAATGATTTTATTAAATTCTTCATGAAAATATGTCGATGATGTATCTGTTTCAACTTATATATACTTTTCCAAACAAACTTGGTTAAGTTAGAGAAGTTCGCTATGCACACATGTATAAGTGAAATCGAGGGTTAGGGTTTGAGAGATGATTTCAAGAAAATGAGAAGAGAGTATCTTGAGCTCACCCAAGAATGGCAATTAATGGAGATGGGGATCATGATCTACACTTGTTGCTTGAGAGAGGTGCTGATATTCATTTTTTCCCCTTCTTTTCTTTTTCTTCCTTCTCTTTCTCTCCTTTCTCTGTCAAGTTCATCTTGTTCTTCCTTGTAGAGAGAGGGAGAGCGGAAATGAGTGAGTGAGTGGAGTAGGAGGGGTGCTGGTTCAGCTGACGGAGTTGTGAACTAAAGCTGACATCTGGAGACACGGAGAAGAGAAGAGGACAGCTCATCCATCTAAACCTGCTGGCTAAGTGGTCTAGCGGCGGATGGTCCGTTGGATCATTGGACGGTTTAAGAGATCACTGGATTTGGAGAATTTTATTTAGGGGGAAGGGTTTGATGTTGGGGTTCACTGAGCATGAGCTCTCGGGGATGGGGCGAGGCCAGGGTACCACTCTTTCTAACCATCTTCGACGTTTTCTTGGCTTTTTAATCAAAACAAATTCCTCAGTGTTTTCTCGGTGTTCATCATGCATCTTTTTGTGCTATTTTAATCGAATCCTGCCATGGTGTCCGATTATTCTATGCTTGTTGTTTTTGAGCGGTTGTTGCGGACATCCGAGAGCCATCTACTCGACTACTCCGATCAACAAAGTGCTACTAGACTATTGCCCGTCCCCAATCTCTCTCGCTCTGTTCTGTATATTCATTCATGGTTTGGGCCATTTGGCACGGGTTTGATTTCTTGGTTTCTCGCGGGCGTGTGCGTGTGAATGCAATGTTTTTGTCATCTCCCTTGCTTGTTGGTTGCTTGCACGGGAAGGGATGGATGATGGGTGGTCAATTTGGTTCGGTATGGCTTGTTGTGGAGGATACTAGGACGTGCTAGGGAGGAGAGACCGCGGTAGAGGCCATGGGTCGCTAGGAGGAGGAGGCCGTGGCCGGGGATGAGGCCAGGGGCGGTACCAAGGTGGCAGACAAGGAGCGCTGCTCAATCCATGCACATGCTCTTCGCCGCTTGCGCACCGCGGTAGCATTTGTCGGTAGTGTCTTGCGCTTGGGTGGCAGCAGCTGGAGAGTGCGGCGGTGACACACTTGGCCCTTGCGAGAGGTGGCGTTCACCAGGTGTTCGATAAATTGTCTCAAAGGTGGTAAATTAAACTTACCTGCACAGAAAACAAGATACTTATAAATTGCCAAACCAGCCAACCAAACGCACTAGTTGCTAAGATTTAGATTTTTTTTGAGGAAAAGTTGCTAAGATTTAGATAGTCCATACAACTAAACAAATTCATCTTGGCCTGCTAGGTATGGGCTTGGGCAAGCTTGGCTTGTTTGCTAACCAGACTAGATAATAGGCATGAAATCAAGCACCCTCATAGACATTGTGCATGAGAATGTGAAATCTTGCCTATCACAAATGATGACATAAAGGGGTTGGCCTGCTCAACGAAATACAAAACACGCTGAGGATTGTGCAGGCACAAAATCAGAGCCAGGGGCTCAGCTAGCTTATTAAGCCGCCAATTGTCACACGGGAAAAAAATATGTAGGGGCACACCAGATTAGCACAAGAAGGAAATAGGTCCTTCTATAAAAGAAAAAAGAAAAGAGAGAGCAACAAACAGGCAAGTATGTATGAGATCGAGAGACGACGTACGTACGTACGTCGAGAGTAGCAAGCACGCAAGCTAGACAGAAAACACACAAACAAAAGTCAGTCAACCACACTACAATGCAAAGCAGCCGATGGAATCAAGTGGTGATCTCGCCGTTCTTCTTCTTTGGCGGGGTTAGTTATCATCAGATGCATAAGCCTCTGGCGAGATCTGCAGCTTGTGGGCTAAAGTCTTGGCCCCATTAAGCGAGAGCACCAGCCAGACGAAGGAGAGGAACTCCCCGCCTTCACCCAAGCTCTTTGCGTGCAGGTAGCCCCTGCACATGCCGGCGGAGTAGCAGAGCATGCCCAGCCACACCCGGTACATGAGCTCCCAGCGCGCATCGTCCTCCATCTCCAGCAGATCCTTGGCAAGCCTACATGCCGCTATGACATGGAAAACTTTGGTGTTTTCGCCTGCTTGCTGCACTTGACCTTCTGCTGCCGCTATGTTGTAGATGCGGGCCTTTAGCTGGTCTTTCTGGCTGAAGAGGCCGTGATGTGCTCCTCGGTTCAGCTCGCTGCAGCTGCAGCCGCTGCCGGTGCAGCTGTAGTTGCAGTCCCAGTTACAGCCACATGAACCGCCTTTAACCTCAGACGACAGGAAGTAGGATTTGACCTCGTCCCTGGCCTCAGAGATGAGATGGTCCCTGCTTCCGGTCAGCAGCATGTCGGGGTTGGAATTGAGCAGGTGCGCCATGTAGTTGGATATTGCCTCTATGCACTCCATACGAAGCTGTAATACCGGGTCCCTGTATCCCTGCGGAGGAGGAGGAGGAGCAGGTGCGCCATGTACGATTTCTTCTTCTTCTTCTTCTCCTCCTCCTCCTCCTTCTTCTTCCCCTCCTCCTACTCCTTCTACTTCTTCGTCTTCTTTTTCTTCTCCTCCTTCTCCTCCTCCGTCACGGCAGCGGAAGCAAAGATCAGTGGCGATGTGCCATAGGAGGACGCTCCGGTCAAATGAGACGTCCACCAGGCTTCTTTTTATCTCGCCCCGACACTCATTTCGCTGCTCGTCACTCAGAGCCCAGTTGCCTGCACGTGAATCCAAGTATCTGTAACTGGCAAGGTCTCGGCCTTGTGCTTCCTCCACCAGATCCGTAATCACAGTGGCTAAGACTTTCTTGTACAGGTCACCATGTCGAGGCCTGCAAATCGAGAAATATCCCTCCTTGCAGCTCAAGCCCATTCGCCTGCCGCAGCACATATCATCAGCTTCCCGGATTGCCCCGTCGATGAGGTTATAGCCGGGCAGCGTCTCGCACAGCGCTGGAACCCGTGTCATGGCCATCAGCAGGTACACCAGCTGCCGGGACGAACACTGCTAGGAAGTCCAGCGCGGCGGTGAGGCACAGGATGATGTAGGTTATCTTCACGTCGGCACGCTTGTACTTGTGCCTGTCACTCATTGCAAAGAGTGTGAGGGCCGCGACGTGCAGGGCCGGCACCACCAGCAGATGATAGAGCAGGTATAGAGGGCTGTGCACCACAGAAGCCCTGGTGTAGATCAAGGCAAATGCGCAGCGTAGCCAGCGGGCAGTGAGCTTCTCGGCGACGGGCAGAGGCGGGAGAACTTCCGCCACTCTCCCAGCATTCCCTCGTTCCACCAGGTCGTTGGCAGCAGCTAGCAGCGACCGGTCGGAGAGCACCATGAAGATTTTGTCAGTGTCTGACAAGGCGACGACCAGCTGCTTCTGCTTGCTGTAGTAGTTGCTAGGCTCCGTCTCGAACAAGAAGAAGTGGCTGAGCCTCTCCCTCCAGATGGGACGCTTCCCTGTTCCTTGTATCCAGGCCGACAGAGTCGCCAGCCTCTTGACCTTAGCTGATCTGTTCAGAGCCAACGGCTTCTCGCTGAAGCTCATGACCCCGATGACGAACAGGAGGGCCGCGGCCGCCGTGAGCCTCCAGTCGCTCGAGCTCGGCTGCCACGACTTGTAGAAGGCGTACAGGGCCACCGCGACCTGGCTCACCAGGGTCACGGCATGCCTCATCCACTGCTCGTTGTCGTCGATCTTGTAGGCCATCAGCTCCTCCTGCCCACCCAGGTGGATGAGGAGGATAGGTGCCCACAGCACCTCCAACATGCGCGACGACTGCTCCTCGCCGGAACCGCCCGCCGGAGACGGAGACGGACAGCTGCTGGCGGGGACCGTCCTCGCGTGGCGATTGAAGAGGGTGGCCAGCGCGTAGATTGCCAGGGCGTCGCTGGAAACGTACGCCAGCCAGATGCATGTCCTCAGGGCGCGCGGCACGGTGTACTGGCGCAAGGGGGCAGCCAGCAGGAGGAACCACTGGAGCCCGAGGCTGCCCAGGACGAGGACGCGCAGCTGCCAATCGTCCCACCATTGCACAAGGCTCGAAATGTCGATCATCTCCGCTCCTGTCCTGAATCCTGATCTCCCTCTCTCGCTGTAGTATATGTGTGTGTGTGTCCCTTGTGTTTAATAATTATCACAATGGTGATAATTCCTTCAAGAGGTAAGCTTTTTAAACTCGATAGAGCCCTTGCTCCAGCAGGATCGGAGACGTACATCTTGGGCGGGGGCTCTCCTGGGTTTTATTCGCCGGGCCAGGCCACATTCAGTCATGATTATGATTATACAAAAGCAACTATCGTTAAAGTAAGTTTACTCTTCCAACAACTCTTTAAATTGACTTGCTAAATCTTAAGTTTTAGCAAGTTGTTAATTTATTTGGTAAGTGAAAAATAGACTTATCTTCAACAACTCCTTAAAACTCACTTACCAAAACGAAAAAGCCCGCTAACGAATGAGGAGGCCCGCTAAGCGAACGAAGAGCCCCGCTAAACGAACGAAGAGCCCCGCTAAGAAACGAAGAGCTCCACTGACTTCTCTCGATAGCAAGTCCTTTCCGCACGCGAGGCCCGTAAATAGCAACTTGGGATAAATAGCAAGTTAGTCCGGCGGAGTTGTTGGAGAGGGATTTTTGTGTTTTTGTCAAATTAATAAGAATAGCAACCTCATTTAAGGAGTTGTTGGAGATGCTCGGGGAGTTTCGTGGCGTTGGTTCAGTATAGAATGAAAAATAAACATCCACTTTCAAATAAAAGTTTTATTATATATAGTTTTATAGATATTTAATTTCATAACTAGCTGAGAATTTGGATTGTCCACAATAATATTATAGCACTACTGCATATCTCGACGAGTTTGGAATGACGACATCCTTCCCTGCCCTTTTTGTGTGCTATGATAATTTATACTCCCTTTTCTAAAAAAATTATAAGATGTTTTAGTTTTTCTATATACATAACTTCTGTTATACACTCCAGTATACACTAAATTTAGATACATATATAATAAAAAAATATATCTACAAATAACAAAATATCATATAATTTTTGGAATAGATGGAGTATAAATAATATATGTTCCATGCCCACAAGCATTAGTGATCATGCATGTTTAATGTTCTCTCTTCTATTTGCCCTAAATATTTTGGACTTGTAAACTGAGCGCTTAGGTGAGTATACGTTCTTTGGAAACCTGATCATCGAGATTTAAATCCTCCACTTGACTTGGCTCGGTTTCTCATGTTTTACTTAATTTTATTTATTTCAAGAGTTAACTTTGTTATCATTAAACTAATATAAGCAACATATACACCTATCAACAGCGAGACGTGCATGTTGAATTCGTCAATCTTGGTGTTTTAATTAGAGGTGCCTAGCTATAGCGTTGTTTGCATGTGTGTATTTATAGGGATCAGTGCATTCATGCATATGTTTACATTTGTGTTTGCACTTGTTTATTGACAAAAAAACTATAATCCCTGTTGTATCAATACACTAATAACTAGGAATCATCTGGTCCAAACATAATTAATATTGGACAAATCAACTATTTTTCACTTCTTCTGGTGAGCATGTACAGCAATTTGGGGCGGAAATCTAGTCCGTCGTAATAAAGCAAATAACACTGCACATGGATCACAGCAAGTAAGGCCGTAAGGGCTTCGAATATTACCAACCCACGCAAAGGCCGGAACATCATAGCAAACCCATGGACACGCAAAGTCCATCCTGAGAGGCTGGGACAGTAATAAAGTTCTGGTTGTGCATATATATATGGCAATTGGCATACTGACTTTATCTTTTTGTATCTGCTTTACCCATTTTTTTAGCTTTGACAATCGCACAAAAAAAGAGGCTCATGCCAACACTCGAAATTACCTGTTTGTTTCACTGCACAATATAATCGTACATTATTTTAATCGGGAAATCATTGTTGACAAAATGGTATCGAGAGAGAGTCCATTTTAGCCACATGAACTGTTTCGTACTATTTAGGTAACCAATATATTTGTGATCTAATCCAGTGGCGAAGCCACGTTCAACCACCGGGGTCCGACGACACCGATAATTTGGCCGTAATTAACTATAGCGATCATTTTTTGCCGGCAAAGACCCCACTAAAATTTTGGTCAGACCCCAGTGGCCCAGCGTCTACTCAGCCCAGCAACAGCCTACAACAGTCCGCAGTCATGTCCATCCACTCAGCCCATCGGATCCATTAAGGCCACATGCGTGAATTGGAGAAGGCCAGACGTTGCCTTCCTGCTTGCCTCTGGATCTAGCGTCGTATCTAATCTCCTGCCGCCGGCCGGCCTCGCCTAGGCCTACATATCTCCTGCGCAGTGCCGGCGTCGCCCTCGTTGTCTGATCTCCTCTCCCTGACATCTAGACTATAGTGCCCGTGCGTTGCTACGGCTTCATTAGAAGATATATAAAAACAATAAATGATTATATTTTTTTACAGAGCAATGGAAGAATATCTATTCAAAAATTGTATTATACTCAATATTAAAAATGGCAACATAGTAGAAGACCAAAGGTTCGGCACTCTAAGTCAGAAATAAACTCCATCACCTAAGTTCAATTCTAGATGTTCCATCAGGTCACCCTTCTCTATATGGGATCCTTTCCCGGCCATGCCACCAGTAGTTCCAATTAGGATACTGTCTCGCATAAAATACAATATATTATATAAAAATCTGAATATCTTTGGTCTACAATAATCTCACAGCAGAATAGGTCTATCTATTCGCATTGGCACTAACATACAGTCTGTACTACTTTTATCCCTAGTAGAGAAACCAAAACAACACTATACCTTATGAAATGACTAACCAACACATATTCTCAAGCTCAGGGTAACTTACCTGAAATAAAAAAAAAAAAAATAGAAACTGAATTAAACATCTCTATGCACAAAAAAAAAAAATTGTAGGAGTGTCAGATTCATAAAAAAATGAGATACAAAGAAATAGGCATTGCATAACACAGGCTGTCCCTTCCCTTGAAATGTCAGGCAACAAACAAATATTCTAATAAGCCCAAAGTTTCATAAACACACATATTTGAATAAGCATGTACGTCATAAACTGAAGGATATGATCGTTTGAAAAAATAAAGGACCTGGCATCTTTTAGTTGTGTCAAGCAACCAAATAAAATTGACCATTAATTATTATGATACATTAGACAACAGATAAATTGACCTTGCAGTTTATTCGCGTCACACAAAAATGATTAATGGTGCTCAGAACAATTGGGCACTATACTGTTAGATACATGCTTGAAAATCTTTTAGTAATTGTCCATTCTATATGAAAAATGGATATATTTCCTTGAAAATGGCATCAATTCCAAATTATTTACCGATTAATGAAGACTGACTCCTAAAACTTGGGCCTGAACAATTCAGTTCAACACTGAGTGAGAATTGCTGAATACTCCATCCAAAGAATTCGAATCAATGCAGTTCACAGAAGATGTTTAGAGATTGATTGAAAGAAGAAAACTCGAAGAGTTCAAAAATTGAATCTAATAAATAGAACTGACCTTAGCTTGGCTTTGAATTTCGATTTCTGCAGGCTTTCCTATTCCTATATCTTTACCTCCTTTCCCAAGTTAGCAGCACCAGCGATTTGAAGTTGTAATGAAATTCTTTCTGCCGAGCACCTGCATCGCACACACATCCTCGCCCTCAGCCAACTCCCTGCGGCAGTGGCCCCGAGCCAGCGGGCAGTGGCCTCCACGCCTGTGGCAGCCAGGCCCCGCGCACCCATGGCTGGATATGGGTCCGAAGTCTGAACCCATCTAATTCCTTCATTGTTTGTATCATTTTTTGCTAAAAATCAGAAAACAAACATATTCTGAATAATCAATAAACAGGAGCAAATAAACTTTTAGGGAGGCTGAATACCTTAAGCAAGTGGAGAAATCCAAAAACTACACTTATGAAATTGCAATCAGTGAAATAAAACAAACCTTGTGAACAGCATTAGGAAACTCAGTACCAGGCTTCGACGGCACCGCCACAAAGACCTTAATGTCATCCTTAGTAATCACTGTCACTGCACAGGAAGTAGCACAAGCAATATAAGCAAACACAACCCAACCGACATCACCAGAAAGATTTGCTAATAATACATGAGTTTTAAGCTTACAGTTCCAAAGCCAACTCGGCCATAGATGTTCTATTCTCTCTGTAGGAGAAAGAAATGGAGAATAATCTGAGATTTTCCATGCCTAAAAAATAAATTAGCAACAGACTATGTTAGCTTAATTTGGACAGCTCGCCTTTCCCCAAGCTTGCAATACTTATAGCAGTATTAATTTCTTTGCCCCAAAATTCAGTAGACAACAAAGCAATGTAGAACAGCTCTGTTTGACCAACAATTAAAACATTCGCATTTGCCTTCCAGGAAAACAAACCAACACACTTAGATCTAGGTAATAAGAAAAACTATATCTCCTAGTACTTATTTGGAAAATAATAGTATCATATAAAGAAAGGAAGAATATCCTTAAGTTCATTTGTTCAAAATTAACCAAAAACCAAGCTCTAAGATGAAGCATAAATGAGTGTAGCTAAATCTGAACTTTTTGGATCCTATTTTACTAATCAGAGAGCGAGAGTGGGCTGTTGATGGACATGCAAAAGTGCCTAGCAAGAATAAAAACCAGTATACTACTATACTTGTATCTCTTGTGCTACTCTTAATCTACATGGCCAAAAATTCTCATATTTATGTTGAAAGAAAGATAAACAGATGCTAGGGGGAGGGGGGCATCTCACCTAGGAGTTATTTAGCTATTCATGAATCCGGATGAACCAACCACAATTATGGAAGCTGACATTTCTCCTACAATGCACTAATCAGACATGGAATTAACCTTCTAATCAGACCTAACAAACCTATTTGGGTGGTCGTCTGCAGGGAAGGGGCCAACCAAAACCTGGCACCATGCTTTTGGTTGAGGGGCAGCGGCAGCAGAGACCCAGCTGTGCATATTAGTGGTAGAGATAATGCATGATGAAGTATCAGCAAGCATACCGTTTTGTGCTTCCGAAAAATTCTCTGGGAGCTTCTTTCTTCAAGGTTATTTTAACCATCAGGACTATTGAAGAATAGGACAAAAAGGAAATCTCTTCTTGCATGAGCCACAGTGAACATCTTGTATCAAATACATTGTATCTCAGTACCACAGAGCCTTTTTATACAGGTTACCACGTCCTAGCAGAACTGTGAATTTGACAACCTGGGAGGAATCGAAAAGACGAATCCCATGTAATATTATCATCCCAAGCAAAGAATGCTGGTTCAGTTTTTGCTCTAAAACACGACATGCTCCAAGCAATATATATTTAAATTTAATACTGATGAGTGCAAACTAACCAGTAAGAAAAGTGCAGAATTCATTCTAGCAGAGAAGCCAGTTCAGTTGTGTCCTGTCAAAACCTGAAAGTTCCAAAGCTCTCTAGTAAGCATGGTCATCGTGCTGCATAAAAATAAGTAAGGAAACATATAGAAACAAAATTTATGTCCTAGAGATTTCCAACTTAAAAAAGAATCACACAAGAATCTATTGGTGCATCACTTCCAGAAGCTTTCATCCTATGCACATGGATTACCTCAATAAGCTCTGTGCAAAACTTGGAGGAAAGTTTTCAACAATCCACATCATCATGCATACGAACTAATCACCTAGCTGACTACATACTGCATTTTTGCCTAGCTTGGGTAGACTGCCGCTGGTTTGGGAATCTCCCTGCTCATATCAACTTGAACTCTGGCACCTCGTTGCTCATATATCTGTAGGAAGAAAAAAAAAAAAGCTTCACACATTGTAGCTTCAATATACACGCAAGGTTACGAAAAATTCAAAAAAGTTTCAGGGAATTTCTTCGAACAATCTGTGGACACCAGACAACAACTTACAAGTGAAAAATAACCCAACTACACAAACAAAATTAAGAAAGAAGACGCACAGCAGAAGAAAGTTGTCAAGAAGTCGACAAAGCTTCAAATCCTGACGACAAAACTTCAGATCCTAATAATTGAAGGGAGGGATAGGTTCTATGATTTCTCATCTAGATTGGATGCAAAACTTGCAGGATAAAAGGAACTGATCCCGATTCTCGAACGACAGTTAGGCAGGCAACCATACCTGGGAGACTGGAGCGGCGCCTGCGAGGCAGCGGCAGAGCCCACGCGTGCATGCGCCCCCCCCGCAAGGCCGGCCATCGGTGCTGCACCGCACACTGTCGCCTTGCCACCTTACGCCCTCAGGCTTCCCGACCTCGACCCCGATGACGAGGAGCAGGGAGAAAGGTAGGAAGAAGGACGCCGCAGATGGCCTCTCCAGGTGGGAGGCGGCTGCCCGACTTGGACTGCCGTGCTTGCGGCCTGGCGTCCTTGGCGAGCACCCTCGCCTGGACTACCCCGGGCTGGCGGCCGGGCGGCGGGGCGGCCGGCGGCCATCCTTCCCTAGCGCCCTCGCTTGCGGCTTTGGCGGCCGGCGCCCATGGTGCCCTACACTGATGCTCCTCTTTTCGCGTTTCCTGCTCCATATGAGAGAGAGGTAGAGAGGGGAAGGATCGGGGGCGGCGGCTCGCCGGCGTGGGGAGTGGAGAGTCGCGGGGTGGGGGGAGAGGGGGCATCGCGTGTTGGGAAGAGGGCGTCGGGGCCTCGGGGCAGAGCCGCAGTGGGGGAGTCACGAGGTTTGTGTGGGCGCGGGGGGGAGGAACGGATGAGTGATGAGCGTTGGATCCGAGCGATCTCCACCGTTAGACGTGAGTGAGTAAGAGAAAGAAGAGGACTGAGTGAATCTGGACCTTTGATTTTAAAAAGTCAGGTGGCCTTGTGTACATTTTGTTGGTGCACTTAGAAGAGATTAGAAGAGATAATGACTGTGGTGGATATTTTTTGGTGTGGCTTTAGAAAAGTTTTATCGGTGTGTTATATGTAGTAGAGATGAGACAAGGTACCCTTTAAATTCCCAATTATGTAGCTGCAACTAACGATCAAGTATTCTAGTATGAATTTTGAGTTCTTATTAGTTTTTCTCAGCTATATATAAAATACAATCCGAACCCAGATTTTCAGAAAGTATTAGTCAAGAACGCTTGTCATTCCAGCAAGATGCCAGGTATCTATCTAGTATTGATAATGTGTGCGCATACATGCTATGTGCTTTTGTTTTTTTATTATGTGACTAATTTAGTAATTTGATAGTCAATCAGAGCACTTTGAAAGGATTTCTCATATAGTTTAATTTGATAATCAAACAGAGTTTAATGATCGTTTTAATGAGGTAAACTCTCAATTGCTTACTCATATCGCTGCTTTCAATCCCAAGAATTCTTTTGAGGCATTTAAATCCGAGAGTATAATGGAGTTGGCTAAGTCATTCAAATCCGAGAGTCTAATGGAGTTGGCTACGTCATATCCCGATGATTTCAATTCAACACAATTAAGAATCTTGATTGAGAGCTTAATTTTTACATTGACAATATTCAAGCTGATGAAAGATTTGCCGACTTGAACACTATTTCTGAGCTTGCTAGGTTGATGGTGAGTACAAAAAAATTGGCTTTTCCTTTGGTTTATCGGCTTCTCAAGTTAGTACTAATTCTGCCTATCGCCACTGCATCAGTGGAGAGGTGATTTTTAGCAATGAAAATTGTGAAGACAATACTGAGAAATCGTAGTGGAGATTGATTTATGAATGATTGTATCATATGCTTCGTAGAGTAGGATCATATTCTATCCACAATTCTAATGGAAGATGTGATAGTTCGCTTTCATAAGATGGGGATCGTAGTTGTACAGGGAAAGTGTAAGAGGTAACTACTCTTGTAAAACCTTATTTTGTCACAATATGCATTGTTATACCATTAATTGTTGTGATGCACAATATTATATTATTGGACCCTATAAATTAGCACTTAGTATTGTGAGTACCGACCCCAGTAGCCATAAATCCTGGCTTCGCCGCTGATCTAATCTACCAGTGGTGGATAGAGAAAACTGTTCACACTAGTACTACAAAGATGCTTTTACAGATAGTAGTTTTGGCATTTTTATTGGCTTTTCTCACCGTTGTTAATGTGAAAGGCGAATGAAAATCTAGGACTTTATTGGCGTTGGTTATATAACAACTAGTCGGATACACTGACGGTTGTCTTAAAGAAACCACCTCAGGTAATCGGTTTACATCAGCATGACATATAAGCCGACTAATAAGCTGAAATGGATGATTTGTTGGAACGGTTAATAAGCCTAGCGAATTTAAGTTAACCGCTAGTGTAATTTCTTTTATACAAGCAGGTATCTTAAGAAAGCCACCTATGTAAATAGATTTCCAGATGCAGTTTTTGTACAACAGCCGCTTTTGTTAGTTCATTTTCAAAGGCAACTTAGTAGCATAAACTGCCTATATTTTTTAAAAAATAAATGCTTCCCGCCATATTACTGTTATATTTCCATGCATGAAAAACAAAAGACTTCATTCCACTAAATTCATGGTCCAATTATTTACACCAAACATAGCATACATATACAAAGATTAATACTTCTCCTAATTTTGTGCTTATATCAGTAATTAATTGTCTTGTGAATCCATCTGTATTTGACGAGATATTATTAATACGCTGTGATGTTCATACACTGCAGAGCTGTAATCAGAGGGATCTACGTATTAATTGACACTGTGGTCCGTAAGTGGTTAGAGCAGTCACACATTGTAGTCGTGCACTATTTCGTGTCCAATGAATACACCCCACTTAATTTGCTGGAACATCCGTGGCTTAAACAACCGCGCTCGTCGCTCTGTTGTAAGAACTGTTGTGTCGCTTGAGCGAGCCTCGCTCCTCTGCCTGCAGGAGACCAAGGTGTCCTCCTTCAGCCAGCGTAAGCTAATGGAAACCATCGGGTTAGACTATGATTCCTCTCTTCTACCAGCTGCCAACACGGCTGGTGGAATCCTGGTGGCCTGGCGTCAGGATGAATGGGCTGTCCAGCAACAATTCTGCCTGCAATTCTCGGTTTCTGTTCTCCTGTGTCCTCTTCTCTCGCCCGGCCCGTCCTGGTGGCTTACTTCGGTGTATGGCCCTTCTGTCGACGTGGATAAGGCTGCGTTCCTAGCTGAGCTCCGCGACATTCGTCTGACCTGCACCGGGCCGTGGCTCTTGTGTGGCGATTTCAACTTGATCCTCACGGATGCTGACAAAAACAAGGGGCGCTTACACCGTGGCTGGATGAGGCGGTTCAGACGCACCCTCGATGCTCTAGAGCTGGTAGAGCTCCACCTCAACGGCCGTCTGTTCACTTGGAGTAATGAGCGACTTCACCCGACGCTCGAACGCATCGATCGGGCGTTCGCCGTAACCGATTGGCTTGACGTGTTCCCCAACCACCATCTGTCCTGCCTATCCACCGACTGCTCGGATCACGCGCCTCTCTCTTTGAAGCTATCCACGCAACAGGGTGCGAAGCCGCGCTTCCGCTTTGAGGCGTTCTGGCCGAAATTGGATGGCTATCTGGACGTTGTTCATCAGGCCTGGGTCTGTCCCCTTCCAAATGCAGACATTTGGCGGGTGGTTGACTATAAGCTTCGTCACACTGCCAAGGCCCTTAAGGCGTGGAGCATGAGATCAGTCGGGAGCATCCGGTTACAGCTAATCATGGCCAGGAAGCTGATTGCCGAGCTTGACAGGGCTCAAGACTTAAAAGAACTGTCCGGCCCTGAAATTGAGCTACGTACAGAGTTGAAGTTCAACATGCTGGGCCTTGTAGCCCTTTCCAGGACGATTGCAAGGCAGAGGTCTAGGATCAGGCAGTTGGAAGAATGTGATGCCAATACCAAATTCTTCCACCTGCAGGCTTGCCATAGGAGCCGGAAAAACTACATTGCTAGCTTCCTCTCCGATGGGGAGGTCCTCACCTCGGAACAGATAGTCCACAGCAATCAGAGCGCGTTCATTAGGGGGAGATGTTTGCATGACAATTTTCGCTCCGTGCAACTGGCAGTCAGGTGGCTACATGGGCGCCACCACTCTTGCATCCTGCTCAAGGTAGACACTGCGAAGGCCTTCGACTCCGTTTCTTGGTCGTACCTACTGGACATACTTAGGCATGTTGGCTTCTCGTCCCGCTGGCGAGATTGGATCTCGGCAATTCTATCTACCTCCAGCACCAAGGTCTACATCAATGGCTCCTCCAGTAGAAGAATATGTCATGCCCGTGGTCTGCGTCAGGGCAACCCGTTATCACCCATGCTGTTCATCATTGCGATGGAGGGCCTCAATGCAATGGTCCGTGCCGCTGATGAGCGCGGACTGTTGTCTCCTCTGCCCGGCCATGTAATTTGGCACAGGGCGCTTCTCTACGCTGATGACTTTGTCATGTTTGTGCAGCCGTCACGGATTGACTTCATATGCGTCCGTGCTCTCCTGGACAGGTTTGCCCAGGCTTCCGGCTTGGTGACGAATGTCGACAAATGCTCGGTGTCACCGATCTCATGCTCGGAGGAGCAGCTGGTGGTTGTCAATCTCCATTTCCCTTGCCGCGTCGTACCCTTCCCCTGTCGTTACCTGGGCATCCCTCTCGCACCCGGCCGGCTGGCTCGTGCTGAGGAGCAGCGCCTGGTCGACGCAATCGCTGCACGCATCCCCGTCTGGAAGGCTAGGTTGATCACCGACGCTGGAAGGGTGCTCCTCACCAAGGTGACCTTGTCAGCCATTCTAGTACATGTGGCGATCGCCACCTGCCTCTCGTCGTGGGCCATCAAAGAGATCGACAAGCGCCGTCGGGCTTTTCTCTGGGCTGGTGCTGACACTGTGTCCGGGGGTCGTTGCAAGCTCGCTTGGAGGGTTGTCTGTGCGCCAAAGATCAATGGTGGCCTGGGCGTCTGCGACCTCCGTACGTTCGGCTTCGCACTTCGCCTCCGTTGGGAATGGCTCAAACGCTCGGCACCTGAGCTGGGTTGGGCGCTGCTGCCGCACAGAACGGAGCGCTCTGTCCTGGCTATGGCCAACGCCTCCATTTCCGTCGTCGTCGGGGACGGCGCCTCTGCCTTGTTCTGGACGGACGCATGGCTCAATGGACGGGCGATCAGGGACATTGGCCCCAACCTCTTCCTAGCGGTTCCTAAGCGTTTTCACAGACGCCCAGTTAGGGGGGCCGTTTTTCAGCGACGTTGGGTCAGGGACATCACTGGGCCGCTCACCGTGGATGTTCTGCTCGACTACCTACACCTTTGGGAACTGCTCGAAGACATTCATCTTGATGGCAACGTGCCAAACCGTTTCGTTTGGAAGTGGACGGCCGACGGTGTGTACTCCACATCTTCTGCATACCGAGCGTTCTTCCATGGCATGTCCTCGCTCCGGGGGCCAAGGAGCTGTGGCAAGCAAAGGCGCCCCCCCCCCCCCACACCAAGTTCTTTTTTGGCTGGCCCTCCATGGGAGGCTCGGACTGCTGATCGAAGGCGGAGTCACAACCTACAGGACTCGGATATTTGCGCTTTGTGCGATTAGGGCTGTGAGACGACGGATCACCTCTTACTTGGTTGTGTCTATAGCAGGGAAGTGTGGTCCAGGCTGCTCTCTCCTATAGGCTTCACCGCCCTTCTTCCTCTACCGGAGGCCAGGCTTGCGGATTGGTGGCTTGACTCTAGGATGCTGGTTCCGGCTGCTTGTCGCAAAGGTTTCGACTCCCTTGTCCTGCTGGTCGCTTGGATGATCTGGAAAGAGCGTAACTCCCGTGTCTTCGACTCCATTACCCGGCTTCCTGTCACCTTGGTGCGCGCAGTGGCGTCGGAGGGGAATTGTTGGATCGCTGCAGGGAACTCAGATTTGGCGACTCTTCTTGCTCTCATAGGCAGCTAATGTGCTCAGCTCCTCCGCCTGGGAGCGTGTAGTTGCTGTGTGGGTTCTACCTTGGGGGTACTTGTAGTCTGCTTCTCCTTGCTTGGCTGGCTTGTGGCTCGCACTCCATGACTTGCATCTCTCTGTACGAAACTTTGTATTCCTGTTTTTTCCTCTTATTGAAATACGTGCATGGCACGATCACGAAAAAAAATTTCCTTCATTCCAAATTACAAGACACCACTGTTTTTCTATATATGTATCTAGCAAAAAAAAAGAATATCTTATAATGTAAAACCGAGGGAGTAGATCAGTAGACAAAATCTGTTCTGTAGGGAAGGAACTGATCAACTGACTGCAGACAAATCTGTTCCTTTACACCGCAGGAAAGGAACTGATCAACTGACTGCAGATCATATTGCTCTAGGTGTGCACTGAATTTGTAGTGCAGTAGTGTAGCTTTCACTGATGTAATAAGAAGGGGTAGTTATAGTGGTAGTGGAGACAATATAGCAATCACTCAATCAACATGTGGCCCAGATTTCCTCTAAAATGGCAAGGATCCATCAGATCATCATCACTAGCATTTTATTCATCGTTACCAACGGGAAAAAGAGGAGGAAAGGTGCTTCAACTTAGAAAAAAAAATTGAGCTTTTTAATTAAAGTATTGTCGTGGTCTGATTTTTCTCCTCAAACTCTGCAATTTACCCTTAAACTCTTTCAACTATTCGAATTTCTTCTCTATCCCTTGTTTGAAGTGGCTTAAAGACATTTTTGCTCTTTTTTAGTTAACAAATTTTCTTTCATGATGGGGCAATATAGCCCGCTTTTTATTAAAGGTGAATTATATGACGCAGCTATGAGACTACGAGAGAGCCCTCATAGCACAAATACAAACCACCAAGTTAGTTGTGAGTGATTTGTAATACAACTTAATAATAAACAAGAAAAGAAGGAAAGAGCAACTACCCTCAATACCCAAAACCCACCAACTGAGCCTACAAGAAAAGAATACAACAACGCAATGGTTGTCTACAAACTAGACAATGCCGTGGTGACAAAGTATCCCACCAGCAAAGAGAGGCAAGCATCCAAAGAGCAACGGTGGTAAAGCATCCAAAGTAGCAATGGTGGTAAAGCATCCGCCAACGAGCCATGGCGGGAAAGCATCCGCCGACGAACCACGACGGCAAAGCATCCACCAATGAACCAAACGACAATGGCAAGGTCCAGTGTTGCAGGGCAAAGCAATGCAAGAACATAGGCTCATATAGGCACAATGAGGAATTCCACCGATTGACGAAAACCGTAAGGAGCCACAAAGGTCAGCGACCACATTGATATGACAAGCAACGAGCCATACACGATTCTTTAGGCGACGCCTTCAAGAAGAGGGTGGCACAAGGGTAGCATCGTGAACACCATCACCACTGGCCTTACAGCATGTAAGGCGGGGCTTTTGATGAGAATTTGGTGTTCGGCGACAAGCAAGGGTTCATCAACGACGCCTCCAAAAGGTATGTGGTTCTCGGGGCATCACCGTCGCTTCGCTCGGTCAAAAGTGAGCTGGGCTTTCGCCTCGAACTCCATGCCTCAGCAACCTGTCTGGTGACGACGAAGCCACACACGGATATCCCACCGCCAAAGACCACCAGCATTGGGGTGCGGCCCCAATGCCGGGTCCGCACTTCACTAGACCGTAGAGGCAGAATCGAGCAAGGGCAATCCATAGGAGAGGTGCAGCCCGGATCCGTAGATCTGGCCATCGACCAAGGCCGTTGGCCGCCGCAGCGGCGGCTAGGTGGCCAACACCTAGCCACAGCCTTGGCCACCGAAGACTGGTCATCATCGCAGGGGCCACCGGGTGACAAGTGTGTGTAGGGGAAGGCTACCCAACCATGAGGACCGCCATCGGCCAACTAATAAAGGACGGGCGCGCGCCCGCATCCTGCCGTGGTCTCAACAGTCCGGCTACTACGGGACCGGGTTAGATTCGCCCCCTAGGAGCACCTCCGACCAAGTTAAGGGCAGATATGCCGCGTTTGCAGCCAGATCCGCACGCCACCCGAGGACCATCACCGGCGGTAGGGGGCTTAGGGAGGGCGAGGTGAAGGGATGAGGGAGCAGGAGATGAGTGGAAGCTCGGAAGCTACCTTTTAAGCAGCCCCAACGTGGTCGCCACCGCCGCACGCCGGAGAGGCTGCAACAACGGCTGGATAGGGCCTCTGCGGCAGCTACCTTTTTGAGCCCCCCAACATCGGTCGCCACCGCCACACGCCGAAGGAGGTGGCGGCAGTGGCTCGAGGGGTGGCCCCCGATAGGCCCTCGACGACAGTAGCGTTAGGGCCCCCCAAGTCGCCTTTAGACATGTGGGAGAGAGCCCAGAGCCACCTTTTGGACACCTGAAGCAAATTCAATAAATACTTTACAAAGTTTTTAAACTATACAAAATGTCTCCAACCTTTTAAAAAGTTTGATATTGAGATATGAAGAATCCAAGCAAAATATCTAGAGCTCTATAAATATATCTAGAAGCTTCAAAGAAATATATTTATCCCTAGGAAAATGAGAAAAATATCCAAAAAAAATCCAAAACATTTTAGTTGATGTAAAATGTGTTCTCAAAACTTGGCAATGCAAACTATGAGATGTAACGAAATATTTGAAGTCTAAACATGGTTTCAAAACATTTTTAATTGATGTCTAAACATATTCTCAAAACATGATTTTAATAGACCGGTCAGTACACTGTCAAGGTCAACTATTTTTTTCATGGTTCAACTCTAGCTTTGCTTTGCAAGCACAGGCTAGCCTATAGTCATTTGCCAAGGCAAGGCAAGGCACCAAATAGCAGTGACAATGGCTATAGAACCCATAAAAATTACGAGATCAAACATGACAGAAACTTTGTTTCAGATACGAGATCAAACATGACGGAAACTTTGTTTCACAAAACGATCAACACAATTACCGGGACAACTTAGAATATTCATCCACGATACCATGATTTTCATGCCAATGAATTTACAAGGGAAAAGAGCTGAGCATGCCTCAGAATATCAAACGTGTTGCAGTGAACAATCCTTACAGAACTAGCTTCTTCACCATGAAATAGCATGCTTGAATAACACACAAGCAACGTCCTGAGACGAGTATGAACCCCAGCACGAGCAACTTGCAGAAACTTAGAGTGCATGTCTTATCAGTTGTCCATCACTGTGCATTTGAGTCTGCAGTGAAGATCAAAAGAAAGATATTAAATTAGAACTCAGAAGTGGATTGCATTTTACATCTAGCAAAAAGCTGGATAGTGCTGCAAAAAGCATGTCTTGTCAATTGAAGGAGGCTCGACTGAATGACAAATGAGACAAGGAAAACAATATGCTAAGAGCTAGTAGCACAATGCATTCTTCAAACAACATCCTGAACATTCATGCCATAGTATAACTAGCATTTTGGTATCGAAAACACCAGACACTGATTCTAGTGTAGTGAATGAACATCTAGCAGACTTCCAAATACACCAGATGATTATTCCAGTGAGCTGGTAGGACCAGTACGGCAACTGACAATTCAATGCTGACAGACATTATTTGTAGTAACCTCCAGATAAATAGTGTTTACCAGGCCAGTTGCAGAGGCTCATTATGGCCAAGTTTGCATCTAACTTTAGTATCCAATTTCGACAAAATTCAAAATCATGCCTTGCCTTCATAAGCTGTTGAAAGATGTGCCATTAAATTGGCCTCCTATCTATTCCTTCAGAGGCTCACTGCTGTAAGCTGTAACAAGAAGCCTTTCTAGCCCACAACCCATCTGATGGTGCCCCCAAGCATGCTACTTAGTAGATTGATTTAGATTCTATTGTCACACCTTTTTTATAGAAATAAAAAGATGCATGCAAACTATATACTAATATAAGATGTTGCATCGGGTGTTAATCTTGGATATTCAATACTCCATCCGTTTCAAACTGTACATAGCTTTCACCATATATCTAGACATAATGTTTATCATGGTGTACAGCACTGGCGGAGCTAGGTGGGGGCCATACTGGGCCACGGCCCCCCCTGCCTCCGTGATTTCGTGAAGGCTGAACTACTGAGCCGCTGTCCCTGCATGCGCTGTGAAGTCTGTAAGTAGCAAAGTGACCGACATGCATGACCCAATCGTGTAGCATTCCCTCCATCTAAAAAAAAAAAAAAAGCAATTGTGTAGTAATGCTCTCACCAAAGGCTGGGGCTCGGTCGTTACTCATCACCCCTGTTTTCTTTTGCTTCTATTGCTATGCGCCATTTTGAGTCTTGTTGACTTTTTTTTTTCTCTCTAACTTTTCAATCGATAAAATCTACATGGTATGCGTAATAAAAGTGGCTAATTGAGTAATATTTTGTTGTTAATCTAGATCTTATGTTGTGTTTTTAGAGAATTTTTATGCTCAACTATTTTGTTGTCAAATGTATTTTTATGTAGTGTGACTTAATTATAAGTACTAACATTGTTTTTTTCACCACTTACGTACATAAAGGTTGAATTGACAAATTGGCCCCCCTATGTTTGACTTCTGGCTCCGCCACTGGTGTACAGCAAAAAGCTATGTACTTAAAAATGCCAGAAAAAGACTTACAATTTAAAATGGATGGAGTACTAAACATCACAAAAGATGGCATTTCTTTTAGTTCACTAACTCGACCAACAAAATAGCTTGCAGAAGTTTAGAAATCTTTTTTTTACACAATTAATTAATAAAACATAAAACTGCAACATCTTATAGTTGTACAAAATAGACTAATATAATGTCTTGATTGTACCAGATAAAAGCAAATAATAGCCACACAAATCTCATCAGCACAAGTGGCTCCCAAAATCAACAGGCTGCCTGTGTGAACATATACGAACCAACAAATTAAAAAAGAGAAGTGCTCTGTTTTGGTAGACATTTTTCTAAAATCTGCACAAACCTGAAAGCGTAATTAGCCAAATAAGATATTGTTAATTAGTTTACCCCTCAGTACCTGCCTGGCCATGCCCTGCTCACCCGACCAACCCAGCCTAACCCATTCGAACAGAACTCCAGTGATCTACTACTGTCGATTCAGCTGTTCCTCATTTGGTTCACAGCGTTTTATTGCGGGACCACCATTGCCGCACCCTCCGCCTCCTAGCTCACAATCTGCCGCCACCCACTGGCTGCCCTTGTTGTTGTGTGATCTCATCATGATGATTTGGTGCATTAATTAGCAGCACTGTGACTAGGAAGTTGGACAGCAATTTGACTGCGAAGTGTCAGTTCCCATTGAACTGTTGGAATGTGAGAAAATGTGAAAGGATGATTGTAAATGGTGCTCATTAGTGATTATTACAGTGGCCATTTGATGAAACAAAATATATATGATGTTGTTCTTGCCCAAATCAAACCAGAACAGAACTAAAGAACCTCAGTTGTTATCATGATCTGTGATCTAAATACCAATAAGGGTTATGGATGACTGTCAGAGCTTCCCTTGAGCTAGGTAGCAGCTAGCAGTCACGCGTCAGTTTTCAACACTGTGACCAGACCTTGAGGTGAGGTGTCCAAGGAGTGAGACAGGCAGACTGATTTGTAGGTGTTGGATCTCAAATGGTTAAGATCATGAAGCCAAAGTCTGCTGTAAAGTCAGAGGATCTGGATCAGAGTAATGGTTCAGATCATGAATCTAAAGTTAGCTGCTGAAAAAGCGATAACAAGCTGGTTCACGAGCTAAACTAGATGAGCCTTAGCCGAGCTATCTAGTTATCTTAACAAGCCACAAGGAACCACGCCCTATTGTTAAACATGTCATCTAGCTCTAAATCACAAAATGGTCAATGAACTAATGTCCCTACTCCGTACGTGGAAATATCTTCCTAACCAACTCAAAAGTGACGAAGAAATGGGAAAAATACAGCTCCATTTTGAATGTCTATTTTCTAGCTCACCAATAAAACAAAATCCCTAAGCTGCCACACCATTTCGACAACAGTAGAGTATTTTTCTATTTTGAATTTTCATTAGCCTAGATGACACGTTTCAACCTGCAATTTCAATGCTTATGGATCTAGATGACACTCCTAAAAGGTTTGAGTGCCGCCGATACATCTGATTTTGTAAAGTATATCAATGACTCACAAGCAAACCAAGAACACAGAATAATCAATAATAGAACAATGTAGCATATTTTAAGTAAATGTAAGTTTTCACTGGGGCATTCATTACAATGCTACCACATAAAGTTTTGAACGCTAGACAAAATAAACATACCAAACTCATCAGTAGAAGCAAGACTCTAGATCAACAGGCTTCCTGTGTAAACGCCAATGCTTTGAGATTCTGCAAGTCTCATTGCCCTGATATCCAACACATTTGCTAAATTGTCGGTTGTTGGATCATAGCATTTTAACAATCTCTCCACCATTTCGAAAATGACTATCCTCCCATCAGCTAATATCAGTAAAGGATGTACAAGGTAACCAAGGTGCTTCGTACTTAATCTGTACTTTTTAACCCAAAGACCTCTCTTGTGATCCACTAGAAACCATAGGTCCAAAGAGACACCAGCATCATTGTCAACAATAACCAAGCTGCCATTTAAGTTGGCTAATGAAAGTACCCGCTCATAGCTGAGGCCAAACTTACCACTTCGCAGTGGCTCTGGACCCCGAAGTGTTGGCATCCACTTCTCCATATCAAGGTCAAATGGAGCTATGCTGGCTGGTTCCATAACAGCATAATCAAAGAAGAAATACACAACCCCATTGACAGCTAAGCATTCCATGTTTTTATCTCTCATAAAGTTGCTGGGTCTCATCAGGTTGCTGGGTGGGTTCTGCTTTCTCCTCCACCTTCCCTGGCTACTCCCATCAAGGGCGTTGATGTCACATAGCAGAGACTGCGAGCGATCAGGGTGGCTGATGCGGAGTACCTTGTAGTCGCCAGTAGAAGCAACCTGTCCAAAAGCATATGTAACCGTCTTGCAGTCGTGGCTCACAGCATAACCCCAACTAAATCTCCGCTCTGTGCAAGTGCCCAAGAACTCATCTGAATCAGGGCCGGGCAAAGTGAGGGCAACTGCGGTGGCCGGGTTGAGAACCCCGACGGCCAACGAGGGTTTGCAGCCCCTAATGACGCAGAGGCGGTCGAGGTGGGTGAGCAGCAACTCGATGTAAACGGAGCCGAAGGGAATCCGCCTGAGCACCTGCCCTGACAGACCCATGATGGCGACGCCCCGGTTGTTGCCGTCGCCGTCTCTGAATGTGAAGGCGAAGAGGGGCTCCGCGTGGCGGGACTTGTGCTTCGTGGCGAAGTGCGGGTCGTAGGTGAGGGCGCGCCAGGACCGGCAGACGGCGCGGAGGCGGCAGAGGTCCTTGGCCGGGAGGCGCAGCAGGACCTCGAACAGCGCGTCGGGGGGCAGCGCCGGCGCGCCGGTGTTGGAGACCGGGACGGCATGGATCAGTTTAGAGCTGGACGCCATCGATCTGGGGTTGTGCGAGATCGGAGGAGGACGAGTCAGGGCGGCGCCACCGGGAGGCGGAGCGCTGGTGTCGTTTATAGCTCGTTCGGCAGGGGCAGAAGAAGATTGGGCCACTTAATGCTGGTCCTCTAGTTTCTGGTACCCATTGGCGGCCCAATTTTTGCTCCGTGAAGACTCAAACTGAAGCCCAAAATTAATGAGAGATTTCACCCAACGCAAACTCCAATTCCCAACTAGAAATTTCACCCAACGCAAACTCCAATTGCCTCTGCTTTTTTGAGCCCCCGTATTTCTTTTGGTTTCCGTCCATCCAGTCAGCCTCCGCTTTCTTTTTCCAGTTCCGTACTCTTTTTTTATTTTTCCCTTTTCTAGATAGACTAGAGTATCTAATGTTTTTTTATTATAAAACTATGTCGATCAACTCTTAACTTTTCTTTATATTTTGACTATTAAATGTCGATGTAGTTTAGATAAGAAATAAAATGTATTTTTATTAGAATTTGAACATGTTGATAATCTAACTAAACAGAAATTTTAAGTATTTTATTGTCTAAACAAATCTAATCAAAATAAATCTCTATAAACTGTATGCATATCCCAATGTAATTGTCGACAATAGGCCAGAGATCTATTATAATAATCATGAACAGACAAACCAATCCTATCACGAAACTACTGACTTTGATTAAATAATAAAATTACATATTCGTATAGGTCCTCAATAAAAATCACTTACATAGAAATGTAAGTCTAATAACACAATTATAGTATGAAAACCGAAGTTATGATGCTAATACTAATAGCGTGAACTGATCATGGATTATTTGGTTAGGTCTATTATGATGGAACCTATCCATTCAGGTTTAAGTCCTCGACTTGGTATGAGTGATCGTATTTTCCTAAAATTATTTCAGAATTTACCGGCGTTATATTTTAAGTGGTAAGCGACGTTCCCGTTGATAACGAAACGCCTATATTGACTTCAGGAATCTTCAGATCTACCGGCTCAGTCCGTTTGCATACGCGTGTTCTAGGGGATGAGTATGCGTGCATGTGTATTATGAGCATCTGTGTTATACTATATAATTTAAAAAAAAACTAACTTATAGCGCAGATGTCATGATTATTATAGAATAATCTATAGTTTATTAATCTAATAGAAAGTGTAAAAAAAGTATAATTGTAACATCTCATGTCTCTTTTAACGTTTGATGGGGTTTCTCTCCCGTTGCAACGCACGGGCATATTTGCTAGTCATAATAAATCATAAAAAATCATAAAATATAAAATCTAATTTTACTGGACTTCACATGAGTAGATCTACACAGTAAATATATAATATGATATGCTTTAGTTTAAAATTTTTGCTAGTATTTTTCCTTTTTATTTATTTGGGTTGAATCTTTGAAAAATCATAGTAAATCATAGAAAAATCATAAAATGGAAAATTCAATTTTGTTGGGCTCCACATGAGTAGGTCTATACAGTGAATATATAATATGGTATGCTTTAGTCCAATAAAATAGTTATAGAAGCTACATTTATGAATTATTTTAATTAATTACAGAAAAGCATAGATCATAAGCTACAACAACAACTTTATATTAAAATATATCATATTATATGTTCATTTGTATATCTGCTCATAGAGTCTAAAGAAATTAAATTTTCTATTTTTTTTATTTTTCTATGATTTACTATGATTTTTCAAGATTTGGCCATAATAAATAAAAAAAAAAAAAAGTCTAGCAAAAAATTTGTATTAAATCATACCATAATATATATTTATTGTATAGATGTATTCATATAGAGTCCAACAAAATTAGATTTTCTATTTTATGATTTTTTGTGATTTACTATGATTTTTTAAAAATTCATCCGCAATAAATAAAAAAGACAAAGACAAAACCACCATCACGGTAGCAAAACCACTTCAGGGAGGAAAAAACGTATAGTTTGAAAAAAAGTTAAGAGAGGTCTGTTTATCCGGTTTTGGGTTCGGGGAGGAAAAGTAGACTTCGTTAAAGTTGAGGGAGTAGAAGTAGACTTTTTTCCTTTCTCGTACCCATTCATGGCCCAATTTTTTGCTCCGTGAAGACTCAAACTGAAGCCCAAAATTAATGAGAGATTTCACCTAACACAAACTCTAATTCCCAACTCGAAATTCGCGATGTGTTAGGTCTTTCTCCTCTTTTTTAGAATGATATATGGACATAGTCTATTTTACCATTTTTATTCAAATATTGATATAGTATGATTTTTCCAAACTCTAAACGAAACAAATTGCTTCAAAACCGTTCAAATTTTCTCAGATCTGGCTTTGCTTTGCAAGCATAGGATAGCCTAGTCATTTGCCAAGGCAAGGCACCAAATAGCAGTGGCAATGGCTATCGCACCCATAAATATATTTTCATGCCTCTGAATTTACAAGGGAAAGAGGCAGTGCCAACCCTGAGACGAGTATGAACCCCAGCATGATCAACTTGCGGAAACGTACGGAGTTCATGTCTTCAGACGTCATCACAGTGCATTTGAATCTGCAGAGGAGGATATTAAAGTAGAACTCAGAAGTGGATTACATGTAGCAAAAGATGGACAATACTGTGAAAAAAAGGACCATCCTCAAGGAGGCTCAACTGAAAGACAAATGAGACCAAGGTAAACAATATGCTAAGAGCTGACAGCACAATGCATTTATTTCTTCAGACAACTTCCAGAACATACATACTTTCAAAAACTTCCAGAACATACATCCCATAGTATAACTGGCAATTTGACATGGAAAACACCAGACACTTATTCTAGCTTAGTGAGCATGTAACAAACTTTCACAAACATTAGACAATATTTCCAGTGAGTTGGTAGGCCATGCGATTGTAACTGGCAATTCAATCCTGACATACTTTATTTTGTAGCAAACCTGCAGATAAATAATGTTTAGCAGGCCAGTGGCAGAGGCTCATTAGGGATAAGTTTGCATCTAATTTTGGGATCCAATTTCCAGGAAATTCCAATCTTGCCTTGCTTTCATAAGTTGTTATTGGCCTCCTCATTCCTTCCCAGCCTCACTGTTATAAGCTATAAACAGCAGCCTTTCCAGCCAACCCATCTGATGTGTCCCCCCCCCCCCCCCCCCACCACCCAAGCATGCTACTTAGTAGACTGATCTATATTCTATTGTTCATATACAGAAACATGCATGAAAACTATAGGAATACAAGATGTTGCATCAGGTGTTAATCAAAACCAAATAATAGTCACACAAATCTCATCAGCACAAGTGACTCCCTAAATCAACAGGCTTCCTTTTTTTTTTTTTTTTTTTTTTGATGCCTCAACTCTTCAGGTACAAGCTGTAGTATCTGAACTCACGCACTAACTCACACCACCACACGCACAAACTCACACACACACTCCCCTAGTGGCTGAGAGATATCCGAAGAACAGATAGGTGCTCTGGTACACCTTTTTCAAGACTGCACAAATCCCAAAGCATAATTAGCTAAATAAGACAAATTGTTAATTAGTTTACCCCATGGTACTGCCAACCTGACCAACCCAGCCCAACCCATTCGAACAGAACTCCCAAGATCTACTCCTGTCCATTTGGCTGTTCCTCAATTGGTTAGCAGCGTTTTATTGCATCACCATAGCTGCAACCTCCGGCCTCCACCTCCTTGCTCATCTGCGCGCAATCTGCCACCACCCACCAGCTGTCCTTGTCGATCTCTTGTGTGGTTTCATCATGATGATTTAGAGCATTAATTAGCAGCAATTATCATCATTAATTAGCAGCATTGCGACTAGGAAGCTGCATAGCAATTTGACTGGGAAGTGGCAGTTCCCATTAAGTGTTCGAATGTGAGGAAAAGTGAAAGGATGTGGTGCTGCATTAGTGGCTAGTACAGTGACCGCTTGATGAAACAAAATATATATGGTGTTGTTCTTCCCCTATTCAAACCAGAACAGAACTAAAGAACCTCTACATAGCAATAAAAAGGGTTGTAGATGACTGTCAGCTTTAATTGAGCTATGTAGCAGCTAGCAGTCACACACCAGTTTAGAGCACTGTGACCAGAGCTTGAGGTGAGGTGTCCAAGAAGCTAAGACGGGAAGACTGATTTGTAGGCGTTGGATCTCACAAACGGTTTAGTGTAAAATCAGAGGATCTGGAAGTAAATGGCGTCCTGCTAACAAGCGATAACAAGCTTGCTCATGAGGTAAACTAGATGAGCCTAGCCAAGCCATCACGTTATCTTAACAAGCCATAAGAACCCACGCACTATTGTTTAACATGTTATCTATGCCTAAATCACAAAATGATCAATGAAGAATGAACTAAAGTCCCTACTCCCTACATGGAGATATCTACCTAACCAACTCAAAAGTGATGAAGAAATGGGGAAAATACAGCTCCATTTTGAATGTCTCTTTTTCTAGCCCACCAATAAAAAAAAAAAAAATCCCCAAGCTGACGCACCATTTCGACAACAGTAGGGTATTTTTCTATTTTGGATTTTTTTTAACCTAGATGACACATTTCAACATGCAATTTCAGAGTTTATGGATCTAGATGACCCTCCTAAAAGATTTGAGTGTCGCCAATACACATCATTTTGTGAAGTACTCCCTCCGTATAGGAAATAGAAGTCGTTTTGGACAAGGTTTGGGTCAAACATTGGGAACATAAATCATGAATAACTTTTAAGTTGTTAAGTTTAGAAGTGTAAAAACCATATGAATAGATTTGTCTTGAAAAATACTTTCATAAAAGTATAAATATATCACTTTGTGATGAATATTTTTATAAAAATATGAAGTCAAAGTTATACTTTGGAGACCGTGTCGCTGTCCTAAACGACTTCTATTACCAACATGGAGGGAGTATATCAATGACTCACAAACATAAGGACATAGAACACTCAACAACAGAACAACGTAGCATAATTTAAGTAAATGTAAGTTTTCACTGGAGCATTCATCACAATGCTACCTCATAAAGCTCTGAATGCTACATAAAACAAACATACCAAAATCATCGGTAGAAGTGAGACCCTAGATCAACAGGCTTCCTGTGTAAACACCAATGCTTTGAAATTCTGCTAGTCCCATCGCCCCGATATCCAACACATCTGCTAAATTGCCAGTTGTTGGATCATAGCATTTTAACAATCTCTTGATCATTTCGAAAATGACTGTCTTCCGATCATCCAATATCAGTAAAGGACATGTATAGTCACTAAGCGGCTCAACATTTATTCTGTACCTTTTAACCCAAAGACCTCTCTTGTGATCCACTAGAAACCATAGGTCTAAAAAGACACCATAATTATAGTCAACTATAACCAAGCTGCCATTTAAGGTTGCTAATGAGAGTTCACGGCCAAAGATGGCGCCAAACTCAGTGCTTCGCAGTGGCTCTGGACCCGAAGTGTTGGCATCCAGTTCTCCGTATCGAGGTCGAATGGAGCTATGCTGGTTGGTTCCGTAAGAGCACGATCAAAGAAGAAATGCACAACCCCATTGACTGCTAAGCATTCCATGGTTTGACCTCTCATAAGGTCGCAAGGTGGGTTCTGCTTTCTCCTCCACCTTCCCATGCTACTCCCATCGAGGGTGATGATGTCACATAGCTGAGACTCTGGGCAATCATCAGGGTGGCTGATGCGGAGGACCATGTAGTCTCCGGTGGAAACAACCTGTCCAAAAGCATATGTAACAGTCCTGCAGTTGTGGATGACAAAAGAACCACCATCATATTCGCGCTCTATGCAGGTGCCCACAAATTCATCTGAATGGAGACCGAGCAAAGTGAGGGGAGCTGCGGTGGCCAGGTTGAGAATCCAGGCGGCCATCGAGGGTTTGCACCACACAAAGACACAGAGGCGGTCGAGGTGGGTGAGCTGCAACTCGATGCGATGGGAGCCAAATGATATCCGCTTGAGCGGCTGTCCCGACAGCCCCACGATGGCGACGCCGTCCCCGTCGCCGTCCCTGCGACGGCGAAGAGGGGCTCCGCGTGGCGGGACTTGTGCTCCGCGGCGAAGTGAGGGTCGGAGGTGAGGGCGCGCCAGGACCGGCACACGGCGCGGAGGCGACAGAGGTCCTTGGCCGGGAGGCGCAGCAGGACCTCGAATAGCGCGTCGAGGGGCAGCGCCGTCGCGCCCGTGCTGGGTGCCGAGGCGGCATGGCTGACCTTAGAGCAGGACGCCATCGATCTGGGGTTGTGCGAGATCGGAGGCGGAGAAGGACAGGGGTTCGGCGCCGCCGGGAGGCGGGAAGGACGGAGGGCGGCGGCGCCGGGAGGCGGAGTGCTGGTGAAGGGAGCTCACTAGCTCAGTCGACCTTGTTTGGGTGGGGCAAGATGACGCCAGTCGGCTAGGCCGTGTTTCTGGTAACCAGTGACGGCCCAGTCTAGTCACCTACAAACAAACCAAAAAAAAACCCTCAAATTTACCTTTTTTATTTAAAATTTAAAATATGGACAGATTCTGATTTTTCCCATCAAACTCTAAACCAAACAAATTACCTCTAAAATTGTAAAACCGCTCAAATTTCTTCCCTATTCTAGTTTAAAGTGGTTTTGTACATGGTTTTTGTTAAAATATTCAATAAATATTTGACAGATTGTAAAACATACAAAATGTCTCTAACCTTAAAAAATGAAAAAAAAATCACAGAGGTAGACTGGGATACGAGTAATACAATTAAAACATTTAGAGCTTGCTAAAACATATCTAGAAGCATCAAGAAAATATATTTAGCTCTAGAAAGTGGGAAAAATAACGAAGAAAATGCATTTTAATTGATGTCTAAATGTTTTTCCATACTTGCACCGTAAACATATTAGATGCAACTAAATATTGGATGTCCATAACGTGTTTTCAAAACATTTTAATTGATGTCTAAACGTGTCTTCAAAACGTGGTTTAATAGCCACAGGTTTTTCACAGCTCGGCTCTAGCTTTGCTTTGCATGCACTATAGCCTAGTCATTTGCCAAGGCAAGACAAGGCAATACCAATGGCAATGGCTTAAAAATTACGAGATCAGACATGACGGAAACTTTTGTTTCAAGATACACTCATAATATTTATTATCCATGATACCATGATTTTCATGCCTCTGAAATCTGAATTTACAGTGGAAAGAGGCAGTGCCAACAACGCTTTCAGAATTAGCTTCTTGACCATGAAATAGCATACTTGAATAACACACAAGCACCGACCCAGAGACGAGTCTGAATCTGAACCCCAGCGAGCGACTTGCAGAAACGTACGAAGTTCCATGTCTTGTCAGTTGTCCATCACTGTGCATTTGAGTCTGCAGCGAAGATCAAAAGGAACCTATTAAATTAGAACTCAGAAGCAGATTACATGTAGCAAAAAGCTGGACAATGCTGTGAAAAATAAGGACCATGCTGAAGGAAGCTCAACTGAAAGACAAATGATATTAAGGCAAATAATATGCTAAGAGCTGGTAGCACAATGCATTTCTTCAGACAACTTCCAGGACATTCACCCCATAGTATAACTGGCAATTTGGCATGGAAAACAACAGACACTTATTCTAGCTTAGTGAGCATCTAACAAACTTTCACAAATATCAGATAGTTTTTCCAGTGAGCTGGTAGGCCATGCTATTGTAACTGGCAATTCAATCTTGACATACTTTATTTTGTAGCAAACCTCTAGATAAATAATGCCTAGCAGGCCAGTAGCAGAGGCTCTTAGGGCTAAGTTTGCATCTAATTTTGGGATCCAATTTCCAGGATTTCCAATCTTGTCTTGCCTTCATAGGCTGTTGTTGGCCTCCTCTCTATTCTTACCCAGCCTCACTGTTGTAAGCTTTAAACAGCAAGCCTTTCCAGCCAACCATCTAATGTGTGCTCCCAAGCATGCTATTTAGTAGACTGATTTATATTCTATGGTTCATATATAGAAGCATGCATGCAAACTATACTAATACAAGATGTTGCATCAGGTGTTAATCTTAGATGTTTGGTAATGAACATCATAAAAGACAGCTTTTCTTTTAGCTCACTAACTGAACTCACAAAATAGACAAAAGTCTAGAAATCTTTTTTTTTACACAATCAATAAAACATGGACCTGCAACAGGTAACAAATAAAACCAAATAATAGTCACACAAATCTCATCAGCAGAAGTGACTCCCTAAATCAACAGGCTTCCTGTGTAAGCAGTAGATCATTTAAGAACCAACAAATAAAAACAGAGAAGTGCTCTGGTAGACCTTTTTCAAAAAACTGCACAAATCCCAAAGCATAATTAGCTAAATAAGACAAATTGTTAATTAGTTTACCCCACAGTACCTGCCCACCTGACCAGCCCAGCCTAACCCATTCGAACAGAACACCCAAGATCTACTCCCGTACATTTGGCTGCTCCTCAGTTGGTAGCAGTGTTTTAATGCACCCCCATTGCTGCAACCTCCGGCCTCCGCCTCCTTGCTCATATGCACGCAATCTGCCGCCACCCACTGGCTGTCCTTGTCGGTCTCTTGTGTGGTTTCATCATGATGATTTAGAGCATTAATTAGCAGCACTGTGACTAGGGCGTTGCACAGCAATTTGACTCCGAAGTGTCAGTTCCCATTAAGTGTTCGAATGTGAGGAAAAGCGAAAGGATGATATGATGTAAGTGGTGCTGCATTAGTGATTAGTACAGTGGCCGCTTGATGAAACAAGAACAGAACTAGGAACCTCAGTTCTTATCACGATATGGGATCTAAATAGCAATAAGGATTATAGATGACTGTCAGAGCTTTAGTTGAGCTATGTAGCAGCTAGCAGTCATGCATCAGTTTCCAGCCCTGTGAACAGACCTTGAGGTGAGGTGTCCAAGGAGATGAGACGGGTTGACGCCCTATTGTTAAACATGTTATCTAGGTGTAAATCACAAAATCGTCAACGAACTTAAGTCCCTACTCTCTACGTGGAGATATCTTCCTAACCAACTCAAAAGTGACGAAGAAATGGGAAAAATACAGCTCCAATTTGAATGTCTATTTTTATCTCACCAATTAAAAAAAATCCCTAAGCTGCCTCACCATTTTCGACAACTGTAGGGTATTTTTCTATTTTGGTTTTTTTTAAACCTAGATGACACATTTAAACCTGCAATTTCAGGGTTTATAGATCTAGATAGATGACGTTCCTAAAAGGTTTGATTGCCACCCATACATTTGATTTTGTAAAGTATATCAATGACTCACAAGCATACAAGTACATAAAACAATCAACAACAGAACAATGTCGCCTATCTATAACTTCTATAATCCTAACCCCCACTAAGGAATTTTCTATCTTCTGATTGGTCGAATCCTGAAAAGTGATGTCATGTGACATCATCAAATCCGTTACACCCACTAAGCCTCATTTATCTCCCACTAACTATTTCTTTTGAAATAGAAAAAAAACTCTTAGCAATCTAAACCAAGTATCGTAATTAAAATCCAATTGCACCATGGTGTTCCTCGCAATAAACTCTTCAAAAAAGACCCACATGGATATATTTCGATAACTTTTTTTTTTGCAAATTTGAACCGTTTCAAAAACCTAATAAAACTGTATATCACATGGATTGCATATAGTCCTTCGAAACACGTATAATTTTATAAAGGAAAGGCTCTAGAATTTTAAGAGGGGGGACGACTCTCAGGTATAGTAGGGGTGGGGGTTCGGGTAGATGAGATTTGGGTGATGTCCAATTCAAATAATCTATACCATGTATATCAATGGATATGACTTCATAATTGACCTACTACATCCATATATATATGTATCTATTAATTTATAGTTTTGACCATTATAAACTTCTTACATTTCTATTTCATACCCACAGCAACGCGTGGGGCATCCTACTAGTTTTAAGTAAATGTAAGTTTTCACTGGAGCATTCATCACGATGCTACCTCATAAAGTTTTGAATGCTAGATAAAAGTATAAAACAAACATACCAAACTCATCGGTAGAAGCAAGATTCTAGATCAACAGGCTTCCTGTGTAAATTCCAATGCTTGGATATTTTGCAAGTCCCATTGCCCCGATATCCAACACATCTGCTAAATTGCCGGTTGTTGGATCATAGCATTGTAACAATCTCTCAACCATTTCAAAAATGAATATCCTCCCCGTCATCTAATATCAGTAAAGGATGTACGCGGTAACAAAGCTGCTTGATACTTAGTCTGTACTTTTTAACCCAAAGACCTCTCTCGTCATCCACTAGAAACCATAGGTCAAAAGAGATACGAACATGATTGTCAACTAGAACCAAGCAGCCAGTTAAGTTGGCTAATGAGAGTGTCCGCCCAGAGCTTCGGCCAAACATAGCACTTCGCAATGGCTCTGGACCCCGAAGTGTTGGCATCCACTTCTCCGTATCGAGGTCAAATGGAGCTATGCTAGCTGGTTCCATAACAGCATAATCAAAGAAGAAATACACAACCCCATTGACAGCTAAGCATTCCATCATTTCATCTCTCATGAAGCTGCTGGGTGTCATAAGGTTGTTGGGTGGGTTCTGCTTTCTCCTCCACCTTCCCTGGCTACTCCCATCAAGGGTGTTGATGTCACATAGCAGAGACTGCGAGCCATGAGGATGGCTGATGCGGAGTACCTTGTAGCCACCAGTAGAAGCAACCTGTCCAAAAGCATATGTAACCGTCCTGCAGTCATGCCTCACCTCGGGGCGTCCAAGGAAACCCCCAAGAATTCTCTGCTCTGTGCAGGTGTCCAAAAACTCATCTGAATGGGCGCCGGGCAAAGTGAGGGCAACTCCGGTGGCCGGGTTCAGAACCCAGGCGGCCAGCGAGGGTTTGCAAACCCTGATGACGCAGAGCCGGTCGAGGTGTGTTTGCAGCAACTTGATGCCATCGGATAGCCGGTCGAGGTGGGTGAGCAGCTACTGATTGCCATCTGGGCCGAAGGGTATCTGCTTGAGCACCTGCCCCGACAGATCCACGACGGCGACGCCCCGGACGTCGTTGTCGCTGTCCCAGTCCCCGAATGTGAAGGCGAAGAGGGGCTCCGCGTGGCGGGACTTGTGCACCCTGGCGAAGTGCGGGTCGTAGGTGAGGGCGCGCCAGGACAGGCAGACTATGCGGAGGCAACAGAGCTCCTTGGCAGGGAGGCGCAGCAGGACCTCGAACAGAGCGTCGCGGGGCAGCGCCGGCGCGTCGGAGTTGGATACTAGCGGGACGGCATGGATCAGCTTAGAGCTGGATGCCATCGATCTGTGGTTGTGCGAGGTCGGAGGCGGACAGGGATGGGGACTTGGTGGGGGAGGGGGAGGGCGGCGCCGCCGCCGGAAGGCGGAGCGCTGTGACCTGTGGAGGGGTGAAGGGAGCTCAGTCGTCTGGGCTCTGGGGCAAGGTTGGCAAGGTTTTGGATGACAGAATATTGGGCCAGTCCAGTCTGGGTAACGATGAAAACGGATCGGATACGGACGGATATCACTGATACCACATTTGTTTTCATATTTTTGTCCGGATTCGGATTCGAATACGGATAATGTCATCTATGTCGGATAGGATACGATTGGGTATCGACATCATAAATATGCGATTTTAGTATTCGGATACGAATACGGTACCGGATGTTAAATATCCGGACCCGGATACGGACAGATTTAAACCCATCTAAACGAATTTGGTCGAACGGACGGTCGGATAAATATCCGTACCATTTTCATCCATAATAACCAGTGACAGCCCAACTTTGCTACTGTCAGTTCTACCCCGTGTCCCGTGAAGCCTTAAACTGAAAAGCCCAAAATCAGATTTACTCACCAAGGTGTATGGAATAATATGGAGCCTCGAAACTCACTAATTCGTGGCTGAGAATCCCCTCAAAAAAAAATTAATAATAATTCGTGGCTGAATTGGACATGGGGTTGTCACGATTGGATCTTTTCCAATCTCTTATTGTTCATCACGTCTGTCAACAAGATTTCCTGATGTTCTAGGTGGCTTTGCCGATTCTAGGACCATCCCGCTATTTATCTCCTGGACGAGTCTTTCCCAAAGGTGTCCGTAGGATTTTTTTTTTTTTGGATAAAGAAGAGCATTTAATTGACCTCATTGACCTGCTGGTCGACCTCGTTGTTAGGACCTCCCTCCGCTGCATGCTAGACCATGTGCGGCCTTGAGCAATGTAGCCTCTATCGGTGGTGTGTGATCCGAATCGGCATCAACAAATGTGAATACATAGACTCTACTAGTAGAGAATTGGTTGATGTGACACCTATAGAAAATGGAGATTGACCCTTAAACGTAATCCAACTACATGTCGAATGGAGGATCTATGGTCTTAGAAACTGATGAATCTAGTAGTCAAACACTCAACACAATAGGTGTATAATCTGTGGACTTCTTATAAGCAGTTTCCTCAAACTTAGCCCATAATTTTTTTTCGATTTACAACGATACAAACACAAACGCTAATAACGCATGAGACATTTTAGTTTTATCATATATTATAATTTGAAATGGATGAAGTAGATCAGTAGACAAAATTTGTTTGCTTCAGCTTATCAGTTGGTTTACTAGCCGTTCCAATATATTTTTTTCTCACAAAAATCAGCCGTTTTCAGGTGTTCTGTGAACTTTTAGTGCAGTAGTGTAGCCTTTACCGATGTAATAAGTGGGGTAGTGATAGTGGAAACAATATAGCAATCAGCGTGTTATGTTCATTTGAAGCTTCTAGATATATTTGGCTAGCTGTAAATATTTTATTTGGATTCTTCATATCCCAATATAAAACTTCTAAAAGGTTAGAGGCATTTTGTATGTTTGAAAACTTTGTCAAGTATTTATTGAATTTGTTAACTAAAAAAATAAAACTATCTTTAAAACCACTTCAAACCAGGGATAGGGAAGAAATTCGAATAGTTTATATGGTTCAGGGGTAAATTGTAGAGTTGGAGGAGAAAAATTAGACTATGAAAATACTTTAATTGAAAATTAAAAAGGTCAAATATTTTTTTCTATTTTAATGAAAGGTAGGTGGGTTAGAACACGTTTTCCTATTGGTAACGATGAATAAAAGGGCTACTGATGATGGTCCGATGGATCCTAGCCATTTTAGAACAAATATGGGCCACATGCTGATTGCAATATTGTCTCCACTATCACTACCCCTGCTTATTACATCAGTAAACGCTACACTACTGCGCTTCAAATAAATATATTGTCTCTAGGAAAATGAGAAAAAATATCAAGAAAAATTCTAAAACGTTTTAATTGAAGTAAAAACGTGTTCTCAAACTTGGCACTGCACAATATAAGACGTAACCAAATATTTGATGCCTAAACATGCTTTCATAACATTTCAAATGATGTCTAAACATGTTTTCAAAACGTCGGGTTTTTCTAAAGGTCAACTTCGGCTCTAGCTTTGCTTTGCAAGCACAGGCTAGCCTAGTCATTTGCCAAGGCAAGGCACCAAATAACAGTGACAATGTCTACAGAACCCATAAAATTACGAGATAAACATGATGGAAACTTTGTTTCACCATACGGGATCAAACATGACGGAAACTTTGTTTCACAATACGATCAACACGATTACCAAGACAGCTCATAATATTCATCCACGATACCATGATTTTCATGCCTCTGAATTTACAAGGGAAAGAGGCAGTGCCAGCAACGCATACAGAACTAGCTTCTTCACCATGAAATAGCGTGCTTGAATAAAACACAAGCAACGACCCTGAGACGAGTATGAACCCCAGCACGAGCAACTTGCAGAAACTTAGAGTGCATGTCTTATCAGTTGTCCATCACTGTGCACTGAAGATCAAAAGGAAGATATTAAATTAGAACTCAGAAGTGGATTACATTTTACATGTAGCAAAACGCTGGACAGTTCTGTGAAAAAAACGACCATGCTGAAGGAGGCTCAACTGAAAGATGAATGAGATAAGGAAAACAATATGCTAAGATCTAGTGGCACAATGCATTCTTCAAACAACATCCAGAACATTCATGCCATAGTATAACTGGCATTTTGGTATCGAAAACACCAGGCACTGATTCTAGTGTAGTGAATGAACATCTAGCAGACCAGTGAGCTGGTAGGACAGGTACTGCAACTGACAATTCAATCCTGACATACTTTATTTGAATTAACCTCCAGATAAATAATGTTTACCAGGCCAGTTGCAGAGGTTCACTATGGCCAAGTTTGCATCTAACTTTAGCATCCAGTTTCAACTAAAT
Organism: Chrysopogon serrulatus; assembly: GCA_015844335.1. NCBI lineage: Eukaryota > Viridiplantae > Streptophyta > Magnoliopsida > Poales > Poaceae > Chrysopogon > Chrysopogon serrulatus. Next base: position 150,376 of record JADLZL010005239.1, on the reverse strand, counting down.
TCGAATCATGCCTTGCTTTCACAAGCTGTTGAAAGATGTGCCATTAAATTGGCCTCCTATCTATTCCTTCCCAGGCTCACTGCTGTAAGCTGGAAAAAAAAAAACTTTCTAGACCAACACATCTGATGGTGCCCCCAAGCATGCTACTTAGTAGATTGATTTTTATACTATGGTCGCGCCTTTTTTATAGAAGGAGAAAGATGCATGCAAACTATACTAATATAAGATGTTCCATCAGGTGTTAAGCTTGGATATTCGGCAGTAAAGTGAGAGGATCTGGATCAGAGGAATCGGTCTCCTGCTGCAAAACTATAATGAGCTGGCTAGTGAGCTAAACTAGCGGAGCGGCCTGAGCCTAGACGAGCCACCTCGTTATCTTAACGAGCCATAAGGAGCCAAGCTGGCTTCTTGTCCAGTCCTATTGTTAAATATGTTATCTAGGACTAAGTGCAAAAAAATTCACCCTTCATGGACAAGTCAATGTGAAGAAATAGAGAAGGGACAGCTCCATTGTGAATATTTATTTTTCTATCTCATCAGCAAAAAAATCTCCATGCTGGCACACCATATCAACATCAGTAGGGTATTTTTATATTTTGGGTTCTTTGGACCAAGAAAACACATTTCAACCTGCAATTTCAAAGTTTTATGGATCTAGATGACACTCCTAAAAAGATCAAGCGCTGCCCATATAAAATATATCAATGACTCACAAGCATGCCAGGAACATAGAATAATGAACAACAGAATAATGTAGCATATTCTAAGTAAACTAGAGCATTTGTCACAATGCTACCCCATAAAGTTTTGGAAATAAGGAAATTAGATAAAATAAATAACATACCAAACTCATCAGCAGAAGCAAGGTTCTAGATCAAGAGGCTCCCAGTGTAAACAACAATGCTTTGAGTTTCTCCAAGTCCCATCTCCTTGATATCCAACACATCTGTTAAACTGTCGGTCGTTGGATCATAGCATTGTAACAGCCTCTCTACCCTTTCATAAATGACTATCCTCCCATCATCTAATATCAGTAAAGGAAGTGCATAGAAACAACTCTGCCTAATACTTAATCTGTACTTCTTAACCCAGAGACCACTATTGTGATCCATGAGAAACCATAGGTCGAAAGAGACACCAGCAACATTGTCAATTATAACCAAGCTGCCATTTAAGTTGGCTAATGAGAGTTTCCGCCGAAAGGACGGAAAGTCAGCACTTCGCAATGGCTCTGGTCCCCGAAGTGTTGGCATCCACTTCTCCGTCTCGAGGTCAAATGGAGCTAAACTTGTGGGTTCCATAACAGCATAATCAAAGAAGAAATACACGATCCCATTGACGGCTATGCATTCCATGATTTCTCTTCTCTTAAGGCCCCTCGGTGGGTTCTGCTTTCTCCTCCACCTTCCCTCGCTTCTACCATCAAGGGTGATGATGTCACAAAGCTGAGACTGCGAGTGTGAGCGAGAGCTACCAGGATGGCTGATGCGGAGTACCTTGTAGTCTCCAGTGGAAGCAACCTGTCCAAAAGCATACGTGACCGTCTTGCAGTTGTGCGTGAAAACAGAAAGCGCCCCAAATCTCTCCTCTATGCATGTGCCCACAAACTCATCTGAAGAGAGGCCGGGCAAAGTAAGCGAAACTGCTGTGGCCGGGTTGAGAACCCAGGCGGCCACCGAGGGTCTACACTCCCTGATGACACAGAGGCGGTCGAGTTGGGTGAGCAGCAACTCGATGCAATCGGAGCCGATGCGTATTCGCCTCAGCACCTGCCCTGACAGGCCCACGATGGCGACACCCCGGTCGCCGCCGTTGCGGTCCCTGAAGGTGAAGGCGAAGAGGGGCTCCGCGTGGCGGGACTTGTGCACCGCGGCGAAGTGCGGGTCGTAGGTGAGGGCGCGCCAGGACCGGCAGACGGCGCGAAGGCGACAGAGCTCCTTGGCCGGGAGGCGCAGCAGGACCTCGAACAGCGCGTCGGGGGCAGCGCCGGCGAGCCGGTGTTGGAGACCGGGACGGCATGGCTCAGCTTAGAGCTGGACGTCATCGATCTGGGGTTGTGCGAGATCGGAGGCGGAGAGGGATGGGGAGTTGTGGGGGAGGGCAGCGCCGCCGCCCGCCGGAAAGCGGAGCGCTGTGAGCCTGTGGAGTGGAGAGTGGTGAACGAGCTCTGTTGTCTGGGGCAAAGGTTGGTGGTTTGGATGACAGAAGATTGGGCCAGTCCAGTCTGGGCCTGGTAACCAGTGACGGCCCAATTTTGCTACCTGTGTCCCGTGAAGCCTCAAGCTGAAAAGCCCAAAATCAGATTTAGGAGTACTACTATGGAGCCTTGAAGCCATCCAACTCTGAATTGGACATCGGGTTGTCGCGATTGGATCTTTTCCGATACCTTATTGTTCATCACGTCAATCTGTTCTGCAAGGAAGGAATTGATCAACTGACTGTATGCAGAGCAGACTGCTCGTAGGTGTTCAGGGAATTTTAGTGACTGGCAGTAGTAGTGTAGCTTTTACTGATCTAATAAGCGGGGTAGTGATAGTGGAGACAATATAGCAATCAGCGTGTTAAATATATTTATTTCAAGCTTCTAGATATATTTAGCGCTCTAAATACTTTACTTGGATTCTTCATATCCCAATATCAAACTTTTTAAAAGGTTAGAGACATTTTGTATGGTTTAAAACTTTGTCAAGTATTTATTGAATTTGCTAACTAAAAAAGATAAAATTGTCTTTCAAACCACTTCAAACCAGGGATAGGGAAGAAATTAGAATAGTTTATAGAGTTTAGGTGTAAGTTGTAGAGTTTGAGGAGAAAAATCAGACTATGAAAATACTTTAATTAAAAAGGTCGGGTTTTTTTTTTCTATTTTGATGTAAGGTAGGTGAGTTGAAGCACCTTTTCCTGTTGGTAACGATGAATAAAGGGTAGTGATAATGGTCCGATGGATCCTTTGCCATTTTAGAACAAATCTGGGCCACATGCTGATTGCAATATAGTACCCCCCGCTTATTACATCAGTAAACGCTACACTACTGTGCTTCAAATAAATATATTATCTCTAGGAAAATGAGAAAAATATCAAGAAAAATTCCAAAACGTTTTAATTGAAGTAAAAACGTGTCCTCAAACTTTGCACTGCAAAATATGAGATGTAAACCAAATATTTGATGCCTAAACATGCTTTCAAAAACATTTTAAATTGCTGTCTAAACATGTTTTCAAAACATTTGTTTAATAGACAGAGGCAAAGGTCTGGAAACAGTCAAGGTCAACTATTTTTTCTCGAGTTTTTCACAAGGTCTACTTCGGCTCTAGCTTTGCTTTGCAAGCACAGGCTAGCTAGCCTAGTCATTTGCCAAGGCAAGTAAAGGCAAAGCACCAAATAACAGTGATAATGGCTACAGAACCCATAAAATTACGAGATCACACATGACGGGAACTTTGTTTCACCATACGAGATCATACATGACGGAAACTTTGTTTCACAATACGATCAACACGATTACCAGGACAACTCATAATATTGATCCACGATATCATGATTTTCGTGCCTCTGAATTTACAAAGGAAAGAGGCAGTGCCAACAACGCTAACAGACTAGCTTCACCATGAAATAGCATGCTTGAATAACACCTAAGCAACGACCCTGAGACAAATATGAACCCCAGCACCAGCAACTTGCAGAAACTTAAAGAGTTCATGTCTTAACAGTTGTCCATCACTATGCATTTGAGTCTGCACCCAAAATCAGAAGGAAGATATTAAATTAGAACTCAGAAGTGGAATACATTTTACATGTAGCAAAAGGCTAGACAGTGCTGTGAAAAAAAAAACCGACCATGCTGAAGGAGGCTCAACTGAAAGATAAATGAGATAAGGTAAACAATATGCTACGAACTAGTAGCACAATGCCTTCATCAAACGACATCCAGAACATTCATGCCAAGCATAACTGGCATTTTGGCATCGAAAACACCGGACACTTATTCTAGTTAGTGAACGAACATCAAACAGACATCCAAATACACCAGATGACTATTCCAGTGAGCTGGTAGGACAGGTACTGAACTGACAGTTCTCCATCCTGACATATTTTATTTGCAGTAACCTCCAGATAAATAATGTTTACCAGGCCAGTTGCAGAGGCTCAATATGGCCGTATCCAATTTCAACGAAATTCGAATCATGCCTTGTCTTCATAAGCTGTTGAAAGATGTGCCATTAAATTGGCCTCCTATCTATTCCTTCCTAGGCTCAGTGTTGTAAGCTGTAAACAAGAAGCCTTTCAAGCCCAACCCATCTGATGGTGCCCCCAAGCATGTTAATGCTACTTAGTAGATAGATTTATGTTCTATTGCCGGACGTTTTTATAGAAAGAGAAAGATGTATGCAAACTATACTAACATAAGATGTTGCATCGGGTGTTAATCTTGGATATTCAGTACTCCAATCCGTTTCAAACTGTACATAGCTTTTACCATGTATCTACACATGATGTTTATCTTGGTGCATAGCAAAAGCTATGTACATCTACGAAACACGGATACGGCAGACCAGGGGCGTATCCCGTATCGGATACGTATCCAATACGGATACGCGATGGATACGGCCCCGATACGTATCCATGGAGTATCGGAATTTTATTAATTTTTCGCAAATATCAGTACGTCCGGCGATACGTATCTACGAGATGGATACGGACCAACCAACTCACTTCCCCGACGGCCGCCCCTAGAGCGGTAGCATGAAGCGCCGCCTCCACCGAACACCTGCTGTGAGAGCGGTGATGCCTCGTCCTGCACGCTGGCCACTGGCCGCCGGTGACGAGCCCGCCGCCGCTCACCGGCTGCCGCCCACCGGCGACAATAATCTCCGCCCGCACGACGTGGATCCAAACATCCAGCGACATCCCGTCCTGCTCGCCAGTCGCTGGTGACGAGCCTCCGCTCTAATCGCTGGCCGCCGGTGCACACAAGTTCTCCTGTGGGTTCGTTCCCTTGTTGAATCCAACGTGAGCGGGTTCCTCAACTGAATGTTCAGTTTCATCAGATAGCGTTTCAGACTTGTACGGTTTTTTTTTCTGCTCAGTTTTGGTTCAGTAGTTTTTCTGCTTTCAGTTTTGATTCAGTAGTTTCAGATGCCGTCTCCTCTTTTCATTCTCCATCTACTTTGCAGCTTGATGTTGTGGAAGAGAATGAAACAAATGAGAAAATAGGGAGTTGATGTGCCTCAATGCCATTTATGTAATAAAACATAATAATAGAACTTAAACTAGTTATAAGTAGACTGCAATGTTTTATTGTTATCATTTATCACCTTTTATTTTAAAATAGTAAAACGTATCCGCGTATCGGTTTTTTTAGAAAATTGTCGTATCCGCGTATCCGTATCCTTCCGATACCGATACACGTATCCGTATCCGTGCTGTATAGATGTACATAGAAAAGCCTGAAAGCTAGATAAGACATATTGTTAATTAGTTTACCCCTCAGTACCTGCCTGGGCATGCTCTGCTTGCCTGACCAACCCAGCCTACCCCATTCGAACAGAACTCCAATGATCTACTCCTCTGGATTTGGCTGTTCCTCATTTGGTTCAGAGTTTTATTACGCAACCACCATTGCTGCACCCTCCGCCTCCATGCTCACAATCTGCCACCACCCACTAGCTGCCCTTGTTGTTGTGTGGTCACATCATGATGATTTGGTGCATTAATTAGCAGCACTGTAACGAGGAAGTGGCACAGTAATTTGACTGGGAAGTGTCAGTTCCCATTGAACTGTTAGAATGTGAGGAAATGTGAAAAGGATGATTGTAAGTGGTGCTCATTAGTGATTAGTACATTGGCCGCTTGATGAAACAGAATACAATGGTGTTCTTGCCCAAATCAAACAAGAACAGAACTAGAGAATCCTCAGTTCTTATCATGATTTGGGGTCTAAATAGCAATAAGAGCTGCAGATGACCTTCAGAGCTTTACTTAAGCTACATAGCAGCAAGCTGTCACGCATTAGTGTCCAGCACTGCTGCCAGGGCTTGAGAGGTGAGGTGTCCAAGGGGATGAGATAGGAAGACTGATTTTTAGGTGTTGGATCTCATAACCTGTTCAGACAAAGCTAAAGTCAGCAGTAAAGTGAGAGGATCTGGATCAGAGTGATCGGCCTCCTGCTGCCAAGCTATAATGAGCTGGCTAGCGAGCTAAACTAGTTGAGCAGCCTAAGCCTAGACGAGCCATCTCGTTATATTAACGAGCCATAAGGAGCCAAGCTGGCTTCTTGTCCAGTCCTATTGTTAAATATGTGAAGAAATAGGAAAGGGACAGCTCCATTCTGAATATTTATTTTTCTAGCTCATCAATAAAAAAATCTCCATGCTGGCACACAATATCAACATCAGTAGGATATTTTTATATTTTGGGTTCTTTGGACCTAGATAACACATTTCAACATGCAATTTCAAAGTTTATGGGTATATATGACACTCCTAAAAAGATCAAGTGCTGCCCACCGATTTCATTTTGTCAAATATATCAATGACACAAGCATGCCAGGAACATAGAATAATCAACAACAGAATAATGTAGCATATTTTAAGAAAATGTAAAATTCCAATAGAGCATTCTTCACAATGCTACCTCATAATTTTTTGCAAATTAGATAAAATAAATAACATACCAAACTCGTCAGTAGAAGCAATATTTCTAGATCAAGAGGCTCCCAGTGTAAACAGCAAAGCTTTGAGTTTCTCCAAGTCCCATCTCCTTCATATCCAACACATTTGTTAAACTGCAGGTCGTTGGATCATAGCATTGTAACAGCCTCTCTACCCTTTCAAAAATGACTATCCTCCCATCATCTAATATCAGTAAAGGTAGTGCATATAAACAACTCTGCCTAATAATTAATCTGTACTTTTTAACCCAGAGACCTCTCTCGTGATCCATGAGAAACCATAGGTCGAAAGAGACACCAGCAATATTGTCAATTATAACCAAGCTGCCATTTAAGTTGGCTAATGAGAGTTTCCGCCGAAAGGACCGAAAGTCAGCACACCGCAATGGCTCTGGTCCCCGAAGTGTTGGCATCCACTTCTCCGTATTGAGGTCGAATGGAGCTAAGCTTGTTGGTTCCATAACAGCATAATCAAAGAAGAAATACACGATCCCATTGAGTGCTATGCATTCCAAGATTTCTCTTCTCTGAAGGCCACTTGGTGGGTTCTGCTTTCTCCTCCACCTTCCCTCACTTCTACCATCCAGGGTGATGATGTCACATAGCTGAGACTGCGAGTGCGAACGGGAGCTACCAGGATGGCTGATGCGGAGTACCTTGTAGTCTCCGGTGGATGCAACCTGTCCAAGAGCATATGTGACCGTCCTGCAGTTGTGCGTGGAAACAGAACCCAAACCAAAACTCCGCTCGCTGCAAATGCCAACAAATTCATCTGATTGGAGGCCGGCAAAACGATGGCAACTCCAGTGGCCGGGTTGACAACCCGGGCGTCCAACGAGGGTTTGCAGCTCCTAACGACACAGAGGCGGTCGAGGTGGGTGAAGAGCAGCTCGATGCGATCGGCGCCGAAGGGTATCTTCCTAAGCATCTGGCCCGACAGGCTGACGATAGCGACGCCCCTGGTGTTGTCGTCGCCGTCCCTGTCCCAGAATGGGACTGCGAAGAGGAGCTCCGCGTGGCGGGACTTGTGCACCGCGGTGAAGTGCGGGTCGGAGGTGAGGGCACGCCAGGACCGGCAGACGGCGCGGAGGCGACAGAGCTCCTTGGCCGGGAGGCGCAGCAGGACCTCGAACAGCGCGTCGGGGGGTAGCGCCGGCGCGTCGGTGTTGGATACCGGGACGGCATGGCTCAGCTTAGAGTTGGACGCCATCGATCTGTGGTTGTGCGAGATTGGAGGCGGCGGAGAGGAATGGAGGGCGGCGCCGCCGCCGGAAGGCGGAGCACTGGTGAATGAATCCCAGTCCGGTTTTTTTTTTTTGAGCGAAACGAATCCTGTTGTTCGGCTAGGGCAAGGGTTTAGATGACAGAAATTTGGGCCAGTCCAGGCTGGGCCTGTAATTTATGGTAAGGAAATAACCAGTGACGGCCCAATTTATTCAATTTGGATGTTTTCTCATTCTTGTCTCTATTTTCAAAATATATAGCATTATGCAGATTCAACTACATGCCGAAAGGTGGATTTGTGGTCTTAGAAACCGATCAACCTAGTAATCAGACACTCAGCACAACAGGTGTACAATCTATGGACTTTTTTCTCTATTTTCCGAGCAGATTTCTCGAACTTGGCCCACAGATTATTTATCAAGAGACTCATCGATGAGGCACATTTGGGGTGGCCTAAGGTTGGCAAGTTTACCCTAGATCATCCACGAATCTCATCGAGAAAAGTGCAAAATTGCAAATACGGGGTTAGAAAAGTAGTGCTAATAGTATATTGGTTTTGTTTTTTATCGATTAGATATCTCGATTGGCCATGAACTTCTTGTATATATGTGGATGAGGATTTGTGATCTTAAAAACCGATGAATCTAGTAGTCAGACACTCAGCACAATAGGTGTATAATCTATGGACTTTTTTGTGAGCAGATTCCTCAAGAGACGTCGATTAGGCACACTTCAGGTTGACATAAGGTTTGCAAGACGACCTAGATCATCCACGAATCTTGTAGGGCAGAACTACAAATACGGGGTTAGAAAAGTAATATTAAGGGATAAAGTAAAATAGTTTTGATTTTTATAGATTGGATATCTCAATCGGACTATATATATGGAAAAGGTTCGGCAACTGAGATAGAGGTAGGTAGGTCCACTTGTTTCTTAAACAGAGCTAGTTGTCTGGCTCTGCATTGAAACTTGGATTGGAGATCACCAATGACCTGCTGATGTAGTTGTTTGCCGACATCTTCTACACCTTGCTAGACTATGAGTCGTGCTTGGACCACTCCCTTGGTATGGCGTGCTAGCCAAGCCTATGGTCAGCATGACCCTAGCCCGCTACCCTGCTTACCACATAAATCCCTCCCTCTAGCCGCTCTCCTGCCTAACCCTAGCGCCATGTGCAACCATTTGTCCACTCCCTCATCATCTTTTGCCTCCACAACTCTATTCATCCTCTCGCTATTCCGCCTTCATCCATCGTCATCTTCGATAGCCGAATCTACAAGATCAGGGTGAAGGACGGAGGGTGGCGCCGCCGCACAGTTTAGATGACAGTAGGGTTGGGTCAGTCAGGCTGGGCATATAGCTTCCGGAAACTGGTAACAGCCCAATTCGTACACCTATCCATCAGGTGTACCCGTGTGGCCGTGTCCCACGAAGCCTCAAGCTGAAGCCCAAATAAATTTGGACCTTCCATCAGAATAGAAAAAGTTTATTTGACCTTTAAATTAAAGTATCTCAAACTCTAATGAAGACAAATACCCCTAAACACTATAAACTGTTCAAATTTCTGGTCAGCTTTTCGCAAGGTCTACTTCGGCTCTAACTTTGCTTTGGAAGCATAGGCTAGTCTAGTCATTTGCCAAGGCAAGGGCAAGGGCAATGACTATAGCACCCATAAATACGACATCGAGAACGGGCTGATAGCCCAGTGGTAGGAAGTGGCTGATCGCTTTCTGCCGCTCGAGTGTTCGAGCCCCAGGCTCTGCACTCGTGTCTCACCGGGGTTTTATCCCCAGGAATAATCGCTTCCTCCCACGCGTGATACCACAAGGGTTAGTACAACGTGCCCGTTGTTTGCCGAGCCAGGTTGGTTCGGTCGATCTCATCAAGGACGCAGTTTATAGTCTGTGTCTAGCTGTAGATCCAGTTATGTGCGTAGGGGTGTGAGTGCGTGCGTGCGTGCGTGTGGTGTGAGTGCGCACATGAATGGATACTACATCTTGTACTCAGCAAGGGAGGTCAAAAAAAAAAATACGACATCAAACATCATGGAAACCACATCATAATAATATCTATCCATGATAACATGATTTTCATGCCTCCAAATTTACAAAGGAAAGAGCTAGAGCCAACAACGCTTTCAAAATTAGCTTTCTGCACCATGAAATAGCATGCTTGAATAACACACAAGCACTGACCCTGGGACGAGTATGAACTATGAAAGAGCTTGAGCAACTTGCAGAAACGTACTGAGCTCATGTCTTATCACCTGTCCATCACTGTGCATTTGTGTCTGCATCCAAGATCAAAAGGAAGCTATCAAATTAGAACTCAGATTACAATTACATGTAGCAAAAAGCTGGACAGTGCTGTGGAAAAAAAGGGCCATGCTGAGAGAGGCTCAACTGAAAGACAAATGAGATTAACTAAAGAAAACAATAATATGCTAAGAGCTGGCAGAACAATGCATTTCCATTTTTTAAGAGAGAAAAATACATTTCTTCAAACAATTTAAAGAACATTTTTGGCTTCGAAAACACCAAACACTTATTCTGGTGTAGTGAACATCTAACAAACTTCCACAAACACCAGACGATCATTCCAATGAGCTGGTAGAACAGGTACTATAACTGTCAATTCAACCCTGACATACTTTATTTTGTAGTAACCCTCCAGATAAATAATGTTTACCAGGCCAGTGGTAGAGGCTCATTAGGGCCAAGTTCGCATCTAACTTTAGTATCAAATTTCCAGGAAATTCCAATCTTGCCTTGCCTTCATAAGCTGTTGAAAGATGTGCCATTAAATCAGCCTCCTATCTATTCCTTCCTAGCCTCACTGCTGTAAGCTGTAAACAAGCAGCCTTTCTAGCCCAATCCATCTGATGGGTGCCCCAAGCAAGCAGCTTAGATTGATTTATATTCTACTGTTCATATATAGGTACCTTTTTTATAGAAAGATGCATGCAAACTATACAAGTTGCATTGGGTGTTAATTTTGGATATTTGATACTCCATCCATTTCAAACTGTAAGTCGTTATGGCTTTTCTAGATATATTGCTTTTACCATGTATCTATACATAATGTTTATCTAGGTGCTTTGCAAAAGCTATGTACTTAAAAAAGTCAGAAAGACTTACAATTTTCGAATAGATGGAGTAGTAAACATCACAGAAGACGACATTTCTTTTAGTTCACTAACTGAACCCACAAAATAGCTTTAAAAAGTCTAGAAATCTTCTTTTTTACACAATTAAGAAAACATGAACCAGCAACAGCTTACAGTAGTACAGATTACAAAATAGATTAATATAATGCCTTGATGGTACCAGAATAAACCAAATAATAGTCACAACAAATTCATCAGCACAAGTGACTCCCTAATGAACAGGCTTACTGTTTGATCATATTTTTTTTTTCACAAGGGCCGAAGCCGAATTTCATTACCAAGGCAACGAAATTACAAAGTTTGTCACTAGTTCCGAACAATCACCACATATCATCCCATAAAGCCACCGCACCAACAAAACCCGCGATCATCAAGGGATCACAACCAACAGGCCGGAGCCGCCATCTACTCAAACGCTACTGATAACTACTAAACTTCAACTAAAGCTACGAAAGCAGAGGACTGAATTTCTACATGAGCCTGCCGCATCACACACAGACAGCCCATGGCAACAGCTCCACTATCCAACAAAAGCCACCATCTGCCGGCTCTCTTGAGACTGCTTCTCAGCATCCTTTTTGGAAGAAGAACAGCGCAGTCGACTTCACCACCTCGGCGCCTTGAACGATCTAAGCCTCCATATCCTCCTTGAAGAGACCTGCCCAGTATGTCAATAAGGAACAAATGAAACAAACAATCTCAGTAAGAGATTTGATTCTTTTTGTTCAAAGCACAATGTATTTCTAGTTTTCCAAATGGCCCAGCAGATTGCAGCCAGACCAGTTGCATAAATTTTCGTTCCTCCAGGCAAACTATTTTTTTTGATCCAGAGCCAATATTGATTAAAGTTGTTAGGCCTACAGTTTGCACCAAAAGTAAAAGCCATGAGGCTCCAAATGTATCTTGCAGTTACGCATTCAAAAAAATAAATGATCCACCGTCTCTTTTTTTCAGAGCAGAAGACACAAGTTTCATTTCCTCTCCATTTTCGTTTGACCAGGTTTTCCTTGGTCAGAATAGCATCTTGTAACGATAGCCACATAAAAATCTTGATTTTCAGGGGAACCAGTCTCATTTCTGCATAAATGCTTATACGTCGACTTCACAGAAAACTGACCCGATTTTTCCCAATCCCAATGTGCTCTATCTTTATCCAGATTAGTATTATGCCTATGTACTAAGTCCTGCAGCCTCCTTAGCTGGTTCTGGAGATCTTCATGGAGCCATCTCCTAAAAGTGAGTCTCCATTGCCTTGCTTTCATATTCTCCACCGAGGCCTCCTGTTCTTGATTAATCAGATATAACTGAGGGAACTTTTCAGCTAGGGACTGTTTGATCATATATAAGAACCAACAATTTAAGAAAGAGAAGTGCTCTGGTAGACATTTTTCTAAATCTGCACAAATCCCAAAGCATAATTACCTAAATAAGATGCATTGTTAAGTAGTTTACCCCTCAGTACCTGCCTGGGCATGCCCTGCTCACCTGACAAACCCAGCCCAACCCATTCGAACAGAACTCCAATGATCTACTCCAGTCGATTCGGCTGTTCCTCATTTGGTTCTCAGCGTTTTATTGCGCGACCACCATTGCTGCACCCTCTGCCTCCTTGCTCACAATCTGCCGCCACCCACCGGCTGCCATTGTTGTTGTGTGGTCTCATCATGATGGTTTGGTGCCTCAATTAGCAGCAGTGTGACTAGGAAGTTGGATAGCAATTTGATTGGGAAGAGTCGGTTCCCATTGAACTGTTGGAATGTGAGGAAAAGTGAAAGGATGATTGTAAGTGGTGCTCATTATTGATTAGTACAGTGGCTGTTTGATGAAACAGATTACAATGTTGTTCTTGCCCAAATCAAACCAGAACAGAACTAAAGAATCCTCAGTTCTTATCATGATTTGAGGTCTAAGTAGCAATAAGAGCTGCAGATGACCTTCAGAGCTTTACTTAAGCTACGCATCAGCTAGCTGTCACGCATTAGTGTCCAGCACTGCCGCCAAAGCTTGGGAGATGAGGTTTCCAAGGAGATTGGAGAAGAAGACTGATTTGTAGATGTTGGATCTCTCTTAAACGGTTCAGATGAAGCTAAAGTCAGCTGTAAAGTGAGAGGAATCTGGGTCAGAGTAATTGACCTCCTGCTGCCAACCTATAATGAGCTGGCTAGCAATCTAAACTGGCTGAGCCTAGACAAGCCATCTCGTTATTTTAACGAGGGATAAAGAGCCAAGCTGGCTTCTTGCCCAGTCCTATTGTTAAATATGTTATCGAGGTCGAAAGCGCAAAAAAACTTCACCCACCATGGGCAACTCAATGTGAAGAAATGGGGAAACAACAGCCCCATTCTGAATATTTATTTTTCTAGCCCATCCATAAAAAAAAAAAATCTGCATGCTGACAGACCATATCTACATCAGTATGGTATTTTTATATTTTGGGTTCTTTGGACCAACATAACACATTTGCAACCTGCAATTCCAAAGTATATGGATCTAGATGACAGTACTAAAAAGATCAAGTGTTGCCCATACATTTCAATTTGTGAAATATATCAATGACTCAGAAGCACACCAAGAACATGGATTAATGAACAACAGAATAATGTAGCATATTTTAAGTAAAAGTAAGATTTCACTAGAGCATTGATCACAATGCTACCTCATAAAGTTTTGGAAGCTAGAGAAAGCAAACAACATACCAAACTCATAGGTAGAAGCAAGATTCTAGATCAACAGGCTCCCTGTGTAAACAGCAATGCTTTGAGATTCTCCAAGTCCCATGGCCGTGATATCCAACACATCTGTTAAATTTCCGGTTCTTGGATCATAGCACTGTAACAATCTCTCTAACATTTCAAACATGACTATCCTCCCATCATCCAATATCAGTAACGGATGTGCATAGTCACAATGCTGCTCGACACTAAATCTGTACTTTTTAACCCAGAGACACCTCTCGTGATCCATGAGAAACCATAGGTCGAAAGAGACACCAATATCATTGTCAGTTATAACCAAGCTGCCATTTAAGTTTGCTAATAAGAGTTCATGAGTAGCAAAGTTAGCACTTCGCAATGGCTCTGGACCCTGAAGTGTTGGCATCCACTTCTCAGTATCAAGGTTGAATGGAGCTATGCTTGCTGGTTCCATAACATCATAATCAAAGCAGAAGTAAACGATCCCGCTGAGGGCTAAGGGTCCCATGGTTTCAAATAACTCAAGGCCACTAGGTGGGTTCTGCTTTCTCCTCCACCTTCCCCGGCTACTCCCATCAAGGGTGATGATGTCAGTGTCACATAGGTCCGACTCCTGCCAACTATCAGGATGGCTGATGCGGAGTACCTTGTAGTCTCCTGTGGAAGCAACCTGTCCAAAAGCATATGTAACCGTCTTACAGTTATGTATGAAAACATAATGAGAACCAAATTTCTCCTCTCTGCATGTGCCCGCAAATTCATCAGAATAGAGACCGGGCAAAGTGATGAGGGGAGCTGCGGTGGCCGGGTTGAGAACCCAGGCAGCCAGCGAGGGTTTGCACCGCCTGAAGGCACAGAGGCGGTCGAGGTGGGTGAGCAGCATCTCGATGGGATCGGTGGCAAAGCGTATCCGCCTGAGAATCTGCCCCGACAGGCTCACGATGGCGACGCCGCTGAGGTCGCCGTCCCGGAAGGTGAGGGCGAAGAGGGGCTCCGCGTGGCGTGACTTGTGCTCGGCGGCGAAGTGCGGCTCGGAGGTGAGGGCGCGCCAGGACCGGCAGACGGCGCGGAGGCGGCAGACGTCCTTGGCCGGGAGGCGCAGCAGGACCTCGAACAGCGCATCGGCGGGCAGTGCCGCCGGCGCGTCGGTGTTGGATACGGAGGCGGGATGGCATAGCTTAGAGCTCGACGCCATCGATCTGGGGTTGTGCGAGATCGGAGGCGGAGGACTGAAGGACGGGCGCCGCTGCCGGAAA
This sequence comes from Chrysopogon serrulatus, assembly GCA_015844335.1. NCBI lineage: Eukaryota > Viridiplantae > Streptophyta > Magnoliopsida > Poales > Poaceae > Chrysopogon > Chrysopogon serrulatus. The sequence goes on along the minus strand of JADLZL010005239.1, from coordinate 135,366 downwards.
GGCGGAGCGCCGGTGAAGGGAACTTACTCGACTACTCGTGTCTACCTTGTCGGCTGGTAGGCCCAATTCTTGACTGAAGCCCAAATCAACTTGGACACGACTTTCACCAAAATAGAGAAAAGGTCTGTTTTGACTTCTTTTTATAATGTCGACATAGTCTAAATTTCCTCCTCAAACTCTAAACTAAACAACTTACCCCTAGACTTTCCAAACCGTTCAAAATTCCTCCCTAATAAAATGGGTTTGGCGACGGTTTTATCGTATCTATATCTATATCTATTCTATCTATCTATCTATACTATAAAAAAAATAAGAAATTGAAAATAGACTCTCATCATGACCTCTTCTACCCACCTCAGTTCTTATCCGTTAGTTCTACATTAAGATTGGATCCAACACGTCTAAATCACCCACCGTGATCTGACAAGTGGGCCTGGTTTGTAAACATGTAAACGCTTTACACGTGTTTCTCTCTTGCGCGTGGCATTCCTTTATATTTTTTTCACCATAAAAATCCCTACCCACACCCATCCATACCCAAACCTTATTGACAAAAAGAAATCTACGTAAGGACTCCATCAAGTACCCAACTAGCCTCCGATCCTCTCTCTATTAAAAAAAAATTCCATCAATCCTCCTTTTCATCTTGCTAAAAACAAATCTACATATAACTTTTCATCTTGACCAAAACCTCCTTGAACCGCCGGGTGAGATTCGCTCCTATGCGTCGACGCCGCCATCATCGCCAGTGCCGGTGCATCACCCACCCCCCCCAAAACACCCCAAAACACACACACACACATTGTCGTAGCCGACGCCGGCGTGCAAGGCATTCAAAGGCCGCCGGCGCGGGGGTCTGCGTCGACGGAACGCCATTGAAGGCTGCCCTTCAGCAATGTGGCCGTGCGACACAGCTGCTGCTTCGCCCCTTCGGCAAGCCTCCTCGTCGGCTCGTCCACACACCATAGGTCAGTAATTTCCAAATTAGACGTTTGATCAATGCAGAGGTGTGCTTTGATTAATCAGTTCTTAGTGTCAACATGGACGTGATGAATACGTAGCAATTGCCAATTGCTTATTCCCTCCAGGATATCTGCAATCTCGGGCTGCCCATGTTTCCACGTAGGGCAATCCTTTATTCCCTTGTAGTGCCTAACCTGTCAACGGAAAAGATAGTTAATTGGAAAAGGTACAATAGCTTATCTCGCATTTTCAATTTCAATTGCATGTTAATATAAATTATCCTTTTGTATGTATTCATGTACCAAAATTTATCTGCCTAATAACTATGCTCGGTCGGATTCTGCCAGCTAATATATCAGGTTGGCCTGAAGAGAGGCTGCTTAATAGTGGAAGAAAAAAGTTCAGAATGGGATGCCAGGAACTCAGTGGATTAGTGTATACAAAACCCTAGACCGATGAAACATAGATCTACATGATACATATATCTGCATAATGGCGTGAACTTTCCATTGTCTTTACAACATTTGTTTATCAGGTACCACTACAATGTAGCTGGTAATATATTGCTGCAGCATATTCAAAAGGGAAACTAAGATGGCTTGTTTACTAGTTCACTTGCCTCCAGCTCAAATCTGTAGGCTTATAGATGGGTTTTACATCTCAAGCATACAAACTTTCTAATTCCTTTCTTCACAAGGTAAGCAATCAATTCTAATGATCTGTAAGGGTTCTTGTCCTTTTTCTTCATAATATAATAAAATGCAGATATCCTTGTTTGAGAGAGAAAAAAAATCCTTTAAAGATTATATTATCTCTGTTCATGATTGTACTTCAACACTTCACTGAGCGAATAATGGAAGCTCTTTGGTGATTGTCACTAGGTAAGCTCTTTGGTGATTGTCACTAGGTAATCAATGACAATGTTTGAGCTTGATGCCTGGACATGTACTGCCTATCCTTCACCAGGTATATCCTATTGCCTACGCCTGTTTTATCCGTTGTTTCTACTCAACACGCAGGTGAAAGAGGAATTGGGCATTGGAGCATCTAGACACAAACCACTATGTTATAAGGGAACAAATATCCGTTACATAGTTAAATGGTTCGTTGCTTAGGTATATAAAGAAAGATTGCTGATTTATCTAATGTGTAGAAAGCATTTATGGTTGAAAATTTCCGGTCGTAAAATTTGTGTGTTAGCTATCGGTGATTGTCTTGTTCTACACATGATAATTTCAGACTAATGCCCGATCAGCCTGGTGTCCTGTCCATAGTAAATTTTGGACCAGACAACAACGGATCACAGCTTTAATTACATTCAAGGCTCTACCTCATCTAGATCAGTATTGCTTCTTGCTTCGACGCTTTATTAGATTCTTAATAATTCTCTAACCACAACAAAAAAAAAAAAAAAAAAACCTAAGTGATGATGAAACAAACAACCTAGGTCATGTAATACATAGGATAGCTAAGCATCACATTTCATTAAGTAGAAATTAATATTATAATCTTGTATTTCAGAATAGCTTTACGATTCCAACATTCTCAAATCTCTGTAATCACTAATGTGAAGCAGCAAACTACTCTCTCTGTCCCAAATTAAGTGTTGTTTTCACTTTTCGTATTGCAACTTTGACTCGATTTGTAGAAAATACATGCAATGTTTATATCTCTAAATAAATTTGTTAAAAAACTAGATTTAAAGATCTTTCCGATGACACTAATTATGTACCATAAATATTAATATATTTTAATATTAATATATTTCAAAATATATTTAGTTAAAATTATTTCTCGAGAAACGAAAAAAATAACTTATTTTAGGATGGAGGGAGTACATATGTTGAAAACTAGACAAGGCCAAGAGTGATATGGTGACAAATGTTCTTAGGGCTAACACTGAGGCAACACTGCCGCTACTCGGGCTCAACAATAAACTAATGTTATCACTGTTTGGCCCCATTGACTTTATGGAGCCGCTCCATGACCTTATGAAGCCGCTCCATGATCCGTATTCTATGTGTTTGAGCAAACACTCTATGTTTGTTAAGCTCAATTGTGCTCACATTTTATTTTCTACTTATTAAGGATTTAAATATTATATATTGCATGATAATACCATTTTATGATATATATATATGTTACCTAACATGATCTCATTTATGTCACACGTATCAGCATGATATGGTACACGTGCGTGTCGCACATGCATGTTCACTAGTTTTAGTTAAACAAATTAATAAATCTTTTATAAATTTGACAAAAATTTAGAGATCGATTGGGATATGAAAAATCTAAGTAAAATATTTAGAGCTTGACAAAATACATCTAGAAGCTTCAAAAAATACACATTTAGATCTGGAGCATGAGAAAATATCTAAAAATATCCAAAACATTTTAATTGATGTCTAAATGTGTTTTCAAAATTTTGCCCTGCAAAAATATGAGATGCAACCAAATATTGGATGTCTAAAGTCTAAACGTGTTTTCAAAACATTTTAATCGCTGTCTAAACTTTTTGTTTCAAAACGTGGTTAGGCAAGGTAAGGGTCAGGCCACAGTCAATGTCAACTATTTTTTGGTCGGGTTTTTTTCACAAGCTCGGCTCTAGTTTGCTTTGCAAGCATAGGCATTTGCCAAAGGCAAGGCACCAAATAGCAGTGGCAAACTGGCAATGGCTATAGCCCCCATAAAAATTACGAGATCAAACATGACAGTAGCTTTGTTCCACGATAAAATAGCAACCAATACAATTACCAGGACAACTCACAATATTTATCCATGGTACCATGATTTTCATGCCTCTGAATTTACAAGGGAAAGAGGCAGTGCCAACAACGCTTACAGAACTAACTTCACCAGGAAATAGCATGCTTGAAGAACACACCAGCAACGACCCTGAGACGAGTATGAACCCCAGCACTAGCAACTTGCAGAAACTTACAGGGTTCATGTGTTATCAGTTGTCCATCACTGTGCATTTGAGTCTGCAGAGAAGATCAAAAGGAAGCTGCTAAATTAGAACTCAGAAGTGGATTCCCTGTAGCAAAAAGCTGTGTGAAAAAAAGGACCATGCTGAAGGAGGCTCAACTGAAACACATATGAGACAAGGAAAACAATATGCTAAGAGCTGGTAGCACAATGCATAGCTTCAAACAACTTCCAGAACATTCATGCCATAGTATAACTGGCAACTTGGCATCTAAGACAACAGACCTTATTCTAGTGTAGGGAACGAAGATCTAACGAACTTCTAAAAACACCAGAGGATTATTCCAGTGAGCTGGTAGGACATATATTGTAACTGATAATTCGATCCTAACATACTTTATTTTGTAGCAAACCTCCAGAAAAATAATGTTTACCAGGCCAGTGGCAGAAGCTCATTAGGGCTTTAAGTTTGCATCTAACTTAGGTATCTAATTTCAAGCACATTCCAATCTTGCCTTTCCTCCATAAAAATCTCCATGCTGGCACACCATATCGAAAACAATTGGGATTTTTCTATTTTGGGTTCTTTGGACCTTGATGACAGATTTCAAACTACAATTTCAAAGTTTATGGATTTAGACAATGCTACTAAAAAGTTCAATTGTCAACCACATTTCATTTTGTAAAATATAAAACAATGACTCACATGCATACCAAGAACATAGAAACGACAGAATAATGTAACAGATTTTAAGTGAATGTAAGCTTTCACTAGAGCATTCATCACAATGCTACATCATAAAGTTTGAACTCTAGATAAAACAAAAAACATACCAAGCTCATTAGTAGAAGCAAAGATTCTAGATCAACAGGCCCCCTGTGTAAACACCAATGCTTTCAAATTCTCCAAGTCCCCAGGCCATGTCAGTGATATCCAACAAAACCTCTAAATTTCCTGTTGTTGGATCATAGCATTGTAATAGCCTCTCTACCCTATCATAAATGACTAGCCTCCCATCATCCAATATCAGTAAAGGACATGCATGGAGAGGATTCTGCTCCTCGACACTTAATCTGTACTTTTTAACCCAGAGACCTCTCTTGTGATCCACGAGAAACCATAGGTTGAAAGAGTCATCAAAACCATAGTCAACTATAACCAAGCTGCCATTTAAGTTGGCTAATGAGAGTACTCGCTCCACGCCAAGCTCAGCACTTCGCAGTGGCTCTGGACCCCAAGTGTTGGCATCCACTTCTCCGTATCGAGGTCGAATGGAGCTATGCTGGTTGGTTCCATAACAGTACAATCAAAGAAGAAATACACAACCCCATTGACAGCTACACATTCCATGATTTCAATTATCTGAAAGCCCCTCGGTGGGTTCTGCTTTCTCCTCCACCTTCCCTGGCTACTCCCATCAAAGGTGATGATGTCACATAGCTGAGGTCGCGAGAGATCAGGATGGCTGATGCGGAGTACCTTGTAGTCTCCAGTGGAAGCAACCTGTCCAAGAGCATATGTAACCGGCCTGCAGTTGCGTGAACCACAAGGAAATTGCCGATGTAGGCAAGACCCCACAAATTCACCTGAATAGAGGCCAGGCAAAATGACGGCATCTGCGGTGGCCGGGTTGAGAACCCAGGCGGCCAAATTGGGTTTGCAGAACCTAAAGAAACAGAGGCGGTCGAGGTGGGTGGGCACCAACTCGATGCGATCGGTGCCGAAGGGTATCCGCCTCAGCACCTGCCCCGACAGACCCATAATGGCGATGCCCCGGTCGTCGCCGTCGCCGTCCCTGAATGTGACGGCGAAGAGGGGCTCCGTGTGGCGGGACTTGTGCTCCGCAGCGAAGTGGGGGTCGGAGGTGAGGGCGCACCAGGACCGGCAGACGACGCGGAGGCGACAAAGCTCCTTGGCCGGGAGGCGCAGCAGGACCTCGAACAGCGCATCGGCGGGCAGTTCCGCCGGCGCGCTGGTGTTGGATACCGAGGCGGCATGGCACAGCTTGGAGCTGGACGCCATCGATCTGGGGATGTGCGAGATGGGAGGCGGGGGAGGACGGAGAGGGCGGCGCCGCCGGCAGGCGGAGAGCTGGTGGGTGAACCAGTGACGTCTAGCTTGGGCCTCTAGTTCCGGCAACCAGTGACGGCCCAGTTCTTGCTCCTGTCAGGTCTACTCGTGTGCTGTCAAGCCTCAATCTGAAGCCCAAATCAACTTGGACACTCAACTCAACTAGTACTCTGTACTCCTCAAAATAGAAAAATTCTATTTTATCTTCTTTTATTGAAAATTGCCATTGTAGTTTGATTTTTCTCCTCAAACTCTTAAACTAAACGACTTATCTCTAAACTTCCAAAACCATCCAAATTTTCTCCCTATCCTATTTTAAAGTGGCTTTGAAGACAGCTTTATCTTCTGTTTTTGGTTAAAAGTTCAATAAATATTTGACGACTCTAACCTTCCAAAAATTTGACGAAAAACATAGAGATAAATTGGGATACAATCCAAGTAAAATATTTAGAGCTTGCTAAACTATATCTAAAAGCTTCAAAAAAATATACGGACGTGCCAGCGCACGGATGTCCGACAGAAATTAATTATCTATAAGACGGTTCCAAACCGAACGCCTGCGCTCGCTCTGCACGCTGGCCCGGGCCTAGTGCTCGCTTGCCTGCTGTCATGGGCCACATGCTGTTGGGTCCCGTTTGCTGCTGCTTCACTTGCTGCTGCTGTGGTGCCATAGCGTCTGCTGCTGCTGTGCGCATGCTCCTACTGCTCGCACGCTGCTGCAAGCTGCCACGCGCCCTGCAGTTGGACATGGAACTGCCTTTGCCCTGTTTGTTATTAGATTGGCTATAGAATTCGTCTAAAATAGGTGAAATATTTGAAACACTATCTTACAAACATATGTGTATAACCACTGCAACATACGCAACATTTCTAATAAACACTTGTCTAAAACAGATGAAACATTTGAAATATGCACTTGCAACATATATATAGCCACTGTAACACATGTAAAATCCAGATAAAACACTTACAACTTGCAACATGAAAACACTTATTGTAACAAAAGACTGAAATATATAAAACATCTGGAACATATTCTTGCAAACATATGCAACATCTAGATCAGAACATTTACAACATACGTCCGAAAAACAGATGAAACATTTTTAACAATCACTTGCAACATGCCTCTAAATCAATTGCAACATATGCAACATCAGCTCGATCTACTTTTGCAACATTCGTATAAAGCACTTGCAACATACCTCTGGAATATTAGAAACGCTTGAAACATATGTTTGCAACATGTCGTTTCTGGCTCGTGAAACGTCTTGCTGCTCGAGAGAACGGAGGCTCATCGGCATGCGGAGTAGGTCCTACGGTGCTTGTAGGTGGCTACGCGATGCTGCAGGGGAGGCAACGCCCACGCGACTGGGATAGGCGAACCATATCCGGGCAGCAGGCATGCATGCGAATAGGGAGACGGCTAAGTAAGGGCATGGACGGCGCTGAGCATGGAGGACGCGTCCAGCGACGCCGGCGAGCACACTCCGGGGAGGGCTGGTCGCAGGCGACGGCGAGACTGGCGGTGTGCAGGAGGCAAGCCGCTAGCGCCACCGTGGATGGCGACGAGGCAGCGTGGCGTGGGAAGGGATTGCGATCTACAAGAGGCATCTGTGAGCGCTGCCATGGATGGCAACGAGAGAGAGAGAGAGTGCCACCATGGATGGCGCGCGAGGCAGCAATGGTGCCGCCAGACGAGTAGGAGTTGCTCCCTTTCTGACATCCGCGGTGGAGAGACCGAGAAGCGGAAGGGATAAGGATGGGTGTTTTTTTTTCTTTTTCACAAAAGTAGGCAAGCCACGAGCGGCGGGGTAAAAGTACATGAGTTAGGCCTCGAGATACGTCCGAAGATTTTTTTGTCGTATCAGACGTAAGACAGAGAGCATTACTGAAAAATATATTTAGCTCTAGAAAATGAGAAAATATCCAGAATATTTTTATTGGTGCCTAAATGTGTTCTCAAAACTTTGCACTGCAAAAATATGAGATGCAACCAAATGTTGGACGTCTAAACGTGTTTTCTAATCATTTTAATTTTATGTCTAAACTTGTCTTAAAAAAACATGGTTTAATAGTCATAGGCAAGGTCAGGTCTTAGTCAATGTCAACTATTTTTTGTCGACTTATTAACAAGTTCGGTTCTAGCTTTACTTTGCCACCATAGGCAGCCTAGTCATTTGCCAGGCCAAGGCAAGGCACCAAATAGCAGTGGCGATTGCTATAGCACCCATAAAGATTACGAGATCAAAGATGACAGAAACATTGTTTCACGATACGATTACCAGGACAACTCGTAATATTTATCCATGACAACATGATTTTTTCATGACTGAATTTACAAGGGAAAAAGGGGCAGTGCCAACAACGCTTTCAAAATTAGCTTCTTCGCCATAAAATAGGACCCTTGAATAACACACAAGACCAGAGACGAGTCTGAATCTGAAACCCCAGCATGAGCAACTTGCAGAAACGTACTGATTTCATGTCTTCTCAGTTGTCCATCACTGTGCATTTGAGTCTGCAGCCAAGATCAAAAGAACTATCAAATTAGAAGTCAGGAGTGGATTACATGTAGCAAAAAGCTGGACAGTACTGTGAAAAAAAACGACCGTGCTGAAAGACAAATGAGATAAGAAAAAACAATATGCTAAGAGCTGGTAGCACAATGCATTTCTTCAAACACCTTCCAGAACATTAATGCCATAGTATAACTGGCAATTTAGCATCGAAAACACCAAACACTTAGACTAGTGTAGTGAACGAACATCTAACAAACTTCTAAAAATACCAGACAATAATTCCAGTGAGCTGGTAGGACAAGTACTGTAAATGACAATTCAATCCTGAAACACTTTATTTTGTAGTAAACCTCCACATAATAATTAATGTTATAATTAATGTATACCAGGCCAGTGGCAGAGGCTCATTAGAGCCAAGTCTGCATCAAACTTAAGTATCCAATTTCAAGGAAATTCCAATCTTGGCTTGCCTTCATAAGCTATTGAAAGATGTGCCATTAAATTGTCCTCCTATCTATTTCTTCCAGTCTCAATGCTGTAAACGAAAGCCTTTCTAGCCGACCCATATGAATGGTGCCCAACCAAAGGGGGCCTTATATTCTATTGTTCATATGTAGGCACCTTTTTGATAGAAAGATGCATCATGCATGCAAACTATACTAATATAAGTTGCATCAGGTGTTAAATAAGGATATTTGATACTCCATAAGTTTCAAATTGTAAGTTGTTCTAGCTTTTCAATACATAGCTTTTACCATGTATGTAGAAATAATGTTTATCTAGGTGGCTATGTACTCAGAAAAGCCAAAAAGGCTTGCAATTTAAAATGGACAGAGTACTAAACATCAGACAAGACGGCATTTCTTTTAGCTCACTAACTGAATTCACAGAATAGCTTACAAACGTCCCGAAATCTTCACACAAATCTCATCAGCACAACTGACTCCCTAAATCAACAGACTTCCTGTGCGATCACATAAGAACCAAGAAATTAAAAAAAAAAGTGCTGTGGTACATTTTTCTAAAATCTGCACAAATCGCATAATTAGCTAAATAAGACATATTGTTAGTTAGTTTACCCCTGGCATGCCCTGCTCGCCTAACCAACCTAGCCCAACCCATTCAAACACAACTCCATGATCTACTTCTGTTCATTCGGCCTGTTCCTCATTTGGTTCACACCGCAATCTGCCATGTCCATCAGCTGCCCTTGTTGATCTCTTGTGTGATTTCATCATGATGATTTGGAGCATTAATTAGCAGCACTATGACTAGGAAGTTGCACGGCAATTTGAATGGGAAGTGTCAGTTCCCATTGAAAGGATAATTTGACGTAAGTGGTGCTCATTAGTGATTAGTGCACTAGCCACTTGATGAAACAGAATACGATGTTGTCCTTGCCCAAATCAAACCAGAACAGAACTTAAGAATCCTCAGTTCCTATCATGATTGAGATCTAAATAACAATAAGGGCTGCAGATGACCTTAAGAGCTTTACTTAAGCTATGTAGCAGCTAGCTGACATGCATCAGTGTCCAGCACAGCCACCAAAGCTTGAGAGGGGAGGTGTCCAGGGAGCTGAGAGGGGAAGACTGATTTGTAGGTGATGGATCTCATAAACAATTCAGACAAAACTAAAGTCAGCTGAAAGTGAGAGGATCCAGATCGGACTAATCGGCCTCCTGCTGACAAGTGATAATGAGTTGGCTCGCGAGCTAAACTAGCTGAGCCATCTCATTATCTTAACGAGCTATAAGGAATCAGGCAGGCTCATTATCCAGCCCTACTGTTAAATATATTATCTAGGTCTAAAGTGCAAAAAACTTCCCTTTGATCCATGAAACGGTGTTTATTCATGGAGATTTCATACTAAACAACTCAAAGTCAAGAAAAAATGAGAAATGGGAGCTCATTTTGAATGTTTATTTTTCTAGCTCAACAACAAAAAAAATCTCCATGCTGGCACACCATATCAATAAGTAGAGTATTTTTCTATTTTCGGTTCTTTGGATCTATATGACACATTTCAACCTACAATTTCAAAGTTTATGGATCACAATGCTCATAAAAAGTTCAGGTACCACCCATAAGTTTAATTTTGTAAAATATAGCAATGCTTCACAAGCATAACAAGCACATAGAATAATCAACAACACTAGAGCATTCATCACAATGCTACCTCATAAAGTTTTGGAAGTTAGAGAAAACAAATAACATACAAAACTCGTCGGTAGAAGCAAGATTCTAGATCAAGAGGCTCCCTGTGTAAACACCAATGCTTTGAGTTTCTCCAAGACCCATCTCCTTGATATTCAACACATCTGTTAAACTGTCTGTTGTTGGATCATAGCATTGTAATAGCCTCTCTACCCTATCATAAATGACTATCCTCCCATCATCTAATATCAGTAAAGGACATGCACAGAAACAATCACACACAACAATTAATTTGTACTTTTTAACCCAGAGACCTCTCTTGTGGTCCATGAGGAACCATAGGTCGAAACAGACACCAACATCATTGTCAATTATAACCAAGCTGTCATTTAAGTTGGCTAATGAGAATTTCCGCTCAAAGGACCGAAAATCAGCACTACGCAACGGCTCTGGACCCTGAAGTGTTGGCATCCACTTCTCCGTATCTAGGTTGAATGGAGCTGTGCTTGCTGGTTCCATAACTGCATAATCAAGCACGAAATACACAACCCCATTGAAGGTTAAGTGTTCCATGATTTCTCTTCTCTTCATTATTGTAAGGTCGGGCGGTGGGTTCTGCTTTGTCCTCCAACTTCCCTGGCTACTCCCATCAAGGGTCATGATTTCACATACCTGAGGTGACGAGCCACCAGGATGCCCGATGCGGAGTACCTTGTACTCTCCAGTAGAAGCAACCTGTCCAAAAGCATATGTAACCGTCCTGCAGTTGTGCATGAAACCAGAAACCCAACCAGATTTCTGCTCAATGCAAATGCCCACAAACTCATCAGAATGGAGGCCAGGCAAAGTGAGGGCAACTGCGGTGGCCGGGTTGAGAACCCAGGCGCCCAACGAGGGTTCGCACCACCTAAAGACACAGAGGCGATCGAGGTGGGTGAGCAGTTGTCCCGACAGTCCCACGATGGCGACGCCCCTGGCGTCGCCGTCCCTGAATGCGACGGCGAAGAGGGGCTCCGCGTGGCGGGACTTGTGCTCCGCGGCGAAGTGAGGGTCGGAGGTGAGGGCAATTCCAGGACCGACAGACGGCGCGGAGGCGACAGAGGTCCTTGGCCGGGAGGCGCAGCAGGACCTCGAACAGCGCGTCGAGGGGCAGCGCCGTCGCGCCGGTGTTGGATGCCGAGGCGGCATGGCACAGCTTAGAGCTGGACGCCATCGGTCTGGGGTTGTGCGAGATCGAGGAGGACGGAAGGGCGGCAGGCGGCGCCGCCGGTCGCCGGAGGCGGAGCGCTGGTGAATGGATCCCGTCGTTAAGTTGCCTATTGGGCTGGGGCAAAGGGGTTCGATGCAGAACCTTGGGCCATTCCAGGCTGGGCTTCTTTTTAGTAAAGAGTGACAGCCCAATTTTTGCTCCTGTCAGGCCATTGATGACCCGTAAAGCCTCAAGCTGAAGCCGAAATCAACTTTAAAATTTGTTGCTGTTGATAAGTTCTCAATTTGAATTTTTTAGGGTCTGAAATATTTGTTTTAAATTCACACATTTTGAGATTCAAATTTTAAAATTTTGAACAATCTCGGATGGAGATGCTAAATCTACTAGAGTTGCGTGCTTGATGATATTTAAAACTTTGTAGTAATCTTTTTTTCATTTAAGTTTATTTAATATCCAAACTATTCATTATAAAATTATAAAACATTTATAAAATAATATATATTTGCTAACAAGTAAGCGCGTGGTGTGATGGTAAGAAGTTTCTATTACTAACAACAATTTTTTTGGTTTTCCTAGAGCCATTAGTAGCCCCCTATTATGGAGGCATCTGTTAGGCACACGACTTTCTTGTCTCTCAAAATAAAAAATAACTGTCTCGAAAAATCAATTTAGAAAAAGGCATGGCATCTATTTTGCCTCCAACCTTCTAGAACAACCTAGTTAGTTTCGCATTCTTGTTTAGTTCATTAATGAGTTTACTACTCTGTCTTTTTGGTTTCCATAGTGAAGACTATATGTACCAAAACTACAGCTAATCCACTTGTTCCATGTGGATTCAATATAAATCTTGGGCACGAATAATCCGGTTTGTTTGGTTGAGTTATGGTTGTGGATAAAAGCTATTATGGGCTATGATCTATGAAAAAATGTTGTGGTCATGGAAATGTTGAAAGTTGTTTGGTTAAAACAAGCATAAATTATGCCTCCTTTCTTTATCTCTCTTGAAACAACTATGAAAGAGTTTTATATTCTAGTCATTTTAAAAAAGCAGAAAGTTAAAATCCAAATTCAGATGCCAAACTACTTTCAAAATTATACTACGTATAAGTAGCTTCTTTTAAAAGCGTGCAAAAACCCCTTAGGTTGGGTTTTTAGTCTGTTGTGAAAGCGGTACGTAAACATATCTATGTACTCTTATAAAGCTATAAACCCCACTAGTTATTTCTCTCAACATGTTATCCATCTCATTAGTTCACTATCGGATGCATTTATGACCAAATAGAATCTGCATTATGATCTACATGTCGTGAGTGGCATCATCCACTAACATTATATTTAGTTGTTCACATCAAAGATGACATGTCATTCACTCGCATTAACTTATAATTATTTATCCTTTTGTATAAGTAATATTTTAAATCATCATCAATTTCATCAGCAATGTACAGGGTATATATTTAGCTAGTTATTCAAAAGTCATATGCATATAACGCACTAACAGGATTATGATATAATACTTACCTTTCATATCGCTACAACTTGTATACATGACAGTGTTAAAAAAAGTTATACCGATCATCAGTATACGCACACGTATCATAATTTAACAAAGAGAGAGATCACTAGTACACAGACCATTTGTGTTGACGGTGGGGTAGTATTTTTCTTGGCGGTGTTTGTTGTGAAACGGCTCGCAAATCGACCAAATGCACCCCTAGAACCGCCTGTGGTAAAAAGTAATATCACTTTGGCGGTTCATTGTGCCAACCGCCGATGCAAATGCTCACATTTACACAGGCGGTTTGTACAACGAACCGCCAAAGTGATATTGACCATTATCACGGGCGGTTCGTATAGAGATCCGCCTTGTGAAAATGGAGGTCATTTTTTCAGGCGGTTTGGACAATGAACCGCCGGTGATAATGGTCAATATCACTGGCGGTTCCTAAACCCAACCGCCTGTGAAAATGGAGGGCATTTTCACAGGCGGTTGGTAATGTCAACCGCCTGTACTAACCCTTCATCTATATATACCCCCTTCTTCCTCCTCTCCACCTCCAACCGAATCTGTAGCCCGAGCACACGGTGCCATGGTCGGAGCTTTGGAGGTCCGTTTTGAGCCAATACAAGGGGAGAGGTTTTGATCCTGATTTGTTTGGAGGAGGTAGCTAAGAAAGGTTAGTTTATATGTTTCTTGCCTTATTTTCCTTCATTTTCCTCCATTCCCACCACTTTAGAGATCTAGGGTTTCATGTGAGAGAGAAGAGCTCAAGAGAGAGTAGAGTAGAGTAGTTTTTTTTAATAATTATAGTTACTTTTTTTGTTTAATTAGCTAGTATTGATACTTTAAATTAAGAATTAGTGAGGTTTTTATTAGAATGTTAGTTACTAGTTTTGCTTTAATTTTTTTGTTGCATCTAAGTAACTGATGTTTTAATTATTTTATTTTGTTTATTCATATTTAGTTGAACTAGCTATTAGTGATGCTTTTTGCTTGGTTGTAGATAATTAATAGAGTTATTTAGTTAAGAATTAGTTTATGTTTAATTATGTAGTTATGTTTTGTTAAATTAATTAGTGGTGAGACTTTTATTAGGGTTTTAGTTACTAATCTAGCTTTAATTAATATAAATAAACATATAATGTAATTAAACATCTATATATATTCTTTATAGGTAACGATGGATAGAGCCTTTTGGATGTATAAGTTAGACAGAGTAGATCCATCATATATACCGAGGTTCTCAAGTTTCTCGATGCTTTGCCAAAAATCATGCTTTGAGAACACGTAAGAAACACATATATTGCCCTTGCTGCTCGATTGCGGGAATATTGTTGTTTTTGAAGACACAAAACCAATCTTAAATCATTTGGTTTGTCGAGGATTTATGGAAGATTACTTGATTTGGACAAAGCATGGAGAGGGTAGCTCATGCCCGTATGTTCTTGGAGACCCTATGGGTAATGGCCCAAATCTGGTTGTTGATGATAGCCAATTCCTACACGAGAGTCATCACCATTATCCGCAGCAGGGTGAACATGTTGTGTCTGATGTTCCTGATGATGTCAATGTTGAAGGATCCGAAGACAACAGAACTGAAATGATGGATGAAGATGCGGAATTGATGGCTGCACTATTGCGTCGTCATACTGATCCATCAATGTTCTTCATGGAAGGTATGGAGGCTTTGGAGAAGGCAAAGCAGCAGAGCCATTGTACGAGGAAAGTAAAGGTTGTACCAAAGAGTTCACAACACTAAGGTCTGTGCTTAAACCGTTGATGCTGAAAGCAAGATATGGATGGTCCGATGCCAGCTTCGATGCATTGTTGAGTACTCTCAGAGATATGCTTGCCAAAGGAGAATAAAGTGCCCGCTAACACGTACTATGCAAAGAAGCTAATTAGTCCGCTTACTATGAGTGTCCAAAAGATCCACGCGTGCGTAAATCATTGTATACTATATCGAGGTGATTACAAGGACTTGGACAACTGTCCCTAATTGCGGTGCTAGTCGTTACAAGACGAAAAAAGACTATCTACAAGAAGAGAATGCAGCCTCCATTTCTAAAGGGAAAAAGAGAAAGAAGACTCAGCAGAAGGACAAACGTTGCACCACAGAAAATGAAGAAGAAGACTACTACGCACGAGAAGGGTTCCCCGCTATGGTCATGTGGTACCTTCCAAAGAGTAGATCGGTTGCGGTGTTTGTTCGCAAACCCCGAGGACGCAGAGCTCATGACTTGGCATGCTTCGATAAGCATAAAGTAGATGGAAAGCTTCGACACCCCTGCGCAGATGGCACTCAATGGAAAAAAATTCAATGAGGACCACCCCGAATTTGCTAAGGATACAAGAAATGTCGTTTGCACTATGTACCGATGGAATGAACCCCTTTGGTGAAAGGAGTAGTAAGCACAAAGACATGGCCGCTGATTCTCACCATCTACAATCTCCCTCCACACTTGCTGCAAAAACGAAAATACCTTCTACTCACCATTCTTATTTCTGGACCTACACAACCTGGTGTTGATATGGATGTATTCTTGGAGCCATTAATGGAGGAAATGAAAAAATGTTATGGGAAACAAAAGTTGATATGGTGGACGCTTATCGGAAAGAGTCATTCACACTAAGAGCAATTATTTTTGTTACGATCAATGATTACCCCGCTCTCTTTGTATTGTCCGGGACAGTTCAAGGGCAAAGTTGGTTGTGTGGTATGCTTGGATGAAACCTTTTATGTGTCTCTCAGTGCATCGAACAAGATAGTGTACATGAGACATAGGCGTTTCTTATCAAAAGGTCATAGATACCGATTACGAAAGATGGATAGGTACTTTGACAATCATGATGAAGTAAGATCCACTGCTCCATCAGGGAATAGTAAAGGTCACAGAGTATATGAGATAGTTAAGAACATCAAGTTTGTATTTGGTAAGAGGACAAAAGATGGAAAAGCAAGGAAGGATGTAAAGCCAACTCCTGGCGCTACATTCAAGAAGATGTCAATTTTCTTTAAGTATTTGCCTTATTGGAAAGAGCTGGACGTATGGCACGCGGTTGATGGTATGCACGCTCGTAAGAATGTGTTTGAAAGTTTGATGGGTACCTTGCTAGACATAAAGGGCAAGACCAAGGAAGGATCAAGTTCACGCCAGACCTGGTCAATTTAAAGATAAAACCCGAACTTCACCCGGTATTGCTAGACAATGGAAAGTACCATCTCCCAAAGAAAGTTACAACTTGACCACGATGAGAAACATGCCATTTGTTTGTGGTTGAAGAAATTGAAAGTTCCAAATGGATTCTCGCTCCAATATTAAGAGCATTGTGTCTATGAAGGACCTTACACTCACTAACTACAACTCACATGATTGCCATGTGATGTTGACAACTTTCCTCCCTATTGTCATCCGGGCTATAAGTCCGTCTTCTTAAAGATGGCAATCACACGGTTGTGTTTCTTTTTAACGAGATATCACAAAAGGTAATTGATCAAGAGCGCTTGGCGCCTCTCCGTGAATTCGCAAAGGGAGACATTGTCACAACTTGAGATGTGTTTCCCGCCATCTTTCTTCGATATAATGGTACACCTTATCGTGCATTTGGTGCCACAAATACAGGCATTGGGTCCCATGTATTTGCACGAGATGTGGACATATGAGCGTTTCATGTCAATTCTCAATGGGTATGTAAACACACGTGCTCGCCCCGAGGCATCTATGATAGAGGGATACACCACCGAAGAGGCAATTATGTCCGGTGCTCCATTCTCCTCAGAACACTTGGCTAAAAGAAGAAATTACAATAGGTTTGCCTCCATCGCGACATGAGGGTAGATTGTATGGGTGTGGGAGGATGGGTCGGAAATCATTCATTCCGACAGACTATAATATTGTCCTCGAGGCGCATCATAGCATCCTACATCAGCTCTCGATAATGGATCCTTTCATCAAGCAACACATACAAGAGCTAAGCGATCGAACCCCGGGCAAACAGAGGATTGGGTAGCGAAGGAACACAAGCGTCGATTCACCACATGGCTAATGGAGCGTAACATTCCAAATGGAGAAACAATTGAGCAACAAACTATCAAGAAGTTGGCGGTGGTCCATCTCGCCAGTCACATCATGGCGTACATTTGACATTAGTGGCTTCACATTTTGTACTACTTCTAGGGACAAAAAGAGCATGTCGCAAAATAGTGGTGTTCGCCAAGCGAGGCCATAGATGATTCAGATGAAACCGCTACATACTTTGGTTTCATTGAGGAGATATGGGAATTAGACTATGATACCTTTAAGACGCCTTTGTTTTCGATGTAAATGGATTGATGACAACCATATCACCGTGGACAACTATGGCTTGAGAGTTCTTGATCTAAGTAAAGGAGGCTACAAGGATGATCCTTGGATCCTTGCTAACCGTGTTTGCACAGGTCTTCTATGCCGAGCGTATCCTCTCTAAAAGAAGAGAAGAAAACTAGCGACAAGACAAAGCATACGGTTCTTCCCGAAAGCAGCAAGCTATAGGAGTTGATGGTGTAATTGACCTAGAAGACTTCAACCACTTCGGGCACATGTCTCTATTTGCGCATCATCAAGTAAAGATAAGAAATGTTGAGCGAAATATCCCCAAGAGTTCTTTACCATGGGTGCGCCACGATGGAGAAGGCGTAACAAAGAGTCGGCTAGCTAGATTTAAGTTTAGTCAACTAAGCATCTTTGTCTTATGTAACCAATTATCCTCCATAATTTGTACTCATCAATTGTTTTTCTATATTCGTATTTCTCTTCACTTATTTAAATCCTTTTGTTTCTAATGGTTTAAGTCTTTTTTTTTTAAACTTTGTAAAAGAAATAATCCTAAAACTAATATTCTAATTCCTACATGAAATATTATATATCCTAAAATACTAGCCTAAAAAGGAAATATTATATATCCTAAAATACTAGCATAAAAGGAAATATTATATATTCTAACAAATTAGCCTAAAAGGAAATATTATATATCCTAAAAAATTAGCCTAAAAGGAAATATTATATATCCTAAAAAATTAGCCTAAAATACTAGCATAAAAGGAATAATAAATATCCTATTAGAAAAACAAAAAACTGGAAAACATTTTCACCGGGCGGTTGGTATTGACAACCGCCAACTTAAATTTGATCTTCACAAAGCGGTTCGTATTGACAACCGCTTTGTGAAGATCATTTTCACAAAGCGTTCGATTGACAACCGCCTGTGAAAATGCCAACCTATATAAAAACAAAGGCGCAGGGACTTGTGAAATTTTTCAACTCCTCGGTGGGCGCGTTTGTTGTTAATTCACGCCGGCAAAGCTGCCAATTTTTCGCTGGAGGAGTTCTCGAAGCGCCCGCCCGCCGCCGAGGTCAGCGCCGAGGAGCTCGGGTGCATTCCGCGCCGCCAAAGACGCCGGGCGGACGCAGCCGCCGCCGCCGTGGACGCAGCCGTCGCCTCCTCGGCCGGGCCGCCCGAGGTCGGGCCGCCGCCATCAACAAATTCGGCCGACCTCTTGTTCTGCGCCACCGCCGAGGTCGAGGTGAGCGTTTATTCACCGCTATGGTCATGTGGCCGGTCCAATCCGAAGCGGTGGCGGTCGGGCGGCGCAGGGCGCGCGGCGGGCGACGGCGACGGGCAAGGCGCTGCGGCGGGCGACGGCGCGTGTGGCGCAGCTTGTGCCGCCGTTGTGCACGCCGGCGACGTGGCGACGCTGGCCAGGGCGGGAGGATCGACGCCGGCGACGTGGCGACGGCGGCGCGGGCGCGCGTGGGCAGCGCGCTGCCTGCCCTAGCCCGGCCGAGCTCTGCCCCTCCTGGGCCGCTGCCGTGTTGGGCCACTGCTGGGCCTTCCAATGGGTCCAGCAGTGGCTCTTTTTTTTTTAAAGTGATAGTATATGTAAATATTGTATATGGATGTCTTTATTATTCCTTCTTATATATAAATTCCTCATTATATATTCTTATAATATTGGACAAGCTAGTATATATAAATTCTTTATTATTACTTCTTATAATATTGACATGCTAGAATTATAGAAATTGGACATGCTAGTGTATATATAAATTCCTCATTATATATTCTTATAATATTGGACATGCTAGAATTATAGAAATTGGACATGCTAGTATATATAAATTCCTCATTATATATTCTTATAATATTGGACATGCTAGAATTATAGAAATTGGACATGCTAGTATATATAAATTCCTCATTATTCCTTTATCATATGGTAATATTTTATGTAAATGTAGTGCTCCATTATCATATGTTAATATTTTATTTACTTCTATTATTTCCTTTATCTTATGTTAATATTTTATGTAAATGTAGTGCTCCATTATCATATGTTAATATTTTATTTACTTCTATTATTTCCTTTATCTTATGTTAATATTTTATGTAAATGTAGTGCTCCATTATCATATGTTAATATTTTATTTACTTCTATTATTTCCTTTATCTTATGTTAATATTTTATGTAAATGTAGTGCTCCATTAATGACATGCTAGTATAAATCAATTCTATGACTATATGCCAAGTGCTTTCTTTGCAATGATTAAAGCTATGATTGATTTAGTGTAGTAATGACTTATAATTTTTCTTGACTTAGTGTTACTGAAGAGAAGATGACTTCTCCAAAAACAATTGATCAAGGAGATGACCAGCGTCTTGAGTCGCCCAATAAGGACGATAAAACCATAGACCAACGGTTAGTATAACACAATTACGTTTATTTGAACGATAAATTATAGAAATGATGAACTTATTGGCTTATTGACCTTGCATTTTTAGAACTACAAGTGATTTGCCACAAGAAGAAGAAGAAGAAGATTACCATGGTGCCATGTTAGAAGAAGAAGAAGACGATGGAAACCGGTGATCCATGCCCTAGCATAGACAGACAACCTCAACATAGTGTAGACCCAGTTATGATCCAAATATTGATGAGGTAGTTATCACATACAAAAATTGCTTTCATTCATCCCTTAACAATAGACTCCGCTCCATGATAAATATATCGCGCGTGAGAGGTTTTGTCTCAATTATGGGACATTCCGGCCTCGGAAGAAGAGGTGCCGTAAGAGAAGCCCCGTAAACAACAGAGAGACAACCACCTCAAAATCAAGGAAAAGGAAACACAAAGTGAGCTAAAACGAGGTGAAAGAGGGGCGAACAAGTGGCCGAGCAAACCTATGTTATTCCCGATATAACCCCAAAGGGAGAGCCAATAGTGTCAAATGCGGTGGCGGCCAAGATAAGAAATGCGATTGGTTTCTTGGTAAGGGATAAGCTTGACATCACAATCCGTAGGTGGGCGATGTGAGCGTAGTCACACACGGAAAGAGCTATGGAGAAAGTTTGGTGAAAGGTTTGTCATCCCTACGGGGACCGAGAAAATTGTAAAAGAGTATTTCTACAAGCAAAGTTGCAACATCATTTCAAACTATAGATCGAAATGAATGTCAAATATCTCAAGAAGGGTTTGGATCCAACTAAAAAGTATAAGATCACCGCTAATCAAGGCGCAGATTCAAGAAGCGTAGGGAAGATCCAAGTTTCCAAGCAAAGAGCGAAGCCTTCTCGCGGGTTAGCAAAGAAGAACAAGTACCACCACCACCTTGGCACGGTGGTTACAAGTCGCACATTCCAAAGTGGCGGCGGAGGAGGAAGAGCTCAAGAAAGAAGGCAAGGTTGTCCTCTCGAGCAAGTTGGGGAGAGGGACGGCGAATTGGTCGAAAGCTAGAGGAACTGCATAAAAACCTTCGGGGTTTGAACTGTCCCGATGAAATGACGCCGACCGTAGAGAAAATTGTCGATTTGGCCGCGGAATACAACGAGGGAAGATTCAAGCCACAAAGGGAGAGGGACATCTTGACATTAAGTCTAGGCAACCCCGAGCATCCCGGCCGTGTCCGAGGAATTTCATCCAAGAGGGATGGAAAGAGGGATTTGGTGAAGAGTGGTTAGGCATGTACAAGAAAAAAGATCGATACAAGCAACAAATGAAAGATTTCTCTATGAGGAGCAAAGCTAAGGAACAATTCAAGAACATGATGTCCGATTTCCTAACAAATCCTCGATCCTCAAATAATACGTGGCTAGCTAGTGCGGTAATGCTCAACAGATGAGCACACAAGGTCCACAGATGCAGATCGACCCCACACAACAAGCGGGCCGGGTCCTAAGGAGATGATTCCCCGCCCGTCCACACAATCACCGGGCTTTCCAAGCAAAGGGGGGTCTACGGGCAACAAAGACCGCTTCCCAAAAGGATGACATTGACGCACCGACACCCTCAGAAATTGCCGATACGCTATGGTATGAAGCATGTTCGCACAAAGGAAGTTGCCACGCGCCTTGCAATCCCGTGGACGTGACTACCACCATACCATCATGCCGAAGAGTACCGCAGGGTAGAAGTGCATAAGGTCGTCCCCGGCTATGAGGAAGATGTGCTTGAAATTCCAGTGCCCGACAATGTTGAGACACTCGACAAAGCCATTAACACTTTCATCCTATGGCCTCGACGGGGACGTGGAGTTGACGCAGCCCGCCTCAACCGCAGGAAGCACCAACCGCCGGAAGTGTTGCCGAAACTCAAGAGTCAAGACATGTTGAGGTGGTTCCGCACCCAACCCCAATAGCACCATGTCCCCCATCACCTCCACCTAATATACAATCACCGCTAGCCAATCCCGTTGAAACCCCACAGTCATCACCTCAACCTACACGATCTCCATCACCGCTAGCCAATCCTATTGAAACCCCACCACCATCGATCCAAATTAGTGCTTCCCCACCACCTCGGGACCTCGAACAATCGCCTTTGACACCACCGCCGCCCCTAAAAAGACCCAAGAACCACCAAAGAAGAAATTCCCGATCCCCAAATTGATCTCCCCTTATGAGCCAAAGAGGAAAACTGGCCGGAACCGCCCGTGTTTCTATCGTGGATTGCACAAAGCCGCAAGTCAAAGATTGTTGACTTAGCCGAAAAGGTGAGAGGTCGCCAAAAGGCCCGAGATCAATGTCTTAGAAATCGGGAAGCCCACATGGGAGGATTATGAAAACATCCCCGACAGATACATACCGGGCGTGCCTCTCCTTAGCTGAAAAAAACTAAAGAAACTACCGGTGGTATAAAAAGATTACATGACCGGTATATGAGAGTCGTCACATACAAGATCGACACGATCCAAGTAAGCATACCACCCTCTGCCTTCAAGTGAACGAGATACCGCTTTTGTAACCTTCAAGACATTTGGTTGATGATGAACCCGAAGCGGCTCGATGTTCACTTGTAACATTATTTGCATTGTAAGTCTCTTACTTGTCATAACATGTTCATCATATATTTTTTTGAGTTGTACTACTTTATCCGTTTGATGAAATGAACTTGTGCCATGCAGGATGGAATATGATAAGGACGAGACCACTTATGGCCCCGGACCAAACAAACATGAAAGCAAACGGATTTGGTACCTTAGCCCAAAGAAAATTTGTGAGAACGAGCACACATTCCGGATTGGTCATCACAACGATGACTTAAAAAGGATTAACAGGAAAAACAACTTGAAAAGAAGAAAGAAGAGTTGGAGAAGAGACATGAGGCTACGTGCGCCGCATACATAGCAAATGGATTTATTCAATTTCAAAACAGGAAGTGATAATCGCACCATATAACCCGGGTAAGTCTGAGTGTATATATAAAAATCATGTTGCATATATGAATAGAAACACATGACAATTCTGGTTCATTCTTGCAGGGACCACTGGATATGCTTCTATATCTATCTTAGGGACGGAAAGATGCTGGTCTTTGACTCTGCAGATTATAAACCAGAAATGTATGCAAAGGTCACGACCATCTTGGAAAGGTAAGCTAACTTACTTTTATATTATACATACTTTATTGCTGAAAGAACAAAAAACTAACTAAATCTATTCGAGACCATAGAACTTACTGGTGGTACAAGATCAAGGGTGGGAAGGTCAACCCATCCATAAAGGACGAGGAACTAAGAATATTTCATAACTGGCCGGGTAAGTAAGATATTACCTTAAGATCATGTATGTGTAGTGCGTACTTAGTTAAGGCGATATTGGAAGTCAATAACAACTTATCCTCTATGTAGTGCCACAAGCAACCACTTGGCTCCGCATAATCGTGGATTCTACGTGTGCGAAGTTCATGAGAGTAAACGGACGGTACCGCAAAAACCCTTACAAGGTATAACTAATATAATAGTCATGCTATATTTATGTCCATAATAAGTGCAAACATATGATTCTATAATCTTCCTTTTTTAGGTCATTTGCGAGAATCATCGAAGCCTAAAACCTCACGGAAAAAAAAATCTATATGAACTAGTCGAGGATCTATGCTCCTTCATCATGAAGGAAATCATTCCAAGCGAGGGAAATACCACGAAGCGAGCATAAATGTCCCTAGCGAGGCCGAGTTCAGAGCGCTAAGAGAGATTAGCGCTCTCAAACTAAGTCGAGATGATTATTAGAATCATCATATCATTTGCGATGAAAACATTTGTTGTCGTGGCCGCAAAACAACTGTGATAAATATTGATGTATACATTAAGGTTGTAATCAAATTAATTTGTTAATGGTGTATATATGTATATAATTATATATATTGGTCCTTTCTATCATTACTTTTGTATTCCTATCATTGCATGTAAAGATCATTGACATAAGATATAGGGAGAGAAAAAGGGAGGAAAAGGAGGGAGGAGGGCCTTTCGCAATTAAAAATTCAAATTTGTAATTGACATAAGATATAGGGAGAGAGAAAGGGAGGGAAGGAGGGCCTTTCAAAATTAAAAATTCAAAAACTGAAACTGGCGGGAAAGTCATTTGCACAAGGCGGTTGACACAAATCCAACCGCTTTGTGCAAATACCATTTTCACCGGGCGGTTGGTGTTGTCAACCGCCGGTGAAATTCTATTTTCACAGGCGGTTGGCTATGTCAACCGCCAGAAAATGGCTTCTCCACCGGGCGGTTGATGGCCGGACGCCGATGGAAATGCTCCATTTCCACGGGCCTCCACATGCGGCACCCCAAAACGCTGTGAAGAGGCATCTGGAACCGCCTTTGTGCGGGACCTCTGTGTACTAGTGGATAGCAGGGGTAGGAGTTCTTTATTTATCAATTTTCCTTATAATAATTAACGTGGAGTACATACATATATACTGATATATATATATATATATATATATATATATATATATATATATATATATATATATATATATATATATATATATATATAAATTATAATTCTGTGTAGTATACCAGCTGGCAACCGATCGAAATGAATATATTTTTTCTTAGCGTGAGTATCGACATACGACACAGATCAGAATCTCACTGGTTCAACGTATTTAAAAGTTCCGTAACATTGTTCAAAAAGTTCCGCGCCGCTCGCCATTACTTCAAGTTCTTCAACCAGCGACGACGACGAAGCCCCCTCCCTTCCATTCTTCTTCTTCCCTCTGGACGACGGCGGCGGCCGGGCGCCGTGCAGGCACTCGGCGTGGAGATCGACGTCGCAGAGCGCGCACCGGTAGACCCAAGCGTCGCAGGGCTCGCGGCACGCCGCGCACGTCCCGGCGCTGGGCAGCGCGGTGAGGCCGTGTTCCGGGTGGTGGAGCTCGCTGCGCGCGGGTCGGCGGCAGGCGCGAGCACCGCGGGTGCACGGCGAACCCGCACGGCGCGCAGCGGTACAGGAACTCGCCGTCGCCGGGGACTTCCTCGCGGCACACGTCGCAGCAGGTGCTCCGGCGGCCGTCGTCGTCGTTGTCGGTGCGGGAGAGTTTGAGGTCGTGCCACGGGTGCGCGAAGAAGGCGCGCAGGGTCTCCGGGCACCTGGCGCACTCCTCGTGCAGGTCGAAGTCGCAGAGGCCCAGGCGCCGGGGGGCAGCTGTAGCCGCTGCCGGTGAGCTTCTCCCCGCACAGGTCGCAGTGGCGTGACCGGTGGTACTCCCTCAGCTTCAGCTCGTGCTGGGGATGCAAGAAGTGGACAACCGGCGTGGCCATGGCCATGACGAATTGATAGCTGCTGAATGGACGCTGCCAGTACTGTACATACCATCATCGGACAGCGGTCACTATTTCTTATATAGGCAAATGAGCTGCGAAGACTTGTCAAAATTGTGTTGCCGTAAAAAAGACTAATGGGAATGCCATGTATGTAGTAACGAAAGCGCGTTGGTACAACCGAGTTGTCCATACCAATAAAAAATGTTGTTAGTTATTACTAAAATTAGGAATTCCATGTTTAATACCTTTATTAGTTATCAAAATTATTTACTTTTGGGGTCGTCTCTGCCAACCTACTTTTTCATGGACATAGAAGAAAAATATCTGTTCCTAAATAAATCAATTTTTAAAGTTGCCTTTAGTAAAAACAAGTTCAACTGAACTTGTAGAAATAATTGTTAAGAATTATGACACCAAATAATATCGTTAGATTAGATAATCATAAACTATATTTTCATAATCTGTTCATTTGATGTTAGGATGAAATTTCCATATATATAGTTCACTTAAGATTGTTATGGAACTTGATTTTTTAAGGGCCCAAGACAACATCAAATTTCAAAAAGAAAGAAAAAAAGAGCGACAAAACATATGAGAACCTGCCGGATCAGTCGATCAGATATACCGCGGCCATCGAATCGTTTGGACGACCGTTATTTTGGATTTGGGACATGCGACGAAGACTGTCAAGTTCTCGTCAAGACGTGGAAAATACAAGTGGCCCGTATGGCGACGACGTATGTATACGTGCCAAAGGAGACTAGTCTTTTGCTACAGTACAAAAATCCTTGCGTGTGTACGTAGTACTATTCGATGGGTGGAAATCAAATACCGTGGTTGGCAAGGCAATGACGAGGTAAGTGTTGACTGTTGGGTAAAAAAGCCGTTTCAGCTTATAAACTAATAGTATTTTTTTTTTATAGAAAATCAGCTGGTTTTACAGTGTTTTGACTTATTAGCCGATTTATAAGTCTTACCGAATAGTGTTTTAGCTTGTCAGCTGGTTTACAAATCCTACCGAACAGCTTCTTCATCAGCTTGTCAGTCAACTGTCCGACCCAATTGCGGCTGGATCATAGGAAGACACGCAGAGCTTCTGAATTCAGGGGTCTCACGGAGGAGCAAGCCAGAGGAGACTACTACTACCTGCCAGGCTGCCACGACCCTCACTACCAAATCTCACGGTATCCCTAGAAGATTCACTCGTCGTGTGAAGGTCACAAGCTAGGAATAGAAAAAGTAATAATATTTATAAATAAATCGCGTGATGCGTTGCGTTGTTTGGTTCATCAAGCGCGATGCGTTGTTTGGTTTATATATATACATACACCTGAAAAATATAAATAAATCAATTTCTAAAAACTATGTCAGTTAAAACTTTTAAAATCTAACTTTATAGAAAAATAACAATATTTATAACATAAAATGATCATATTATAAAAATATAAATGTAATGATACTAATTTAATATCATAAATCTTAATTTTTTTTTAAAAATTAAAGTTTAAAAAATTGACTTATAATAACTCTAGAAATTTATTTATTTAGGGATAGAGGGAGTGATCGCTGCTAACACATGTGACCCATCTTGATGAGATCATGAGAAAATCTTCGGCCGAGAAAATATGACTGCAGGTTGCATTTAGTTGTGAGACATGTGCTAAGATTGGATAGATCCATCTTATAGGTTAAAGCAACTCCACTAAATTTCCTATCTTTTCCCATATCTCTTAAACTTGCTAGGCGTGAATTCGAACCCAAGACCTCTTGTCTTGCGCATAGCTTCCTTATCAACCCATCTGCACACCACATCTAATAAAGTTCTAGACGCTCTCCTTTTAAATTAATCCGCGAGGGACCTTTAGTTCCGCGTGGGAGATATTTAGTCTAGGCTTATGAGACCAACCGGGACTAAGGGACACCTTTTAGTCCCAGTTGATATTACCAACCAGGACTAAAGGTTGGAGGACCTGGTTTGTAACACAAACCGAGACTAAAATATGTCTTTTAGTCTCGGTTGGTGGCACCAACCAATCCTCTCTTGTAAAAGCTGTGTCTTGGCTGTTGTCTAGGAGATTTTAGTCTCAGTTGGTAATTTCAACCGAGACTAATGCTTTCTTTAGTCTCGGATCTAAAATTGGCCAGGACTAAAGTCTCAAACTGAAAGTCTGTTCTCTACTAGTGTTGCTTGTAACTTCAGAGATATCGCAAAAATAAATATCTCCTATCCCTAAAACTTTACAATATAAGGAAATAAATCTGTTTTTTGGGGTTTTCTGTGAGCTTTGAGACCTTAGCTTTTGGACCTTTTAAAAAAAGATAAAAAAAAACACGAAAGCCAAAAACCAAAAGCTCCTCAAAATAAGCTTTAATTCTAGGTTTTTGGCTTGTGAGAGTTTGTTGGTTTTTGAAAGTTCTAAAACTGAGGTCCAAAAGCTCGCAGAAAATTGAAACAAACAGGGTCGTGGGGTTCGCATGAAATGGATGCCAATGTGGTTGGGTGACTAAATTAGATGTTTTCTTGTTTATTTAGGCCTTCCTAGTAAAAGATAATGGGAGTTAACAAAAATGGACAATTAAATTGGATTATCTTGCTATGATCTATTGTGATGTCCCAAACATTAACAAACGATTATGGAAATTGAGGGCACCTCTAAAAATAAAAATCTTTCTCTGGTGACGTACTATAACAAATGATAATCTAGCTAATTGGTAAGGTGGTAAAAGACATGCTACTTCTGTCACAAGAATAAGACGATTAAACACTTATTTTTTGAATGTCAATTTGCAAAAGTATTTTGATCTATTATACATGTGGCTTGAGGATTTCTCAACCCCACAACATACCATATATGTTTGATACCTGGTTACGAGTAATTCGAAATTGACCTGAGAACAATACTTGGAACGGCTACAACTTAATGGTCTTTGTGGCTATGTCAAAATGATATGGTATTTGATTAAATTAAAATATTATTTTTTTCTTTTACGGATTATCTACTTGATTATTCACTACCTTCGTATACAGGTTATTCTCCAGGAGGTGCATTCACAAGATTTTGGTCATAGCGGTATGGCAACAATTGGAATGCGTGCTCAAGAAATTTCTTACTTGAGCACATAGGTAGCTTGAGATTGAAGCTGGGCCTACGGTCCAGTTGCTATCCCCGCGTCGTCTCTTAGGCGGCACGGGGCGATCCCACCGCTGCCGCCCCTCGGGACTTCTCCGAGGGCAACCCTGGCCGCCGTCGCGGCTCCTCTCTGGCTCACGGCGGTGGCGGCCCACTTCCCTTCCTCAGCATCATCCTTTTCCCCTCCTCGTCCTCCCTCCTCTCCCATCCATTTCCATTGACGACTGCGGCGGCTGGCCAGATGGGAGGATCTGGCCCTCCGGCGGGCGGTTCTAGTGGCTCCCGGCCTGGAGCAGCCGTGTGAGCAGCGCCTGTGACTGGGGCTTCTTGGGTGACGGCGGCTGAATCTGGATCTGTCGCCAACACCCTCCTCCCCGGCGGCTGGATCTCATCTAGACCGGTCCCAATGCCCGGCGGCCGGTTCACGGGACGGCAGTTTGGGTGAAAACCCTACTTGTCATCTTACGTCGGGGCGACGGCGGTGGTACTAACTGTGCCACGCACCTTGTTGAAGGCGTCGCTGAAGCTGTTGCGCCCATGGGCGTTAAATAACTGGGTGAAAACCTATCCTGGTTTTTCCGGGCCGGCGGCGGTGGCGCAGCTGGCGCGTCGTCGAAGTTGTTGTTCGTCAGGACCGAAATTTTCTACTGCGTGTTACCTTGCTGCGCAACTCAAGATGGAGGTGGCGATCGATGGCGTAATAGCTCGGCTTTTGGTGGACAGGCTTGCATCTACACCAAGTGCTTTGTACTGTTGCCTCGGAAAAAGCATCCAGTCTTCAATGGTGGTCGGTGTCCAACGTTTTCAGTACCTTTTTTAGTCTGATAAACGTGTTTCTGGCGGCTTTGTCTTGACATTGGTGATCTTATTCTAGTGGAGTTGACATCACGGAGCAAGCCTGTTTGTCATGTAGGGCTACTCGACCTCCTTGTTGGGGATGTAATTTTTTCCGTTAATAATTTGGCCTGATTCTACCCACGGGTAGATGAAACCGGATAGTTTCTATCCTTTATTAGAAAAAAAAGGTAGCTTCAATACAGAAGTCAAAAGTGATCTCAAGATGTTTGTTTTCGTTGAGAAAATAAATTTCTATAGGTTGTGTGCGTCAATACAGAAGTCAAAAGTGATCTCAAGATGTTTGCATTGCATCAACTCAATGTAAACGCTTTCTTTAAAAAAGAAAGATAATGCGAGTATGGGAGTATCACGGTGCTCCAATGGTACGATCATGAACTTGGGTTGCATAAAAAAGCGGATCATGAACTCGGTTGATCTAGAACTGATGATCAGCACCATGTGTTTAAATTGGTACTGTGGTCAGCATCATACGTTTGTTAATTTTTGTCTAGGAGCGGTTACAACTTAATTGGTCTTTGTGGCTAGGCAACATATTAAATGCAAACCAACCTCTCTGTGAAAATTCGTAAACTATAGTAAAAAAAAATCATCTAAATTCATCAAAAAATCACACATATAGATGATATGATGATACACAATCTTGTAAAATATTTTGTCCAAACTCGATTTCGTTTGTGAGACATAAAAATAATAAATTTCTAACAAATCATTTAGACAGCTTTCTGACTTAAAAATGATATGGTCTTTGATTAATTAAAAAAATATTAATTTTTATTTGCAGATTATCTACTTGATTACTATTCATTAGCTCTGTATATAGGTTATTCTCCAGGAGGTGCAGTCATGGGATTTTAGTCATAGCGGTATGGCAACCACTGGAACACGTGCTCAAGAAATTTCTTACCTAAGCACATAGACATAGGTGACATCCTTAGTCTATGGACGATAGAAAATAAATTTTTATAGGTTGTGTGCTTTAATATAGAAGTCGAAAGAGTGATCTCAAGATGTCTACATCAATACGATGTAATTATCTTGAGTCTAAAATGCTTCCTTTTACAAAAAAAAAAAAAAAAAAAAAAAAAAAAGATAATGCTAGTATGGGAGTATCAGGGTGCTCCAATGGTACGATCATGAACTGGTTTGCATAAAAAAAAGAGGATCATGAACTCGGTTGATTCTAGAACTGATGATCAGCATCATGCGTTTAGGCAATCGAATTGGTCCTGTGGTCAGCACCATGCGTTTAAGCGATTGAATGATACTGTGGTCAGCATCCGGGCAGATGTTTCTCGTGCAAAACTATATAGTCAACCATCACTGCACTGTTGCGATAAGCTAAACCCAATTCCGTGGCACACCAGCACACTGCACTGTTGCGATAAGCTTACCGATAGGCCGAGTATCTGGGTGCCTCCATCTCGTTTCGTCAACCATCATCACTAGCTCCACTCGCCTGTAACACGCGACACGATCTCCACTACCAGCAGCTCCTGCAAACCACCTCGTTGCCCGTGCGCCGCGCATGCAGGCCAGCCGCAGGCGTGCATCCTTGCACACGTCGACGACGCATAGGTCTCGGCGCCATGTCATGTCATGTCATGGCCGCCGCTCCGCCGGCCCGGCGGCCGTTCCGCCTCCCCATGCGCCGCACCCACTCACCCGTTCGGCGACCGAGCCGGCCGCGCGCCCCTCCGTCTTCCCAATGCAGCAAGATACTTCTAGGATCGAGTAGCTTCGTCCTCTCCCTCGGCGCCCAGCTAGTACTAGTACTAGTACCAGGGGCAGTTGTTGCAGTACTACCACTAGTGGGAACTGGGAACACAAGAACGAGTGAGCGATCAGATCGGTGAGCACTGACCAGAGCTAGCAGAGCTCGCTGTGGCTGCAGCTGGCGGCTGGACTTGCTGCCTCCGCCTCCGCATGCCATGGGGGTTCCTTCATTCTACCGGTGGCTCGTGGGCAAGTACCCCAACATCGTCGTCCCTGCCAAGGAGGAGGACGAAGCTGCTGGCGCCGGCGCGTGGTCGTGGCCGGGGGACGAACAAGCCCAAGCCGCCGGCCCCAATGGCGTCTACCACAACCTTTACCTGGACATGAACGGCATCATCCACCCCTGCTTCCACCCGGAGGACCAGGTATGTCGTCTGTGAGAGCGTGACATTTGTTACACACACATCTCATTATCTTGATGGACTGATCGCGCTCCTCAACTGAATCTCTTGGCGATGGAGCTGGTAATTAAACGTGCTGGATGCAATGCAATGCAGGTGTACCCGCCGACGACGTTTGACGAGGTGTTCGCGGCCATGTTCGACTACATCGACCGCCTCTTCCGCATCGTCAGGCCTACCAAGCTGCTCTACTTGGCAGTAGGTACGTACGTGTGTACTACTGTATATATTCTACTCCCTCCGTCCCAAATTGTAGTTCGTTTGACTTTTTTAACCCCAAGTTTGACCACTCGTCTTATTCAAAAAACTATGCAAAATTTCATATCTTTTGTTATGTCTTGATTTACAAATAAAGGTTCTTCAAGAATGACTTAAATTTAGCTATAATTGCATAAATTTTTTGAATAAGACGAGTGGTCAAACTTGAGGTCAAAAAAGTCAAACGAACTATAATTTGGGACAGAGGGAGTAGTAGATTACTAGTACATGTTTCAACCATTTCTGACTTCCCCCCCTTTTGTCTTTGGCGTTTGATCGATACTACAATACAATCCATATGCGTGTCTTGTTTGATGAACTTCCGCAGATGGTGTTGCTCCCCGCGCCAAAATGAACCAGCAGAGGTCCAGGCGCTTCAAGGCCGCCAAGGACGCGAAAGACTCGGTAACTACTAAGCAAACCCCTCGCCGGCCGTCCTCTGGATTTTTTTTCTGCTAGTATGCATGATTTGCAGCCACCTTGCTTATGTATGCTCCATGCTATGGTTTATTGCAGGAACTGGAGGAGAACTTTCTGAGGGAGAGGTTCAGAGCTGAAGGGCGGGAGGTGCAACCCCGGGAGATAAATGAGGTTTCAGATCCCAATGTCATCACGCCGGGGACGGAGTTCATGGAGAAGCTCTCCAAGGCCCTCGAGTACTACATACGTTCCCGGTTGAATAGTGATCCCGGGTGGAAAGGCATCAAGGTTTAGTTACTTGTTTTGTATTATTTAGTTTCCCGTTTTTGCTGTGCTGCAGTAAATATCTTGTTCTTACGACAGCTCTTGTTTAAGTTAACCTTGACAAATGTCAACTTCAAGATATTTGTTTGGAGAGGAATCAAAAGGTTTAGTTACTTGTTTTGTTTAGTTTCCCGTTCTTGCTGTGCTGAAGTAAATATCTTGTTCTTATGATAACTGTTGTTTAACTTTGACAATTGCAAGATATTTGTTTCATTGTGTAAAATGTGGCTTATGTTTTGAAATAATGATTACCATTGGACTTTACTCTTTGAATTTTAGCAATCACTAATAGGTAAATTAAAATGATATTTTTAACATTGTCATAAAAAGTATTTAATTTCAAAGACAACTTGTGTACTTACAGTTACAGGTGAAATATCAATGTCAACAGTGATAGCTTTCTTTTAATATGAGGCATTTTGTTTTTTTTTCGTTCTTTTTTTTTTATCAAGATTCTGAATTTGGTTAACATGGTAATTAACCTCAAGATACTTGATTTCTGTAGGTAATACTCTCTGATTCAAATGTACCTGGAGAAGGTGAACACAAGATCATGTCTTTCATCCAAGGACAACGGAGCCTGGAGAGCTATGATCCAAACACAAGGCACTGCTTGTATGGACTGGTATGATGGATTCTAAGTGAATATTTGAATATTTTCTACATTGCTGATCTTCTAATTGTTCTCTTTATTGTGCCCTTTTACGCTCTGAATATCATTACAGGATGCAGACCTAATAATGCTCGCTTTGGCATCTCACGAGCTTCACTTCTCAATTTTGCGTGAGGTCTGTTAATCCATCCTCGGTGTCAACTCCAGGCTTCATCCATAATACTATGATAGTTTTTGGCAAATCCCAATTAGTTAATTGGCTTTAGAAAGCAATGGTGTATCAAAGTTAAATGTAGCTGCAGAATGTTGTAAATATTGAGTTGAGAATACTCCTTTTGTTTACTTGAACAGGATGTGTTACGTCCCATCCTGCCAGAAAATTGCATCCCTCTATCTAAAGAACTGTTCAAAACTGAAGATTCCTCAAGAAAATGTAGAGGATGGTTCCCCCGTATGACAGAAACAACTCCTAATAGGGACAGGTCTCCCAAGAAACCTTATCAGGTTTGATCCTCAGAGATGATAGCAGGGTCTTTCCATTTTATTTTTTTTATTAACACCGCCTTCTTGCAGTTTTTGAACATATGGGTTCTGAGGGAGTACCTGGAGATTGATTTGAGGATACAAAACCCAATTGTCAAAACAGATATCGAGAGGCTCATAGACGATTTCATATTTATTTGTTTCCTGACAGGAAATGATTTCATTCCACATATTCCTTCAGTTGAGATACATGAGGTGCACATCTGCGTCGCCCCTAGCGGCGACTTCGGGGGGCACTCAGCCGCCACCGCCGAGGACCCTTCCCGGCCAGCATTCTGGCCGCTGCTGCAGCTCCCCCCGGCGGCGGCGGCGGCCAGCGGTGGTGTGTGCTCAAACTGGCGGCGCTGCTGCAGCTTCCTCTCTATCCCTTCCTCTCATCTCCCCTCATCTCGCCCTCCCCTTGCTCCACCGTGGCCGGCAGCGCTCCTTGGCCGGGCGGGATCCGGATCTGGCTGGCTTTGCTGGTCCCCATCATCTTCCCAACCGGACCTGCGTGCTGGAGGACCAGCGACGGGGGGTGGCAGCACCTGTCCGTCTCCTTCACCCAGATCTGGCCGGGCTGGCATGCGTTGCCGCCGGATCTGCGGCTGGCTACGCCCGTCTTGTCACCCGTCCCTGGGGGCGTTGGCGTCTTGCCGAGGGCCACCGGATGCGGCGGTGATGGCCAGATCTGGCGGTGGTGGTCGGATCCAGCGCGCCTCGTGCCGGTCGTGGCTGTCGGGCTGCTGCTGTGGGCGGCAATCGGCGGCTCCCTACGTTGGTGCGGGCGGGTCGTGGCCGCCTGCGGCCTTGGCCGGCTGTTCGGCGCGGCGACTGCGTCTTTGGGGCCGGCAGGCGTGGGCCGTGGCCCCGCAGCCGTGACCGACCGCTTGCTTCCCGGCCGCCGCGAACGCTTCGAAGCGTGACCGGCAGCCGTGGGCTGCGACCTGCACTGCCTCTGCCTCCGTGGTGCGCTCTTGTGCTGGCCACACGGCGGGGCGACCAATGGTCGTGCACGAAAAGTTCTGGGTGAAAGCTCTGCCCGGCCGTAGCCTCGGGCCGGCGGCGGTGGTGCTATCTGCGTCATCCACCTTCTTGAAGGCGTCGTCGAAGGTTCTTTTCGTCGTGCAGGTCGTCATTGGCAGTTTGGTGGACGAAAGTCCCTGGTGTGTTCGGTTCAACGTTGTTGGCGTTCATGGACGTCATTCCCTTCTTGGAGGCTTCGTTGGAGCACCTCTGCCACCGCCCCGTCCCTCTCGTCGGAGTCGCTCCTAGCTGTGCCGCATGTGCTTCAAATTTCTATTCGCCTTGGTCATCCATCTTGCAGGTTAATGTTGCCACAGTCGTCGTTATCTTTGCAGCGGATATCTGGCCGCTTGCGCTCCTCTCGGCGGATGCCTTGCCGCCATCGCTGTCTGGACGGATACTTTGTCGTCGAAGTTGCTACCCCTCCGCGGATACTTTGCCGTGTTGAGCTTGCGGATACTTTGCCGCGTTGTCGCTGATTGGTTCGTTGGCGGATGCTTTGTCGCTGTTTGTTCGTTGGCGGATGCTTTGCCGCTGTTGGTTTGTTGATGGATGCTTTGCCGTCAATGCTGCTGGGTGGTCCCTGCGTTGGCAACCATTGCGATGTTATTTTGCTGGCATAGTTTTAGGTCCTAGGTGTTGAGCACAGTCGCTCTCTTCTTGTATCCTTTTTATTCCTATGTTTATTCCAGATTACTCTCTACTATCTTAGTGGATTGTAATCTGAGCTATGAGGGTTCTCTCATAGCCGACTTGTAATTCACTCCTCTTAATGAAAAACGGGCTATATTCCCCGGTCGCGAAAAAAAATGAGGTGCACATCTGCCATCTCATTCTGACAGCTTAACAGAAAACAATGTTGTTCTTGTCACATCCATTCACATGATTCCCACAGTGATTTCCCCCCTTAATTTACCTTTAACGTTGCAGGGTGCAATTGATCTGCTGTTGGAAGTGTACAAACAAGCATTTAACAAAATGGGGGGCTATATTGTAAGCACTGAGAAGGTACATGCAGAAATCGAACTGTTAATTTCATCGATTAGTTATTGAGTTATGTTTTGATGTACTTCTGTTGCTATCAAAAACAGTTAAAAGATAAGCATGCTGCATATCTTAAAGTTTCGAGGCTGGAAAAGTTTTTTCATGAACTGTCCTTGTGTGAAGAGAAAATTTTTCTTAAAAGATATGAACTGCGAGAGGTAAGCTATAAAACTTATGATCCCTAGGTCAAAGTACACTAGTGCCAATTGGAACTTGTTGTTTACATGCAGAGGTCACATCGCAAATTCATGCGCCAAGCTGCAGAAGAATGGAATAAAAGAAACTATGACAATATGGTGAGGCCTATATACAGCTTAAAGTTTGTTCTGATTATATTGTCATATTCATTTATTAACATCAGATTTCTTTTACTCAGGAAGAAAATACGGATGGTCCAGACTTGACAGTAAAGTCTTTTTCAACAAACTGCAGTTTTTCCACCTACAGCCAAGACGAGTCAGATGTAA
Organism: Chrysopogon serrulatus; assembly: GCA_015844335.1. Taxonomy (NCBI): domain Eukaryota; kingdom Viridiplantae; phylum Streptophyta; class Magnoliopsida; order Poales; family Poaceae; genus Chrysopogon; species Chrysopogon serrulatus. Next base: position 99,087 of record JADLZL010005239.1, on the reverse strand, counting down.
GGAAGAGCTTACCTATTATTATTTTTGTACTTTTATTGGATATCTGGAAATACCTTAATCACTTCTTCTAAACTTGTTTTGCAAAAGTCCCATCCGTATTATCCTCATCTCGAGTTTAACTCTCCTGTTGCTTAGGTAACTGCAAATACCGTGGAGCTGAGGCAAAACTTGAAGGATACTCTTCGTAACAAGCAAGACCTTATAAAAAGTGGAGCCTGTAAACATGATGCGGTTAGTAGCGCCTATTTGCGTAAATATTTTGCTTGTGTGCAAAGTTTGACATGCCACTGCAGATAAGATTGGGATTTGCGGGCTGGAAATCTCGATTCTACAGGGAAAAGTTTGGTGTGGAAAAATCTAATGAAGTTGCTAAGCTGAAGAATGAAATGGTTATGATTTTTTACTGTTTCTGTGTGCAAATAATACTTTAATACCAGTGAGCGTTCTGAAGAGACATCATATTGTGTTAACTTTCTTTGTCACTGGCTTAATTTAGGTTCAAAAGTACCTTGAAGGACTTTGTTGGGTGCTTCGGTACTATTTTGCAGATGTGCCATCATGGAGCTGGTAGGATGTACATATTTATATATGACCTGAGCTTTTGTTTGTCCATGTATCTTCTTATACATTGTACTCAGTATGCTTTCATCATCTAAAATTTGAATGATGAATATATGTGACTGATAATTCTTATGGATATATATGTACTAGCAAATGTTTCCATTCTATAATGTTTATTTTGTTTTCTGCAGGTACTACCCTTCTACTATGCTCCTTTTGCATCTGATTTTAAAGGACTATCTTATTTCAAGATATCTTTCACTGCTGATAAGCCACTAAGGCCATTTGATCAGCTCATGGCAGTTCTTCCAAAAGAAAGGCACGTGAAGTATTCTCTGTTTTATAATGCACATTCTTCGTAGCAATCTTTTAGTTGAAGTTTTAAATTAATTTTCTTTTGCAGCTCATGTGCACTACCAAAGTGTTACAGAGAACTGATGGAAAATGAAGAGTCTTCCATAAAAAAATTCTACCCCTCAGGTATATTTGTCACTCTAGACTCATCATCATATAATCTGAATTCTGAATACCAATATTACTGAACTAAATGGGCATTTATTTTCTCACAGATCTACAGATTGATACCCATGGGAAACGTTTCTTGTGGCAAGTAAGTCATTATTCCATTATTCAATATATACGATTTCATAATTTAAGATTGGCGTACTCATGTTTTTACACCCATTGGTTGGGTTGTGTAGCTAAGCCATCATCTTTCAGTTGCTACATTTAAGCGCCCACTATTAGTAGTTGTGAAACAAAAAAGAAAGCCTTCTTCACTCATGCTAGTTTTCTCCAAAATAAATTGTTCAGGGTATTGCATTGTTGCCATTCATTGATGAAAAGCTGCTGACTTCAGCTACCAAGACGGTGGAGGACAAACTTGCAGTAAAGAAATTGCCTATATTCTATGCAAATTGTCTACTAGATTTTGTTGCGTGTGAGTGTTTTACATTGTTTGTATTTTGTAGGTGCATGAGATAAATAGGAACACAGTTCGGCAGGAGAAGATCTTCTTGAGGAACTCAAATACTATGCCAAATGTTTCCAGCATTTGCACAGACATCTGACTGTTCATCAAAAAGCTTCTGTTAGATCCATCTACCAGGTACAGTCAAGTCTGAACTGATGATGCATTTCTTTTTATTTCTGAGCAACTTATAAGAATGTTCCTGAATCCTATTTCATTCCACAAAGTGAACTTGGAGGGTGGCTGTCGTCGATGTCGCCTATCGATGATGATAGTATAACCTGTGGTTTCTTCCATTCACCGATAAGAGATCTACAGGACATTAGGAATGACCAGACACTGTATGTTTTCTCTTGACCCAATCATATTCAGGCAGTACTTTCCTAAGAAAAAGAAATCATACTTTATTTTTCACTACATGTTCTTGTGTATGCTTCAGATCATTCTTTTTCTCCAACCCAGAACCAATGAAAATCATTCCAAGGCTACTTGATAATGTCAAAAAACCTGAAAAGGTATATTCAGATGTCCCTTAAGCTGCACATTTCATTCGTTCGGGTGGCGTTTGCCCACCATACCTCTGATTCATCTCCATCTCTGATAGAAGCCATTGTCTTCTACAGACAATAACTGAAACTGATATTTCAAAGAGGCCGCTGTGGCACACCTATCCTGGTAGCCAACCACCGCCCGAAACCATCCCAACCGTGGCAGAGCCACAGCCGATGATCAGCGGCTTTGGACGTGGGAGAGGGAGAGCCATAACTGCCGAGACAGCGCTTGGCGGTGGCCGCGGCTACGGGAGAAGTTTCCATGGGGCTGATTCGGCGCCGAGCCGATACAGCAGGAATGACAGAGGTAGTGCCTACACTTACCAGCTGGACGGAAGCAGAGGGCAGTACGGGCATGGTGGCGCGTTCCAGAGGCAGCAGACGACGGCTTGGCGCCCAGTTGGGAATTCAAGTGGACGTGGTGGCAGCGAGCAGCGCCGTGGTTGGTAGAACAGAGGAGAGACGTCGGTGATGCGATGAACTGATGATGAACTAGCTTAGTTTTTGGTCTCACGCCTCACCATTTTGTCTGAAACATCACGAATGCATATGCTGTGTTGATTTCTGAAAGTTCCTGTGATACTCCTACCTCAAACTAGAGGTACTTTTTGTGTTGAGGTTGAGGCAGAATGCCTTCATGTGTTGCTAATCTTTGGTCGTTGCTAATCTTTGGTCTGGCAGCTTCTTTACGTTCCGTTTGTATCTAACTTCCGTACTAATGCTATGTCTGGGAACGGTTCTATTGAACGAACGAACAAATTGATTTTGCACAATGATTCTAGGATTTATTTTTCATTTCTCTCCTATATTTCAGCTTAGGTCTAAATTTTAAGATGATTTCCAACAACACTCTTGTGTACAACTAACAAGTAAATTGTTATTGTTACTTTTTATAATTTTTTTGTAATTTGTTTTTGATTATAACATATCAATTTTGTTTTGTCCTTGTTTGAATATAGAAATAATTATCAATTGTTAATTGATTTACACCAACACGGATAAGACTTTGTCGAGTTTGTGATTTTATCTAATGGGTCTTTTGTTCATGGAGCCAAAATCTAGGATTATACCTACATAAATTGCAATGAACAAAACCTTCAATTTTAATATAAAACATAAACAACAATTGTCGCTGGAAAGAAAACTAAAATTCAGACACCTGAATTTTTGGAGGTCTCTTATTTTTTTTTAATAAAGTTCTAAGATTTATTTCCATAAGAGCTCGAATGAATAGTCTTCACCCATATTTTGTTCAAATAGTGTCAGGTAACAAATTTGCTGCAAACGAAAGGGTCCATGGGCCACTGCCGCGAGCGAGCCAGTCTAAGTTAGGCCACACGCTGGGCTGAGTGGGCCTTGGGCTCAGACTTTAGCCTTTTTCTTTTTTCTTTTGTTTTTCTTCCTGTTTTTCTTTTTCCAGGAATGCTGCGATCTTGTAAATTCAATTAAAAAGTAATAATGTCATCCAAAAATTATGAAGAAATTTTTTTTAGCACCATACTGATAACAGCTATGCAGTGAATGTGTTAAATCATGTTGTGCTTAATAAATATTTGATGTAGCAGTAAATCTAAACCATGCCATGTTTTTTGTAGGAAGTTTTATTCTTCAATATTTTTTTTTGAAAAAAATTACTGTATTATAGTCATGTTAGAATTAGTGTTCCTACAGAGTTTCACGATTTATGAAGCTTCTGTGACAGAGTTATCTACAGGTCTATGTTTGTGTTGTATTGATTTTTAGATGCCTCATTTTAAATGCAAACTGCATGAAATTTTTATAGAGGTCTATTGGACATTTATTTATTCACAGAAAAAGTTTCAAATCTGTTTGAGCTTGCATGTGTACTCTACATTATTCATTGTTTACTGTTGTTGCACTTATTGTGGTAATATAGTAACCCAGGGCTAGGATCGAGATAATGAGATGGAATGACTACAAAAGATTACACCCTTTGGCAACCGCCCACGTCCCATCAACTGATTGGCCCCAGGCCTACAACTAATACTTGGCTGATTGTTTATTTTCCTAGTGAGTGTGAGAAAGAAAGGGGATAGACGACACGGGCGAAGAAAGAAGACTTGGGGTTTGACTGTTTTGTTGAAGTGGAAGAACATAATTGAGTGCCTGTCCCTTCTCACTTCTGGTTCATCAAGATAGGGTTTTAACTTTTTTTTAAGTAAAAGGCAGGAGCTCTGCCGCTCAATTAAATAAGGTAAAAAAATAAAGGTTTATGTACAAGAGATAGGGTTCCAACTTGATCTCCATTTTTTCCATTTGCAGTTCAGTTCGTTATGTTCTTATTAGCCTATGCTTTGCAATCATTCAGTGAACTAGTACACTCAATTGCTAGTTTGACATCTGCCTTCCTTTCTTATTCCAAAAATTATGATTTTTGACATGCCAATCGAAGAGCAAGAGCATGACGAGAAGTCATTGAGGAATACTGAAGGGGATCCTGAAAGCTTTAGTTGACTTTAAGACTATGGAGACATGGTGCGCGTGCCCGGCCCGATGGTTTTCGTGTTTTCGTTTTCCTGCCTCTAGGGCAGGGCTTAACTGCGACTTTCTCTGAAGCTTTCGAGCAATGGTGTCTTCTTTGGTCAGGGGGTGCTGGCATCCCCTTCTGGCTTCTGTCAGACCTGGGCTTCAGAGGTGATGACGATGGTACGTGCTAGATCGCAGCGGGTGCTGTCGGAAAGCCATTGGAACCTCGAAGACCTTTTGTTGCAATAAATTTTTATTTTCATAGGGATTCCCTTTGCAAGTTTGGCTGAGACAGGTATGCTCTGGATCGTTCGCGTATGTACCGCCAGCTCTAAATCTCTAATGCCAGGGGTGAATTGGACAGAGACGAGCACGGGTCCACGAGCTGCTGCCGAGACGGGTTACGCCAGGCAGCAAGGGTGGCCCGGCAGAAATGCCACCGACGCCTTACGGCCTTAGCAGACTAGCAGCAGCAACCTGTACAGCTCTATACTCGCCTTGCCTCCTGGTCCCACAATTTGTGTGGTGTGGTGATGCGTCCATGATCAGGTCCAGATGACGGCAGTCGGCAGCAAGGTAGTTGGGTATCATCACACTCAAAACACAGTTCCTTGCTATTTCGGTGCTTATTTGTTTCTTGGTGCTCCATGCTTGCTTGAGGCCCCTGCTACTAGTGTCGTCTTAGTGCTAGCTACGACAGGTACCTCGCAACCACCGGGGAGACGCGGTTGCCTCCTCGTGAAGGCGCTCAGCAGCAGCCCGGCCGCACGCAGATATTCCAGGTTAGTGAGTGATCGATCTTGCTTAGGACCAGAGAGAGTACTAGATGATAGTACTTGCAGCCTACTGGTTACAAGAAGCTCAATAGTACTCAGGTCATAGGTTTGACTCTTTATAGGAACGGATTTTTCATGATTTTACGATGTTGGTGATTTCAGTTTGTAGACGATTTCGAGGCTCCTGTAGTGACTTCATCAGTCAGATTTGCTAGTCCAATGTTTGAAGATGCTCATAGTGGTAGGTCATAGGGGTAGAATTGCGTGCAGATGTTTGTGGGGATAGGTGTACATACGTTATGAGTGTCTGCATTATATTGTATTATTCAAAAAACCTCATGGTTCTAGACATGGCAAATAGAGCTAGTGCATAAACAAATTTAGCTAATGGAAAGAGTATCTCCATTAGACGCAAAGAGACTTATTGACGCAAAGAGACTTATTGCTGTGGTCTCTAAAGTTTGACAAGCCTCTACCATGAGCATTTGTTGAACCTCACACCATTACAATTGGGTCCAGAACCAAAGCCAATGAATCTCTCGAAAAAACACCTACAAAAGAGAATTAGGTTGACAATTGTCAAAAACAATTTTGTTTCTTGTTATGCAAATTGATCACACCAATCAGTAAGAGTCATTGAAAATTCTATCATTCTGAGAGTACCATCCATTAAACAAGTTATGGACATTTCAAGGTGGTTTAATTCCTAACATTATATGGACAACTCGCTATAAAAACTCGGTATGTGAGCAATCAAAGAAGAAATATTGGATGGTTTCAGGTTTGCTAAAACAATAAGACCTATCTTTATTCTAATTTCACTTTGCTAAGTTATCCTTAACGAGAATAACCTGTCTCGTAAAGAACCAAATAAAGATTTTAATCTTCGAAGGGATCTTAAGGCGTCAAATTGGTTGGGATACTTCATTATTGATTAGTTAGTTATAAATCGAGTTAATTGTGAATACACTCGCTTTGTGTAAACTGCAAATTAAACAAAACTACCCTGTTCGGCAGACATAGCTAGCGGATGACCCGGTCGTTTTGAGTGTCCCGCGCGATTCCATCCTGGAGATGATGTGGCTTGTGCAGTGTTCACATGATTATACTTGTCCTTTAGGCAGATATTTTCCGTAATATGCATTTATTATATACTCGGTTGATGGTTGACGCTGACGCTACTGCCTTGAGCCAAGTCTACCCAGCACAAATCATTGTATTTGTTAACAATCTTGGTTTCGGCCTAAGCTGCAGAAGCTTCACAAGGAAGAACCGTGGTCGTCGCCTCCTCCGGAAAAAGGTGCTGCTGGGCTGCGTTCATGCAGATATTCCCAGGTTAGCGATCGATTTTGTCATGCAGCCTACTGCTTTTAATAATTTAACTACAAATCTGTAGAGTGTAGATATGGCTTTTTTAGATAAATAAAAAAAAATCAATTCAGCTTCATCTCTTGTAGCCAAGAGAATCAGACCAGGCCAATTTTTGCAACTGTAGATATGGCTATGCATCTGATTGTACCCCGTGCTCTAACTTCATGCACCACAAACATGTTGTGTGTAAATCAACTGATATATGATCGATCTGCACTGCTGTTTAGGCAGCACTGGTTATTAGAGCTTGATTAACGGTTGACGACCCTGCACCTAAGTCTTCCCAGCACAAATCATGAAATCTAGAAGCTTCACGAACGCTGGAGAATCGTGTGGTCGCCTCCTCCGGTAGGCTAGCTACCAGCAGCTGCACGCACATACCCCAGGTTAGTGATCGATTTTGCCATACCTATTATTGCTCATAGAAATCTGGAGATATGATTTTGCATCTGATTAAGCCCATGCTCCAATAGCTTGACACCATCTCTGGTTTGTGGAGCATAACTCAACTGACTGGACGAGTGAATATGATCATACACCCAACTATCTTGGTTTAAGTCCTCCCTCAACTTGAATTTAGGTGTCTATTTTCATCAAAATTTAGGTGTCTATTCTCGCTCTTTTTAATGGATAAACTCACCCAGTAGCTCCTAGTTGCATCTCTCCTTTTTTTTCGTTTCTGAATCATACACTCTACAATAGTACGCATACTTTTGTTAGTTTAGTTCACATCATAAATTGATGGTGGGGTACAACATCCAAGGTTGAGTTTGGCCTGAAGGCTTATTGCTGTAGGTTTTGATGGAGCTAAGTCTGTGGCGTCAGTTCATATGGATATAGCGAGCTAGGCTTAATCCGCTGCACACCCTAGTAATTAAATGGTATTACAGACATGATTAAAAAAACTAAAGAGCTCTTTTACAATGGTTGTAAAAGTACCTACGGTACTTTAGGTACTTTTAATTTTCTATTTGCTAGCTATTTAACTGAAAAAGATTGTTCTTGAGGCTATATTGGTAACTCTCTCACGCTAGTCACCACACGGATTTCACAGCATGGCGTACGTCAGTTTTTTCAGATTTCTGAACCCGCCGTCCAATTTAAGCATGTCATGAGGACCCATTCAATCAACTAATCAATGTGAGAGGTCGGGAATCAATTTTCTTTCTGAACGAATCAAAGTAACAAAAGTGTTGAGTTGGGAAGCTGAGCTTCTGGATAGTCTGACTGTCTGAGCATACTACAACGGTGGATAGCATAATGATTAAAAAAACTGCCGGTTGGCAGGTGACGGAGGCACGGAGCTAGCCGTGGCGTTCCTGCGCAATGCGGGAGGGCGGCTGGATGTGCGATAGTGGCGGCGACGGCGTACAAGGTGGGCATCGCCTTGGTGGACTAGGGATGCCAGGCCCTGTCTGTGGCCACCGACGCATGTGACCTATGGCCACGTTAGCAACTGCGCGGCATCCCTCAAGGGACTGCTAGGCTCCTGAAGGGTGAATAGATGGCGATGGGCAGACGCAGCACCGACACGCCTCGTCGGCCAAAAGGCAGGTGACGGAGTTGGCCGTGGTGTTGCTAGTGGAGACGGAGCTATGCGCGGACGGCGAGCGGCGACGGCGCACGGCGGCCACCTGGCGGGCATTGCCTTGGTTGCGCGGCAGCTACTGGATCACACTAGTGCTTGCAGCCGGGCTCCTCTCAGGCTTAGCAGATTTGCTGACGCTGCATACACACGGCGATGGGAGAAAAGTGACGGAGAGGTGTTACAGTTCACGCATGGAAGATAATGAATTACTGTTTTACCCTTAATCATAATTCAATTAATTTATAAAAATTAAGATTAGCCCCACTTAATTTAGTACTGGTCCCACCTATTTTAGTACTATCCCCACCTATTTAGTACCTCTAGGTACCTTTCATTGGGTACTTTTTATTTTTCCACCGTCCGATCTCACTCAACGAATGGTCTACATTTTTTTCAACCATTATAAAATTTCTCAAAACTAAAACATAAGAGCACATGGTGACATGAGAGCCACGAATATATTCCAAGGGTTACATGGGTGTGATATGGAATTTTGGACTTATGGCCTGCATAATAACATCTCCTAAATGTCATCATGTGGACTCTGCAATGTGAAGTGCTAGACTCAATATGTGACAGAGATAATTTTTAGATATAGTTTCACATCAATATATAATTGTCGAGAGCACAAGCAGCACCTCTCTCTAGCAAACAAATTGTTTAGATTTGAGTTAGGCCAAACATTATTTGTCGCGGGATCTAATCAACTTGTCTTTGGTATTAAACTAGCTGATACGTATAGCGAGCTGGTAGTGTTGGGGAAGTCACGAGTGATTGTGAAAGCTCGATTAATTATCATATACGGGGTACTACTGTGGTAGGTGTTAAGGAAGGTCCAGATATATGATCGTGAAAGCTCGATTAGTTGATCAACTAATCATCATATACATGGTAGGTGTTGGGCAATCAATACATGGTTACGTCACAGCCTTAGAAGTACTGGCGCTTCTTACTCGACGTGTTCGGCTGGTTACATAAACCGGCTGATAAGAGAAAAATACTGTTCGAACTGTGATAAGATCGACAAGCAAATAGGACGAGTTATTAAAATTAAAACACCTACTCCTTTCGTTTTCTATAATACTTAATCTTATATCATTCTTTTTTTTTTTTAAAAAAAGAAGACACTATAGCCTATCATGTGAATCCCAGCTACCGCAATTGGTCTATCCGCCTTTCGTTGTTTCCGTCCCTAGTAGTGAATAAAAAAAAAAGAAAAAAACATTTTGGCCTTTAAACCTATGTTGAAGTCTAGATTTAGCTCTTGAACTCTAAAAAAACCAGACATACACATAGCTTTTCAATTATTAAAACTAGATGCCTATCATTGGCTGATGTTAAATGTGGTTTTGTGTGTATATATATTTTTCTAAAAGTAAAATAATAGGCAAAACGCTAACATACATAAATAATTTTAAAATTATAAAAAATGAAATTTGGTAGAGATTTTCCTAAAACTATAAGCTAGTTTATCGATATCTACAACTTTAAGACATCATCTGAATAATTTAGAAATTTTGAATTTCAAAACATAATAATTTCAAATAAAATTTTGGGATCATAAAAATAATAGTCGTCAACTACAAAGTTGTAGATCTCATCAAGATCTATAACTTTGATTTTGCCATTTCTCTATCTGAATTTGTTTGAATAATTGGAAAATTTTGAATTTCAAAATAATTTTAGGGCCATAAATAATTTCAAATGAAACCTAGAGCTAAAGAACAAGCACTACTCATATTCGCAGTTTGTAGAGTCACTCAAGAACTAGCTGCTATGCCCCATTGATGAGCTATCCATGTACTCATACGAATCCTTCGGTGGTCACTAGAGAACACCGCAATGGCTAGATTTAAATCTAGAAAATTGCCTTGGCCTAAGCACCGGTGCCCCAGTCTGTCATCATCGTACATTTACAGTGCGTGGAAAATAACTATGAAAACTATTTAAGCGTTGTTCACACTATTTGCTAGTGATGTCTCCGGTAGTCTCATCAGCGATATCTTGTGTGGTCTAGAGGGCAACCCAACCCACTGAATTTTTTTTTCACCGGGAGGTTCTGGTGCCGCTTCTAAAAAAACTAACGTGCCATCATCACTGCCGATCACAGCCACCTATCCCTAGCGTAAACTCTGGTGGTCCTTCTCCAGTTCTCACAGGAAGAATAGATAGGTGCAGTTAGTTCCATGACTTACCAGTGGAGAAACCTAAGCTCTGGTGTCTCTGCCTCAGGGAGTAGCAGAGAAATCCGGTGAGTGCACAAACACTACACTAAGCACCTCTCTCAAACCCTTTTTCAAATGTGCTTACTCTCCAATGTGTCCCGCAGGATAGAAATACCTTTAGCACTTGAGTGTTAGCATCTTCAAAACTTTTTCAAAGTATTTTCACTTGCTTCCTCGCTATGTCACACAAGGTCAAATGTATATGCAATATTAGTCCTCACGGCAGTAGACAACCCTCTTAGATTTAAGATTCACCTCTTAATAGTATGAATATCTATTATAAACCTAATTGTGAACTTCTCTACACACCTTTTGGCCACTAAAACGAAAACCCCTATACATATACCGTTGCCTTTGAGCTTCCACTTCTTTCTCCATCCTTTCACCTTACTCATCACCATCATATTGTTGAGCACATGTGCTCGGTGCACATCACATCTCTAGCATGGGTGACCGCCTTTGTTCATCAAAACCATCATGTGGACCCTAACATAATTAACTCCAAATAAACATTCACTACTACTGTAAACTTAATGGAGGCGGGCAAAATAGATTAACGGAGGCGGTTTTTCCCAACCGCCTCGGAGCATAGGTCACGGTTAATCCAGGCCTTAACCGAGGCGGTTGGGAAAACCGCCTCCGTTAATAGTATTAACCGAGGCGGGCGGTTTAAGATAACCGCCTCGGTAAACAGTATTAACAGAGGCGGTTGCTAATACCCAACCGCCGCATGATAAACAGTATTAACGGAGGCGGTTGGGTTAAAGTGATCGCCTCCGTTAATACTTTGCGAGTTAAAAAATATTTTCTTTAAACATTTTAAATTAAATTGATTTAAAAATAAATTTGAAATTCAAATTGAAACATGTACCAACAAAGAATACACGCAGTAAAGGATAAACACATAAATTACATCCATTCATTTATTGTCCCTTGTCGTTCCCAACATTCAACACAAGTTCTCACAAAATACAAGTTTCAATAGTTAGAGTTCTAAATGATCGAGAAGGTAAGATGCTGTAGCTAATCGAAGATGTCCGGCAACACGTAATCGTGCATATTCAGCCGCGTGTCCTCCGGTTCGTAGCCTCTCGTACTTTTCCGCTGACCCCAGCTCGCTTTCATAGTAGAAGAATTGACCACCGACATGACAACATTGGTCCATTACGAACTTACAGATGTTGGAGATTGTTTATCTGATGTTTGGGTTGTCCAGCATCCTAATCCTTTTCCACCATCCGAGTGATTTCTTGAGCTGCCGATAGCTGTCACTGTACTTGCCGCAGGCCCTGAGGTACTCACAAGCGTAGTATCCCCATAGAATACTGCCTTCAGGTTGTTTGGCGCACTGCATGCACGATATATACACAACACGTAATATATATAGTTAGTACATATACATAGCATGAACGATGTCGCAAGACATTAGTTTTAGGACATTTACCGGGAATTCTCGCCTCACTTTCAGTACGTGTCTATACTTTGCCTTCTTCTTCTCAGACCTTCGATCGAAGGTGTCAGGGTCTTCGTAGTACTTTCTGTAAGCGCTGTATATATGAAAACCACTAGTGTCAACAACTAAGCTGATACTTGCTTATAAGTATGTAAATGAATATGTGTCATCACTTACTATCGGAGACACTCTTCGAAATCCGCGTACGCCTTCTTGTTCGTCTTCCGCAAGGAGTCGAATACGACCGCCTTTCCATCCTGAGGGTAGATTATGAATACAATCCAATGGCCCATGACCCCTAAGCTACACCATTAAATCAATTTAGATCTCGAATCGTAAAATATAAGGAGCAGTGAACCCAATAGGTACTGCAAGTATCGTTTGAACTTATTACCCGAACTGGTGCGCGGCAATGATACACTCATATTCCGGCACCTTCTTCATGGCTTGGAGGATGTACTGTCCCTTTCTATACTTGATCTCGCCTTGAAGCCTTGTCCGGGCTAGCACCCGTTCAATCCCGTCCAGGCCCGCCAACCACGGATCCGTGTCCGGTACATCATAGCCAATGATGGCCCTCTGGGTAATATGCATTGGAGATAGGTAGATAATATCCTCCCCTACTTCCTTGCATATATATGCTTGCATCCTGGAAGCACAAGTTGTCGTGATCACATTGCCTAGTTTGATCCAAACAACATAGCTATAGCAATGAAAAGGTTTTCATACACTTACATCGCAAAAAGGGTGACTTGGGCAACGTCGAGGTCCTTGCGCCGCAGCATCCTATGCATGTCGTGGAAGTCGAGGGTGAAATAGCAATCCTCGTCCAAATGAAAGTATTCCTTTAGGACCCGCACAATGAAGTCTTTCAAGCCTAACTTGGATGCATGCATATACCACAGATGCCACCTCCGAACCTCCCACGTCTCATCCTGGACGAGCTGGCCCAAAGGCAACATGAACTTACCATTCTCGAAGTGGTCGGGGCAGTCTGGAGTCAGGGGCAGAAGTGACAGCGGGCTTGGTGGCCTGTATTTGAGACGAATGAGAAACCAAAAAGTTTATTGACCATATTTGGTTTGTTAGTAGCATATGTACCTTTTGAACGTCGTTGAGAAATTATACTGGCCCGACTCAGCTATTTTGTACGCCGCCCAAGCCTCCAAGGGAATATTTGACGGGCAGTCATCAAGTATGGCCCTCTCCGGCATAGGAGGACACACTGTGGTGCCCTCCCCCCTCTTCGTCTATTGTCTTCTTCGGCATAGGAGGACACTCTTTGCTACCATCTTGGCCACTAGGAGGCAGTGTTTCATGGCCCAATGCACCTCCTTGTGGGTTTCCTTTGTTGGGAGACGGGCTCCGTTGTGGACTGTTGCAGCCTTGGCCGCCGCCAGCACTGTCATTGCCGTCGTCGTCATCACTTGGGCCGCCGTCGGGGGGAGATGATGATGGCTGTAACGCTGGAGCCGGCCTTTCCAGCTTGATATCTGCTTTGTTCCATAGCACGATATCGCCTAGTGCGTCACCGAGCCTTGTCCCACCATTTTCAATTGGAAAATCAAGTTCATGGTCGTCGAAGTCATCTTCAGTGTACGACACAAGAACTAAGGCGTAGTCAGGTGGGAGCGGCTTGCCATTGTACCTAGCTTCATTGTTTGGTGGCTTAACCTCACCTTCTGCCACAACCTTCTTCGTCTTCCCTGTCCGCCCAATGGGCACCTGTAGCTTGCACACCTCTGGCTCCTTTATCTCATCAACAGGGTATCTTTGCTATTGTGAGGTGCCCGGCACCATCTGGCCCTGTTCGACGGTAGCTTGACCCTGTTGTGGTAACATGCCAGCCTGACGAAACATCTGCGTCCTCAACTGTACCATCTTGGGCTCAGTGCTTGTGAACGCATCTTGTATCTTGCCCATGACCATTTCTTGCACTGCCTCATCTCTCCCTTTCTGGATGAGCCTTTCCTTATACCTCTACCTCGTCTTGGGGTCAAAGCTAGCGTCGAATTGCCATGAGTCCACAGTCTTCAAGCTCTTCCTCGAGGAGATGCCCCGGACGCGGCCACGATGCTCGAGGTTTCCGAGCGCCTCGGTCAACATGTCGTGCTCCCTGCGAGGTTGGAACACGCCTTGTTGCTTGGCCGCGTGGATCGCGAGCAAAGCCTTCTCCGCCTCCTCGGTCTGGGGCTCATTGTACTTCGTCCTGCCCTCCTTTATCTTTTTTGGCCGCCGGGCATAGAAGAAGTCACGTGCTCTTTCGTCAACTCCTTCTAATGGATTCTCCTGCCCGGCAGCAGCTGCCTGAGCCTCTTCCTCCCGCCACATCTTCCTCTTAGCGACGTACCCTGTCATACCGAGATGGTGGGGGAGCGTGTTCCTCTTTGCGAGCTCCGAGTACTTCTCAGACTTGTTCTGTCTTCCTTCTTCATTAACTTTGTTAACAAACTCAGCCCAAACCTCTTTGGTGATGAAGTTGTAGTCTTTGAAAGGTGTCTTCCCTTCCTTCACATAGTTCTTGTTGAGCTTGTACCTCAAATTGTGAAGGGCCTTACCAGCAATGTGCAGAGCATGCTCCTCGCATTTCTCCATGTCAACTCCTGGAGGATAAGTGAACCGCCTTTGTATTTCTCCCCACACTACACTCTTGAGGTCTTTTGGGACTTTCTTCCAATCGAAGTATGTGATCGCCACATGCTCCCTAACTATACAGGAGCACTGGTTGCTAAAGCGCCCGATGACACCTTTTGGCTCCAAGGGCTCTCCCTGTGGCCCTACGCTATGTATGGCGTACACCTTCTTGTGAGATTGTACCTTGTGCCTCCCGTGTTGGCCCCTCTTCAACCCTGACTTGCTGCCACTCTTGCTACTGGCTGTTTTGGTTGAAGAGCTCGGGGTGGGACCAGATGCATGCCCCTCTTCTTCTCCCTCCGATTGGAACTCCAAACACAAAGGCACCACCGGTAGCTATCGAGGAGAATAAATCAGATTAGTTTCGTGCTTAAACGGCCCACTCAGCAATAGCTACTAATGTTGCGTTAGTTATATACATACGTGCCCCTCAGCTTCTGGGTCTCGTGCTGGGGTGTGAGAACCTCACGTTGAAGGCCCCTCCTCAGTTGGCGTATAGGTCAGATCTTTCTCTTCTTCCGTACGCTCCTTCTTCTCCGGCGGAGGTGTTGGCACCTCCTCCTCGTACTCTGCATCACTTTCATCTGATGAAGATGAGCCTTCAGAGCTCTCATGCGAAGTTGGGGACGCCATTCGTCGTTTAATTCAGCCATGGACAACTATGTAGAAGAGTATGCAGGAGATGAGTTAAATGCAACAAGTTTGAGAAGAAAAGCCAACATCCACAATGGTAGTACATAGTAGTAAGCAGTAGTTAGTAGTAGTTAGTAGCAAGTAGTAGTAAGTAGTACTAACAAGTACTAAGAAGTAGTAAGTAGTAGGTAATAGTAAGTAGTAGTAAGTTGTAAGTGTAGTAGTAGTAGTAAGTGTAGGAAGTGTAGTAATTAGTAGTACATAGTTGTAAGCAGTAGTTAGTTAGTAGTTAGTAGTAGTAGTTAGTATGTAAATGACACAACATATTTGAAGGAATCATGAATTATATTCATTTGAACACAAGAGTACATTCTATTTCTCATTTACATTGTGAGTACAAAAGAATTGAGAACAAAAGAGTACAAAATAGTAAAAAATAACAAAAGAGCTTTAAAAAAAGGTACACATTTGGCTCAGAAATGCCCCATTGTAATCACATCGCTACTAAACTGGTTGCTTCTATATGGTATACAAGCCATCCAAGGTTAGCAGCTCACAAGTATGGGGACATTATATTTCATCATCATAGCCACGTCCTCAGCACATATATAAAGGAATACATCATTGCCAATGCCAATGCCTCAGCATATATGAATACATCATTGCAAAATACCATATAGTAGGTGTACAAGACAGTGAGTAGTAGGAAGTAGTAGTAGTACACAGTAGTAGGAGTAGTAGTAGTAGACAGAGAAGTAGACAGAGAAGAGTAGTAGGAAGTGAAAGGTTTTAAAAAATGGGCCTCAGAAGCATGTCGATCATCATTTGATCATACACTTGGAGCATCATGGCACCATAACAAATCAAGAGGAGATATAGTAAGGGCGGTTGGTAATGATGCCAAGTTCCTCCACAAGTGTTGATCATCAGCTCATAATCCATGTTATGTATGGATTGGACAATTTCATCATCGGCATATATCAAGACCCTCATCATTGGCATAAGGCATGTGCTCAGTATGTAAAAACACTCATCATCATTGGCATAAGGCATGTGCTCAAGATGTTAAAACACTCATCATTGGCATAAGGCATGTACTCGATGTGTAAAAAACATCATCATAGGCAACATTCCCAGCAACCCCACAAAGGTGGTAGTAGAATAATGTCCAGCATATATATAGAAAAAACAACAACAATAGACTAGAAGAAGTACAGTTAGACATCAAGACTAATAGTAGCATCATTGGACATGCCTTATGCCTCACGTGGTAGTATAATTTAGATAGACTAATAGCTGCATATAAATACCCAACGAGCAATAGAAAATGAGGCTCAGCAGGTCCATAGGTTTCATAAACATTAAAACATCATTGCACATGCCTTATGCCTCAGGTTTGTACTCGAATACAAATTAAACCATCATTGCACACGCCTTATGCCTCAGGTGTAAACGTGCTCATATAGCAATTAAAACATCATTGCACATGCCATTGTAGTGGCTAAGAGACCCAAGTATCCTGGCCGCCAGTTGATGTACGTGAAGTAAGCCCCACACAAGTCAACAAAGCACACTTGATTATATGGTAGGTACGATATAGCGGTAGTAGTATCATGTAGTAGTATCATGGTAGTATATGAGCAACAAAGAGAGAGACAGCTATCAAGCAATGCCCATCTCAACTCATGGTGCCGATCCGATCGATCAGCCACAAACACACATATATTAACAGAGCAACAATAATGTCCAAAGATTATATGCGCTTCTTGGTTTCTAAATTTAAACTGGATAAATCAAAGTCCCACTAATTAAACAAACAAGCGCAGGGCTGCAAGCATACAAGGAAAAGGGGACATGGGCGGATCAGATTTTGATTACGTTCGATTCATAACAGATTGCAATCCAAAGAAGTACTACAACTACAAGGACGCACAACTAGAAGATATGCGCATACAACTAGAAGATATGCAGCGGGCAGGCGAGGAGCTGCTGTTGTAATTTGATGAGTTACTGTGGTAAAAATACAGGCTTAATTAAGTAAAAATGCAGGCAGGAGCTGCTGTTGTAATTTGATGAGTTACAGGGTAAAAGTGCAGGCTTAATTAAGTAAAAATGCAGCCATAGTACTACATAAGCACTCCAGTACCAGAAAAAGGGGACAAATCATGACAAAAGCTATATGTGTTAGAACAGGCACTCACATTCAAAACCACATTCCGCTGGATAACAATGACATAAGTTTTTTCAACAAAGAATGCACAAGTAACCAGCACAACAAGGAACCCCATACCTTGCATTGATTCTGAGAGAGATTTCAGATTAAGCTAGGGATTAATCTAGGGATCGAGCAGAGAGAGATAGAGAGAGGAGAAAGAAGGTAGGGGTGGTCTGCACTGGAAGAAGGAGGTCGCCGGCCGGGCTCGCGGACGTGCAGAAGAAGGTCGTCCGCACCAAAGATGGCGGTGGCGATGGCTGGACCTAGGGTGCCGCCACGAGGGGAGCACCGGAGATGGCAGCGGCGGCGTGCACCGAAGCTGGATGAGGGCCAAGCGTGTGCGGAGGACCTCGGAGTGGAGGAAGAAGACGCCGACAGCGGGACGACGACGGCAGTGGCGCCGAGCAAGGGACGGCCGGCGGTGGCGGCGGCCGAGCACCCGAGATGGCGTCAAGGCCTAGGGTTCCGCCACGAGCCGGATGAGGCACCGGAGATGGCGGCGGCGGCGTGCACCGGAGCTGGATGAGGACCGAGCGGCGGTGGTGGCGGCCGAGCACCGGAGATGGCGTCAAGACCTAGGGTTCCGCCACGAGCCGGATGAGGCACCGAAGATGGCGGCGGCGGCGTGCACCGGAGCTGGATGAGGACCGAAAGCGGCGGAGGAGGTCGGAGGCGGACCGAAGCGGGCGCAGAGGACCTCGGAGAGGAGGAAGAAGACCTCGATGGTGGCGGCGGGGGGAAATTTCTGCAGCCCTTCGAGGTCGATTCAAAAACGCCCAAGAACCGAGGAAGAAGGGGGAACCGCGGGGGGTATATAGGCTTGATTAACGGAGGCGGGCAGGTTACACGGCCTGCCTCGGTTAATATTAACCGAGGCGGGCGGGTTAGAAAGACCGCCTCCATTAATGGAATTAACCGAGGCGGCTGGTTTAAGATGCCCGCCTCGATTAATCCCTAACCTAATATTATAAATTGCTGGGTTAACTTGCTCTATTTAAATAATGGTAAATGTTTTATAAACATTAATTTATTTTTCCATTTAGTACTGGTAAGTTGTGTAATTTGTAGGGTGGTAGTAGTAGTATAGTTGTAGGGTAGTCGTAGTAGTAGTATAGTGTAGGGTAGTCGTAGTAGTAGTATAGTTGTAGGGTAGTAGTAGTATAGTTGTATATGGTAGTTCCCATTATACAAGAGTACAGTTTTCTGGTAGTAGAGTCATAGGATCATAGGACTACAAGTATGACAAGAGTACGGAGACATTGATTTGGTTCCATTACAATACTTAGTTACATAGAAGTTCTCATTAATCAATGAGTGAGTACATTATTAAATATCGCTATGGCATACATATCACTTTGCTGCAACTGATCCTATGACAGTTTTCTTCTCACCATCGAGGCGGACCCAAGGCTTGATCTTGGTTTTGTTGAAGCGGTTCTCTACTTGCTTGATCTTTCTTGGATGGTCGGTAAAGAGCGAGAACTCAGCATAGTGATTGTGTTATTCGGGACTTTGCACTCCATCAGCACCCACGATCCTTTGCTTTCCTGACACAACGACATGCTTCTTGGCCTCTTTGTGTGCGACACGGTCTGCAAGTACCCACTGATCATCTTTGTAGCCGACACTTGCAAGCTCAACGGTAGTTAGGCCATATTCGTCCACGACAACTGCCTTCGGCTTCACCCACTGACACCGGAAAATTGGTATCTGAAGTTCACCGCCATAGTCAAGTTTCCACATCTCTTCAATCTGCCCAAAGTACATCCTGATCTCTCCAGTGTCCACGTCAATGCCCTCATATCGAACCCCACCGCTTTTTGACGCGCTCTTCTTGTCCTTCTCTTTTCGTGTGGAACCTGTAGCCATTTATGTCGAGACCCTTGCCATGAGGTGATTTGTGTGGACGGACCCGGGCGCAAGCCTCGCTTCATCGATTCTCCATAAGGCGGTATGCCCTGCTATTTGATCCATGTCATGAACTTCATCCAAAGTTGTTTTTGTACCCATACCTCGGATCGTCCATCGCCAGCCGAGACGCATCTCTTCCGGTGCTTCCGAACCCGCTTGTCCATGACCACTAACTGATTAAGTGCGTTGTGATGAGCTTTTTGCACCAATTCTTCTCCTACATCTGTGCGTACTTTCCTCCCCGTACACCCCATCCCCGAGGTTTTGCCTTCATGCAGATGGACGGGCAACCCAATCGCATTTCCATCGCGGATGTATTTCGTGCACCAGTTAATGGACTCCTCTATTGTGTATGCCTCGATCATAGAGCCTTCCGGGTAAGCACGGTTATGCACGTATCTGTTCAGAGTTGACATGAACCTCTCATACGTCCACATCTGATGTAGGTAGATAGGCCCAAGTTCCTGTATCTGATTAACCATGTGCATCATCAGGTGTGGCATAATATCAAAGAAAGACGGCGGGAAACACATCTCGAGCTGGCATAGAGTCTCTGCGATGAACTATTTGAGGCCTGGCAGCTCAGCTTCATTGACGACCTTTTATGTGATGAAATTAAAGAAGTAACTGAGGCGTGTGATTACTATCTTCACGTACTCTGGCCCGATCGCCCTGATCACAATTGGAAGAAACACCGTGAGCATGACATGGCAGTCATGTGCGTTGAAGCTGGTTAGTGTTAGGTCCTTCATGGAGACTAGACTCTTGATGTTGGAAGAGAAACCGGTTTGAACCTTCACAGCCCTAAGCCACTGGCACACGGCCCTCTTCTCATCAAATGTGAGGTTGTAACTCGCACCTGGAAGATCTACTTTTCCACTCTGCGCCGCAGGTGTTGGATGAATTTCCTGTCTGATGTTCATGTTCACAAGATCTTGATGTGACTTCAGACCGTCCTTCGTCTTAGTCTTGATGTCTAGCAAGACGCCAATGACGCTTTTGAAAACATTCTTCTCTAGGTGCATGCAGTCCACGGCATGGGGTGTATTCAAGTGCTTCCAGTATGACAAGTACTTGAAGAAACATGATTTTTTCTTAAAAGGCAAGCGGACGGCTACCCTTGCTTCTTCATCCTCCTTATCATCATCTCGCTTTCTCTTCCTCGTCTTTTTGGTACCATCTTCTACTTTTTTCTTCTTGCCAAACGGATTCATCCCATCTGTACTCAGTGCAAACCTAACGTTCCTTGCCTCGTCACCAAACTCCTTCGGGAACATGGCGTCGAAACGCTTCCACTGCTTTGCATCGGACGGGTGTCGCAGTTGGCCATCATTCTTCTTGCGTTCTTCTGATGCATGCCATGTCATGAGCTTCGCATCCTCTGGATTGCTGAATAGAGCACGCAGCCGATCGATCACGGGTAGGTACCACACAGATAGTGCAGGACTTTTTCTCTGCATGTAACCCTCTTCTTCCTGATCCTCATGTGACGGGGTATGCTTTGTGGTCGTCTTCTTCTTCTTCTGCCCTCTCTTGGTGGGTCCCTCATCACTCGCGTCCACACGACAGCCGGCATTCCCCTTGTACCGACTCGCGCCACAGTGTGGACAGCTCTCCAATTTCTCGTACTCGCCCCGATATAAGATACAGTGGTTTGGGCAAGCATGAAACTTTTTAAGCTTCATCGCCCTTTGGACGGATCAACTTCTTTGCCCGATACGTATTGGCGGGGACTTTGTTACCCTCTGAAACATATCGGCGAGGATACGTGGCAGGTCGTTGAAGCTAGTGCCGGACCAGCCATGACGAAGCTTTCGGCATCGAATGGCGAAGGTTAAAACGCAACACCGTCCGGTGCTTTGGACACTCCTTGTACAAATGGATCAATTGCCGCCGCTTCATTTCTTTAAAATTCTCTAGCCACTTTGGATCCCCAAATGTAACATCGTCTTCGTCCATACGATTAGCAAGATTCTCAAATACCTCCGCATCTTCGAGCCAATGCATTAACATCAACATGCTTTGACCATCATCCCCAAGACCATCATTAATTTCCATGTCGTCAAGAATATCGGCAATGCCGATGAAATTCGGATTCGGACCCTCGCCGCTTTGCTTTGTTGAGGACGGAGGGTTGTTGTTCGCCGTCGACATTGACCGTGCGGGCACCTCCGAGGTCATCGACGAGGTCCCTTCAGATGCACTAGTGGGAGTCGGATCTGCTTCGCCATGATGCTTCCAAACAGTGTAATCCTTGACGAAGCCATGACGGATTAACTGAGATTGCACCACGTTATCTTCCTGGAGAAGGTTGTTCTTGCAGCTATTACACGGACAAATGCTGCGCTCCCGACCCAAGCTGAGACGATGCTTCTTCGCTGTGGCAACAAACTTTTTGACATGGCCAAGGAAAGACATATCGGCCAGCCGCGGTGTCTTATACATCCAATCTCTGTCCGCCATGACGAACGGCGACCTTTCACACGGAACAACAAAGTCAGAAAAGCAAAAAAAATACACCAAAAATGCAAACGAGTAGCTCTAGATCTAGTTTTCTCTCCTTCATGCATTTAGATCTAGAGAAGAAACTACACCCTAATCAAGCAACAAAAGAGGAAATACGAGTTGGAGAGCAAGAGTTAAACTTTGAGGACCCAATCCAAGGGCAAACCCTCCCTTCCCCCCCTCTAAAATGGCAAATCCAAGCTCTAGATCTAGTTTTCTCTCTCCTCCATTTGGATCTAGAGAAGAACAACCAAAATGAGGAAAATGAGAGTTGGAGAGTTTCATTTAACCTTTTGCGGTGCTCTCCTCCACCAAATCCAAGGGCAAAACCTCTCCCCCTCTAAAATGGCCAACTTTTGGGTTTTGAGGTCCAAAACCCAAAAAATGGAGGAGGAGCCGCGGGGAAGAAGAAGTCGTCTTCTTTGCTTTATATAGCGGAGATTAACCGAGGTGGTTAACATAACACAACCACCTCTGTTAATGATATATTAACGGAGGCAGCACTGTTACGACAACCGCCTCTGTTAATAAATTAACGGAGGCGGTTGTTTTAAGTTAACCGCCTCGGTTAATTGACATTAACGGAGGCGGTTGTGTTATGTTGACCGCCTCGGTTAATGTATTAACCGAGGCGGTTGCTAACCCTAGACCCCTGGTCTCGGCCAGCACCTATTAACCGAGGCGGATGGCCTGCCCAACCGCCTCCGAGCCTCATTTTCAAGTGGCTCCTAAAAGATTTTGTGTAGTAGTGATTAGTCTACTAGTTAATTATCACTCAATTATCAAAATCAAACTAGGGTCTTTCATGTCATCCTTTTTTTTCCCTTGTGACTCTATAGCACATGGCAGCCACAACCAGCAATAAAAGCTCATCTTGCACGTGGTCGACCTATCGGCTTAGCAAGCACACATGACTTCCTTTTGGCAATTCCATATTGTTGGGGGTGGATAACCTAGGTATCCCATGATGCGTCCTATGCCAGAGAGAAGGGCACACTCTTGGTGACCCTAAACCCTAAACCCAACCTCCATAACCTGCCTTGACCACTCTTCCTTGACCTCTCTCCCTCGACCTCTCTCCTTTGACCATACTCTACTTGACCATTATATCTCCTCCTAGTTGCGCAGCTAGAACACGATAACCACTCCTGGCCTTGCCCGACCAACTACAAGTAGGACCCAGAGTAGGTAGGCACACTTGATGGGCCACACACACACATGCCACAAGCCTGAGAGAACAAAGAAGGGAAACACCCACTTAATAGACCACAGGGTCGAGGCATGCATCAACCACCCAATGGACCGCTCGATCGTGGCATGCATTGAGCACCTTCTGGACCGTAGGCTCCTGGGGGAGGCGCCACACCTCAGATCGTGCTCCACACTAAGTCAAAAAGCCACCTCATGGCAAGAAAATGCTAGGGCATGGCACTGGGTTGCCCAACCACTGCTTGACATGATGGGTACGTGTAGACCACTTCTGTCGAGAGCATGGGACCGGGAGCCGATACTTTGGAACTAGCCCTACTAGAGGACCCTTGATCCGTACACACATGCATGTCTAGGGGGAAATGCCACACCACCCTATCATGACCAAAGTTGCCAACGTCCAACAAAGGATGGCCGCCATGCTCACTTCACCACCTCGACGCAAGGATGGAGGCCACGACGTGCATTGCGTGCCCATGGTCTGTGTGACTACAACTCGCACTATATCCCCAACCCATGCCATGCCTCAACGTGGGGCACAAATGGCTGTGACGACACTCAAACATGTGACAAAAGCATGGACGGGACGCAAGGGACCCTCAAGACAAACATGCCAACAACCCTCCTCTTGGGCCCTCGACACTGGGTCGGGGGAACCTTCTTATCCTTATTGTCCCATGCATGGCCCCATGAAAGTATATAAAGGGAGCCAGACTTTCATACACGGATCATGAGAACACATCTCCACACACATACTCCACTCTGAGCACACGCTGACGAGCATGCCCCTTGTAGGCCCCCTAAGCACTTGAACTAGAGAACACAAACTCGAACCCCTCTTACACTAGACATAGGGCTCTGGCCTGAACCAATATAATTCCCCATGTCTTGAGTGCTTGCCATTAATTCCT
Organism: Chrysopogon serrulatus; assembly: GCA_015844335.1. Lineage (NCBI taxonomy): Eukaryota > Viridiplantae > Streptophyta > Magnoliopsida > Poales > Poaceae > Chrysopogon > Chrysopogon serrulatus. The sequence goes on along the minus strand of JADLZL010005239.1, from coordinate 75,087 downwards.
TGATGAGTAGCGCGATGCTAGATTTACTAGTCGGTTCTCAAAACACTGACACATATGTCACAACCCTTGATTTGATACATTATGATGTATGGACATCTCTAGTTTTTAGCACTTTGGTCTATAAATATTATCTTATGTTACTTGATGATTACACACACTTTTGTCGGTTGTTCCCTTACACCACATATTTTGTTGCTATGCTCACACTTGGTCCTGACCTTACCAAAGTGCTTTCAGGCCGATAATGGCACAGAAGTCATCAACAGTGCCAACACAGTATTCTAACTAGCTGTGGCATTGTGTTATATCTATCGTGCCTATACACTTCACCATAAAATGCCAAGGTCGGGCTCATGCATCATACCATTAAAGACATCATCCGCACTGTCCCTAGCCTTTCTCCATCTAACACTAGCCTTTCATCTCACAAACACAAATGAAAGATATCTCTGATCCTTCATAAACACAAATTAGAGCATGACAACTTCACAACAAACAACCAAACAACCAATCCACATCTATAAAAAATGTAGAACATTCCAAAGCACTGTACACACAACTTAAATATTCCAAGAAGTAAAATTAGCCAAGTTTTTATTGTTTCATCATATGGCCATGCTTCTTCAATCACTTTGTTTCTCCTCAATTCAAGCTATTATCGTCACATGCACTCCGATTCATTACACTAGGTTTTAGGAGCAAAAAAAAGACTACTAACAATTTGGAGGCCTAAACGAAAACTACTATTCATGCCTAGTATTTGCCACCAAGTTGGCTGTACCGGGAGTCTGAAAACTAGGGTGTCCAATTATAGAAGTTAATTCTAATGGCCAATGGACATTACTATTGTGTACATCTTGTTAAGATAATCAAAATGAGCAGTAAACATGTTCTCCACATGAGAGAGTGACTTAAAAATATTGGCAAAGAATTTTGATTGTACGTGGGGTAAGTCCTTTCTACCCAATGGCCAATTAAGGGCATTCTAATTTGAACCAAATATCAATCTACTATATTATTATCCTATTTGTTTCTCCAAATCTTGTCTCAATGGGGAATGATGACATCTTAGCTGGCCTGATGACAGTCCAACACTAGAACAAATGCATGTGTGCTTATCTTAATTGTGTTCCGTGGCTCTTAAGAGAGTGGTCTTTGTCTATTGGTGAAACCTGATGACACTAGACCATTCGGTTTTGTATAGAGGTGCTACAATGTGCATTTGTGTGCCATGCACAAGAATTTGGCTGGCCTAAGTGCCAACACCTAGTAGTTTTAAAGGTTAAACTATCATACTCCGTAAGCTGTGACTCACCTGTCTTGGACCTCCACCAAGGCCTTGACGCCTTCACTATCCTCCATGATTTACATATTTTGATGCCACTATCTATATGGAAAGAAAATTTACATAGCTATGCTTTTGCAGAGATGCATAGCCTAGAGAAGGAAAGTGAAGCCCTGGTGGACATATTAACTGGTGCAACTGCAGAGCCAATCATGCTATCTTACAAATTTCTAGAAAATATTACAGATAACTTCTCTAAAGATCTTGAGATCGGTACCGGTGGGTTTGGAGTGGTTTATATGGTAAGTTGCAATTTTTTAAAAGATCGAATATTTGATTCCATGGAACCAAATGCTGATGCAATACTAGTGAGATATGTGTACATGTATGCTAAACAGGGAATTGTACGAAATATGAAAGTAGCTATAAAGAAGCTTTCAAGAATAGATGATTTTTCTGAGAAGCAATTTGAGGATGAGCTTAAATGTTTGCAAAGGGTTAAACACAAAAATATAGTTAGATTTCTAGGCTATTGCTCTGATACGCCGAAAGAAGTGGTCGAGTACAAGGGGTCGTATGTTCTGGCAGAGTGCCGAAAACGGCTCCTTTGCTTCGAATATGCACCTAATAAAAGCCTTGAAGATTATATGAAAGGTATGAATGATGTATCAACATTACTATGTGTTAATTTTGCTCCCATGTATATTACAATAAACATCTAAATAGCCGACATCTTTTCTGGATTGTTAATTAACCATGAGCATTCTAGGCATAATTATTTCTTCAGTTCTCTTATACATTTGCAGATGAATCACGTCAACATGACTGGGACACACGTTATCACTTGATCGAGGGAATTTGCCAGGGTTTACATTATCTTCACAGTAAAGAACGCATTAATCATCTTGATCTCAAACCAGCAAATATTCTATTAGATGCTGACATGGTTCCAAAAATATCAGACTTTGGTTTATCAAGAAGATTTAGTGGTGAACAGTCTAGAATAATCACTGAACATGTCCGTGGGACACCGTAAGCAAATACTCTCTTTTTTATAACGCAGAACTGTTATTCCACGTATAGTTTTACTCCAATGAATCTATTATGCTTAGATACTTCAAACTCAATTTGTCATATTGTAATACAGGGATATATTGCACCAGAATATATAGACAAAGGAGAAATATCTTTCAAGACCGACGTTTATAGCTTGGGGATCATAATCAGGAAACTATTAATGGGAAGGAATGATGATATATTTGATTTTGAAGGCGTAAGGAACTTTTAACATTTTTCATGTCATTTAATGGTGTTCACATTTTAGAGTAAAGTCTGGTTGCAGTATATATGTTCTATATTTAACACCCATCGCCATATTCTGTGCTAATTAAACACAAGTACATAAACATTTTTGAACTCTTGTACCCAAAGTATATATTTAGCTGCTAGGAATATATATATCTGCACAGCCTACGTACCGCTCTAGTAGCAAAAAAATCACACTACAATGATCAAGCACTCGAAGCATGTAATGATACATCAACCTTGCTCACACCACTGCCTGAGAAAATAAATCCACAAACTGAGCAAGGATGAAAGCAGTTTTAGTTTAGATCATTGTACAAGTTGGCTTGTGGATCAAAGGGCGACCGCTCATTTTAGTAGTAGTAGGGATACAGTAAGGTCCAATGTTTTCCCTAAGAATGTTTAGTATAGTAAAGACAATTAATTATATGATAGTTAGTGATGAAAGTAGTGCTCATGTTTTACCTATTTAAAAACACAACTATGTCTCCTTGTGATCCATAATATCTAATGTCCAGCTTGTAGCTGTAAGTGCTAAGAGATGGTTTTATTTCATACTCTCTCCATTCCAAATTATAAGTCTTTCTAACTTTTTCTTGGTAAGTCAAAACATCTTAAGTTTGACTAAATTTATAAATAATAATAACATTTATGATACCAAATAAGTACCAGTAGATTCTTAATTAATTATATTTTCTTAGTATACCTATATATTTGATGCCGTAAATCTTTGAAATTTTCTCAATAATTTTTGTAAAATTTGAGATGCTTTGACTCTCACATAAAGTTGGAATGACTTGTAATTTGGAATAGAGGGAGTGTTATTTTATCATTTGTTATCAACATGTTGCTCCCGTTGGTGATTTCTTTTGTCCATATGCATATGCTGCCTGACATGGAGAAAAATATTACTAAATTGAAAGTGTCTATCAGTATTTGTTCTCACTTTGAGCTTGGACCTTGTAGTGGCATAAATCAGTAGACATAGTTTCTTCACGAGCGAAGAAATGCATTAAAATAGCACAGCTATGTGTGGACGCCGATCAGCACAGAAGACCTACTATTGACAACATCATCGACATGCTGAATTTGAAGGAAAGCTTGAAAGATAATAAAGTGTTTTCACTAGAACAGGTACGTGAAGTAACCATATGAATGTCTACCATATGAATGTCTCCATATGCGACTCTGGCATATTGAGAATATAATTTGTACCATTCCCAATACAAATGTACGAGATCTCATCCGAGAATTGATCTTATAATTACATATGGGTAGAAAAGGTCCAACTCAATTCAGCTGCTAGGATGGACGACCTGCATAGATGGACTTTACTTCTATATATATCTATATATCTATATCTATAATAATAATAGCTAATATTAAAGAGACAAAAAAATCTGTCAACAATAGATTCTTGTCCAGCCCAATTATCTAGCTGGTTTTGGCCTAAACTTACACGTACTCCTGTTGGGCCTAATTCTGTTTAGTAAGTCACATTCAGCCCATGAGTTGCCTCCTTTCTATTTCATCCATGCATAGTGCCACCGTGGCAGCGTGGTTGGTTGTCCTTAGTAGGTCACGTCACGTCAGTGAGCGCAGGTTGTAGTTGGACCTTGACGGTAGCAAGGAGGGCCGAGCAGCGTGGGTCGAGGACGGCGAGGCTTGGTTAGATGGCGGGAGAGCCATCGGTGGTTTTGGTTCTAGGAGCAGCGGTGCTACGGCTGTCCACGAAAAAAAAAGAAGCGAGGAAGATGGTGGCAGCGATGTCGTCTATATGGTGGGGAGCCTCGGTGTTCCTACCTGGGGATGTGTGGAGCACATTGGCACGGATGGCAAGGGAGTGGACACAGATGATGAGGACCGGGTGGCGGCAGCGGCTGGACTGCTCAAGCCACGCACGTTCGTGCCCCTTAGGGTTTTAGGCGGCGCGATGAAAGGGCCTAGTCGTTGCTAGTGGGCGGCTATTAAAGTAAGGTTAAAACTAAGAATTTTACCAATATGATTTGACTTAAATCAAATATTTCAAAAATGTGACACATAAATAAGTAATATCTAAGTCACATCTTACATACATGAAGACTAAACCTTTTAGCTATATATAGATGATGCAAACGCAAGACCTAACTGCTGAGTAGTGGTTGCTTCTTGCAGATAGAGTGCAATGTTACGATTAGCAAGGTTACCGACATCTACTCTCTGGAGTTTTGCTTCCCCTTCAAGCCAAACAAACGTCACCATTACCCAATGACTCTGACCAACGTGACAGACCATTACGTTGGCGTTTGGATTACACCGATAACTGAAAATTCGCTGGTGAACAAGTCTCTCCAATGCTCATTCTTTCTTATGAAACCAAATTCCACTTGGGTCGTGACGACTGTGAAAACTAAGGAGCAGCAGCAACTTCCATCACAAGATACTCGCAAGTTTAAGATGACGATCATCATCATGGGGTTGGAGAGCGACCTCCTAAAATTGGAGGCACCTTATGGCAGCTTGATACGTACTATGTACCACCTTTTTTGAAGCTAGTTATTAAGGAGTCAGGAGGCAAGCTGACTGAGGCAATGGTGTCGGCTGCCATTGATAAGACAGCAAACTGCAAGGTAGTGAGGACCCACCAGGTGAGTTGACATATCATGTCTATTAGTTGCCCATTTAAAGTTCAGATGTGTATTTTGTTCATGCTAGAATATTAATAGGGTGCGATGGGTCAGTTAATTAATTTCGTATATATGACATCTATATATATATTGTGTGTGGAATTATTAGATCACGTCACCAAGGGCCTCTGGGGACTTCTTGTGCATGGCTATGGACGTGCACCCAACCGAGCCATGGTGAGTACATTAGATGTGGTCCAAGTGGTAATCTCTATTGCGTCATTGTGTGGATACTAGCTATACTTGTCGTTGTCCATTCTATATACACGATGTACACCTTGTGAGATCTCCTTTTCAGCTGCTCCATTTACATCATATAGGATCATAATCGGCCATGATGGAGGGCTTGTTTCTATTTGGAACTACCAGACACAGGTATCATTCCTACATCTTCTACTCTCTACCTCTATTCTGCTATATGAATGTTCAATTCTTCGTTATTAATTCCATATGACACTACTAATGTAGGGGCACGCCCACACTCAACCCCTTCACCCACCCCCCCCCCACCCCCACCCCCACCCCACACCACACGCACGCACGCACATACACATAAGCCAGTAGTTTTGAAAACCATTCATGAATCGAACTTAAGGTTTAACAATTTTAAAAATCCAAATCATGAAAAGATATATGCATGCATGTGTCAGGGTTGTATCATGCATGTGGGTTAAGTTGGTGGAGCAAACTTAAGCCATATGACACGTCTGTAACAAACGCAACCCACATCACACATCTCTGACATATGCATGCACAAAATCTCTTCTTTTTTACTTCAACTAAAAACTATTATGTAGAAAGTAATAAATAAATGCATGTTGTTGCACTTTGAGGCTGGTATATGTATATTACTGTGTTGAAGTTAGCTTGTTCATTACTGTTATTTTTTGGCAGCAAAGGGTTAATGAACCATTTCAAATGACCACATGTGGAGTTTGTTCGGTCAAATTTATTGCCAGAGATCAATGGTTCGCAGTCGCTGCCGGCGATGCTAAAGGATGGATCCATGTCTTCAATAACTCCTGTTTTGAAGGGAAAAAGAAGGTCGAGAAATTCGAAGCTCACCCAGACAAATATGTGGATTCGTTGGCAGTTCATCCAACCTATCCGATCTTGCTGTCATCGTCATGTGAAGACAACATTATCAAGCGTTGGGACCGGGATAAGGGTTGGGCGTGCACTCGAATTTTCAAAGGTCACACCAATGGCGTGAGATGTCTCGCGTTTAACCCAAGCAACACCAACAATTTCGCTAGTATTGATGTTGATGATGGCTCACAGGTTTGTTTGTTTATTAGTTTGCTCAACATAATACATAGTTGTCCTTTCTTGGTCATCAATTACTCCCTCCATTCTAAGTTATAAGTAGTTCCGCTTTTTCCGTATATAGTTTTTCTTCTAGATATATATAATATGTCTAGATACGTAATAAAGACAATCTGTCTTGAAAAAATGACAACATATAATTTAGAATTGAGAGAGTATTTTCTTACAACATAGTCCGTACATGAAATTGCAGGTCTGGGACATTAATTCTTCTAATGCTATCACCCCATCGTCGGTGAAGCCAGAAAAAGGTTGATTGTTTTTTCAGTGATCGTCGTCATCGACACTTCATGATTTGTTGTGACGATGATCAGATCGAGACTGCAGAAGTATGTCATCTGTCTCAGTTGTAATTTTGTAAAGAGACCCCCCTTAATTTATTCATAAGCAAATGATGCTTTGGACATTAACATGCATATGTAGTCTTAATCTAAAACTTAGTCCGCTTCTTTTTGTGTGTATATATAGCTAGATAACAAAAAATAAAGTATCCTATATATATATTGATATTTGTTTATCTGTTTCACAACAAATCTAAATGTACGAGGAATAATACACATATCCATATGTAGCTATCAATGCTAAAAAAAGATAGTGGTGGGTATATGATTTGTGTGTGTTTTTTTTCAAACACAATGCCTTAAAGAACAGAGGAGCATTATAATCAAATACTTACAAAATAAAGGAGTCATGATAGGATTGAAAATTGAAATGGATCGGTGGTGTCAAAAGGATTCTCCAATTATTAGTAATCCTGAAATAATGGAAAAATAAATTCGGCTGATAGGATTGAAAATTGAAATGGATTGGTGGTGTCAAAAGGATTCTCCAATTATTAGTGGAATCATTAGTAATCATGAAATAATGGAAAAATACATTCGGCTTCACAAATCACCTAATTAGTGATTTATTTATTTTCTTAATCAGATATGGGATTCGCAAACACAGGACCATGTTCAGACTCTTGGCGTGTTCATGCGAAGCAAGCTGCTCAAAAATGATGGTACAAAAAAATTATTTGTTTTAGTGCAAATGTCTTGCATAATTTCAGTTCTTTCCTATTTTTGCCCACGCTTCTACTGTAGTTCTACACAACCTTTTAAAAAGAATCACCAGGAGGGTATCAATATGCGTTGCATCATAGTTCTAAAATTCAAACGAAATATGCTTGTCTTAGGACCAACTTTGGTAAGCAACTGAATTTCATCTTATGAAACTTTTATCAACTCTTTTATATCATGTCATGTTAGCTTATTTAATATCCATGAAACTTTTAATTAAGCTCCACTAAGATTGGCCTCAGGGCACTATATATGACACTGGGAACTGCCAGGTCCTCCTCAGTCCACTACCACAATCCTGAATTACCATGAGTGCTAAATATTTCCATGAGGGGACAAAATAAAACTCCCAAGTAAAGTGAAGTTTCCTTGGCTGCGGACATAGACCTCCAAAAGGGAGCCCTATCGATCAAGTCTAAACTTAACTCCTGAAGCTGAGTAATTAAGACCCATCAGTACTCACGGTTTTATTTGACATTTTGGACTCCAAAAAGACTAGCACATGCATGTAATTGGAATTGGGCTGCCTTTTTGTCCACTTTATTTAATGTACTTATAATTTTTCCTTGCTTGTTTTTTCAGTTAGAACCAAGGACCGCGACAGAGGCAATAGTAGCCATAGAGAGAAGAATGGCCATAGTAGTAGTGAGATCCCAGCCCCGGGACAGATCAAAAATGTGAGTGCCGAAAACAACGGCAAGAAAGACTCTAACGCCAAGGAGAACCATGCTGGCAATGGCGACAACACCAACAATGCCACAGGTGCTAGCAGACGGCGCGGTGCCGGTAATCATGCCGGCAAGGGTAAGGGCCAGATGGGCAGTGCATCCACGAGCACAGCCGGCCTCCCCAACAGTAGCACGCCATCCAGACACCTGCCGCCATCGGGCATCGCAACGCCTGCTGGGTTATTCAACCAGGCAGTAGGCGGCACTCCCAGCGACATGTACAACAGCATCTTCAGGGACGACAACGTGAACCTCTTTAGCAACACAACCCTCTTCAGTGACGAGAACCCCAATAGCTGTTCTTTGATGTGAGGCAAGATTAGACGTGGCATAGGATCTAGACTTTAGAGTATCCAAAGTCCTATTTGATTTTTGTTTTCTGCGTTCTTTGGAATGGATTAATTTGGAGTATGGATGGATATGGAAACTGAACCCGGACATTGGATTGTACACGTATACGTGAGCTAAAGTCGTTTCGATTATCCAATATCCATTGTTCTGACTCACTCTACAGCAGAATTAACAATGCAAAACTGTTACGGGCAGCAGCTGAACCCTCTACTACTGTTTAGCTACCGGCAACAGGTGCTCAGGATCTCCCATCGTCAAGGCCCAAGAAGACTCTGAAGCCCAACAGCCAAATGAGCGGCCCAAAAAGGTGCGTGCAGCCAGCCGGCTGCTCAATGCGAAGAATTCTAGTCGACATGAAGGTGTGACTAATTGGATCGATTTGGATTTTTTAGAGGATGGGTTGGATTGGACTGGATACCAATGCCATGGCGGGGGTTCTGTATGAGTTTGGATTGGACAAAGATTTTGTTGAGTTGGATTTGAAGTGTACTCTCTTGAATTTTGGATTTGGATGTTAATCTACTTCCACCTCTAGGCGACAGCAATGCCGCTGCAGCTGCATACCTATTTCAAAAGAGTAGATCGAGGGGGTGAGAGGGAGTATGCAAACTTTCCTTTTTTATTGTAAAAAAAAAATTCTGTGTGCTTATGTTTCATTTCATTAGGAGAATGAAAGATTTGTTGTAACAGGCCTGGTCTGAGTATACTATATAGATCAATACACAACCCAAGGCTCTAGTTACTCATAGGCCAAACAAGTTGGGCTGTTCATATGCTGCCATATTGTGCATGTGGCCCAATAATGGTCTGCTGGAGTTCTATAAGCAGATTAAAAATAAGTAATCAGAGTATCTCTAAGAGTCTTTTCTTTCTAATCTCATATCTAGACCATTATTTGGACACCTTTCTTACACATTCGTTGTTGCTTCATGTAAAAAGGTTACCTTACCCTCCTAAACTTCCAAGTTGATTCTAAACTCACCAAACCATAACTCCTAATGTGCCACATAGGCTATATGGATCAACTTTATAACCACTATAGGCTTCTAACAGGCTAGGGTGTTTTCCACCGCTACCTAATAGTTATTCTCCATCTTTTGTGCACTCTATTTTTCAAAAAACAAAATCATATGTGCATTCTAGTGAGTCCTCGTTAGCGAGAAGTCTAAAATAGAAGATGGCTATATTTAGATAACCTAATTTTCATCAAAATCTCTATTCCTAGCAATTAGAAAAGACATACTAGGTTTGAACCTGATAATGAACCACAAATTTGAGCTAGTGAAGTGGTCGAAGGCCCAACATACTAAGTCTGACTTAAAGTAGCTATCTTTGAGGCATACATTAAAATTGGAAAGCATTATTCTGCAGAGAGAAACAGTATAGAAGCTGTAACATTGTTGAAATCAAAGCTCATGACTTATTCAACATCCATAGGCTCCCATAAAATTATTGGAATTATTTGCGGCATAACTTGGAGGCTAATTAAGGGATTGGATTAGATGCCCCTTTGCCAAATGAAAGGTCGTCTTTCAATTAGAATAGAACAACTAGAGAATAATGGACACGAATTTGTATAGCATGCTAGCTACTTGGAACCCCACATGGTGTTGGTTTCCAACCTACCAAAGTACCAAGTGATACATGATCACACTGAAATGCTTTAAGCAGCAGCACCATTGAATTCTACAGAATAATAGTTACAGATAGGCTAAGAAAATTTTTTTATACTGCCGTTGCATGAATGTGCATGTTTGAAGTTTCCTGCTAAGGTTAACAGGCGAAAGGTGGCCTATCTTTGCCAAAGCACTTGTCTTGAGTTTGTAAAAAGTTGGCAGCACTTTGGAAAGGTATGGGAAAGGCAAAGTGTCATGAAAGTTGATACAGCCCCCCATTATCTCCAAATTGTCCTGGACCGTGACCGTAAAATATTCAGAGTATGTGGGAGTTAGGCCCTTCTGAGGTCACTTTGATGTGACAGCTGTCAGCACTCAGCATGTGCACTGTGTGTGTAACTAAAGCTCAGTCAGTAGCTGGACGTTTACCAAGTAACAATATTGTCAGTGTGTGACTTCAACGCAGAGTGTATCCAGAATTTAGGCCTTGTTCGGTTTCCTCCAAACTTCCAACTTTTTTTTCTCTCTCCATCACATCAATTTTTACCCCGTTAACTAAATATGAAAAAAAAACTAATCCCAGTTTTTCAAATTGCATAGTCGTTTGGGATTTTTCTTGCCACTTCAAACGAACGCTTTACTTTTGTAAAAGTACGTATGAAAAAAACAAATCTTCCTATTTCAAATAATTTTGGGATTTGAACCTTTACTTTTGTAAAGTACGTATGAAAAAAAAATCACCTTTTCCTTGCTTTTGTTGTAGTGAACAAAGTTGTGTATCAGGACTGAGGTTGTGTCCATGTGAAGAAAAAAAAAAAACTTCTGTTGCTAAAGGTAACAGTGGTACGGTAGATAAGATGTTTGCTAGATTGATCCCAGTGTCTTATGTACATTTCACGACGTTACTTAGGTCCTGTTTGGATTTATTATCTGATAATAGTTAGATGGCTAATAACTCATTATCTGATTTGGTTAAAATAGTGTGATAGTTGTTATGTAAAAGTTTAGCTAAGAATTAGTTAGTCTATTACCTGTAGATGTTTGGATCTCAAAGAGATAATTATTAGAAGGACCTTATAAAGAGCTAGAACACCACTACCAAAAACAATTTTCCTGTTCACTTGTCTTATCAATCAACTTTTAAATAGTATTTTTTCTCTTACAACAAATTAACTGAAATAAGTTATTTTGGCTTATCAGCCGGCTGAACAGCCCGTAGTTTTTTTTTGTGTTAGTTAACCAACGTCATCAAATACTAATGGATTGCGAAGTACGAGTATATATATCACTAACATCTCTCTAGAGAGAACAATAATGAAGGTAAATATTGTTAAACCAACATGCGTGCGTCGAGTCACACTCTCTAGATTGAAGTCCCTGCTGCGACGACAGAGAAAATGTGAACACGATAATATACATATTCTTAGTGGTATTTGTAAAGTTGAACAGTGGTCTAATTATAATGTATGCGTCGAGTCACACTCTCACATATATTATCATTTTTTTTAGCACGGAAGCATAAAATGTGCGCCCCTTTTTCCACAATTCGTTCGTGGCATGTTAAAGATGCGGCCCGGCCGGGCACTTTTGTGACGTCTCACTTTATCATCGGATTGGACAAACCTCGAGGCCATCGTCGTGACAACACATGACAGCCACTCGCTTAGGCCCGGCAAAGGATAAGACACGCATTTTGGAGCTAATTAAGCAAGCCTTTTTAAAAAATATATAAAAAGCCTCAGGAGCTGCTAGGCTTTGTTCAAGCTACTGGTATAGCTGATCTGGTATGTAACCATATATAGAAAAGTAAAATTCTCGGAGAAAAAGAGGTGCCTAATAAAGAGTTGTTGCGTTGATCAAACAAACATAACTAGGACACGTCCTTTTCAAATGGAATCATGAAGAAGGGACCCTTCATATTCTAGTTTGAGAACTAATAACTAAATATATATACAAAATTTTGGTTGTGTAAATATTGTTTGGCATACCCCACTACTACACAAACATAGTTTCTTGAGATGGGCAAAAGACATTTTACGAGACGAGCAAGCAAACCACCTCTAGCAAGGTGCCTATGTTGATCAGAATTTTCACCATTGGTAGACTTGCCCGTCTCTAAAAAGTAAATGCATGTAATAAAAAAATAGCCAGTAGCGAAGCCTATTGAGCCCTTTGTGTGCCCTCTTCAGTCTTCACCACTAGCCTCGCCCCAGCCTTACTGGACATCACACCACACTCATGCTGGATTTCCCTCATCCTCAAGTACGAGTGTTGGTATCTGTTAATGCCTACTGAATATTCCGCAAACACACGGATACAATGTAGCACTTCACCGGATGAATAAACCTAGTTTTAATATTGAACCCAAACAAAGATATGTGAGAGTTATCTAAACTACAACTTAACCACCGAGTAACAAACAAGAACGTAGAAGATAGAGATATAGAGAAGATAGCTAAGACTTCTAATTCAGGCTTAAGTAAGATATGTTTAGGATATTTCACTGGGGAATTAAATAGAAGAGTACATGCGAAACTGTAGCCTTAGTACCAATTATTTTTTTGCTCGTCCTACCAACAGGATAGTGTGTTATATAAGATTTCTGGAGCTATAAAGTCACCTCTGCAAGCTACCATCAAATTCGGAAGATAGGGTACATCTACGATTAACGGAGTCTAAGCACCATGTTACACTATGAAATCTACTCTAACCCAAGAGGTACAAGGATTAAAGTACTCAAAGAGTCGTAAACCGGAAAAACAAGATAAACAATATTACTTACTTGAATACTGAAGTCGATTCCAGAGCAATCTCACATATAAGCTGTAGAGGTAGCACCGACAGGCTAATACTTCCTCCAAAACTTTCTCCTTGACTCTATCTCTCTATTTTTGAATAGAACTAGCTTCTAGAGGTATAGAACTAGTTCCCTACTTAGAATGCTAACTCTAGAGAAGTATGTCCATTCAAGGGGCACCTCCCGGGGTCCTAATTAGGGTTTCTCGATGAAGCTTCTCTTCTTCTGAATGGATCCTCCTCCTAGAGGGTTTTGGCTCTTCTTTTATAGCACTGATGAATGAACATGAGCCCTTGGATCAAACTAACTTCGTGGATGGTGGAGATTCATCCTCAAAGGCGGTGGAGCAGACTAGGAGAAGTGGGCTAACAGGTGGGCCTAGGAGGGACCGGCCGGTCTAGTGGTGGGACTGGCCGGTCCCACCCTACAGTGGCTTAGGCCCTGTCTCTGCGGATTGTCTTCTCAATCCTTCTCGAAGTGTCCTGCGATGCTGTGGCGTCCAATCTCGTATTCTATGTCATTTTATAGCCAAAAAGTGTATCTTTTCCAGTGTATGCCTGCAAAATCACTGATTCACCAAAACTCGTGGAATTCGTTAGTCAAAACCCTACTTCTAGGTAGATGGATTATTTATAAGTCACTTTGGAAGGTTAGTTGACGGCTAATTTGAGACATTAAGGACCGTCAACAATGAGCCACACTATTGATGGACCAGATCTAACTCTACCATGCCAACCTCATTATCCCCCACATGGATCCACATGCTACAATGTTGAATCTGCCCTGCGATGAGAGGAAGAGATACAAGAGTCTTCATGAGATAGAAAAGATAGAGGGATCCGAGTTTATAAACCATAGGTCTTTATGACCCCATGCTAGAGCGGGTCTTCGTGGTGTGGACTTGGTGTAGGTATTAGGCTCACTAGAGACCGCATGGTGCTCATCTCGCTCCCCTGCTATATAGCAAAACAAACACAATTAGGATCTGACCCCAAACCATTTAGGCCATTTAATAAGGATCATATATGTCATGCCTATGATCACACAAACCTAGGATGACTAACATGTGTGTTGAATATGTGTTAGATGTAGACATGTTATAGCATGTCCTAGGGATGAAACAAAAGAAGTGGTACAAAAGGTCAGCGGAGAACTAGAGCATACATGACTTAGTATGTAGAAGGTGTCAATGGCGGATGGTCTGCATCCACCATTCATAGCGAGGAAACATCGGATCAGGGCTCACCTTCTCACCAGAGAATTATCAATCTCCAATGCCAGGATTGGTGAATCTACCACCATGTGGTAGTACTCCCATCCACCTCCATCTCCGCATCCAAGGCTCGTGGTGTTAGTGAGGAGGGAGCCCTACAAACATCGGGTGAGGGAGGGTAGCAAGAAGGCGCTACCACCGCTAGAGGGAGAAGATGGTGATGGTGAGGACGATGGAGGGAGGAGGCAATAGGTGTGAGTACAAAGGCGCAATTGGGAGATACAAGTGAGAGGTTAGAGTTTCATGAAAATATGTATTTGTGAGCATGCCTAATGGTTGGCCAGGCCTAGTCCTATTTACCGAGGGCCTCTCCTATGTTTGAAAATATGCTTTATTTTTATAGTTGGGTCTCTTAATTACCTGTCTCTATTAAATGGTTTTGAGAGGTGATTGTTTGTTGGGTTGTGACTGACGTCCTTTGAAAAATAGTATTTTTGGAGCCTAGGAAAATTTTATCATACCTTTGTAAATACATGGGTATGTCTCTTAAAATCATTTATGTAGTAGTGTCTATATAGAATCGCAAAACATGGTGGTGCGTTTGGTTCAGTGACAAGTGAACCACTCCATTTCAGCGTGTCCCCACCGATCGCGACTGATCCAAGGACGCATCCGACGCAGAGAGCCCCATCCCATGCATCAAGGTCTCGGATCCAAGGACTGAGAGGAGGAAAAGAGAGGGAGAGTAGCATAGTTGTGGAGAGGATAAGGTTGGGTTAGTTTTTCTATTTCAAGATGCAGCTGGGATCGATTATTTGTATAGTCGGTTTGGTTGCCTTCTAGAACCGAAGCCAAAGTCGATAACCGTGTAGTTAGTACTGGAACCAAAACCGAAACCAAAATAAAAAAACAGAAATTGGCTTGGTTCGGTTCCATTCGGATGTTGGTTTCTAGTTTAAAAGTGCCTAGCTACTACTGCAAAAATGATTTTTAGGGGCAACTGAGAGGCTTGGTAGAGGTGGTTTTGCCAACTACTCCTAGTCAGCCGTGACTACAAATCACGGACTTGTATGGGTGGTTGGGCAGCTGCTCCTACAAATTCGATTTGTAGGAGCGGCTCATTATTTGTAGGCTGTTTGTTCAATTCAACTATGTCTCTATGATGAGGTAAAGTACTCAGTAATCAAGGAAAAAAAATTTTTGTGACTAAATTATAGAAGTGGTTAGAAGAGTTATATATGGAAAAATCATCGACACATCAGTGGGTACTGAAACCTAATTAGAAGATCTGATTCTAACATATTTATTAGTTCCTTCAAGTGCTAGTTAATAAATATAGGGGGAAATGCAACGGATACGGTTGTATTTTTTCTTGATTTGGATGAATCTCAATGAAGAATGAATAATAATATAGTGCAACATGCTCTCTCTGTTTTAAATTTTAAAGTTGTTTTAGTTCTTCTAGGTACATAATTTTTTGCTATGTATCGAGGTGGTACACTATATTGATGTAGATACGTAGTATAAAAGTTAAAAATATTTTAAAATTTAGAATAAAGTAAAGGAAGTACCTAGCTAGGGGAAGAAATAGGTCGAAAGAGAACGGCGTTTCGTGCAACCGTGCAAGCGTCAGGCATGGTAGCTAGCCCATGCCATTTTCTTGTCCGCGTGTGCAGTGGTACCAAAAGTACCAAAGCCATGCATGCATCAAGATACGGCGGTATGGCAAAACATAGATTTGCCATCATATCATATCATACGTGCCCACGAAATTCTAGGCCATGCATGCGTATCCATGTCCAGACCAAAAACTATAGCTATTATTGATGCAAATGGCCCTATCAGCTGCGTGCGTATATGCATCGTCCTTGGACCAAACGTACGTGCATCGCACATGCAAACCTTTTCCCTGAACAAACCTTACGTACCTGTATATGTAGTATATACAGTGCGGATGCATTTTCTTATTATTAATTTCTGCTTCTTATTTGTTGCAAGCATTTTTTTTCATGCAAGAAAGCTATATATACATATGGTTATTACTTAATACAATTGTAGTACTCAGTTCGTTCTAAGTTATAAAACATTTTGATATTTTTAGATATATGAATTTTACTATATACTTAGACATAATATATATCTAAGATGCATAGCAAAAACTATAAATTTAGAAAAATTAAAATATCTTATAATTTAGAACGGAGGGAGTACTGCGTATTTATAAAATATGCAAGGTGAAAGGATATCTGCGGAGAAGCATTGGCATGGTATATGTTCGTAAAAATAGTACATGGAAAGAAGAACACTGGCACTTCTCCCCTTTTAAGACGAAAGGAATACAATAAATATAATAAGATGGCAGGGGCATTAACAATAAGGGTTAATAATAAGCATTATGGGATACACGTACGAAGTGATTTATTAATTGTACATATAATGCATGTCAAAAGAATAGACCATATCATGTGATAAGGATTAGAGAGAGAACACATACACATGCTGTTGTACCAGTCTCACTCAGATTTCGACAGATATCGTCAATTTTATATAAGAAAAGTCGTGGTACACGACAAATTCCCAACTTACACTTGTTCCATCTATTTTAATGAGACGCTGTGAGGGATGCTAGCAAGGAGAGTAGATAGATATATTATCTTTCCAAGATTCTAAAGCAACATGCTTTAGGGTCTAATGAGCAAAGGATGCTGCTTATCTCTCTAGCTAGTTAACCTTTCTTATTCCCCCTCATGTTAAGCTAGCTTTCTCACGCGCCACTACTTTATTAAGATGGGAATGTGGATTTCGAAATCTAAAGCACAGAAAGGAGCTCTCTCTTTTTTCACAAATGGCATCACCATACACTAAAAGCAAATACCTTTTGATCATCTTCATAGTAATATAAAGATTGCCCCCCTTGCCTTCTAAAGTGCCTTCTCCTTTCTACAACCACGAAGTCTTTAATCATATTGATAACATATATAATTAATAGCACACAATTCAAACTAAATTTGTTCACCATCAGCTTCAGATCGGAATACTCTTGGAGACCAGAGTCATGGTCCATCATTGTAAATAGTTGTGTCAGCAGCTGTGTCTACGCACCTAGAGTGAGCTTATCTTACAACAATTATACATAGTGTACACATTGTACGTGTCATCCACAGAGAGGGGCATCGTGTCATCCACAGAGAGGGGCATGTGCCCTTACATCCATTGCTACTATATATAAAATGTATGCAAGTGTTATATATGTACCCATGTATCAAAAGAGATAAGTGAAAGTCTGTTTAACATTTTTTTCACTATAAAGACCAAATAATAGAAAGAACTTTGTAATTTGATGATTTCTGGTGTACTAGAACTGTTACCTATGCATTACAACAGACCTCTAATACACCCTCATAAGTTCCTATTTGTTGCCTTCACAACTATTTGTTTTTTACTTAAAATATAAAAAGGATCATTAAGCCACCAACAATTATTTAATAGGCCTTGTAGGATGAGGGGGTCATCTTCATCCATAGGTTGGGGTCCGTGCCCCTTGGTAGAGGTCAATATGGACAACAGTTCCATTGGCTGCATGATAACTGTGATGAGGATTTTCTTATTGCCAAACAATTTGTTTCTAGGAGTAGCATGTCAATAACATATACTCCCTCCGTATCATATTTAGAAGACGTTTAGGACATGAATATGCTTACCAAGGAGTGATTAATTATGGGGTATTTTTTCCTGTTTACCCCTATTAAATACGGCTGCAGTTATCACTTGTACAAGAGTTATTACTAGTTGAACTAGTTACGAGCGGCGCGTGCACGCGCAATAAATGCCGAGGCATGAATGCTGAGGACGGAGGGGTAATCACGCAATAAATGCCGAGGCATGAATGCTGAGGACAGAGGGGTAATCACGTCCAAATGGGTTCTCGATGGCGTGAACGAGGGAGTATATTTCTAGCTAACAATGAAACCAAAGTCACATAAGAAATTTGGAGAATGGAAGTATCATTAAAAATGTAAAATTTTGTGTGTATGTTTCTTTTAAACGGTTTGACTAACAAGGCACCGCTATTTTTTATAATAGCTTGGAGACTATCCCAACCCCTTTGACCCCCTTAGGAATGTGGAATTTTTTCTTGTTTCATACATTTTTTGTGTAAAATAAATTGATTGATTCCAATGAAATTTATATATGATTCCTGTAAAATTTCTGCATTCCAAAAGTGTCTTAAAATGTGGAGAATCTATTTGAAGTTGGTACATACATGGAGGCCTTCAATATTGTTTAAGTACTAACAGGGACGCCGACCTTCCAATCAGCTAGCTCACAAGAAATAAGGTTGTTTTTTAAGTGTGATTCTAAAAACCCTTTTTCAGGTCCTATCTAGAGGAACCCAATGATGTTGCATATGGAGTCAATTATAGCACGGTGTTGATGTGAAGATGTAAATCATCCTTGCCTGTCATACCTTGAAGTCAGTGGCGCTTGCCTTCTTCATCTCTCATGGATTGTCTTTCGCTTTTAGGATTGGAATTTGAACTTTCAAGTTTGTGAGCCCTATGAACATTAGTTTGTGAAGCTTCTTTTTAACAAGCGTGGTCTGATTCCTCTTTTATGAGGATGAAGATAGAGATTTTCATTAACTAAAAGGACATATCAAAAATGCACAAAACATTTCTTAGCTTTAAAAGCACAATAAATTAATGACGATATCACTGGCTGAATTAGTAACATCTGTACCTAATTTGGTCTGCATGATAGCACCAGAAGAATAAGAAAACACCATTAGCATCATATAACTGGATTGTCAAATCTGAACAGCTATAATTAGGTTACCATTAACATACACGAGATTTATATAGTATTGTTGAAATAATAGTCAAGATGGGTGATGCTGTGGCAAGCACTTGCATCCTACATGGGTAGCTAGAAATAAAGACGTTCTGAGTTTTGTTCTCCCTAAGAAAGCAGCCAGCTAGCTCCATTAAGACGTATCATTCCATAGTATAATAATGTCATGGCAACACTGATGCTGTAAAGATCTATTTTTCCATTCCACCTTGTGGGGGAGCAGAACATTGCAACGTTTGTGACTGGTGGTTACAATGCATGTTTCCACAAACCACATCAACATTAAACTACTCTCACCATATGTATAGGACATCAATGATGTCCCACGCACTAGTGACCTATCTAAAATATTAAATCAATGTCTCTATTGCATGATTAAAATGTTCCTGTTG
Source organism: Chrysopogon serrulatus (assembly GCA_015844335.1). Lineage (NCBI taxonomy): Eukaryota > Viridiplantae > Streptophyta > Magnoliopsida > Poales > Poaceae > Chrysopogon > Chrysopogon serrulatus. Next base: position 55,496 of record JADLZL010005239.1, on the reverse strand, counting down.
CTAAATTGTAGTAAATTAATCCCAAAATGTAGGTCCAGCTATAATACATGACAAATTTTACAGCAAGAAAATAAAAGAAAGGTAGTGATTTGTTAGTCAAATAAAATGGAGTATTATATCTGACCATCAATTTCCACTCAATACCCTCCCTCTCATTCCTACCTCCTGATTTCCACAAATAACTTTTTTTCTGATCACATAATTAACTATACATAACACAAATTGCCAATAGATATAAGGATCAGCTACAAATCTAGGACAAAGGAAAAATACAAAGGAAAAATAAGTAACTAACTAAGAACTCTAAGCTAACTTGTTGATTAAAATGAAGCACTAATAGAATGTTACGAGTGCTCTGTTAATTGGAAGAAGAACACACCATCCACAATATTAGTGATCCCCGCATTATCTGAAATACTCTCTTCATTCCCTTCACTATCCTCGACACATGCATTCAAATCCAAGGTAAAACCAGATGACTCCATCCCATTCTCTATGTTCATGCCATTTCCTTCCTTTCCATCGTTATTGATGACCCTTTGCTTGAGACAAGAAGAGGAAGTGTTAGACATTGAATCGAAAGTGCGTCACAACTCAACACAATGATGGCATCCCCCAAACTGATCTCATCGCCATTGCAACCCCTAATTCTTCCATTTGTGATCGCGTTCCTGATGCCGATCTCTGACTCATAGTCCATATGCTCAACACTGTCGATCATTATCACCTGATGAGGGTTTTCAAGTATCGCATCATACAATCTCTGAACGTAGCCATGCCCAGTATCCAGTGATCTTTGCCTCTTCAACATGGGCTCTCCGGAGCTGGAATCCGAGTGACCATGGGTGAACTTAGCTAGTGAGATGGAGGTCAACTTGCTGTATGAACCAAAGACAAGCCTTGCAAGCTCCTGAGACACTGCATTCTTGCCATCATTGCCCCCTCCTAGGAAGAGCAACCATGTCACTGCACTTGGCTTCTCTTGGCACCATCTTCTCCTTCTTCTTGTCATGCCCGAGCGGCACTGGAGCACGACGCTTGCAATCTCTGTAGCCACGTCCTTGTGATGTGGAGCCCGATTCTCAAGCGTGTTGGAAAGGACCTTGAGATTCTCGGCGGTGAGCTCCATGAACTTTGGCGACTCAGCTGGGGCACCTTCGGATGAGTTGGATAGTGAGTAGGATTTTTGTAGACTACTGGTCCTTGCAAGCAATTGTTGATGATCATAGGGTCTGGCCAATGGATCATCATGTCGATAGTCTGGGCAAGGTTGCATCAGCTTGAATTGCCATGGCTCGGAGCTCATCATCAAGTTAGCAGCACTGAAGCTTCGGGCAAAGGAGCCGGAGATGGAAGAAGCATCTGGAGAGTTAGTAGCCTGTGAGGAGAAGCTCAGAGTGAGCTCCGACGTGTGGTATGCTTCTGATCCATTACAGTTGGGGTTCCAATCCTGCAACTGCGCAGAAAAAAATTGATGCTTTTAGAAACAAGCCTATTGCTACTTTGAACCGTGCAAATCAGAACACAGGAGGTGGGGTATGAACAAAGATGGTAAAGAATCTTTGAGCCATGCATCTTAGTATCTTACTACTTAGGAAAAAATGCTTGATTTTGCTAAGTTTGTTGTTTAAACATGTATGTGGTGTCTTTATATAGCCCTTTTGCTAAGTTGTTTATTAAACATGTATTGTTGGATTGACCCCTCTCAAACTTTCATCAAGCCCCACCACTGCTAGGAGCCTAGGAGAGCCTAGGAATGTACCTGAAAACTGGTGTTGCGGCTCGCCGGTCTGGTCATATCTTGAACTTGGTACCCCTGAAGCCATGGCGGCACACTCGGAGTTGTCGCCGCCACCTTGGCGCAGGAAGTGAAGAGCTCACTCTCGCCTGTAGCAGTGCCGTTAGCGAAGGGCCAAGTTCTTCTTGTTGCTCTTTCTTGATTAGCTTGTTCGACGTCACTGAAAGAACAGAGAGAACCATCCGGCATTTGCAGACGTTAATCATCTTATTATCATTATTAATTATAGAGAGTTCACAATTAATATAATTGATTTATTTAAGCACACCGTACCTGTCGGAGCTGAGCCTCAACGCGAGGCCGCCGTCCGGGACGACGATGGGGTGCAGCTCCCAGACGGCCTCAAGAGACGGCTGGCCTGCTCTGGACTTCATGTAAGCCTGGTTGTTCCCGAACCCTAGCAGCCAGAACCTGTCGAAGCCTCTACCGCCGCCGGCACCACCGGCGGCGGCGGACACCAAGCTGCCCACTTCCATGACGGCGTGCTCGACGGGGCAGTAGCCGCACTGATCGTGTTCACGGCCGCCACTGCCGCCGTGCCTTCTCCTCTCCGACACGGCGGCCCAGGCCTCGGCGGCGTACGCGAGGTCCTCGAGGACGAGCACGACGCCCTTCCCGGCGGCGCAGCCCTGGCGAACGAGCGCGCGCAGGTCGCCGGCCTTGGCCTCCACCTCCTCCCTCTGCATCCGCTGGAAGGACGCCGCCGAGAGGGGCACGAACTGGACGTTCTTGAGCCGCTCGTGCCGCTGCTGCAGCTCCCCTTTGCTGACCCTGTCCATCACCGCGTTCACCACCACCTCCGCGGTGGCCGCGCTCTCGCCGACGACCACCACGCACCGCTTGGTCCCGCTCGCCATGCAGTCGAGCACGCGCATAGCGTCGTCGTCGTCGGCCTTGTTGCCGGCGGCGTTGGGGCGCCTGCTGCTTGCGTGACCGGAACCAGGAGAGCTGGTCGCGTGGCCACCGCTGGGTGGCATCGTCGTGTTCGGTTGATGATGCTCCGGTGACGACGACGACGACGACGACGAGACGGCCTTCTCGACGTTGGCCTTGACCTGGGAGCTAGAGAAGCCAGCCTCGCGCATGACGCGGCTGACGCTGGGGTCATCGAGGATGGAGATGATGAGCTGCTCGATGTCGACCTTGGCGGCGAGCACCGGCTGCGGCTGCGGCGGCGGAGGCGGCTGTCCCTGTCCCTGCGGCCCTCCTTCCCACGGCGCCCCGGCGCTGGTGCGCCTGCGCGCGCTTGAACGCGGCGACGAGCGCGTTGGACAGCACGGGCGGCGCCGCGTGCTGCTGCCCGCCGTGGTGGAAGGGGTGGTGGAACATGACGGCGGCGGCGGCTGCCGGGCCGGCGGTGGGGAGGCGGTTGAGCGCCACGTTGAAGCAGAGCTCGAGCGCCTTGCACTGGAGCGGGTGGGAGTGGGAGCGGAGGCAGGCGGCGCGGAGGAGCCCCGTCGCCGAGAGCATGGCGCTGGCGACGTGGAGCGGGGTCACCTGCGCGTGCCCTCGCCGCCGGGCCAGGGCCACGGCCTGCCGCACCACGGCCGCCGCCTCTGCCGCCAGCGCCTGCTGCACCAAGCAGCCGCCGGCTCGCATCCTGCGATTGCTTGCTTGCTGCTGCTGGAGCTGGCGAGATGTCCTCTGCAAATTGGAAGCAACGTGCAGGCGCAGGTGCCTGGGCTGGACTGGATCCTCTTCTTGATTTGCTTGCTAGTACCTGTGAGTGATGTGAACCCTTTTTAGTATGTAGTCAGGTGGTGGAGTGAGTGTTTCTCTTGGTCTTGGTTACACACACCACATGTAGTATTATACTGCTCCAATTACATGTTCCTATGTAGGGAGTACTAGTGGTAGCACACATTGACACATAGCATCAGTGACAAGTGACAAAACCAACACGATGAAACTAAGAAAGTGCATGTTGTGATGATATGTATGTAGTATATGCCAGCATCTGAGTATCTGACTATAGGAGACCAATTAACATGCGAAACCCTGGCCCACATGTCATTGAGATATGTGTCATATTACGAGCTTATATAACTCAAAAAATATTGTGAGAGTAGTAGGTCTTTAGGATATAGGGGGCAGGAAGGACAAATTGGCTGGTGGTGCGTCCCGCCGGCCTGTAGTTGCATGTGGATGTAAAGCCATGCACACGCACTTACATATATTCTTCTCCCCCTCTTGCACTCAACCTCTGAAACTAGATGTATATATGGAAAAGGTGCCACATGTATATATAGAAAAATTCATGTATGCACATATCAAAAGTTCATTTTACAAGCACATTGGTGCATTACATTTCTATTGTTTTGATCAGAAGATGTAAGAACCTCGGTCTCTTGGTATTACTTAGGACTTGTTTAGATTCACTCGTATCATATATGTTGAAGCGATTTTGGTCCATACGAAGTCTTTTATACACGTGGGTCTAAATAGCTTGCCAACATAAAAAGTGGCATTTTTTTTTTTAGTTTTTAGATGAATTATGATAGTACTGGCGATAGGTGAGAAGCAGTGTTGCTTCCCAGAAACATCAACTTTATAATGGCAAAGTTCTAATTAACCTTGTTAATTAATTAATTGGTCAAATTTGAGATGCTTGACTCTTCGAAAAAATTAAAATGACTTGTAATTTATGATCGAGGGAGTATTTACCTCAAGAATTCGTCTGAACAATCATTTACAATGGGAACAATGTTCTGGTTTATCTTCTTGTGCACAAGAAATTGCAGGTGGAAACAAATATTACATGTGAAATAATTTGCAAGTTTTTTCCAAACACAGGCTTACTCATCATATATCAGTATGTGACATGGACCCGTTTCATTTTATTTATGCATGCGTGTACACACTTGTCGTCGTGTGGACCTCAGCATCATCGATCTACGCTAGCTGCGTGCTGCAATGCCTGCATGCATGCTGCATGCGCGTACTTTTGGTGGCCTACTTGCAGTTGTAGGACTCGCGCGTGCAACACTGTTCATCGATCGAGTGACACATGAATGTGTGCATGCGGAAGCTAGCCCTAGTCTGCCTGCCACGACCACCAGATACAGGAATGCACATGCATGCAACATGCATGCAGGACGATGATGCATCGGGAACCGCGTACGTGATCCATCGATTTTTGTCTGCTCTCTCTCGATCGCTACGTTCTCTCGATCCAAAGGAGTAGACTGCCATCATGTCGATCTCGATCTGGGCTACTCGATGCATCACACATCTCTCTCTTTCTCTTCACTCTCGATTCCTTCAACTACCGTCCCATGCAAAGCATGCATCTTTCGTCATTTCCAAATTGGACGGCTCAAGAAGCAAAAGAATACAACATGGTATAGTTCAATGGACAATGGGTTTTCTCCTTTCTTTTTATTATCAGTTTATCAATTTTTTAATTATTTATATTTACAACATGTTCTATATATCAAACATGGTATAGTGAAGCGAAAACAGGAATTAGCGACGATACAATATTTTTTTCTCGATTACGCAAAATATTTGTGCGTCTTCGTATTAAGGTAGAAAAAGTTCGATACAGAAAGCCTTAGCGGTGCCCAGAAGGTCAATAAGTTTTACAAATTACAAGTATGTCGTCCGGATTCTCTCTAGTGCACTGCAATACAACGATACAACATTTCAACAGATGCATATGCATGCATGGCGGTAAAATCTTTTGGTCAAAACTGCATGCTGGCCCTGAAGTAATTCCAGTCAAAAGCGGCCTTTGGCCCGCCTCTCTCCTCCCTATATTTGGTCCAAAAGCCACACGAAAGACTGTGTTCATGATTAGAAACCAAAGCAAATAAAAACGCCAAGCAAATGCTACAAAAAAGAAGTGCCTGGAGGAGAAAGAGGAAAAGGGGAAAGATGTGGGAAAAGCATCAAAAAAAAAGCAGGAAAAAAGGGAGGGTGGGGGAGATATATACACGGGCTAAAGAAACCCACATTCACAAATATGTGTATATCTATACAAGAATGACAGGCAGGTTTAATTAGCCATGGCAGGTTAGGGGAAAAAGACAGTCTCTTTATTTAGTTGTTTTCCCCTTTCATGATGAACGGAATGCTTTAATTAGGTATGATACATCCATCTTTCCATAAAGCAAAGGAATATAGTCAGGAAAAGCACTTCTGTGGCATTTTGCTGATCAAACTAAAAAAACAGCACGAATCAAACTGTGTATGTAGTTTTCTACTTGTTTTCTTCTCTTTTTATTTGAAGGAAAAAAGTAAGTTGCTTGTTTCAGGCACAACCTTTTTTGATGTTACATTAGTAACTAGGATTATTTACTGGTCTACGAAAAGGTAGCCAGGATTGTAGTTTACCTACTGGTGATATCTCCAGAACTCCTACTGTCCACTTCTTCCATTTATCAGATCGGATCAAAAGCCCTGAAGATTGCACACAGCAATAAATAATTTGTTCTTGAATATGTACAGACAGCATCAGCAAGCACAAAAATCGTTCAGTTCCAAGAGTCAACAGAACCCAATATTCGTTTAGCACAAAGATACCAATGCCATAAGCCCTTGAATTGTTTCTGTAACCTTTAGCTTCCTTGTCCACTAATATGCAGACAGCTTCACATGGGAATCTAATGAAACACAACGTTAATTCGTTATTAGTATCCCATCCTCTTATTTGTCAATATGAAATGGGGTTATATTCACACAATGGGAATCTAAGGACGGACAGCAGTCATATGCATTAGTATTCCCTCATCTTATTGTCAATATACCATTCACAAATGACTTGTAAGCAACAGAGAACTTCCAAGAAGTTTCTCTTATGCATCACAACAAAACAAGTTGTGTGTGTGTGTGTGTGGGGGGGGGGGGGGGGGGGACGTCTGTGCTGTGCATATTGGCAGCCATCAGTTCCCTTGCCCAGCAAACAGAGGATGTATGTACTATACAATGCCGGAGCAAGTATTTTGTGCTGCCAATCTTCAAGTATGTACACAACACACTTTAATTTACCATAGAGCAATTCCTTCTATATGTGTCTGTATCACATAAATACCGAAGTTCTTCAATCCCATCATGGCGCATGTGTTCTTATTGGTATGATTTAGGATGCTATGAACCTTACTTATCTGCCAATTGGTTCTGCAGGAAGTCTAAAACAGAGAGGCACTGCAAAATACCGATAACGCTTAGCTCACATAGGGGCGCAATGATGATGATGAGATATGATGGGATAAATAATACTTACCCTTTGTTCAAGACTAGCTTGCTCAGTACCTAAGCTTCAGCTTCTTAAGGCATTCAATTGCTTCCTGGAAATCTTTGACTGCAGTGCTTTCATTCCCAAGATTTCAATCAACATCTGCAACTTTGACAGAAGAAGTTGCTAGATCAATTACCTATTTTTCAAGAACACAACTTCACGTGTATTACTAGATCAATTGCCTATATCCCAGAGTTGTCAAATTATCATATTATAAGATGCCTAAGGAAACCACACTCTAAAGTTCTGGATCATCTATCTGTTGTACGTAACATCTTAGCTCAAGGAGAAACAGTTAGCCCAAGCTAGACTAAATCAAGAGTCACTGCTCAAATAAAACTATATTCGCAAAAGGAATATTTATTTTTTCGCGATCGGGTTTGTACCCGTATTTCATTAAGGAGAAGAGAATGTTACACACCTAATGATCCACACGAAGCCCCGTTTGCGAGGGTAAACGGAGTTCGTATGTATCATTTCGGCACCCCAACTCAAACGAAAGTACTATACGCTTACAGAATCCGCGACCGACAAGAAGACGCCCAACGGCCTGAAACCGGCCTGAAGCCACTCCGCACCTTCGTCAATCGCAGCCGAGAGCACCTGAGAAGACGATGAGACCTGGCCTCGAAACACCCTTGCATTGCGCTCTTTCCATAAGGCCCACGATACCAGCAGCAGCAGCGAATCGAATCCCTGGCGTAGAGGGTTGCTAAGTAGGCTGCGCTGCTGAATCCACCACGACGGGAGCTCAGCATCTTGGCTTGGCGTCAGTCCATGGAGCTGTAGAGGCCGTAGCATGGCGGACCAAACCTGGCGAGAGAAGATGCACCCGAGAAGAAGATGACCAACCGTTTCCAGAGCCTGATCGCAAAGGTTGCAGGTGCCATTGTCCTGTAAGTTGTGCCTCCATCGACGTTCCGCCGTCCAGAGGCGCTCGTGCAACGCTAACCAAAAGAACAGCTTAACTTTTGGAGGCGCCTTGGTGGACCAAAGCTCCTTCGCCCCGAGGAGTTCGGTGGAGCCATGGAAGAAGGCCCGATAAGCGGAGGACGCGGTGTAGCACCCGTCCGCCGACCACTTCCAGATGAAACGATCCGATTGCGTTGGTAATAGGATGGTGCTATCGACGAGCTCCCAAACTTTGACATACTCACATAAGACTTGCGTTGTCAAGGCCCCAATGATGTCCCGCGTCCATTGGCGCTGCAGCAATGCCTCGGACACACAACGCTTCTTGCCCCGACGAGAAATTGCCTTGAAAAGGTTTGGCGCCATGACTGACAGTGGCTCCTGCATCCAACGATCGGTCCAGAAGATGGCTGCCCGGCCATCGCCGATCCGCACCGACATCGACGTGCTGAACATAGCCGCCACGTTCTTCTCCGTCCTTGCCGGAAGCTGCGACCACGATCGCTCCGGCTCTGTCCTCTTGAGCCATTCCCACCGCAGGCGAAGGGCGTACCCGAAGAAGCGCAGATCAAGCAGCCCCAAGCCGCCGTTAACCGATGGGCTGCACACGGTGGTCCAGGCGACTTTACATTTACCCGGCACGATGGTGTCAGCCCCGCACCAGAGAAAAGCGCGCCTGCGCTTATCAATCTGCTGGATCGCCCAGCTGGAAAGACAGCTCGCAATGGCAACGTGAACCGGGATGGAGGAGAGGGTCACCTTGGCCAGCGTGGCTCTGCCCGCGAAGGTGAGAAGGCCGGATTTCCACGTGGGGATTTTGGCCGCAACCTTGTCGACCAAAGCCTGCTCATGACAACGACGAAGTCTCGACGTGGACAGAGGAATGCCCAGATACCTTGTTGGAAAGGGCGCGACCTGACATGGGAACACCGAACGAACCCGCTCGACCATGTCATCCGAGCAGCGGATAGGGGAAATCAAGCATTTATCGACGTTGGTGACTAGCCCTGACGCCCCGGCGAAACAGTCCAGTATGGCTCGTAGACAGCGGAAGTCCTCCTCTGACGGTAGTAAGAACACTACCATGTCATCAGCATATAACGATGCGCGGTGCCGGATAACCGAACCAGGCAGTGGAGAGAGGACCTGCCGTCTATCTGCCTCGACGACCATGGAGTTCAGCACTTCCATGACGATTACAAATAACATAGGGGATATGGGATCCCCCTGCCGCAACCCGCGCGCATGCGCAATCCGCCTCCCGGGGCGACCGTTGATCAAGACTCTTGTGCTGGCGGTTGACAACAGAATGGAAATCCAGTTTGTCCAACGCCGAGGAAAGCCAATGTGACTCAGGACGTCGATGAGGAACGTCCAGGCGACAGAGTCAAAAGCCTTAGCAATATCGACTTTCAGCAACACGCTAGGAACGTTCCTACCATGCAGCCATTTGCAGGAAAGATCGACCGCCCTAAAATTGTCATGTATGCTTCGACCGCGGATGAACGCGCTCTGATTGGCACCAACAATAGCAGATAAGTGTGGTGCTAGTCTTCGGGCAATGCACTTGGCAAACAGCTTGCTGAAGCTGTGCATTAAGCTGATAGGGCGGTAGTCCTTGAGCTGGGACGGCGACTGGTGTTTGCGCAACAAGATCATCAGGGCATCATTAAGGAGATGGAAGCTTCTTGAGTCAGTGGACCAGAGAGCCGAGAAAACGGCCATCACATCATCCTTGATGATGGGCCAAGCGACTTTGTAGAACATGCCTGTGAAGCCATCCGGGCCTGGCGCACGGTCACTGGGCAAGTCCCGAATGGTCGCCCATACTTCATCCTCCTGAAAAGGGGCGTCTATGCCATTCAGCTCAACACGCGACAGACCGAGAGCATGCAGGTCGAGTCCATGCAGTCGAGAGAAGTTCGTGCCCAGGATGCTATGGAAGTAGTCGTAGGCATGATTGGCCTTGGCTTCCTCAGCCGTGAACCAATGACCATCCATATGCAGAGACGGAATGGAGTTTTTTCGATTTCGATGACAGGCTTGCAAATGGAAAAATCTGGTATTTGCATCCCCTTCGCCGAGGAACCTGATGCGCGAGCGCTGTCGAGCTATCGTTCTGGCAAGCGATGCCAGCCCCAGCGACTGGCGCTTGAGATCACAACGAAGCTGTGTTTCAAGATCGTTAAGCATTCTATGATCTTGCGCGGCGTCGAGCTGAGCAATCAGTTCACGGGCCATGAATAGCTGAAGGCGCACGCTGCCGACATGGGAGGCACTCCAGCTCTTCAACGCCCTGGCCGTGCGCCTCAACTTGAAGTCAAGGAGACGGCAAGCGTCGGCATTGGGCAGCGCACAATCCCACGCTGCAGTAACAACCTCCAAGAAGCCCTCGAAGCGACACCAGATACCTTCGAACCTGAACCTTGGCTTCGCCCAGGGCTCGGTGCAAAGCTGAAGCAGAAGTGGGGCGTGGTCGGAATAGTCTGATCGATGACAGCGGCGCGAGGCGGTGCGACGGGAAGGCGTCGAGCCAGTCAGAGGATGCGAACGCCCGGTCGATCCGTTCGAGGGTCGGCCCACCACGGCGCTCGTTGGACCAAGTGTAAAGCCGACCATGCAAGTACAATTCAGATATCTGCATGTTATCGATCGCACGACGAAAACGCTGCATCGCCCTGAAGTTTAGGCGATTGTTACTCTTATCGGCTGCCTGATAAATCATGTTGAAATCACCAAGCAGCAACCAAGGGCCCGACGAGACCGAACGGGTTATGCGAAGCTCCTCCAGGAAGGCAGGTTTGTCCGCCTGGAGAACGGGTCCGTAGACGCTTGTAAGCCACCAAAAGTCCGACGGGCTCGACCGACATGCGAGGCGGATCGTGACGGAGAACACACGAACGTCCTGCTGCGTAACGATCCAGCGATCATCACGCCATGCGACCAAGATACCACCAGAGGCACCCACCGACGGCAGGTAGACGTAGGCGAAGTCAGCTCCCATTAGCTCAGCGGCTAGCGGCGACGGGATTACATCAAGTTTAGTCTCTTGGAGACACACGACACACACATGCTGCTGTGTGATGAACTCACGCACTACACTACGGCGAGCCCTCATATTGAGGCCGCGAACGTTCCAAACGAACACATTGTGTCGTTCCATGATAACAACAATGCGACGAGACTGAGCAGACTAAGCGCTGCAGTCAACGACGGCACAAGCGCCATGCCTTCCGAGGAACAACACACGCATGGCCTCCTCTCTGACCGGCGAGAGAGGCGACCTAAATGTGGCCTGAAACTCCTCGAAGGAAGCCCGATCTGGTTCCACCGTGGCGACCTCCGTGCCCAGCTTTCTCATCATAACCTTCCTCGCCTGCGCCTCCGGCATGGACTCCCTGAATTTGCTTTTAGCCGCGAGTCTTGCACTGCGTTTGGGCACAAAACCGTCACCCGCCTCGATGGCCTCCCTCGTTCTGGTGGTCCTCCGTGGCGGCGTCGACGTCAAGAGAGGCTGAGGAAGAGGCGTCTTGATGGAGTCTATGAACGCCTGCACAGCATCAGTGTGAGCGGTGCAGTCCGACTGCATGGCGATATCATCAATGGGAAGGCAATTGTTCCCATGGGCAGGAGGCGAAGTGTGCCCAGCGACCTCAGCGACCTCAGGCCCAAGAAGGGTCTCTGGGCCAACAAGCATCGTATCTGGCCGTGGTGGCGTGCGGCCCACACCGGAGGGGAGCAGGAGGAAGCTTGGTCCGGAAGGGGAGTCACGGGTGCGACCAGCAGCAAAGCCACCGAGCAGCAGGAAATCTGCATCCAGAAGCGACCCCACGCCACCGCGAATCCGGCCTGCACCGCCCGACAGGGTGCGGGGATCCATGTCGACAGGAAAGGGGGCAGGCCTCACCATAGGGCCTTTCACCGGAACGGCAATCTGCAGGCTGCACTCCACCGCCATTGGGTCATGCAACAAGCCCGAAACAGGTGACCGGGCTGGAGACCGCAGGATAGCGAGGGAGTCAACCTCTACGACAACGACAGAAGCCTATCCAGCGGGCGTGGACCGCCCCGCCCGCGAGAAAGCGAGCACGCTGCCGCAGGCGCATGGGCGACCATGGCTCGCCATCGTGCTGAGCGGACGAACGATGGAGCCAATGGCAACCCCGCCACGTGAGCGGAAGGTGGGCCCCGATCCGCTGCCCCGGAGCCGCCCGCCGGGCGAACCTCGTCGCCGCCGGAGCGCTGACCGCGAGTACGCCGTGTCGGCCGGGTGGAAGCCGTTGAAGTTGCTGTCCCCCGCTATCATCCCCGTCGCCGCCGCGTCCGGCACCCCGGCCCCTCATCGTCCGACGAGCTCGGTGGAGTACGCCAGTCCCGGATACTCAACAATGCGAATGTTAACCGGGTACCTGAGAGCGCGAAGCTCCGTATGGATGATCTCCTCTGGCCGCAAGGCGAGGCAGCCGCAGGGATCGTGCACCACCGGCTCTGGCACGCCGATGATTCTGCGCGACGGGATGAGCCTGGGGTGGATGCACCAGGCCGCAACGAAGAACTCCCTGTCATCATCTTCGTCGGCGACAGCCTCCGGCGGGGCGACCTCCACTTGGGCGCAGGAATTTCCGAGAATGACCTGCGCACTCTCCGCGCAGCGAGCGTGAGCGGGGATTCCGGAGAAGGCGACGATGACCCGGAAACGAAAGGAACCAGTAGTGGCGGAGAACATCCTGCTCCAACGCTTCCAGATGAGGAGGAACGGCGCACCCAAGATCGGCGTGCCCAAGACCATGTCGAGGTCGTCGCGCTGCTCAAAGCGCACGAGGAAGTCTTGAGGAGCGTGCCGACGGACCACCGCAATGGTGATCCCGAACGCCTCCCGAAGATGGTCGCGCACCATGGCCGGGGTGACCGGTGGCCTGGTGCCCCCCACGGTTGCCACCAGAGCTAGCTTAAGGGCCTCCTCGGCCGCATTCATCTGGTCAGTCCGCGGCAGGACGACGATGTCATCAGAGCCCCCCACCAGTTCGGGCGGGGCGACCGGCGACGAGGGGTGGGAGGCCGGCGACGAAGGAGGTGACGGCAAGCAACAGGGCGGCACCGACGGAGCACGGCCAGTCGAGGTGGAGTTGACCGTCGTGTCGTCGCTGTGCACAGAACGACGAGGCGGCGAGAGACGTCTATAAGAACAACGAAAAATTCTACAAAATACAAGGAAACCAAGGAATCTATTGCTGAAATTCTAGGACCAGTCTGTACTTTGTACAATAAGGAGACACCTTTGAAAGTTTGGATCCTTAAAAGGTCGAATGTGATAACACATCTGCAGTGAAGCATATAATTTGATTTATTCTATAATACTGGGGATATTGTGTTAGGGAAAAACAAAAGCTTGCAGCTATGCAACTTAACAGGAACTTGGGCTTTACTCAGAACAAAAGTACAGATAATGTTTATCTTGGCCACGTTTTCCTCATCATTATTATGTTGCTCTTTGTCATCAATATATCTGTAGCAGTACAAATGGACTAGAGATTTGTGCTTGTTTCTCACAATCACACCCATTTGTGCAATGGCTCTGTCATCCTCAATTTGTACTGCTCCATCTTGTCTGAAATCCTTGACATTGTGATGCAGAAAGCACAACAGCCCAGACCATTGGAATTTGGGTCAACGCCAAGAATCTCTTCCAAGAGAACAAGAAGGGTGGAAAAATCCACCTGGAAGCAGAAGTTTGCATCCTCATCCATAGTCATCCATAGTCATATGTCAGTTACTATTGACATCTCTTAATGACCTTGGATGACACTGGGCAGCTGGTTTCAGTTGCAAGGTTCGATTTGTAAATGGCTCATCAACATGGGATAAAGCATGGCGCAGATTCTTCAGGTGATGGAAAGAGTCAGTTATCGATATATTCACCTTGGACAAGCGCACAAAACATGTCTCAAAGATGCACCCTCCATCTGTCCATATAATGTTTCAAGTTCTCTATGCTGGTGCACATGATGTGAACCATCATGCTATTCTGACGCAGGAAAATGCAGCCAGTTCTCCTTAATGAAATATGGTTACAAACACGCTCGCGAAAAAAGAGAATGCGCAGACAAGTTGTAGACACTTGTTCTCTTCCAGAACACAATTCATGAGGGTGTATTTGTCAAATGTGACAAGGGTTGCCTCACGAAGAGAATGTGGGTATTCCAGGCCACAGTCAATCAGAGACCCTGCCTTTTCACCATGTAATAAGCTGTTAGGCCACATAATTGCCAGGATACCCCAGTTATACTATGTAATCACTTAAAGGTGGGGCACAGATTACCGAATTTTAGAACTATGTAAAGAACAAATAGCTGGAATTTATTATATTTTCCCCAGGACTTCAGTGTTATCCCACAAGAAGGAATCCGTAATGTTCTGCCTCATTTCAATTTGTGCTAAATCATAACTGGCAGAACAGAAAAAATGACCTGGGAGGTAGGCAACTGCTAAGTGTTCTTTTACTGCATTTCTGTGAACTTCCAATGAACAGGCGTAATTACTTTATGCAGATTGCAAGTCCCCTTAATAGTAGCGAAGGTCTCCAATTTTATTAAGTGAAACTGCAAGAGTGTGGACCTTTTGCAGATGGATGTATAAGCTAAAATAACAGAACATTTTTTGTTAAGTCATCACACTGGTAATAAATTGAATATGACCTCAAGATCCTTTCCTTTGCAGCCAATTCCGATAGCAACTTAGCACTATCTTCATAGTAAGTGATTGCTGAAGGAGCATCTCCCAAACGCCCACTTAAACATAAAATAGAGTTATATGGATGCAGTGTACAATTCAGTGATCAACAGGCCAAGACAAGGGCAAAACAGTGGTAGAGGGATAACGTGTATTATAAACATACTAAAATGAATACATCCCCGAGACAATAGCTTGTGGTAGACTGTCATAATGGTGTGGTAGGAGTAAATATACAAAAGTAGATGTGCATCAACATTCAGTATCAGGTGAAAGGAATAACCGGCTGCAAAAAAAAAAGGTGAAAGGAATAACCAGCTTAGCCATAATGAGACTTTTCTTTTCTTTTTTCTTCTGAAAGAGCATGCTACAGTTACAGTCATGGTATTAGTATTAATTCCAGAGAAAATCACTTGTTGATTTCCAAGAACCTAGTTCAATGTGCAGTTGGAAGTATTAAATCCACAGAAAATTCTTGCTAATTTGCTATTACTACCTTATGCAATGATGGACTCTGCAACATAGTAGACACATTTATTTTTTCAGAAAAAAATAAAGCTAACATTTGGAAGTTAACACATTCCAAGAACACTCGTGATGGAATGAGCCCCTTTTTTTTTCTTTTAGGTGGAACTAGAATGTATGCTTGATAGATCAAGGCTTGTGACTCCAAATTACAGAATATTTATCCACTGCATACAAATTTATGTCATTCTGTACATGGTGCACAACCTTAGTATTAACATGAGCAAATACATTTAGACTGACAATAGAGGCACTCATAGGTTCAGCACCCAAAAATTCTTTCACTGTACTACATTTCACAAGTTTCCTAAAAATATTTTCAAAGTAACTTAGTCGTCAACCTCTCCACCTTTAGGTGTTCCACGTCCAAATCATGATCACATGTTTATATTGAGAGGGGTACACAACAATAATGGTAGTAATTTGTAAAGATAGGATTGAACCAACAGTGCATTGTTAATTCCTAAAGTTCATACCGGTAATCCAGTAGTATGCTTAGTTTGCCAAAGCATGAAGAATAAACTACGAGTACCAGAGTCAAGATACAGAGCCATACCAGCAATCCCCAAGCATTCCTAACACAGCTCCAAGTTGAGAGCACCAGATCTATATATATTATCTAATGAAGATCTCAACTCCTCCCTGACCCTGATGTCGTCTGCACACACATACTGAATCTTGATTTTGCACTTCCAACGTTCTGAGCACGGAAAGCCTGGAAATGGAATGTTAAGACTTCAGAAACCATGATCATTAAAACATAAACCAGAGAATAATTAGCAACAGAAATTTATAACCTAATAATGAGTTCATATTAAGAGGTAAATGCAGTTAATTAAATCGCCGGCCCTCATAGATTGCTGCAACGAAAAGCTCCTCTCTCGATGGCAACATCCTCAATTCCTCATACATCACCTTGCCATTTCCACCTAGTACTTCTTCTGCCTCCCCTGAAGCAAGTGATGTTTTGGTTCGGGCATGACCCTCAATGAAGTGATCAATAAGGGCCTAAACTTTAGCACCACACAATGGGCAGTCCTTAAAAGCGCGATACACAAGGCCTGCATTGAAATCCAGGAAAGCAAAAGGTGATTGTCATTGCAACCATATGTCTACATAATTTCATTTGTGAGAACCATTTTGAGGATAAAGATTTTAGTAAATGTGATCAGAAATCGGATGCCCACTATACCTCAAAGATATGAAAGCATTTTGCTTCGCATAATGCAGGTGATACGTCAACTTCGGAATCTAATGATCGGAATATGGATAAATTCCAAGATGACCTTGGATGGGTAATTTTCTAGACAATCATTATCCAGATCCAATTTGCATCTATAAAATAAATCTAAATTCCAGATTCTAGCAGTAGATGAATAATTGCAAATTTTTGTTTGTACGAGATTAGAATAACTTTAAAATAACTAAGATATTTTTTATTTTTCCTGATCAGAAAAATACATTAAAAAAGAAAGGAGGTAGAAAAAATTTGTTGATTTATGGTTAAAGAAGAAAAAAAACAAGAAAATAGGGTTCTGTTGAATTTCAAGTGTTCAATTTCACCAATAAGGTACGAAGACTTGCTTCACATTTAGAATTACACAAAGGATTTTTCATCAGAAAGATCTCTATGAAGACTTTTGTGAAAATGTCAACGTTTGCTAGCTTATTTGGCAAAGAAAAATAGAGTACATTATAAGAAATTAATCATTGAGTATTATATATATCCACACATATATTATATGTCATATATAATATTTTTTAAGTATATCATGACTGTTGACGGTCCTTAACGCCTATTTTATACCATCAACTATTGCTTAATATAACATGATATCAACCATAAAGCATAGTTGTAGGGTTTGATTCTAACGAGTTCCACGAGTTGTGTTGTTCTCGGTTGTTTTGCAGGTATATCCAATTTTACACAGAATAAAAGTATCTTAAATGATGAATTAGACTACACCATTGCGACGGGCTCGTCGAGACGATCGAAACGGACATATCATTTGCTATATTCAGAGTTCGAGAGTCAAAAGATATCAATTCTACACGAAACCAACACTAGAAGACTCTAGAAGACACGGGAAGGCGATCAACCGAAGGTGGGGCCCACCTGCCACAGGGCCCGCCCGGCCCCACCCAGGGCCGGCCGGCGCCCTCCGGCCCATTCGTGGCCCGCCCGACGGACGGCCTCCTACTTAAATTAGGGTTTCCATCTCCACCGTTGCGAAGTCGAATTAGTCCCACATCGCTTTGTCTAGAAGAGGTGGAGGCTTTTCTAGACTATAAATAAAGAGGTAGACCCCCTCCCCGAGGGGCACCACATTATTATGGAGATGTAGAGGCGTCCCTCGAATGGATGACCTCTCATCTCTAGAGAATTAGGGCTAGACTTTTCAATGTAGTAGTTCTAGTTGAGAGTTAGGGAGAGCGGCGCTACGCCCGGGTTCCGAAGGAGTCGTCAGAGTTTTGGTATGTCTTTGTATTTATTCACTTATGCTTTAATATATTTTATCTTCTCTATTTACTTTTATGCATTACATTTGATTGGTTAGTATAGTTGTTATACTTTAGCATAGGATCTTCGCCTGTATTAGGTGCTCTAGTTATAGATCGTGACTAGAGTAGTATTCTTTAGCGTAGACGTAGTGTCTAGGCTAGGGTTTACCTGAGGTTGCGCCCATCTCTTACGGTTAGTTGTGGTAGCCTTTAGAGGTGACAGCTTTGTTGGTCTTCGTATTCCACCACGTCGGAGTTGGTGTTTCGTAGAGCTTTTGGTAGCCTTACCCAGCTACCTTCTTCCCAGTCTTGTTCGAGAGTTGGATAGGTACTGTTGCTCCAAAGTGCTATTGTGTGATTGCTTTATCTACCATGAATTAGTTATATAGAACCAAAGTAATAGAGAAGTATTCAGGAACCTTAAACTCTCCCGTTGTCGTCTCACTTTAGCTATCTACTTATTTATCATAGAATTCTCCTGTGTGTGTCATATATACATAATTCCTATCATCTATCATTTACCCCCTACTTTAGTCTAGTTGGTGTATTAAGTTAGTAGATACATGATGGTGAACTATCAATGTCTTTAACCAGTGTTTCCCTGTGGTAAAATATAAATAACGATACTTGGAATACTCCCGGTAAAATGCTACAATGGTTTTAAATGGCGCTTGCGGAATCCTTTATAATTTAATTGTGCATAAGAAATACCAACAAGCATTTTTGGCGCCGTTGCCGGGGATAGGGATTTACCTCTATTTCTAGTAGCGACGTTAGAAATGTCAACAAGCATTTTTGGCGCCGTTGCCGGGGAAACAATTGGCGTAGAGATTTTGATATTGATCTTGATATCTGCTAATCTAGTATGTCGCTAGCTTTAGTAGGATTACCCTCTGTTTTGTTGAGTTGTGGAATAAGCAGAATATCAACTGTTTCAATCTTCTGGCGAAATTCCACAAGAACAAGACATAGGAGATACTGAAGAACTCAGAGTGCCTAAACATACATGATCCATCAACGATGAAGCCCTGTCATCTCATAGGTATGTATAAACGTTTATATATATTTCACTAACCATATGTAGATTGGAGAAAAAAATCATCATCACAAGACGTCAAAGTTCATCATATGTGACGAATAAAGACGCTGCACAACTCACTGTGAGTCATGGTAGTTATGATTAAGAATGGTGAGAAAGTCTTGCTCATAGGCTTTAAATTTGATGAGTAGTTATCCTGTTGCATTCCACTTTGCATGTGTACTTTGAATAATCCATGCATATACCCCATCTCATATCAAATCCACAAATGTTCAGTTCCTTGCACATATGCATATCACTTTCATCTCTATCTAAAAAAAAAATAATATATATATATTCTCACCATACATGATCATGCTTTTATCTCTATTTGAGTAAACCTCTAAGTGCTTTTATGCTATCTTTGTTTGCTATTGTATGCTTAGGTTTTGAAGTATTTTCATACACCTTTTAAATTAAGTATGGTACTTGGTTTAAACCGCCTTCTTAAATTATATTAGACATGGTGTCTAGTTTGGTTTTTGAATCATAAGGTGTGTTGAGTTTACTTCTAAAAAGCTTTTAAATTAAGCGTGGTGCTTAGGTTAAAATGCTTTCCTAAATCAAATTAGACGTGGTGTCTAGGTTGATTTTTGAACTTAAAGTATGTTTTAGTAGGCAATGGATATCTTGTTAGACTAACCCCCGCTAGAAATTTCCAAATTCAATTCGGGTAGGTCAAGAGATGAACTCACATTAGAGATGAATCAAGGCATGTGACGATGTCCAATAACTTTGCACAAAAGGAAGACACAGCTCATTCTCCATGGAAGAACTATAAGTATCAAAGTTTATATATTTAATCCTTTGTTGCAAGTTACCTTTGCCTTGAACCATATAAAAGTGCAGCTATCAATAAAATTTGTTAAAAGAAATCTATGCTAAGGTAATCCTAAAAGTCTATCCTTTCATTAGCATAGATAAAATTCGCATGAATTATATGGACCATAACCCACATTCCAAACTTGTTGCAATCCCTCGGGTATGTGTCCACTAACGTTTATGCAGAAAAAAAAGAATAAATGTCTTATCATGGTTCGAAAAAGAAGGAGAACAAGTGTATAGAAAAGACTAAGATGAAAAGAAATCAATGTAAGAACACTTCAACACCTTCTACACTTCACCATGATAGTGGACCAATCACCCTGTAAGACATAAGGTGCATTTATCCAAACTTCATGCAACTTTAAATTATATTCGACATCTTATACCACGTTGTTAATTGTCTTGGTTATCCATACCTTATGCTTAATTTACAAAAAAATAAATAAAATTCTCTTCTCTGTTGGTTCACCTACTACATATTCTTGGTTCTATTTGAATAAATATCTTTAGTCTTTTGAACTTCCTTAGTCTATTATAAGTATGCTTTAGAATATTACTTAAACACTATAACATCAAAGCATATTTGTATAAGAATGTGGTTGTATATATGGACTATCCGCTCCTGTATAAAAATGTTCAAATCATATTAGGAGACTTCATAGAATCAAAGCAAGGTTAGAAGTATTCTTTAAAATTATATCTTCTCCTTAACCTTATTTGGAAAATTTAAAATAATGGTGAATCATTTAAATATGGGCTACAATTTAATCTTTAACTACTTGACAAACACTGTCCATACTTTAAATAAATAGTATATTCCTTCGGGTATGTGTTGTCTACTAATCCCTTGCAGAGAAGAAATAATGAGAGAAACAAAAGTCTAGAAGAGTGAGAAAGGAGTATAACATATGAGACAAGATGCTAAGGAACAACTCAAAATGCAAGGAAGGAAAAGACCATTGAAGTTCAACTACCCTTTACCACATGGTGCCATCACGCTCCAAAGAATAAAGGTAATATCTTTAAAGGTAAGTAGTCATTATTTCCTCTTGAGCTTAAAGTACACACCATAGCACTATTCTCTTGATCTCAATCTTAACCAAATGAGCTCAAATATGATATATCTTATTTTGGAAGATGATAGTCATCTTGTTAATCTTGATAATTTATAAAGATGAACAATCCTTCCATAGGTTAAGTAACTCCACTCCTTTATCTCATAAGCTTAAATGCTATATTTATACTTTTGATATTCTCACCAAAGATATAAATGCACAATGTGAATAGACATCAATCCTATTGTGCCTAAGGTTAGAGAATGAATAAATTTTTGGTTCTATTGGTGTTTTTCCACCAATAAGAGCCTATGCACTTGATCTCTACCTTGTCTTTATGAGTAGAACACGCATCAAGCAAAGTGTGGGAAGATTCCCTAAATTCTACAAGTGAGAGTTCTAAACTAGTAACAAGGATGCACATAAGATTAGCTTTGAGATGCTAACAAAAAGAAAGGAAAAAAAAGGTGGCACCACCATTGGAAACGCCACTAGTGGAGACACCACCTCAATCCTCATCCTTAGAAGCAAACCGAAGTACTCGATCAATGAACTATTGCAAGGAGGAGTCCAGTTCGAAGGACTCAAAACATCGAACCCTCGCCGTGAGATAACATCGGTAGTTATTCATATTTACTTTGAACATTGCATGTTTTATTTTCTCTTAACCACATTTACTTTTCTACATTAGTATTACATAGGAAATAATAAAAATAAATAGATATGCATCGGGGTTGCATTCATGCATCTTAGAAAAAGGGAGCCCCATATGAAACCCTTGTAGCATAAAAAGTTATAGAAGTTCTCACCATGCGGTGGCCTACAAAATAAAAAATACAAATTATGCATTTGTACTTTCTGCATATAAACCTATAAAATCTAAAAACATTAATTGAGCATCCTGTTGTAATACTGTTATCATAAACATACTTTGAAACCTCCACAACACCCAATCCTCTAAAAACGTTTTATCCTAATACCATTCCACGAGTTTTGGTGTTTTGTGAGAGCTTTCTGCAGGATGACTCCAAGAGCTAGCTCACCCAGGAATCTTTATCTTCATCACTCAAAGCACATCTCTCCGACACACAGCTGACCTCTATGTGAAGGAAGTAACTTCTTGGGTGATGAGATTGAAGTATTCCTGGCAACACTTGCTCTTACAAACATGAGCTCCTCTGTGAGGACCACTCAGCTTCAATGCTCAACTACGACAACATCTAGCTTGCGGGAGAGCATCCCCTAGTTATCAGATAAGTATACCTATGCAATTATCGAGTCTATCTTATAGTTATAAAATACCAAAAATATGTGGGCACATGAAGGTCCACGTCTATAGAGTCTTTTATGATTCCATTGGTCTAAAATAAATAAAATGATGAATGATCATTAAAACCAAATAAAGATAGTTTGATTATGTATTAAGGTGTGATCATAGAGTGTGTTTATAATTTTGTCTAGTTTATTAAGAGTCAAATAAAAACTGAAGAACAATAAAATTCTGTCTTGGAGATGATGAATAGTTGCTCTGTCGTAATTCCTTTCACGTGCCTAGTTTTCAACCTTAAATTCTCCTGAGTTTTGGATATGACTGTTTTGATATAAGAATTTACTCTGAGCCTAAAACTTGTGGAGGCATATGCTTAAGCTAAGTCTAGGTGATTGAGGGATATGATATGAGAAAGTCTATGCTGCTATTTATCTTATTCCTAGCGATACTAAGTTCTGGAGATTTATCTTTTGAAAACTCTGAAAATCTTACATGATGAGCTCTTGTATGACAAAGTTTAAATTCCTACCAAAGCCATACATGATATACATTTAGATTAGGAAAACCTTTGCTCATTCATGCTGCTTGCTTTGCATTGAGTTCAGCCAACCTTTGTTGTATACCTTATGAGAGCCTTGTCATGCTTTTTAATCAAGATCACTTACACACTCCACCTACATATGCATTGCTCCTACTCTGGGAGTAAGCGCAATCATTTTCCACTTTTATCCAGATCTACCTTAAAAATGTTTTTCTCCTACACTGGGAGTAAACAACCAAAAATATACCCCATAGGACAACCCCTTGTTTAATGCTCTACGTTCTTATTGTTATCTCTCCAATCATTTATTGTATTCAAAGGATGCATGTGGCTATGCAAAATAAAAGGTATTAAAAAAAAGAAGAAGAAGAAGAAAAGACGGAGTAAAAAAATGGACAAGTGTCCAATAGTTGGTATTTAGATTCTCGCCTCCCTGAATAAAAAAAGAAAAGAAAAAAAGAGAGAAAGAAGAAAAAGAATAAAGATAGCCCATGTTGTCCTATGAAAGTTCTAAGTCCAAGAAAGAGAGATTTGTTTTCAAAGAGCATAAGTAGAATTAGGATTAGCCACCATATAATCACCTATCCACCATATTCCATACACATGCACACCTTGGTTTGATTGTATGACTTGACTCTCTTTGAGATGCATTGTTTGACTTTACAATATATGAATTGCAAGTATGCTCGTCCTTGTTTAATGCCACTCCTATGAGCTCCACTACAATAATTAGTTGTAGGAGGGCATGACAACATAAATGCCTCAGTGAGATCCACAAATATCACATATAATAAGAGATTTAAGGGTGTCATACAATTAAGCTCGAGTTTTATTTTGAAAACATGCAAGAACTCCGAATATTGGTGGCGTGAAGAATTTAAGACATAGTGCTTAACTTGATTGTTCTATCTTTCAATTACTCAAGACCCACGTGAAAGTTGAAAAGCTCCATAGTTAATGGTAAAATGGGTAAGTTTGAAAGTTAGAGCAGTTTTATCTAATTCAAAGGAGAATTTCAGTTCGAAAGCATGTGTACTTTTGAGGAGTGAAAGCATTGTAGCAACTCCTGATCCAAGTTTAGTAGTTAGGCTTTGCTAAGGGACTAGCAAAGGGTAAGCTTGGGGGAACTTGTTCACGGTCCTTAACGCCTATTTTATACCATCAACTATTGCTTAATATAACATGATATCAACCATAAAGCATAGTTGTAGGGTTTGATTCTAACGAGTTCCACGAGTTGTGTTGTTCTCGGTTGTTTTGCAGGTATATCCAATTTTGCACAGAATAAAAGTATCTTAAATGATGAATTAGACTACACCATTGCGACGGGCTCGTCGAGACGATCGAAACGGACATATCATTTGCTATATTCAGAGTTCAGAGTCAAAAGATATCAATTCTACACCGAAACCAACACTAGAAGACTCTAGAAGACACGGGAAGGCGATCAACCGAAGGTGGGGCCCACCTGCCACAGGGTGGGGCCGCCCGGCCCCACCCCGAGGCCGGCCGGGCGCCTCCGAAGCCCATTCGTGGCCCGCTTCGATGGACGGCCTCCTACTGCCTTAGGGTTTCCATCTCCACCGTTGCCGAAGTCGAATTAGTCCCACATCGTCTGTCTAGAAGAGGTGGAGGCTTTTCTAGACTATAAATAAAGAGGTAGACCCCCTCCCTGAGGGCACCACATTATTATGGAGATGTAGAGGCGTCCCTCGAATGGATGACCTCTCATCTCTAGAGAATTAGGGCTAGACTTTTCAATGTAGTAGTTCTAGTTGAGAGTTAGGGAGAGCGGTGCTACGCTCGGGTTCCGGAGGAGTCGTCAGAGTTTTGGTATGTCTTTGTATTTATTCTTGTAAGACTTATGCTTTAATATATTTTATCTTCTCTATTTACTTTTATGCATTACATTTGATTGGTTAGTATAGTTGTTATACTTTAGCATAGGATCTTCGCCTGTATTAGGTGCTCTAGTTATAGATCGTGACTAGAGTAGTATTCTTTAGCGTAGACGTGGTGTCTAGGCTAGGGTTTACCTGAGGTTGCGCCCATCTCTTACGGTTAGTTGTGGTAGCCTTCAGAGGTGACAGCTTTGTTGGTCTTCGTATTCCACCACGTCGGAGTTGGTGTTTCGTAGAGCTTTTGACAGCCTTACCCAGCTACCTTCTTCCCAGTCTTGTTCGAGAGTTGGATAGGTACTGTTGCTCCAAAGTGCTATTGTGTGATTGCTTTATCTACCATAAATTAGTTATATAGAACCAAAGTAATAGAGAAGTATTCAAGAACCTTGAACTCTCCTGTTGTCGTCTCACTTTAGCTATCTACTTATTTATCATAGAATTCTCCTGTGTGTGTCATATATACATAATTCCTATCATCTATCATTTACCCCCTACTTTAGTCTAGTTGGTGTATTAAGTTAGTAGATACATGATGGTGAACTATCAATGTCTTTAACCAGTATTTCCCAGTGGTAAAATATAAATAACGATACCTGGAATACTCCCGGTAAAATGCTACAATGGTTTTCTGTGCGCTTGCGGAATCCTTTATAATTTAATTATGCATAAGAAATACCAACAAGCATTTTTGGCGCCGTTGCCGGGGATAGGGATTTACCTCTATTTCTAGTAGCGACGTTAGAAATGTGAACAATGACCTTGCACGGCCATATTTATTTTGAATGGGTCAGTACTATGCATTAATATTGGTTGCAAATACTTGTCGTTGTTATTAATTTTAAGTTTTGATTTAAACTTTGAATTGAAATTTAGTCGAATCAAAACACATATAAAAATATGCAGCTGCAAGTGTTATTACAGAGTACATGGTTATCTTGGAGCCGTGCACGATACATAGGTGAAACTGTTTTGCCCAACCGTTTATCAAAACAGCTTCTATACTCACAACTTGAAGTAGCAGAACATGCTAGAGACTACAGGCGGCGAGCCTAGTCCACTCTTTTGCCAAACTGATTACCAAGACGTTAAAACTATCTAGGCACATGATCCATCTCAGCTTAACTTAACAAAGTGCATTCATAAAAGGGCGCTGCATGCATGATAATTTCTTGTATGTTAGAAACCTTGCAAGGGCATACCACTGCACCAAAAAACGAACCCTCCTTTTCAAGCTAGCCATTTCAAACATGTTCGAAGCGGTTTCCTAGAAATATTTAGTGGAGATACTGGAGCATCGAGATTTAGCACCAAATGGAGAGATTGGATCACCCTATTACTACACACCTCGCACTTGACAGCAGCGTTGTTAAATAGAACATCGAGTGACAAGATTCATGCTAGACTTTAGGATCCTAGCTTTGATAGAGCAGTTGAATGCAATTGCAGCATTAGAAACAAAAGGTCTTCAAAATCTGTTCTGTCATCTCTTGATGATAGCACTAGCACCTACTGATAGATATCTTGAAAAGAAATGTGACATTGCAATAACCCATAACCCATTATTGTACATTGCAATTTTGCAACGGTTATTAGTATGTGTTACCAACACATAAATAAGTGTAGCAATAGATCGATCCTTGCAACGCCACTTTAAGCAACGCATATTAGATGCATTGGTATAGACCCTATCAGCGATATGAACTTTTAACAACGCATATTTACGTTGCAAAAAGAGGTATCATTTTGTAGTGTGACCATAATCTTACTGTTCATTTTAGAATAGAGGAGAAGACAATTGTTATAGATTTTGGTGACACAAATGCCAATGGGTCAGTCAATCGAGAACTCATCATCAGCTGGCTATGCAACCTGTGCACGAGAGGTCCTAGACCAGCATAAGGCAGGACTGCATCACTAATGGAGTTGAGGTCCTATGACTATATATTTTGACCGAATGGTTCCCTTGCTTCCGACTAACACACTCCTAATAATTTTTTTGTCTAGTTTATTAGTCAGTAAAGTTTGCTATCAAATATGCATGCAGGCTTCCATGGATGTCAAAATTCTAACAATAACTAGTGTATTGGAGTATGTCAAAGAAAATGCTTGCGAAAGTTTATACGTTTAATTATTCTGTGATTATTCATCTAGTTTTCAAGGCATACCTATATGTTAGTGGTCTAGTTTATGCTGTTGTATAACTAAGTGTTGGTTTTAGTCAACAAAAACCATACAATAATTAGTCCAAGGACAAACAATTGAATGAGCGAGATGATGGTAAGGAGCTGAGTGATCAGCTCCAGCCCCTCTCCCCTCTCCCCTCTCCACCTCCCCCTCTCCCCCTTTTATAGGGAAGGTGGGAGGGGGAATTTTATTATTTCCTCCTAGATGGTGCTCATATTACAAAATTGCCACTCAGGGCTACAAATAGACCCTAGTATTAGTTTCAATTCGCTAAACTATGTATTGGGCCAGAACACATTAATGGGGGTGCCTGACCTTTAATGTTGTCCCCAACAGTAGCCTCTCAGCTATTCAGTTTTGATCGATAGTAAAGACCTAACAGCTGAATAGAAACTAAGTGTAGACCAATTACAATCCATCTATACATACAAATTCTAGTGATTACTTTCCCCCTAGCCTTTAGCTTGTCTTCGGTAGTGCCCTTTGCTCGCGCCTTCGTTGATTGATTTTCGGTGACTTGCTCCTTGCATAACTCCATTGAAGCAGGCGAAGCGGCTGACATGGACGAAGTAGTCGCAGAGGAGGATGTCAACATGTCTTCAGACATTGACAGGCGCGAGACAAAGCTTCGGTCTTCGAACGATTTGCTTGCCCAAAACGCTCTGCACCAATCTGTCGACAGGGGAACCTAAGGGTTCCTCACCGAAGACAACACGGAATAAATCCATGTATACTAGGAAAACAGTATAGGAAGGAGCTTAGAACTCTATCCTGTAATCCGACTAGGATACAAAAGAACCCTAGGCAGCACCTGGACTACAAAGGGCTGCTGAGGGTACCCCTTGTAAACAGAACCAATACTCGACAATCAACAACACCCCAACTGGATTAGGGCTATTACTCGAGATACTCGAGGACCTGAACCAGTATAAAGTCACTCTCATCACGCGCATCAACCGCCAAGTTCCGTTAGATTCGATGAAACCCGAACAAACAACTGTCCCGGGTAACCCTGAGACAGGCTATCGGTGATAAAACATCGACAGCTGGCGTGCCAAGTAGGGGCTTTCGACGAATTCTTTCTCGAGAGCTTGGCGGACTTCGGCATCAACATGAGCTTCGTCGAGGGAACAACCTTCATCTTCGGCTCATGGATCTGCAAGGCAGATCACAACGGACAACTTCACAGTCATCTCCTCGACGAAGAAGACAAACCAAGCGTAAAATTCCTGGAAGAAGATGAACTCACCGAGAGGATGAAAAAGCTCAACTTATCTAAATCCGAGGTGGACAGTGAAGGATACGAAACTGACTCAGAAAAGGAGGGCAAATTTTTTCTAAAGATATCAGGTAACAAAACAACCCACTTCCCTTTCAGATTGAAAAATACATCTGGCATTGTACAGGAATTATACCCCAAGAAGCATGAAATCAGAGATGATCATATACGAAGCGACCCGTTCAACCCGGAGATAGTAAGGCGTTGTTCAGATTATTCATGGCCAAATCCCCGGGATTATTCATATTATGAAGGACATTATGAAGAACTCCCATATCAAGAAGGAAACAAATTCAGCAACTCAACCGACAACGCCTCTGAAGAGGGTGGGAAGAAATCCAAATTCAAAAGAACCCGTAGAACCATCTATATGGCGATTCCACTTTACAACCACCGGCAATACTAGACGTAAGATCATCCGACGAGTCAGAATCAAACATATCACTGGACGAGAATACTGATGTAAGCGAAAGTGAGGAACAAAAACAAGTCAGGATCAAGAAAAATAATTTGAAGCATGGAAGAAGAACCCGAGCGATTCAAAGAAAACAAGCCTGGAATAAATATAAAGAAGAATTGATGGACTTTAACAAGAAAAAGGAGGCTAAAAAATAGAAAAATTTAGATAGACAAAGGATTCAAGATCTCACTAAAGAGTTAGAAGAGCTCAACAAGAAAGAACAAGAAAAAGAAACAGAAAAGAACAAAACAACCGAAGCAGAAAAAGAACCCAGAAACTGACAACAGCGTCCCAGGAAGTCAGCCTTTGAACGACTAGGAGGGGGAAGCAGCAGTAACAACGAGGCAAGAGCAAGAAGAGTCCCGCAAAGAAGTCATCACGCTCCAACAAGAACAGAACTCTTAGAAGAAGAGCAAGGCGATTCCGAATTTAGGGAAGTCAGATCAACAAGAAGAACTCAGACTTAATATTTCAGGAGAGAAGAAGAATACGACAGGATACATTATCAAACAGAATAACCCTACGATAGATTCCCTTGCTTCGCAAGAAGGCTACAAGTCATTAAGTTACCCTAGAAATTCAAACCTTCAAATCATTCCAAATACGATGAAAAGATAGAACCCAGACAATGGCTCAGGGTTTATTCGCAATCAATAGAGTTAGCAGGGGGAAACGATGATATTAAAGCACTATTTTTTCCAATGGCACTAGAATCCATGCCACTACAATGGTTCGATAAATTGAGACCAGGATCAATCGATATTGGGAAGATCTACAAAGAGATTTTTGCGACCACTTTGCAGGAATTATAACACATCCAATCACACCAGCAGAGTTGAAAAGCCTAAGACAACAAAGGAATGAAAATCTCGTAGACTTCTACGTAAGATTTAGGGAAATAAGGGCATAAGTACATGACATTACGGATAGAGAAGTGGTAGAGGCGTTCGGGGATGGTATCCTCTCAAAATGGCAGTTCAAAGACTTCTGCAATAAAAACCCATGAACCAACGAGGAATTCAAAAGAGCAGTAGAAAAGTTGATCTCTTCTGAAGAAAGAACAAGAAGCGTATTCCCTGAGCGTGACAACCCTGGACGTAAAAATTGCTTCGACAACGTAACATACGACAAAAGACCGAGACAAGAAAATATGGTTGCAGCAACAAATAACATAAGAAGATATTCAGAAAGTGAAAGCAGGGAATACAAGGACAGAAAAGATCAAAGAATTCAAAAACACTCCATGTCACTTCCACCCAAAATCTTGTCACAAGCTAATAGATTGCGTCATCTTCAAGAATCAGCACAGTAGAAGAAACTACGAATACCGAAGGAAGACTGACAAAGAGGAATACAATTCAGCAAAAGAGAAGAAGCCAGAAGGAGATTACCAAGAAGCAGAAAGATAGATTGTTGGGGTAATCTACTCGGGAGTGCCAAATACGAGGAGCCGAAGGCAAGAAAAATTAGCTCACAGAACGATTATGGCCGCAGAATCCGTAACTCCCAGGTATCTCGATTGGTCGGAATACCCAATACATTTTTCAAGGGATGATCAGTGGACTAGCACGGCCAATGCAGGACATTACCCACTGGTTCTCGCTCCAACCATAGCGGAGTAGCAGTACCAAAGGTTCTAATTGATGGAGGAGCAGGATTAAACATCATATTCGCAGAAACACTCAGAAAGATGAAAATAGATTACGAAGGAATGCTAACTTCAACCAGCAGACACCATTCTGTGGGATCATACCAGGAGAAGCATCAATGCCTTTTGGACAAATTACATTGCCAGTTACATTTGGAACACCTGAAAAATACCGAACAGAATTCACCAAATTTGAAGTAGCGATTTTTGAATCCGCCACGCCATACTGGGGAGACCAGCATTAGCAAAATTTATGGCAATACCACATTATTCATATCTATTGCTAAAAATGCCCACAACAAAGGGAGTACTATCACTAAGAGGCGACTTGAAGAAAGCTTTTGACTGCGATATTCAAGCAGTTCAAATATCTAAAATTATAAATTGAAGATCAGGGAAGAAATAGCTACGTTGGCAAAAAGAACTTAAGCAAGAAGGAATTCAAATACCAAATATAAAGATGAATAAGACCAACAGTTTCTCCCCATCGGAAGAAGCCAAGACAAAGAAGATTGACTTGCAAACCGGTGACCTAGAAAAGATAGCAATAATCAGTGCAGAACTAGACCCCAAATAGGAACTCGCGCTCACCAAATTTCTTTGGGACAACAAAGATATATTCGCCTAGAAACCCGCAGGCATCCTTGGAGTCCTGAGAGATTTGGCTGAGCACATAATTGACGTAAATAAAGGAGCAATACCAATCAAACAGAAACTATGACGATTTGCACCAGATAGGAGAATAGAGACCAAGAAAGAACTCACCAAACTCATGGCTATAGGGTTCATCAGAGAAATATTAAACCCAGACTAGTTAGCCAATCCAGTACTATTTTCCAAAAACAACACAGACGAATTACGAATGTGCATTGACTTTACAGACCTCAACAAGCATTGCACAAAAGACCCATATAATCCACCAAGGATCGATCAAATCATTGATTCAACAAATAGGATCAAAGATTACTCTCTTTTTTGGATTGTTACTCAGATATCATCAAATCTCTTTACGAGAAGAAGACCAAAGCAAAACCTCTTTTATAACACCTTATGGGGCATATTGCTACAAATCAATGCCTTTTGGGTTAAAAAAAACGCAGAGCAACTTATCGAGAGCCATCCGGACTTGTTTGGGAGATCGATAGGAATTAATGCTTGAAGCATATATTGATGACGTGGTGATAAAAACTAAAACACTGGACACATTGATAACAGCACCTCGAAGAAACCTACAAGAATCTAAAAGACCGGAAGTGGAAACTTAATCCAAGCAAATACGTCTTCGGGGTACCATCTGGGCAATTATTAGGATTCTATGTCAGTAACAGAGGTATTGAAGCAAGTACAAAACAAGTCAAAGCAATACTAAAGATGATGCCTCCAGAAAACGTCAAGGACATATAAAAGCTTACTGGATGTATGGCAGCTTTAAACAGATTTATATCAAGACTCGGGGAGAAAGGAATGTCATTCTTCAAGTTATTGAAAAAGACAGGAAAATTCGAATGGACGAAAGAAGCCGATGAAGCATTCTAGAAACTAAAGGAGTATCTTACATCAGCTCCAGTAATGGTACCATCACAAAGAAAAGAAGACTTGCTACTCTACATCACAGCAACAAGGAACGTTATCAGCACAGCTATTATAGTTGAAAGAAAAGAACCCAGACACGCTTACAAAAGTTCAAATACCAGTATATTATATTAGCGAAGTATTGACGGAATCAAAAGCAAGATACCCCCAAGTCCAGAAAGTGATATATGCAGTATTAATAACATTAAGGAAGTTAAGACGCTATTGTCGAATATAAAGTCACAAAGTGATAACAGATTTTCCACTCGTAGACATTTTAAGAAATCATGATGCCACAGAAGAATTTCAAAATGGGCGCTTGAATTAGGAGCCTTCAAGATAGATTTTAAACCAAGAATAGCAATAAAATCTCAAGCCCTAACAGACTTCATAGCAGAGTGGACAAAGATCAACCAAAAAGGACCAGAATTATCAATGACCATCGGAAGATGTATTTCGATGGATCACTAAAACTAGGGGGAGCTAGCGCAGGAGTACTATTAATATCTCCTGAAGGAAAACAATTCAAATATGTGCTACAAATATTATGGCAAGCCACGAATAACAAAGCGAGTATAAAGCATTGTTGCACGGATTAAAAGTGGCAAAAAGTTTAGGAATAAGAAGACTTCTCGTCTATAGAGATTCATCGGTGGTGATCAACCAAATAAACAAAGAATGGGATTATACCAAAGATAACATGGGAGCCTATTGCACCGGGTTAGAAAGATGGAGAAAAAATTTCCAAGGCCTAGAAGTACACCATGTATTAAGGGATTTAAATGTAGAAGCAGATGTGCTAGCAAAACTAGGCTCAGATAGAGCTAAAGTACCACCTGGAATCTTTATGGAAGAATTATTGGCACCATCAATAAGACAATTCGAAGAAGCAATGGATATTGACATGACGATTCAGATTTCTCAACAAGTTATGATCATCCAAACAGACTGGATGCAAGAAATCATAGAATTCATCAAAGAAAAGAAGCTACCCGAAGATAAAACAGAAGCAGTGAAAATAGTAAAAAAGAGCAAAAACTACGCTATAGTAGGTGACAAGCTTTATAAAAGAGCAGCGTCATCCGGAGTATTACTCAAATGTGTCAGCCAAACAGAAGGGATTGAGATCTTAGATGAAATACACGGAGGATGTTGCGGTAATCATGCAGCATCAAGAACTCTGGTGGGAAAAGCATTCAGATCCGGATTCTACTGGCCAACAGCACTCAAAGATGCAGAACACCTAGTGAAGACTTGCAAAAAATGCTAAATGTTTGCAAAACAGTCACATATTCTAGCACATAATTTAATATATATACCACCAAAGATGGCCCTTTTCATGCTTTGGGCTGGATCAAGTAGGACCCCTGAAGAAAGCAAAAGGAGGATTCGAATACATCTTCGTAGCAATTGATAAGTTCATCAAATGGATTGAATATAAGCCACTAGTCAAGTACAAAGGTGCATAAGGCAATAGAATTCATACAAGAAATCATGCAATGCATTCAGGATACCAAATCGATAATCACGCATCTCGGTTCACCTTTCACAAGAAGAGAATTCCAGGAATGGGCTAGACTGTGCAATCAAAATAAATTTTGCGTCAGTAGCCCATCCACAAGCCAACGGACAAGCTGAAAGAGCAACTAGATTAATTTTACAAGGATTAAAACCAAGATTATATGAAGACTTAAAAGACTATGGAGGAAAATGGATAGAAGAATTACCCAAAGTAGTATGGGGACTAAGAACACAAATTAGTAGAGCAATAAGATACTCTCCTTTCTTCCTGGTATATGGATCAGAAGCAGTATTACCTACAGACTTGACTTGGACAGCACCAAGAATAGAACAATATGAAGAAGGAGAAGCAGAAGAAACAAGAAGATTTGAAATTGATTCATTATAAGAAGTCAGAAACACCGTAATTTTATAGAACGCTAGATATTTACAAGGATTGAGAAGACATTATGACAGAAGTACACAGGCACGATCATTCAAAGAAGGAGACTTGGTCTTAAAGCTCATACAAAAGAAAGATGGAAAACACAAGCTACTAAGCCCGTGGGAAGGGCCATATAAAGTACAAAAAGTAACAGGACCAGGAATATATGAGCTTGCTACAATGGACGACGTACCATTGAAGAATACATGGCATATAAGCCAACTAAGAAGATTCTACACCTGAAGAAGAAGAAAGACAACTTAAGACTAGCTATAATAAACATCACCTTTTTTGCCACTTTGTATGGCCTATTTTAGAGGTTTATGGGTACAACCGAGCTAAGGCATGCGAGAAAACCCAGGCTCACTGCAATCAAGCCAGTATTCTATTTTAGAGGTTTTATGGGTACAACTGAGCTAAGGAATGTGAGAAAACCCAGCTGTAATAAACAACACCTTTTTTGCCACTTTGTATGGCCTATTTTAGAGGTTTATGGGTACAATTGAGCTAAGGCATGCGAGAAAACTTAGACTCACTGCACTCAAGCCAGTGTTCTATTTGAGAGGTTTATGGGTACATTCGAAGCTAAGGTATGCGAGAAAACCCAGGCTCACTGCACTCAAGCTAGTGTTCTATTTGAAGAGGTTTATGGGTACATCCGAAGCTAAGACATGCGAGAAAACCCAGGCTCACTGCACTCAAGCCAGTGTTCTATTTAAGAGGTTTCTAGGTACAATCGAGCTAAGACATGTGAGAAAACCCAGATGTGATACACAACCCTTTTTCTACGGGTTGTTGGTGTAACCCTGCTAAGGCACGCAGAAAACCTGCATCAATCATAGAAGACAACGGCAGTACAACTCTGCCATGACAAAAAAAAGACTTCAGCACCTTTTTACTACGGGTTGTTGGTGTAACCCTACTAAGGTATGTAGAAAACCTCCATTAATCATAGAAGATAACAGTAGAACAACTCTACCATGACAAGAAAAAAGACTTCAACGCTTCTTTACTACGGGTTGTTGGTGTAACCTTGCTAAGACATGCAAAAAACCTCCATCAATCAAGGAAGACAACAGCAGAACAGCTCTGTCATAATAAAAAGAAGACTCCAACGCTTTTCTACTAAAGGCTGATGACATAACGCTGATAAGGCTTGCAAAAGACCTCCAACAATAATTGAAGACAAAGGAAAAACAATTTTGTCACAATATATGAAGAAAAGAAGACTTCGACTATCACAGGTTGATGGCATAATAACAAGGATAAGGAACTCTACTTCGATAAGCAAAAAGTTACAAACAAGAGCAAGGAATTTTATTTCAATAAGCAAAAAGTCATAGACAATTCTGCCTCGATGAGCAAAAAATCATAGAAGAAAACAATGAAAAAAGCTTTACCTCGATGGGTAAAAAGATCATCAGAAGAAGACAACTAATGGTGATTAGAAAAGTTGTCTCATTAAACAAAGGAAGATATTTACAAAAAAGGGGAAAGATAAAAAAAACCCTACTATAAACTACTCTATGAAGTTCTGGAGGACAACATCTCCCGGATCTACTTTATCGGCAATCCGATCTACACTGCCTCAAAGCTCTCCATGAGGCACAGAGTCCTGATCGAAAGGAAGGGCAAAATTGAGCATGCTCAAATCTGCGCCTACCTCAACCTGGGCGGTTGCAAGAGCAATCCTAGCCCCTTGATGAACGCCATTGATCGCCACTTGACTAATCCAAGCAGGGATATTCCCCACCCGGGCGGCCACAGTAGGACCCTGGGCATTGACATGAAGAGCAGCAGTACTCCCAGCCGCCAGGAGCTCATTGAAACTAGCGGTTGTCGCTACAAAAGACAAATCAAGAACATTCAGTAAGGAAGATGGAAAAACAAAAAATCAAGCAAGAAGAAACAACTCTCATCAATGAGCTATGAATCTAAATCCGCAACCCGCTGGTTAGCAAGTCGCGCCCTCTCCTAAGCCGCTTCAAGGGCAGCTTGAAGCTGAACAATATGCTGTTCAAGCAAACCAGTACGGATAGTTTCATCCGTATAGCGTGCCCAAGCAGCATCTACCTCCGCACGGAGCTCGTCAACGCCGGGGACCAAGGCGTCAATTCCCTCTGCATCCTCCTCCTCCGTGGCGGTTTCTTCAAGATGAACCAGGGGCTCACCTTCTTGTCCCACAGCAGCTTCCTTAGGAAGCACCGGGGGATCACTCTTTCTTTCCTCAGCTGCTTCCTCCAAAATCTCCGGGGGAACAGCTACCGGAGCGGGTTGATCCACCTTCTCACTGATCACCGGAGCCACGGAAGAAGGGATAGCACCATCCGGGTGATAGCCACCAACAGCAGCCTGCGCATGAGAAACCATGGCGCTACAAAAAGGAAAAAGAGTTAGAATAAGAATAGCAAAAACAAGATTCAAAAACAAGAAAGTTTACCGAAGCTCATTAAGTCGGCGGCGAAGAGGACGAGGATCAAGATCTTCGATTGCTGGGCGCTTACTACGATCATCATTGCCAGCCATTGAGAAAACTTCCCTAAGAAAGATCAGAAAGAAGCAGCTACCAGACACAGAGAGGGGAAAAATAAATCCTAACCCTTGGAAAGCAGAGTAATTCTTGGCGCAAGCAAGAGGTACGGCTTTATAGAAGGAAAATGGGAAGTCGAAGCGGTTCACATCCCACGACACAAAAATTAAGGGCACGATTTACCCCCATGAAGCGCACATCAAGGGCAAAATTAGGAACAGATAATCCCCACGACGTGCGAGAATTAAAAAAAGTGTTTGGTATTCCATAGAAACTTGGAGATACAAGTCTGCAAAGTCGCACAAATGAAGAAAACAACTCTATAGTCTACGACAAAGGGGTCGCCCAGATGAAGAAAAACAACTCTATCGCGGAATACAAGTCTGCGACAAAGGGGTCGCCCAGATGAAGAAAAAAGTCACCCAAATAAAGAAAATAAATCTACCACGAGACACAAGTCTGCATCAAAGATGTTCCCTAAATGGAGAAGCAACTCCGACACAAGAATGGGAAAAGGAAACAACCTATTTCTAGGGACAAGAATCGATTCAAAGAAAGAAGAAATAATTACATTATCACTACAAGAAACATTGTTTAGAAATCTTATCCTCACGCAGGAGGAGCAGGAGGGGGGTTCATCCCCAAGTTCTATACGATCAACCAGTTTATTTACAAGATCAGCCAGCTCAGCTTCTGCAGAATTCACCTTTGCTTGATATTCATCAGAAGGATTGTCATCAGCTAACCGATCCAAAGGAGCTAGAGGGAAAACTACCCGGAATTGGCCCAGAAGATTACTCACGCAAGTGCGAAGAGTACTCTTCAGGAAGCCATAAAACCAAGAAGGGATTTGAGTAGCAAAAGTTTCAAAATTTACTTGCTCACCACCCTCGGGACCTATAAAAGAAAAAATATAGCCAAAAGAAGCCCAGAGTGCTTGAAAACGGGCGTTGGCTGCAGCGAGCTGATCCTTCAAGGATTAAATAGTGGTAATCACCTGAAAAATATCTCGATCAGCATCCTTCCTTATCTCGCTTTGGCTACAAGCCGATCAAGAACCCTACGGCGATAAGAATCAAGAAGGCTCTTACCTTTTGGGCCTCTTCTTCGAGAAGACTTTGCCACTTGTCTTCAAATGACGAACCTCTCTAGAAAGGTTGTCATTATTTTGGACGGCAGCTATTTGTGACAAGGAATAAGTCAGAACAATTAGGAGAAGAAAAATAACGACAGAAGAAAAAGAAATCAAGAAACTCACTGGACATGTCTTTTTTCAGAAACTCAATCTGAGAAAGAGCCTCAAGTAATGCCTTCTCCTTTTTCGAAAGCCAAATCCACTTGCAAGTCGGGCGTTGTTGCTTTTCCTTCGGAAGATCCTCTTTAACTTTCAGTAACTCATTCCGAGAGTTGTTTCAAGCCGAGAGTTCAATTTTGTAGCAATGGCAACCTCTACACGGCCTTACAACAGATCTTGATCCAAATAGAAAGACTTCAGAAGAAATGAAGAAAGTCAGAAAAGGAGGAATTAAGTATTAAAAGTTACAGACAAGATAAATAAGTCTTACATTTAAGAGACTACCAAACTTGGTAGAGAATTTATCATAAGCCGATTTCAACTCCGCCAGCCGGCGTTCATGATTCAGATTCATGTCATCAACACTTGAAAGACCGTGAATTGGCGAAGAAGGAGCCTCTTCAGTCCCACCCTGACTACTTGGCAAGATGGTAGTCAGGATAGGAGAAGCCAACGGCTGAGAAGAACTCCCCGCAACCAAAGATAAAGGGTCAGCAGAAGATTCTCCCGGCACAGGTTTTGTTCCAGATGACTCATCAACCTCTAGAGGGAAATCAACAAGGTACCCTGTTAAGAAGGATAAAAACAGATTAGATCACAAAGGGAAGGAAAGAACTAAGAGACAAACAAACAACTCAGTGGATAGAGAGACTTCAGCATGCTCAGGAGAAGACTGACGAGCAGTAGAAGCCTCGACAACAGAGGAAGTAGGCCTACAAGCACAAAAAGAAGTCAAGAATAAGAGGCACACTTGAAAAAGAAGAAAGAAGGAAAAAACTACATGACAACATAAAGCTTATTTCACAGGTCGTTTGAAACTACCCTGACGCCTGCTCCGAGAAGCAACAGGAACAAGAAGAGAAGATAGATCAACCTTCCCCTCAGAAGAAGGAGGAAGATCCAAACCAAGAGAAGAGGAAGAACCCCCAGTGGCCTTGGAGCGTCTAAAAGACAAGAAAGGAACTCAAAAAAAGGAAAGAATCGAAATAAAACAACACAGAAATCAAAAGAAAACTCACCGGCGAACGGCAAGGGGGATGGTGTCATCTCCATCATCATTTTCAACTTCATGAAGGACAATAGACACACCACCTAAAAAAAGAGGTGTCAATTAAAAAAATACAACCAAGTCAGCGGAAGAAGAAAAATTAATATCTCTCACCTATGATAATATTACTTGAAGGAAGCAAAGGAGAAGCAGAAGAAGGGCGCAACTTCTTTCCCACAGGGTCAGAAGCACCCAAATTTGACCTCTTCCGCCTAGATGTCATAATCATATTAGCAATCCATGGATCGGGAGTATACTCAACATATGAAACCTAACCAAAAGATATCCCTGGAGTAAAGACTTCTAGCCCTAACCTCGGAGCAGAAGAAGCAGAAACCTCAACTCTAGAGGGATTGACAGCTAGATCAGCAGGCACAATAAGCTCAAAAGCTCGACCATATCCTTGAAAGAAAAAGAGATAAAATTAATTAGAAGAAGCATAAAGGAAGAAAAGAGGATACAATGCAGGATTACAAAAGATTACCTCCGGAGGAGGATTGGAAGCAGAATACTCAAGCTCAGTATTGCTGGCATACAAGGCACATTGGCAAGCATTTTATAAAGGCACTCAAAAATCTCCAAGTTGGAAAGTTCAGTATCCTGAACAATCCGAGAAGCATCACTGGCACCTTCATATTCAAAGCCATAGTGCTCCCTCTGCATCAAGGGCGGCACACGGCGGCGAACAAAATTTGCAATAATGCTATGACCAGTAAGACCAGATTCCTTAAGAAATTGAATTTTATCAAGGAGAGGCTTCAAAGAAGAAGTCTCAGCATCAGAAAGCTTCAGACCCCAACGGTCAGAGCGAGCAGGAGGAGTCAGATAATCAGAATCAAAGAAAGATAAAGGCTTGGAATATAAAACCACTTATCATTCCACTTAAGGGGATCGATAAGGGAAAATTGAAAAAAATCGAGTTTTCTACCTTGGACAGATTGCAGGACGCAACAACCAAGGGGAGGAGCAGCAGCATTATTGGCAAATTTCAACCGAAAAAAGTAGCAGAACAGAGGAAGACAAGGGGGGATACCAAGGAACACCTCACAAAGGTGTGCAAAAGCAGCAAGGAAAAGAACTCCATTAGCAGTAAGATGATGAAGGGAGATCTCAAAAAACGCAAGAAATTCAAGAAGAAAGACAGAAGGAGGAAAGGTCAAGCCAAACAAGATAAAATGTTGGAACATCACCATCTTGCTCGGGGAGGGAGCAGGCACAAGATGCCCACTCGGAATCACATATTCAGAAAAAGTCTGGTGATGAAGAAGACCGCGGGAAACAAGTAACTCCATCTCCGCCTCCGTAGTCGTACAAGCTGACCACTCTTTCTGCAAAGCACGCATCCTCAGAAAATCAGGATTTTTAGTCCTATCAAGAAAAAATTCCTCATCTACCTCAACAGGCTTGCTGCTACTAGCACTCCTGGATGATTTATTCCCCATTCTAAAGAGCAGTCAAGAACAACGAACAGGACACGGAAAAGCTCCAGTGGCAGCAGGAGGAGAGAGCTCAAGAAAGTTAAGGTTTCAGAAAGACTGGGAATCTATCGCAAACGAGCAGAAGAAGTAATCAAATGATATGGAAGGACTATATAAAGCTTAGAAGAGGCCTATTAAGGCCCACTAAGAAACGGTTATAAAGGGAATTTTCCCGATCCCAATCTGTCAACCCACAAAAGATGGAGACCCGATTACAGTACAAGGACATCCAAGAAAACAACCCAGCAGAATATGAAATA
Organism: Chrysopogon serrulatus; assembly: GCA_015844335.1. Classification (NCBI taxonomy): domain Eukaryota; kingdom Viridiplantae; phylum Streptophyta; class Magnoliopsida; order Poales; family Poaceae; genus Chrysopogon; species Chrysopogon serrulatus. Next base: position 15,423 of record JADLZL010005239.1, on the reverse strand, counting down.
GCTCAGAAGATCATAGAACAACCCTATATAGTGAGGAACAACCCGAAAACAAGAATAAACAACCCAGAGTACGATCATAGACAGTGAAAAGTATAGCAACATTACAAGTCATACAGAGGCACAATTTTGACGATACAGGAGTCTCAGATTTTTCTTCTCAAATATTGTTACAGGGGTACAACCATATAAAGAGGACCACAATACTTAGGATACATCAGATCTTACAAAAGAAATGATGAAACAAAGGCTTATACTTAGACATCAGCCCAAATATAAGCATGCAATAGATATTGGACAAAGAACCCTATGGAATTCGAGGTTAGGCAAGAAACTTGTTGACGGTGGATAACGTCAACTTTTATTAGAACTTTATACACAAATGGATACATGAATACACACTAGTCTAGGGTTTTAACTGACAATTTCCACGAGTTTTGCATATTCTATATTTTCCAGGGACTATTCCAGAAAAGCATAAAAGAGGGATTAGAGTGCATAATTATCACAAAACGTAACCACGAAGGCAAAACACCGTCATTGGGCTCAGAAAGCATCTAGAAGACACCCGAAGCAATGGGGCCCACAGAGGAGACAAAGTGGGGCCGACCGGCCCCACCTTGGGGCCGCCCGGCGCCCCCCTGCTAGGGTTTGGGGCCGCCTTCTGGAGTCTTCCTCCACCGCCTCTCCTGATGCATCTCGGCCCTTGGTTAAGTCGGATTGATCCTGCGACGCACGTTCATCCCACCGGGCTATAAATAAAGGGGCAGACCCCCCTCCCTGGAGGCATCAAGTCATTTGGAGATCAAGCCATCAAGAGTATAATTTATAGTTATGGTTTACTTTTCACATCAATAGTAGGATTCTAGTTATGGTTTACTTTTCACATCAATAGTATAAGTTATAGTTATAAGTCCTACTAATACCTTCCCAATGGTATAAATATAAATCGACAACCTGGTAGAACTCCCTAGGTAAAATGCTATAATGGTATAATTATCTGTCCGCTTGCAGAACCGTTCTTAGTTTATATCGATATTTCTGCCTAGTCATATTGATTGATACATACATATATATATATATATATATATATATATATATATATATATATATATATATATATATATATATACCTCTATTTATCCTTAGCATATACAATTAGGGATGACAACCTAGTTCATGCTTAGGGATGTGGGTGAGAGATAAGTGGCTAGTTGTTAATGACAAGTTAATTTCATACCATGTGTTTCTAATCTCGTTAATTAGTAATGATGTTAGAAATACCAACAAAACTCCACCAAGATTCAATGTCAACAATAGTAGGAGAAGGCATCCTAGGTCCATGCTTTCGGCAGAAAGCAAAAACATCCCAAGAAATGCCTCACATGTCAGGAATTTGCACTGGATGTCCAAACCCTTGAGGTGGATAACCAAGCAAGTGTCCCCAACACACGCTGGCCTGAATTCCACCACACAAGAAGGGTGAGGAAGAAGACAAAACAATGGCTCAGCTCAGGGAATTCACCGAAGAAGAGCCGACAACACGCGTTGGTCCAAAGCAAAGACATCGTCGGAAGCAAGAAGGAAACACGCTGGAAAACGAGGTAGCGCAACGAACGCCACCCACGTCACAACCGCTCCAACATTTGCCTCAACAGTGTCCCACAATGGACGGCATGCCAAGATTGTGCAGATGAGCAGAGGAGACACCCGGGGGCTCATCAACTTCACACACTGCAACAAGCATATCATCCATCATATTTTTCAGACATCAACGAGACTAAAGGAGACTACAACTAGACCAAAGAGATGGATATTCCAAACATTAAGGGGCCGGTATTTACAGATGAAAATCGGTGTACATACACCAAGCTCACATAAGAAAAGGAATCTCAAAAGGACAAAGTCACATGCAAAGTGGACAGCAGGAGAAGTAAAAGCCTCCCACTCATGGGGAAACAGTACATGCACGCCATAAAAAGACAATAGCAGAAGTAATTCCACCACCCAGGATGCATCCAAACAAAGCAGTAGTAAAGGTCAATCATCAAAAAAGACAAGAAACCTTTAGTTGAGTTCTTTCCTTAGGCAAAAAGAACCCGGAAAGGCTCGGGGGATGCAGGGTACCCCAAGACAACAACATTTTTTCAAAAAAGACCCTCAGGCTCCTTTCTATAAAAAAGAAGCAAGAGGCTCGGGGGCTGCAGGGTACCCCAAGACAACAACATTTTTTCAAAAAAAGACCCTTAGGCTCCTTTGTACCAAAAGAAGCAAGAGGCTCGGAGGCTACACTCAATGAGTGCACTTAAAGTGCACTCCGAAGAAACAAAAGAAGCAAGATATAGATCATCTTAAGATTGCACTCCAAGAAAGAACCCAGAGCTCAATCATGAAATGCTTGGGGGCTTGTCAACAGGGGAACCTAAGGGTTCCTCACCGAAGACAACACGGAATAAATCCGTGTATACTAGGAAAACAGTACAGGAAGGAGCTTAGAACTCTTTCCTGTAATCCGACTAGGATACAAAAGAACCCTAGGCAGCACCTGGACTATAAAGGGCTGTTGAGGGTATCCCTTGTAAACAGAACCAACACTCGACAATCAACAACACCCCAACTGGAGTAGGGCTATTACTCGAGATACTTGAGGGCCTGAACCAGTATAAAGTCGCTCTAATCACGCGCATCAACCGCCAAGTTCCGTTAGATTCGACGAAACCCGAACAAACAACTGTCCCGGGTAACCCCGAGATAGGCTATCGGTGATAAAACATCGACACAATCCCTGTTGTCTGGCACTCATGGGTTTCTTGTAAAGATGGCATTCACTTCACTTTCAAATATTGTTGAGGGCAAAGTCGAAGATGACGATTGATGGCTCCTTGACCTTGAAGTGTTGATGAGAATGTTGAAAGTCCCAACGGAGACTTCCTTCTTGAAATGTTGGTGACTCTGAAGTCATCGTTTGCATTGATGAATGGTTGGGTTCCATTTATTTTTATTACATATTTTCTAAGTGATAGGCTATCTTTTTGCTGTGGGGCAACTAGAGGTGAAATGAGCCCTTCGGTGGTTTTTAATTATTTCGGCGTCGATCCCTTAAACTTTTTGAGGCAAGGGGCGAACAGACGCAAAATGAGCCCCCTCTCATGGCTTTTTTATTACTTCGGCGCCAATCCCCCAAAATTTTTGAGGGAGCAGCGAACAGAGGCGAAATGAGCCCCTCGGCGGCTTTTTATTATTTCGGCGCCAATCCCCCAAACTTTTTGAGGCAAGGGCCGAATAGAGGTGAAATGAGCCCCTTAGTGCAGGATTTTAGATTAGTGTTGCCAACGTGAGGCCCCTTGCCAAGTTTTTGGCGAGAACTTTTGATGATGACATTGGTGCTGGTTGCAAAATGAATTAGGATAGAGTTTGCAAAACCTCGATGCATATTATGCTTTTGTTGTACATGACTTGTATAGGTCTTCAGATTTTTTTTGAATGTTCATGTTTCCAAAAAATCTAGAGGGATGCAAAATCTTAAACTTTTTGCATGTTAACCGAAATTCTAACACAAATTTTAATTGCTCAGTGAAATATCACCATTTCAACTAGTAATTCACACTCAACTGTACTACTTTGCATTTCTTCCTTATATAGAATAGTGTTTTCCCGAATAGAGTAGTGGGGGATGCACATTAACTTGGTGTTGGCTCAAAATTTGGGACCATTTATTTTGGCTTGCCAGTATCGTGATTAGGATGCACTTCGCAAAAAGGACATGGTCCACCATACCTATTTGCAAGAAATCAAGCTGCTCCACCATACTTTTCTCATGTTCATCTTACCGTTCATTGTGTTGTATAGTGAATCTGAGGAGGTGAATGGAGGAAGCTGCCTACGAGTCGTGCATGATCAAACGTGGCGACAGTCAGTAGTCGGGTGCGCCTCTCCGATCCACCCGCGATTCTACGCGATTACAAACCTGTTTTTGTGACAAAACTAAACACTAGTTAAATGCAACGAATGCAGGTTGTTGGCATTTTTAACGTCACTGCAAAAATAATTCTCAAATCCCTATCCCAAGCAATGACGCTAAAAATATTGGTATTAATTAACTTGCCTTTAGCAACTAACCACTAGTCTCTTTACCCTTACTCCTAACTATGAAACTAGGTTGTCATCCCCAATTGTAAGTTTAGGAACAAACCTTGGTACTAAATCTTATCATTTTATGTGACTAGGCAGAAATAAATAAAGATAAATACAAACTAAGAATGATTCTGCAAGCGGACAGATAATTATAATATTGTAGCATTTTACCTAGAGTATTACTAGGTTGTCATTTATATTCTACCACTGGGAAGGCATTGCTAAACAGCTAATCTATAGTATTGATAACACTTATATACAAAGTGAATAAGAGATGTAGCCAATGTCAAACCTCCTCAACAACAGAAAGGTGTCACAAGATAAATAATAGAAAAATGATAAATATGATCAGTCATCATATAATAATACTAATTCACTCATAGCAATCTAGGCATGTTAACATCGTTTAATCATTTAATAGAGAAATAACTCCTAAGTATTCAAGCTATAGTCAAAGCTACTTCATTTAGTGTAAGCATGTCTAACAATCATCGTTACGTAATACTACTATAATTCCTAAACACATCGAAGCAATGTACAGGAAAAGATAAGTACAGGAACCTCATGTATATAAATATACTCTTAACCTGACAATCCCACTCTACCAATCCACCGTACGGGGGAAGGCCTACAAAGGACTCAATGGATATGTCACATCCACGATCTACCTCACTACCCGGCACAACTGGAGATATTCGCAGATAAGTAATGCATCTAGGCACCATATCTACACACAACCTACCACTCATCAACCGATCGAATTGATGAACGCTATACGAACCAGTGCATGAATATAATAGCAAACTAACTATACTAGACATATTAAAGTAGACAATGAACAATGCAATCAAGAACATATTAATGAACAATAATGTTGTTAGTAATAATTATACAAATGCAGATATTACAATAAGAAAGAAAAGCTTAAGAACTATACCAGACTCTTCTCTTCTTGACAACGTCGGGAATCTAAGATCGATGAAGAACTTAACTTCCTCTACTCTGATCTAACTAGGCTAAACTATAAACTAGAAGGCTATAAGGAACCAGAACTTAAAGCTCTAGATGACTTAAATTGGAATGAATGAGAATGAATTAGAATGAATTAGGGTTTTCTGGAGGGGGGTCTGGCCCTGCTTATATAGCCCGGTGGGATGCGCGATGGCCGTTTGATCAAACCGACTTCACGTAGGGCTAAGATTGATCCTCAAAGGCGGTGGAAGAAGACTCCAGAAGGGAAGAGAGGCTTCCCCTCACAGGGGGCCGGGCGGCCTGACAGGTGGGGTCGGCCGGCCACACCTGGAAGCCTCTCGTGCTCCCTTTGCTCCAAAGGTCTTCTGGATCCTTCTAGAGTAGTTTGGCGTATTCTTGAGTTGCGGATAATTCCATGGTGTAGATTTCTAGTTATGCCCCTTTTTTGGCGTTTTCTGGATTAATCCCTGGAAATTGGTAAATCACCAAAACTCATGGAAATTGTTAGATAAAACCCTAGCCTTCTAGATATTGATGTGTTTCTCATGCCTTTTGATATATAAAAAGTTGATGCTACCCACCGTCAACATAGGTACATGAGTTTGATACAATTACAACATGCTAGATGCAACAGCAGACGAAGGCGAAGGGTAAGGATGTTGGTGCGTCTGTAAGATCGACAGCGCCTGGCAGAGAGCTACAAGGACGGTGGCGCACCGGCAAACAGTAGCTGGTCCGCAAGACCATCGGCACATATGTGGGTGCAGGGTGCGGTGGACCACCAACGACGCTTGTGCGGGTGTAGGGTGCGGTGGACAGCGGTTGTCTAGGTGTTGGGGTGCATGGGAGGCAGCGCCTATGCAGGGTCAGGGGCTCAGGCCGCGTTGTTGGTATTTCTAACGTCATTACTAATTAACGAGATTAGAAACACATGGTATGAAATTAACAACTAGCGACTTTATCCCTCACCAACATCCCTAAGCATTAACTAGGTTGTCATCCCTAATTGTATATGCTAAGGATAAAATATAGGTTTATATATGTATCAATCATTCTATTTGACTAGGCAGAAATACAAACTAAGAATATAAACTAAGAACGGTTCTGCAAGCGGATAGATAATTATACCATTGTAGCATTTTACCTAGGGAGTTCTACCAGATTGTCGATTTATATTTATACCACTGGGAAGGTTTTAGTAGGACTTATAACTATAACTTATACTATTGATGTGAAAGGTAAATCATAACTAGAATCCTACTCATAACAGGGATAAGTCACATGATAAAAGATATATGATAAATAATGATCAGTCATCATAAATAGATAAACATCAGAGCTCTTCTAGTCATAGTAATAGCTAGCCAATGGATAAACTCAGGAATAAATACTAAGGTAATTCAATAACTACATCAATGAATACTCTAATTAGTGCAATTACATCTAGCAATCATTGTTAAGTTAATCCTACATCATGATCACATGTAAAGAGGCATCAACTAGGAAGGATGTGAAACAGAGTCATTATCCAACTTCACGATCGTGCCCATGCTAGTCCTACGTACGGAGGGTGGACTACAGAGGAACCAACGCAGCTGTCACATATGCGGTCTACCACACGTCCCGGCACATCAGGGTGCACTCGCAGATAAGCAAGATATCTAAACACCACGTCTACATACTGCCAATCATTCACCCACGATATCCCCCGGATAAACGTTATACGAAAGCAATTACATAAATTCAATAGGATCAAACTAACTATGCTAAACATATAATCAAAGCGCATAATGACTATTGCAATTAAGAACATACATAAGATTAAGAATAATGTTTCCCAAATCATAATGTTGAATACAATAAGAGAAAAGAACTAGAACTATACCGAACTCCACGCTCCGCATGCGGGGGGCTCCAGATCCCGCCGAAGAACTAGAACTCTTCTACTTCTAATCTAACTAGGCTAAAGCTATGAACTAGAGAGGCTCTGATGAACTAGAGAAGGCTCTTGATAGCTTGATCTCCAAATGACTTGATGCCTCCAGGGAGGGGGTCTGCCCCTTTATTTATAGCCAGGTGGGATGAACGTGCGCCGCAGGATCAAACCGACTTAACCAAGGGCCGAGATGCATCAGGAGAGGCGGTGGAGGAAGACTCCAGAAGGCGGCCCCAAACCCTAGCAGGGGGGCGCCGGGCGGCCCCAAGGTGGGGCCGGCTGGCCCCACTTTGTCTCCTCTGCGGGCCCTGTTGCTTTGGGTGTCTTCTAGATGCTTCCTGAGCCCAATGACGGTGTTTTGCCTTCGCGGTTACGTTTTGTGATAATTATGCACTCTAATCCCTCTTTTATGCTTTTCTAGAATAGTCCCTAGAAAATATAGAATATGCAAAACTTGTGGAAATTGTCAGTTAAAATCCTAGACTAGTGTGTATTCGTGTATCCTTTTGTGTCTAAAGTTCTACTGAAGGTTGACGTTATCCACCGTCAACAACTCCCCCAAGCTTACCTTTCGCCAGTCCCTTGGCAAACAAACTAAGCCTAATTACTAATATATTTGGATCAAGAGTTGCTACAATGCTTTCATTCCTCAAAGGTACACAAGCTTTCAAACAAAGATTCTCCTCTGGATTAGATAGTAACTGCTCTAACCTTCCAACTTACCCATTCTACCTTTAACCATAGGGCTTTATAGCTTTTGCATAAGTCTTGAGCAATCGAAAAGACGTAACAATCAAGTCAAACACTATGTCTCAGATTCTTCACAAGCATTACCAATATTCTAGAGTTTTGTAAGTTTTCGAAATAAAACTCAGAACTTAACTGTATGACACCCCTCAAGTCTCTTATTATATGTGGTATTTATGGATCTCACTTGAGGCGTTCATGTTGTCATGCCCTCCTACAACTAATGATTATAGTGGAGCTTATAGGAGTGGCAATAACAAGGATAGGCATACTTGCAATACATATGTTATAAAGTCAAACAATGGATCCACAGAGAATCGAGGCATACAATCAAACCAAGATGTGCATATGTATGGAATATGGTGGATAGGTGTATATATGGTATTTCGTGGCTAATTCTAATTCTACTTTTGCTCTTTGAAAATAAACCTCTCTCCCTTGGAACTTAGAACTTTCGCGGGAAAACATGGGCTATCTTTAATCTTTCTTTCTTCTTCTCTTTCTCTCTTTTTTTAGAACCCAGGGAGGCGGGCATCTAAGTACCCATTGTTTTAATTGCTAGGACACTTGTCCTTCTTTTACTCCCTCTTCTTTTTCGATAACATTCCTTTTGCATAGCCACATGCATCCTTTGAATAAATGATTGGAGAGATAACAACAATAACTTAGAGCATTTATAATAGGGCTATCCTATGGGATATATTCTTGATGTCTACTCCAAGTGCAGGAGAGATATATTTTTCTTTATTTTTTATGATGAACATGGGTGAAAGTGGAAATGGTTACGATTACTCCCAGAGTAGGAATAATGCATATGTGGCTGGAGTGTGTAAGTGATCTTGGTTTTAAAAGCATGACAAGACTCTCATAAGGTATACAACAAAGGTTAACTGAACTCTATGCAAAGCAAGTAGCATAAATGTAAAAAAGTTTCCTATCTCTAAATATATCATCTTTGGCTTTGGTAGGAATTCATAACTTGTCATACAAGAGCTCATCATGTAAGATTTTAAATTTTTAAAAGATAAATCTCCAGAACTTAGTAATGCTAGGAATAAGATAAATAGCAGCTCAACCTTCATGAATCATATCAATCAATCATCTAGACTTAGCTCAAGCATATGCCTCCACGAGTTTCGTGCTCGAGTAAATACTTAAGTCAAAACAAGAATATCTAAAAACTCGAGAGAATTTAATGTTGAAAACTAGACACTTGAAAGGAATGACAACAGAGCAACTATTCATCATCTCCAAGATAAAATTTTAATGTTCATCGGGGTTTTAATTGACTCTAGCCTAGACTGACTCTAAACATACTCTATGACTTGTGGACCTTCATGTGCCCATAAGTTTTAATGGCTATTCATCTTTTTATTTGTTTTAAACTATCGGATTCACAAAAAGACTCTATGACTTGTGGACCTTCATGTGCCCATAAGTTTTTGGTATTTTATGACTTTATAAAATAGACTCGATAATCGCATAGGTATAGTTACCTGATAACTAGGGGATGCTCCTCCCCAAGCTAGATATTTGCAATACTTAGTGTTGATGATCTTTAGGGCGAGCTTGCCAAGTAGTAGTCCTAGGGGGGTTCCACCGATGGGCTCACTCCTTAGTCATAATGTTGTTCCCGCATAATTATGATCTAAAAAAAACCAAAACTCGAGGCTCGAATTATGACAAGGGGTTAGCGGTCACCGATGAGTAATTGATTATTCTTAATGGGTAAATATTAATTGACATATTCTAGCAGGATTCTTTTTTTCTTATTTTTTATTATTATTATTATTATTATTATTATTATTATTATTATTATTATTATTATTATTATTATTATTATTATTATTATTATTATTATTATTATTATTATCCTTTTTTTTAGATTTTATATTTTATGATGCTCTAAAATAAATTTAGGTTCTATTTATTTTTTATTTTGATGCTATCACAAAATAATATTTCTATGGGGTTATCATAAGTCTACTTGCATGAGATTTAAATATTTATGATGTACTAATAAAAGCTATAAATATTTTTGTCTTTTTCTTTTCAATGTACTGATATAAAATGATAAAGATTTTTATTTTATTTTTAGTATGCGTAGGATATATATATATGCTATAGGGAAATTCCATCCTACTTCTAGGAGTAGTTACTCCCATGTTAATATCTCTAGATTTAAGGTGTATATAACCAAACGAAGTGTATGTACATGAAGCATATAATCATGCTAGACCATCTATAGTAGTATATATGTCAAGTATTCATGCATACATAGAGTATGTGGTTATACTTGTTTTATATACTACAAATCAAGTGGTATTTTCGTAATATATTGAAAAGTATGGGTTCCTTTAAAATTTTTCACGTAGAAAGATTTGAAGTATCTTAGTATGAGTATATAAACATACTCAAAGTGATAAACAAGTATAAACACATACGCAATATGTTGTTTTGAACATGGGATTAACTACTCCCTGAGTAGGAAAACCTCTTCCCTATGGGGTCTATATATATATATATATATATATATATATATATATATATATATATATATATATATATATATATATATATAGGCCACCACGGTGAGTACTACAGGTTTTATACCACAAGGGTTTCACATGGAGTTTCAAGTTTTTAAGATATGCATGTCTATTCATTTTTGTCATTTCCCATGCAAAGCTAATGCGTAAGAGTAAACCTACTTAAGAGAAAATAAATCAATGTAGAAAAGTAAAATGGATAACTACCGATGTTACCTCATGGTGAGGGTTTGATGTTTTGAGTCTTCCGAACTGCACTCCTCCTTGCAGTGATTCATTAATCAAGTACTTCGGTTTGCTCTTGAGGTGGTGCCTCCACTAGTGGCTCCTAATGGCGGTGCTACCTTCTTCCTTTCTTTTATAGGCGTCTCAAAGCCAATCTTATGTGTATCATTATTACTAGTTGAAACTTTCACTTATAGAATTTAGAGGATTGTCTCTCCACACTTTGACCGAAATGTGTTCTCGCCCATAAAAAAACAAGGTAGAGATCAAGTGCATGGGCTCTGGCTGGTGGAAAACACCAACAGTAACTAGAAATTTATTCATCCTCTAACCTTGGACACAATAGAATTGATATTATTTATATTGTTCATTCATAACATGGGTGAGAATATAGAAATATAAATATGGCATTTAAACTTGTGAGATAAAGAGTGAAGTTACTTAACCATTAGAAAGACTGTTCATCTTTATAATATATCAAGAATAACAGGTAAAGTATTTCTAGCTTACTCGGTTAAGACTGAGATTAAAAGAATAGCACTATGAACAAACTTAGAGAACAAATCATATTGAGTTTAATCAGATTAATCAATTTAAGTTGTAACTCTAACATGGTTGTATTTTTTATTTATTGCATACCAAGATCAAGAGGAAATTAATGACCACTTATCTTAAGATGTTACCTCCATTATTAGAGCATGATGAATGAATTTCAATCGTCTTTTCCTTTCTTGTATCTTGGGTTGTTCATTACCATCTTGTCTCGTATGTTGTACTTCTTTCTCACTCTTCAGACCTCTGCTTCTCTCATTATTTCTTCTCTGCAAGAGGTTAGTAGACAACACATACCCGAAGGAATATACTATTTATTAAAGTATGGATAGTGTTTGCCAAAGAGTTAAAGATTAATCTATAGCTCGTGTTTTCAATGATTCACCACTATTTTGAATTTTTTTTTCCATCAAGGTTAAAGCGAGGATATTATTTTGAAGCATACCTTTAACCTTAAATTGATTCTACGAATAGTCTTCTAATATGATTTAAATATCTTTTGTTTAGGAGGGGTTAGTCTATATGTATAACTAAATTCTTATATAAGTATGCTTGATTTCTATAATATTTAAGTAATATTCTAAAGCATAGTTATAATAGAATAAGGAAGTTTACAAGACTAAAGGTATTTATTCATATAGAACCAAAAATATATATGGTGAACCACAGGGGCATTTTATTTTATATATATATATATATTTTTAGCAAGTTATGTTTAAGCATGGCATAGGGTAGAAATGACCAAGACAAATTAACAACATGGTATGAGATGTTGAGTGTAGTTACATGTTACATGAGGCTTGGAAAAACGTACCTCATGTCTTCATCCTTCTAAGTAAGTGATGACGAACTTACTTGAAACAGGAGGGTTATCCGTTTTATCTGTTGGTGAGAGCTTATGGTCTTGCTAAGCAAGGCCTTCCTTTTTATCTTCTTCGCCTTTTTCACCATTTAATGAAACTATGGAAGATTACATGCTCTTCACTAATCAACCTTTTCCCCGATTTCTTTGATTAATTTATGGATGATGAGTTGGGGTCTATTAGAGATGCAATAATGTTCACTTGAAAACTTCTTCTCTAATAGATTAAAGTTGTTCTTTCCTGTAAAATGTTAATGGACACATACCCGAGAGAATAGCAAGATTGAAATATGGGTTTTGTTGTCCATACTTTTTTTTGTGATTTTCTTCTATGCTAATCAAGATGATATATGGTTTAAGATTATTTAGCATGAATTATGTCTATCATGTTTTATATTGTTGTTACAATCTAGCATGGCTCAAGACAAAGATAACTTGTAATAAAAGATAAATGACTAAACATTAATACTCATAAGCTGGACTTCTTGTGCAAAGTTATCATCTGTCTTGATTCATCCCTCGGTTTGAACTTATCTCTTGACTTTCCTAGATTTAATTCAAAATTTTCCCCGCAGGGGTTAGTCCGACAAAATATCCAAGTATCCACTACAACATACTATCGGCTCAAAAATCAACCTAGACACCACGTCTAATTTAATTTAGGAAGGCATTTTAATCTGAGCTCGCTTTAAAAGCCTTTTAAAAAGTAAAACCACCACTCCTAAACTAAGCACTATACCTCATTTAAGAGATTTATGAAAGTACTTCAAAGCCTAAACATATATCATAGCAAATAAAGGCAGCATGAAAATATAGTAGAGATTTATTCGGATAGAGATAAAAAACATGATCATGGTGAGTTTTTTTACGTGAGATGAATATATGAAATAAAACAAGTTATGGCTGAGGAAATTTAAACTAAATAGTGTGGATTAAAGTAAACATGCAGTGGAATGCAAAAAAAATAACTACTCATAAATTTTAAAGTCCATGAGCAAGACTTTCTCACCTTTATTTGATCATACTTACCATGACTCACATGCTGAAATTTGTGAGTGATGCAACATCTTTGTTCCCGTCACTTGAGATATGAATTAAAGTCCTGTGATGTCGACCTCTTTCTCCAACATTGGATTTGTTATGTTTCTTCTTATTTTGTGGGGGCATGCCAGAAGGTCGTAAACCGGTCATTCATTACCCTGTATAAGATATTAAAGTAGACAAACAAGGGTAATCCTGCTTGAGCAGGGGTTAATGGTTATCTCAATCACATAATTGAGTATGAGTCTATCAATGTTTCTTAATTGCCTAACTACCTTCCCCGGCAACGGCGCCAAAAATGCTTGTTGGTATTTCTAACATCATTACTAATTAATGAGATTAGAAACACATGGTATGAAATTAACTTGTCATTAACAACTAGCCACTTTATCCCTCACCAATATCCCTAAGCATTAACTAGGTTGGCATCCCTAATTGTATATGCTAAGGATAAAATATAGGTTTATATATGTATCAATCATTCTATTTGACTAGGCAGAAATACAAACTAAGAATATAAACTAAGAACGGTTCTCAAGCGGACGATAATTATACCATTGTAGCATTTTACCTAGAGAGTTCTACCAAAGTTGTCGATTTATATTTATACCACTGGGAAGGTCTTAGTAGGACTTATAACTATAACTTATACTATTGATGTGAAAGGTAAACTATAACTAGAATCCTACTCATAACAGGGATAAGTCACGTGATAAAAGATATAAGATAAATAATGATCACCATCATAAATAGATAAACATCGAGCTCTTCTAGTCATAGTAATAGCTAGCCAATGGATAAACTCAGAATAAATACTAAGGTAATTCAATAACTACATCAATGAATACTCTAATTAGTGTAATTATATCTAGCAATCATTGTTAAGTTAATCCTACATCATGATCACATGTAAAGAGGCATCAACTAGGAAGGATGTGAAACGAGTCATCATCCAACTTCACGACCGTGCCCATGCTAGTCCTACGCACGGAGGGTGGACTACTAGAGGGAACCAACGCAGCTTGTCACCTACGCTGACTACCACACGTCCCGGCACATCGTGGTGCACTCATAGATAAGCAAGATATCTAAACACCACGTCTACATACTGCCAATCATTCACCTACGATATCCTTGGATGAACGCTATACGAGCAATTACATAAATTCAATAGGATCAAACTAACTATGCTAAACATATAATCAAAGCAGACAATGACTATTGCAATTAAGAACATATATAAGATTAAGAATAATGTTTTCCAAATCATAATGTTGAATACAATAAGAGAAAAGAACTAGAACTATACCGAACTCCGCGCCCCGCATGCACGGGGGCTCCAGATCCCGGGCCAAGAACTAGAACTCTTCTACTTCTAATCTAACTAGGCTAAAGCTATGAACTAGAGAGGCTCATGAACTAGAGAAGGCTCTTGATGGCTTGATCTCCAAATGACTTGATGCCTCTAGGGAGGGGGGTCTCCCCTTTATTTATAGCCCTGGGATGAACGTGCGCCCGCAGATCAAACCGACTTAACCAAGGGCCGAGATGCATCAGGAGAGGCGGTGGAAAGAAGACTCCGTAGGCGGCCCCAAAACCCTAGTAGGGGGCGCCGGGTGGCTCCCAAGGTGGGGCCGACCGGCCCCACTTTGTTTCCTCTCAAGGGTCCCCTGCTTGGGGTGTCTTCTAGATGCTTCCCCGAGCCCAATAACGGTGTTTTGCCTTCGTGGTTACGTTTTGTGATAATTATGCACTCTAATCCCTCTTTTATGCTTTTCCGAATAGTCCCCGGAAAATATAGAATATGCAAAACTCGTGGAAATTGTCGGTTAAAACCCTAGACTAGTGTGTATTCGTGTATCCTTTTGTGTCTAAAGTTCTACTGAAGGTTGACGTTATCCACCGTCAACACGTGAAAGGACCTAATTGGCCTAGAGGGGGGGTGAATAGGCCTCTTTTGAAATCCTGAAATTCACAAACTCAAATGCGGAAGTTAAATACTCACCGGAAGTTCCGGTGGTTTGGAATAGAAGTTCCTGTGTGAAACCAAAACTTCTATTGCAAACCAACTAGAACTTCGGTGTCCTAAAGCTAGGTAATCGAGTGAATGAGTTGTGATTTCAACTACTCAAGTTACCACACCCTTCTAGATGATGTATATGATGGAATCAATCTTTTAGACCTTCAAGACCACCTTCTTGCTTAGAGTACTTCCTATGACAAAATATACAATAGAACAAACAAGAAGTACAATAACAAGGGTAGTCGAAGCTACCACCACAACAAGCACGCGGGACAAACGATTTATCCCGAGGTTCGGCTTTCTCCACAAAGGAGTGCCTACGCCCTCGTTGTTGAGGTGGCCACAAAGGCCCGACCGCTAAGGTCACCTCCCTCAAGCAACCACA